>CM035806.1:66135088-66825088 GCA_020466095.1 Chlorops oryzae
TGCATGATTATTTCATTTGAAAAAAGAGTGTATGCTGCTAACATGAATGAAAATATCATTCTGAACAAATACTATGGTGCCAACGGGAATGAGAATTACATTTGAAATAATAGTATATGCCGCGGGGATCTGAGAGGAGAATATTTTAAAAAATTGCCGGATATGGTCATATTTTGTCACTTCGTGACTGTGACACATCAGCGCCTTTGGAAATAATTAAGAGTTTCAATTCTTGAAACATCTTAAGAAGACCATTGCAATGTCCACAGGAACAAAAATAGATTAATGGAGCTAATGGTGAAAGCGGCATCACAAAATGTTCCAAGACTTGTGATCAAAATTAACATTTCCAAACACATCCTTCACCTCTCATTTGCTGCACGGTAAAGCTTCCCTGTCAGTGCCGTATTAAATAATAACCCGGTTTTTGTATTCGGTGTTAGCAAATTTAACTGAAATTTTCAAATGCAACTCTGCGCTAACCTCAGAGTTAAATGTTAACCCGGGGTTTATTTTCGGGTTAGATGATTTTTTTATATGCTTTTTGACATTTGAAAACCTGGGTTTCGCCGATAACCCTAACCCGGCCTAGTGAGAACATAGCATAATGCTCTCTAGCTACATGTAGGACTGTAGGTCTAACTGTCGACGTCGAAAAGCCTCTGCCGCGATGGGGAAATACACCATTAGGCAGGTATAGGAAATTCAACAAGTTGGGGAAATTCATCAAAAAGCTACCAACAAAAACCTTAAGCAGGAATAGGAAATTCACCAGAAAGCTACCAACAACAATACGGGCTGACAAAAAGTGGCACTATGATGCCACTTGCAAGAAAATTATCAAAGAAACACGGCGTCAGTTCGGTTTTTTATATTGCTTGAAAAGTTCATAATTGAAACTTTAAGGCTAAGCGCCGACTACTCAATTTTAAGTTGGCCAATTTTTAGTTGAAAAAGTGCTCTTGCGCGCCGACTATACAATTTAAAATTGGGTCCTTTGAATTAAATTAATTTATTATTAATTAATTACTTTATAATTTATTAATTATTCGGTACCATGTGTTTATGGAACACTACCAACTAAAAATTGAGTTGTGTGCCGCGCCCCATAAGAACGTATGTAACACAACACAATTGGCCAATTTAAAATCAGTGCCGTAGCAATTCTGTTTCGCGTGAGGGGGAAAAATTATTTTTCCAATTTGCGTGGGGGCGCAAAATTATTTTTTCAATTTTATTCATGGGCAAAAACAAAAATGCGTGGGGGGCAAAGCCCCCTCTTGCCCCTATGGTTGCTACGGCACTGTTTAAAATTTGTGGCAAATTTTTTATTGGGTCAACTAAAAATTGGAATGACGGCGCGCTCGCATATATTTCTGTGTGCCACAAACACAAAACTTAAAATTGGCCAACTGAAAATTGAGTAGTCGGCGCCTAGCCTAATAAATATATTACGATATGTTTTTGCTTAATGTGCGCGAATGTTTTCATTTTGTAATAAATTAACATACATTTTTGGCTACGGCTACGAATTTGATTGTACATAGAATTTAGTATTTTTGCTGAAACAGTGTGATCAAAAAGTTATGTGCACAAGGTAGGACTAAAAGAACAATTTCTATTTCTCCTTAATATTGAAAATCCTTGATAAGTTTTATGTTTTTCAAGCTTTTCGTGGCATTTGATGAGTTTGGTAGATATTTTATATGTAATGTACTAGAAAATCGCCCAAAATTTAAAATAAAAGTGGCAATGCATTTCACCACAGCAGAGCTAAAGATTTCGCTGCCATAGCGTGCTTCTCTTTTCCTCATGCTATATGCCTATGTTGAAGCAGCGTAGCTCTAACACATTGCAGGGATTAGGAAGAAGAAGAGTTAGACCTATAGTCCAGTGCCGGCCACCACTACAATTACTAATTGCATTTGTGCGCGTGCACATTACACAGCGAGAAACAGTTGTGGATGTTTTCATACAAAATTGCATACATTTTTCTTAGAGCCGAAAAATTTTGTTCTTTAGAACTGGGTATGTCCCTGGATCGATATGTCGCAAAAACTCGACGCCTCGTCCAAGAGGTAGGGATGGGTCATTTCGGAGCCTTTTCAGATCATCTTGAGCTCTTTTATCTTGAAAATTTACAGTGCAGAGCAGAGAACTATTGTGCAAATCAATGATGTGCTGAATTTATATATATTATATAATAAAATAACTGAATGTTAAGAACACGATGAAAAAATTCCTGAACTATAAAAAATTCATTTTCTTCAAAGTGTATCAAGGCTGAAAAAATTTACGTTCTCATCTAGCTTCATCCGACGCAGCTCCGTCTCGCTTGACGTTTTCCACTTGAACGATATTTTGGCTCTCAGCTTTGCTTCTCAGTTGAGAGCAATTTTGTGCACATACGAGTGCTTACGCTCTTTTTGCTTGCTATAGCTTGCTTCCTTGGCCGGCACTGCTATAGTCCTATATGCTAGCTAGCGTCTCTATTACAAACTGCGTTTTGTTGAACGATGTTGACGTATGAACGTCTAAACGGGCGCAAACGTTGCATGTTAGCTCTAAAAGGAATTTGTTTTAAAACAATTTGTTTTTGATTTCTTATTGCTTTTGATTTTTTTACTTATTAAAAAAATTGTTCCCGTTACCCTAGTTATAGTTCTCCTTGGCAATAAATAAAGGCGTTTTTATAACTGTGCTATGCCTTGGCATATAAATTAAGGGATTTTTATAACTGTGATATGAAACAAGGGAAGAGCGCCCTCTATTAGCAGTGTTGAACATTGCTTATTTCGTACTCAAACCTAAGCGGAGTGTAAAGCAGGAGTTCCCAAACTTTTTCGGACGCGGAGCCCTTGAAAGACGTAAAAAATTTTTAGGAGCCCCAGCCTTATTTGTTATATATCGTCGCCTTACTTCCAAAACCTCGTATCTGACATTTTTATGAAATTGGTTTTTTTAGCTTATAAAATAGAGAAACGCATTTTGCCCCACATGGCATTTCAAACTCAGTGACTTTGTATGAGAAAAAAATAATTATCGCAAATTTTAAATCCTCGTATCTGCAAGCTTACCTTAAAATTCCTTCTAAAACCTCGTATATGTAAAATATTGTTCTATAAATAAACTTGAAGTGGCTCATATGACATTTAAACGGCAAATTTGTTGTTGGTTAGAATATAACATCTCTAAACAATAAAATGTAACCAAGTAGGAAATGTCTTTAGCAATAATTAAGTCAATAATTTATCAATATGAAACAAAATAAAAATAAATAAAAAAGAGGGCATTTCAACCGAAAGAGCTTATACCCACACGGCATGTTATATTGCTTCTGCAAGAATAATGTTGCAGTAATATTATAACAATGTAAAAGTTGTAATATTGAAAGTGTAACATTGCTGTAATGTTGCAGCAGTGTTGCATTTACAATATTAATAATAAAATATTGCTGCAATATTGCATATATAATATATATACATATATAATGAAAAGGCGGACATTCACATATTGCAGCAACATTACTGCAATGTGCAATATTGCAGAAGCAATACTGCTGCAATATTGTAGCAATTTAAAATGCCGACTGGGTAGTTTCAATAACTCTCAATATCATTGCATGCCTTTGATGGTTTCAGTGCGATATTTTCTACTGGGGAATTATGCACTTATGTTGTCTCAATCTCCCGATTTAAACAGAGACACAAAAGCGAAAAAGCAAATTTAGGCTGCAATTATAGTTAAGCTGAAACCAGTGGCGTATCTAGAGAAATACAGCTCTTGTAGTGCTCATATTTACCAAAGTGGCAGATTGGGAAATTATACGACAAATTTTTTTCATATATTTTCACTGAAATAATTGAATTTAAGTTCAAATTGTTATTTTTATTCTTTTTATGTTCCAAATATTTGCCTTAAGTTACATTAAAAAGAAATGAAAACTTTAAGCCACGTCTTTTTTAGTTCGCACAAAACCTCGTAAGTAACAACATTTGTAATTTTCTAAAGGACCCAAAACACGTAAGTGACAAAATCAGCCAGTGCTACTTCTTTAGTGAGCTTCGTATCGTAAACTCAGTTCAGAGTCTTCAGTAAATATCCTAGCTATGGTTTAAAAAAGTAAAATCGTTAATAAAGTGAAATTTACGTAAGATAATCAGTTTTTTTCGTTTTCTGAAAAACAGCATTTTTGTAGATACGAGGTTTTGGAAGTAAGGCGACGATATGGAACTATTCACCAGCAATAAATAGTTCCGATACAATTGGGACCTTCGTGGCATTGATGATGAAAATGTATAACGAATTAAAATAAGGACCAAATTTTTTATTTTAAAAGTTAAATTATTTTTTAACAATGACCAACAAAATTGCTTTTGCTACTTTTTCATCAAAAAGGCATTTAGCAATATAAATTTTTGACATTTGGTGTTGATGCAATATTATCGATAGCTTGACCGATAGTTTGTAACTAATGAGGCCCAGGGTTGGAACCTGGCGAAGAAGAAAGTGCAGCAGTTTTAACAAAAAAGGGCAGTAGATTTGAATTTTGCGCAGTAAAAATAAAAATCATTACAAATCTTTTTTTATAACAAAAATATATTTTATTCTTTTCAAATAAAAAGAAAAAATAAACAAAAAGTACATTTCATGTAAATATTTCTCCAATTTGAAGCGAAGATTTTTGGCAAGATTTTTTTCTGTTATATCAGCTGTCAAACTGTTAATATCGCGACATATAAGCTTCAATGGAAAATCCAAGATGCTAAACAAGGACAACAATAGTATGGGACAGAGTTAATAAAATTAAGAGAATTTAATTCAACAATTTAACAAAATAAAAGAACTTAATGTGATTTCACTTTTTAAAAAAATTGACCAAAAGAATGAAAGTATTTAATCCGATATACACGGTTTATTCTTCGTCTTTTATGCGCGTACGTCTTTATGCGCGTTCGTCTTTTTCCGCGTTCGTCTTTTTCCGCGTTCGTCTTTTTCCGCGTTCGTCTTTACTCTCATCCCGCTGAGTCACGACTGCCCTTTCTTCTTAAGCATGTTGCAAATCTATCACTTTATCGTTTATCGGGAATCGGCCGCTGTTCATTTCCCACAAATCGGCCATCCTGCATCGTATTCGTCTCGAATGCGCCGTCTTGACCGTCATCACTATCTCCTTCATCGTCTTCATGGTTGGAGTATATTTGATATGGCTTCATATACTCTGCACAGGTAGTGGTGTTGTTTGAACCTTCGCCACAACCACTCTTCTTCACATCGTAGGTATTATTAGATTTCGCCTTGACCACCTGATATGGTCCAAGGAACTTCGGACGCAATTTTAGACCGCCGCCAAATTGAGATCTTTTTATTACGACCAGATCTCCTTCTCAGTATATCATAGCTTCCTTCCGTTTAGCGTTACAAGATTTCCGATTTTCGTTTTGCAACCGGAGAATTTGCTGCTTCGCCAGTCGTCTTAATGCATTTCGATCATCATTAAACTGCGCTCTTATTTCGCCATCAATAATTTTCTGGATTTCAATGTCTTCAGGTGTTCTCATTTTAACTCCAATGAGTAGTTCAAAAGGTGTCATTCCTGGCATTCTCGAATGCGTCGTATTGATAACTTGTTGAACCCTTCCAACGTGACGATACCACTTAGTAGGATCTCCGATGCTAACCTTTGCCAAAACAGACCTAATGACTGCATTAAGTCTTTCGATTTGTCCGTTCACTCGTGTTAGGCCAGTAGTTATCTTGAAGTGTTTAATGTTCTGCGCCTCACAGTAGCTTTTAAAATCTTCGAACATAAACGCGGAACCGCGGAATCGATTAGACACAATACACTGGATACTCTGCTGCTCCAACCTGGTCATAGCGTTCTTTGATGAAGTCGACTTATTTGGATACAACCAACAAAATTTGGTAAACGAATCTATCACTGCAAACACATGATGATAAAGCTTGCTAGTCGTCTCGAGTGGACCCAAAAAGTCTATATGGTAAGTATTAAGTGGAATTTCCTCTTTTAGAAATGGATTCAATTCCCATTCTTGTTTGCCTCTCTTCCGATTAGACACAATACACTGGATACAACAGCTGATCTGCCTCAAGATCTTTTCTTCGAGCTTCGGAATAAAATACTCTTTACAAATCAGTTCTTTGGTCTTTTTCAATGCGAAGTGCCCCTTGTCGTGAGCGCGTCTAATAATTTCCCTCTGCATCGCCTTTGGTGCCACCACTAACTCATAACCATTCACAAGTTTTTGCAACATGTCTCCTTTAAGAAAATAATCTTCGAAATCAGGTTTCTCGTGTAAAATACTTACAATAGCTCTAAGACCGTCGTCTTTCGACTGTGCATGTCGAATTAATGTCAAAAAATTCGCCTCGTCAATGGTCATCACTACGTTTCGACTTAAAGCGTCGACATGCCGCATCTGAGTCCCGGCCCTGTGCTCCACTTTAAAGTCGTACTCTTCCAAAAATAGTATCCATCTGGCTACTCTGGTACTTAGTTCTTTCTTCTCCAGGGTCTTCGTGAATGCCTTGCAATCAGTCACGAGTTTAAAATGCAATCCAAGTAGATATACACGAAACTTCTTTAAAGCCTCGATCACCGCTAGCACCTCAAGCTCATAGCTGCTGTATTTCCTTTCAACTTCAGTCGTCTTCTTGCTTGCGTAATAAACAGGATGTAGTTCGTTATCATCGGGCGTCCTTTGAAGAAGTACTGCTCCATACCCATCTGCTGAAGCGTCGGTATGAACTTCCGTCTCGTAATCTGGATTGAATATGCTCAGAACGGGTTGTTCACTCAAAGCTGCTTTCAATTCGTCAATCGCTCTCATTTCCTTCTCACATATTTCAAAACGTTTATCTTTCTTTCGCAGATCGCTCAATAGCTTCACTTTTGTTGAAAAACACGGAATGAACTTTCGGAAGTATCTGGCCAATCCCAAAAAACTTTCGAGTTGCTTGATGTTTCGTAGTACAGGATAACATAACAACACCTGTACTTTATGTGCTGATGGTGAGATTTTACCTCCTTCTATGATGTAGCCAAGAAATTCGATTTTCTTCTTCAGGAAATGACACTTCTTAAAGTTGATCGATAGTCCATACTCTTCGCAAGTCTTCAGAACCTTTTCCAAATGTATCAGTGCCTGATTCTCATTTTGCGCTGGAATTATGACGTCGTCTATATATGGTAAAGCCAGGCCTTCGCGCGTCAGATCTCGAAATACTGCATTTACATGCCGCTGGAAAACGCTTGGTGAATTCGTCAAACCAAAAGGTACTCTCCGAAATTGATATTGTCCACTGTGTGTTACAAAAGATGTATATTTCTTACTCGGGCCATCAACAGCTATATGAAAAAATCCATTTTTAAGGTCGATAGAACTGAATATACACGCTTTCTGCAATCGATCATTCTGGTCCTCAATCAGCGGAAGGGGGTACCTATCCTTTACGATGACTTTATTTATTTTGCGATAATCAACGCAGAGTCTGGGCGTACCATCCTTCTTTCTGAACAAAACCACCGGACTGCTAAACTCTGAGTTAGATGGTTCAATCACTCGTTCATTTAACCATTGTTCTACTTGTTGCTCGACAATTTCTCTTTCCCTGAAAGGAAGTCTCCTTGGTCTGCTAAATATCGGCGTGTCCTCTGTCAAGGCAATATGCATTTTGACATCAGTTGTTTTTACTTGGGTCGGCTTGTATTCGTTCATCAGTTCGGCGACTCTAAATTTTGCCTCGTCACTTGCTGAATCTTCAATTTCGACACATTTGTCGTCCACAATTTCAATTTGGAAAATTTCTTGGTCCTGATTCGCTTGTGTTTCTTGTAGAACTTTCTCAATTTTTATTTTCTCTGCCGTGATGAAAACGTTTGCCACTTTACTCAAATTTTACCAATTATAACGTCAATGTCCATGAGGTAAGAAGGAACCACGTGAAATAAAAACTCGAACGATTGGCCGTCTATAACAGTTTCATACGAAAATTGTCCCATTGTCGAAACACTGCTTTTTCCAAAACCATCACTTTATCGTTTATCGGGAATCGGCCGCTGTTCATTTCGCACAATAGTATCACGCTATTTACACGTTAAGACAATTCGATAATGAAACAAATTTTCGATGGCAAGGGAGGCAGGAGGAAGAGATGAAAACGCTACCACACCACATCCCCGTGCGTCCCTAGCCCACAAAAAATGTGTTTCATTATCGAAATGTCTTAACGTGTAAATGGCCTCTATTGGGTCTGTCATTGGAGAGGGACCGGTCCGCTGAGGGACTGACCGTAGGTGTGTCCCATAAGGGTCATTCGAAAGAATATTTGAAAATTTGATTTTTTGTTGAGAGCGTCACGTCAATATCTCTCTCTTTTTCTCTGTTTCTCTTTTGAATGTTTCTATTTATAGACATATTCATGATAGCAACAAAAGTGTATAAAGCGGTGCGCCCAATTTTTCTCTCCTTTTCTCTCTGTCTCTTTTGAAAGTTTTTATTTATGGAGTCAAAAAAATTCGAGAGCCTTGCGTAGGCAATGTGCCTCTCTCTCCCTTCGCGCGTATATTTATAGAATTCTATTTGAACATCTTTTTTCGAATAGTTGTTTGATGGGCACGGGATTTGAACAAGCGAGCCTGCGGAATTTTGATTAGTAAGCTTGCACGCTATCCTCTGAGCTACCACTGGCTGTGACTCACTTAAAGACAATATTCTATTTAAGTCCATAGAAGAAACGAAAATAAAGAATATATGCCCAATTTTTTGACAGAGGCTTAGCCTCGATTTAGTTAAATCTCGGCGTAAAATACAACAAGCACACTAGATTTTCGAGTAAAATCGCTTAAAGTTGAGTTTTAAATTTAAGTCTTTGTCAAAAAATTGGGCGATAAAGAAATGAAACAGCATCCTCTCTCGCATGCTTCGAATAAGTTACACAAAAATTTTCTAAGTTAATATGAGTGTCGTTTGGGGGACTGACCGCCGGCTAACCGATTTCGCTATAAGAAAGAGTCCTATTTTGACCGGTCGATGTGGGACTGGTTGAAGGTCAGTCCTTTTTAGGAAATTAACCACATCATTTCTGCAGGGGGCCGCATCTCAGACGGTGGTGTTTTCAACAAGTGTTCATTTGCTGGCGCTATGAACAGAAAACAATTCAATTTTCCTGAACCGTATCCCCTGCCTGGAAGAACAATGAAGATTCCCTATTTTTTGGTAGCGGATGATGCCTTTGCAATAAAGGAGAATGTGATGAAGCCATATCCTGGGCATTCGTTGGATGTTACGCGCGTCGTGTAGTCGAAAATGCATTCGGAATTTCGGCTGCTCGCTTTCGAATTTTTCACAGCCCAATAAATCTTGATGCCAACAAAACAACGCGGCTGACTCTTGCGTGCTGTACATTGCACAATTTTTTCCTGGAAAAAAATTGCACAGCCAGAATATTTACAAGGCACAGATGAAATTCCAACATATATTCCGTTAAATGCAAAAGCCGTCCGCGAAGAAATAGCGAATTATATATGGTCACCGAGAGGAGAAGTGTATTGGCAAATAAATTCATTTAAATTAATTTAAACGTATATACGAAATTTTATTTAATAATAAAGAATTAAATATCATAATGTAATTGAAATTAATTTTCTTCTTCCAAAAAATGGCTTAAGACCATTGCGGTCACATCTTCGCTCGGCTCGTCTAATCCGTCCAACGCATCCATTATAGTTTTTACCAATTTGCGATGGGTGCGGTCAGGTTCGTTGCGATTTTTGCCAGCAATATTTCGCAATTGCCCAGCTATATAGTTCCCGATCGTCTGCCAATCATCGTCATCATTTTTTTCCATTATTTCGATCGCTTTTGCCATTGCTTCTATAGCAAAGGACGGTGTTGTAGGCGGGCTGCACTTTCTCTTGCGCTTGGCAATACCGTCGCTAATAGCGAAAAGAGACGAATTTGAAGTTTCCAAACTCAAATTCGACACATAGACTGTGTTGTGCACTGATTCTCCCTTAGTCATGAATTGCATTTCTGACCAATAGGGCCAATTCGGAATTTCAGTTTTCGCGGCTTGGCCAGATTTGGTAGCCAACAATTTGTACTTCACTTTCTGGTATGCCGTTTTGATATTAGTCTACTTCGCTTTGCATTCTGGAACTCCATATCGGTTTTCAAAAGTTTTGTCGAGTTCAATCCAGGCTGCTGCACGTTTTGGTAGATTTTTATGTTCCGCGCAAGCGAAATCCCATATGCTTGGATAAAGCTCTACCGTTCCAATTAAAGGCGCACATCTTCTTGTGGCCATGAATTGGTGAATTTCGGCTTAAGTTTCGTCTCTGTTTTCTTCATTTTCGAAATATATTTGAAGTTTTTTCGTTTCAAAAATGAAAATTATTTTTGAAAGTTCAATATTTTTTTTCAAAATTGACGACTGGTTGACTGAAATGGGCTATGAATTCGAAATTATGTGTCGAAAGTTGCGTTTACACGTCTAGGTTGTCTAGGGACAACCAGATTGGAGTAGTTTGACGCAAATAAAATTGTGCCATTACACGATTGATGTAGATTGCACATGAAAAAATCGTAAATATTGACGTAAATCGTCAATCGTCTAATCCTAGCATTAGAAAATCGAAAGCAGATGTTGTGCACCCACATTTTTGTTTCGTTACTCCACAATTAAAAAAAAAAAAAAACAGTACAAAAAACCTTCAGTGCCGGATTTGAACCCCGTGCTCAATGTTCAATAATTCCAAACTCCTTACACTACGCCACAGACACCTTTTTCGAAGTTAGAACTAAATAAGAATTTGAATTTTGAATCATCTAGTATTTTTAAAATAAACGAAAAGAAAATTTATGAATTCAATGACTTATTTGCTCGTCATATTTTCTTTTTGTTTTTTGTCTTATTTCTGGTTGCCCTAGTTATTACCTATTTTTCTTGATCAATATTTTAGGATCTTAAGGTGCAATCAGTGATGCCATAAGATTCCATAACAGAACATAACATAATCAGCTGATTCGATCTATTCAATACATTTTGCATGCAAGTGGTTAGTCAACCCATAACATAACTTACCATAACAGAAGAAGCTGTAGAAAATAGATTTTTCTTATGGCGTGTTATGTTAGAGCGAATCAGCTGATATTTATGAGTGCTGCCAAATGTTTCCTAAATCTGCCATATTTCCCCTTTTACGGAAATTGCCAAGAGTCTGCAATTACAACTCTTTTAAATATGATAAAAGCTATAATTATATAATTTTTTAAATATAATGATATATGGCAATATTTTTCACCCTATTTAGAAGTGTTTGTTTTAACTTTTTTTTCAAGAAATCATAATAAGTTGCGCTTTTCCCGAAATAATTTTTTCCCTCTTTCCCTAAGGTGCGCACATTCTTATCATATTGCAACATCGGCTCCTATGTGCTCTTATGGATTCTTATGTCTTCACTGACTACTGAAAAAGCGCTTGTGTTATTTTATGTTATGTTCTGTTCTGTTATGGAATCTTATGGCATCACTGATTGCACCTTTACATTCTTGTATGGACCGAAAACTACACATTGAAGGCTTATTTTTATGTTATAAAAATGAAGAAAAATGTGATGAATATAATTTACCCAAGTAGCAAAATAGGTCGAAAATTGGTAAATTCTTACCTATATTAGGTCAGAATATTTACTTGACCTAACCTAAATAGGTCGAAATTACGTCGATTCGACGTCGAGTCGACGTAAGTGGGGAATAAATTGGAAGTCGATTGGCGGTAATAATAGGTCATAATAGGGCATTTCGACATCAAAGTCAGGGCGAAAAGAAGTCCGTTTACCTAATATTAGTCGAAAAGAAGTCGCAATGACCAATTTTCGACCTAATTGGACTTATGAGT
The DNA here is from genome assembly GCA_020466095.1 of Chlorops oryzae. NCBI lineage: Eukaryota > Metazoa > Arthropoda > Insecta > Diptera > Chloropidae > Chlorops > Chlorops oryzae. Next base: position 66,147,011 of record CM035806.1, read on the forward strand.
AAAACGAAAGAGAACGTAAAAGGAAACGAAAAAAGTGGGAGAGAGAGTAACAGAGAAAGATATAAATACATAATATCTTACTCAGTCATTCGTATTACTCGAAAGCAGAAATGAACGAGAGATTTTCTTCTTCGTGTGTCTTAAGAAATAAATAATAAATAAAATATGGACTTCATTAAAAATTATTTTGCGCTTAATAAGTCCCAAAAACATATGCCCGCTGAGATTTTTCGTGAAAGTGTTCCTTCTACTTCTTCATTTTTAAGGGGCTTTCTCATTGATGGAAATTAAATAAATATTGCTTGAAAAAAATTGTTTTTCTTAAAGAAAAAACATATGCAGAAGAATAATTCTCAATTTGCCATTCAAAAAACATGGCGGAGCTCGACCTATTTTGACCTATTTCGACTTTAAAGTCAAACCGACTATGAAGTCCAAAAATCAAGTCCGCTCGGCTTTGAAGTCGAAGCATGCAACAAAATAAGTCAACTTTTGACCCTATTTCGCCCTATAAGTCAAACGGACTTTAAAGTCGAATTTTAGTCAAAAAATTGGTCTGTTTGCCTTGAAAAATTACCTAATTTGGAATTCAAAGTTAAGTCAATTTTAAGTCACTCAATAGGGAATTTTTTACCTATTTTCGACCAAAAATCGACTTGGAAGTCGAAGCGACTTTGAAGTCATGAAATAGGTAGAATAGAGGTAATTTGGACCTTCGAAACGGACTTTTAAGTTAGGTCATATTTAAGGCCGGAAAATAGGTCAGAAATAGGGTATTTTCAACCAAAATAGGTCGATTCGACTTGCTGCTGGTCGAATCGCTCTATTTTGCTGCTTGGGTAAATTTAAGGCGAAACTCCATAAACGACGGAAAGGACTGTTGTTGCGGTATACGCGGCAGAGGTGAAAACATTTGTGCTGCTTCCAATGAAACAATGTATTGAAATGTGTTTAAATGAAGGCAGCTACATTTCATCCGTCTAAAATGGCTGAAATGTACCGGCGTTTATGGAGTTTCGCCTTTATTCTCTTAACAATAAGAAAAGCGTCTAGATAGTTTACTCCTACAAATTGTATATAGAATATATTTTCAAACAGAAAAATTTAACAGCTACTCACCAAAAATTATCTTTTTCAAAAAGACTAGCATTAATTCAAGCATTTTAAAATACTCTTTAGCATTAATAATTAAATTCATCAAAACAAAACAGGTAGTGCTGGTTTTATGCTTCTGCTATCAACCCTTAATCAGAGATACATAATTCATTTTGCTAGTATTTTATAAAATATCACCCCTGTGTTGAAGAGGAAAATGTCATAAAAGGGATACAAAGTAAAGGTGAAAACACTCACGCACTGCGGCGCACTGCGTGGCATGGCATAGCATAGCATGGCATAGAGAAAATTTGTAGTAAACAGTGACGCATAGCAATCAGCTGATTGATGAATGTTTCACACATATGTGCAGTGCTGCCAGTAGTTTTGGACAATTTCCCCTTTGTAGTCCTTAGAAAATCCCTATTTTCCCTATTAGTTTAGGTAAAATCTCACGGAAACCTTTGGATAATCTTGATTGTACTGAACGAAAAGCGTTTCTTTGTAAAAGCTAGTACACAAAGGCAGCGGAATTTGACATTCCATATAAAAATGTATGGGACAATTCCGTCGCGGAATGCAAAGAAATTGAAACTCCAATTAATTCCTTCGGCTAGTACACAAGAGTGAAAAAAGAGCGGAGGAATTTGACATAGCGTTTTTTTTGTTTTAATTGTCAACAGATGGCGCTGAAGCGAATTTCTTCGCCATTTATTGGCCAAGTTGAATTAATTGCGAAGGAATTTTGACATTAGCAGCTGAATCCATCGGAAAATTATGGTGAACGGTTATACTGAGTTCGAATAGTAAAATTATTACGCTTCAAACAACTCATGTATTTGTATTCAAATTTACCGCCCTATGGTATCTGTCAATCTGACATTCCTTCGCGGAAATAAAATTTATTCAGCCTCAATTCCGCCAACGAATTCCGCTGCCTTTGTGTACTAGCTTTTAGGAATACATTTTTGTCAAACTATGTTTGTGCCAATAAGGAAAAACTGAATAAGTTGAAATTTTATGTTTTGAGAAAAAACGCTTCAAAGTCTTGCAACTCAACTGCCGATAGTGTGGAGTTGATAAAACTGACATCCTTTTTATATTTTTTTTTAGAACGAAGTTCTTTATGAAACGATAGCGACAGGGGACCTAGTCGAGAAAAAGTGAAAAACCGCTATAAAATCCGCGTTACCTAAATTGAAGTTCGCAAAAAAGGGTATAATAACCTTTGCAAAAAGAAAGAAATATACATATATTTACGTAAAATGACTTCCTGATGCGGCCAAGATATTATACTTTTTTAGGCGACACTTATTTCCGACGATATCCCGAAAAAACAATTAATTATTAAATTCAGAAACTACACAGACACATACAAGCATAAATGCATTCAAACAAAACAAAACAATATGTGGTGCTGCCAGACTGAACGTTTTCAGAATAACTCCGATTAGTAGGTTTTTGCAAATATATAAGGGCATTTTAGGTAGCTTATAATTTTTTTGCGCTATCAAAGTATACGTCAATTCGTACATAATTAAAACATATTTAAAATCATCGTCTGTACTCCGGGGGCTGCGGATGTCATGTCGGTGTGAAAAATATCGATACTTTAAAAGATCTTCATGTATGAAAATTCGCATTTTCGAGACTATCTCATTTGCGATGGAAAACCCTTTACACGTATGCTTTTTCAGTTCCAGTATATTCTGGTTATCTAACTTAGCACTTTGAGGGCTCAACGCTGTTAAAGTAAATTGAAAGGAAGTAACGAACTCACTACTTTGAAGAAAGGAAATCAGAGTTGAAATTTCGATGACAGGTCGACAGAAATATAGGATATGTGTGACTTAAATGCAACCCTGTGAGTCCGATTACTTGTAATAAGCGTATGCGTTCAAGTAGCGAAAGTAAGTCAAAGTACTTATTTGTTTTTATACCCAGCGTAATCAGGGTATATTAGGGTATCTTGTAACAGCCAGAATAACGCTCCGTAGATATAGACATATATACATATATATTCTTGATCAGGATCAAAAATTCGATTTAGACATGTCCGTCTGTCCGTCCGTCCGTGTCCGGATCTCCTCCGAAACGGCTGGACCAATGAAGTCAAAATGTGGCACACAGGTATATCGGGGTCCGAGTATGATCCTAACTAAAAATGGAAGACATCCGCTCACTGCCACGCCCACAAATGAATTTAATGTGTTTTCAGTAAAATGCTTGTAAATTGCGAACCACTCAACACATTTCATTGATATTTGGTGTACTGTTAAACTACAAAAAGGGACATATCCTGGAAAAAAATGGACGCCGCCCTCCGTGAGCCACGCCCACAAATAAGGGCTTATCGTAACTTGTGAAGTAAAAGGCGTAGAAGCTTCAAATTCGCAACATAGGTTGACCAAGACGAATGAAAGGTGTCGGAAAAAATTTTATGAGGCCCGCCCACTGCCACGCCCACAAGTGGAGATTTTTCGTTACTTCCGAAGTAAAAGTCGTAGAAGCTTCAAATTCGCAACATAGGTTCACCAAGGCGAATGAAAGGTGTAGGGAAATAATTTATGTGACCCTCCCACTGCCACGCCCATAAATAGAGAAGCAAAACATAGTGCGCTCATAACGTCGGGACGCTGGGTATTTCAAAGTCGGGCTTGACCGACTTTAGCTTTCTTACTTGTTTGTTAATAAAATAAATATTTGGACGGCGTTCTTTTAAGAATTCAAGTGTTGTTAAAGACATTCTGATATGTTACTCAAAAATACAGCAAAAAATTTCGGGTAGGTGCGTTTTCGCGTAAGTGCATAAAATTGTCTGGAAAATAATTGAATGCAGCTAAGCAGAATATACTGTATCGCATTTTCGCTTGTTAAAAACAGTTGAAAACAACAAACAGCCGTCTTGTATATATATATTTTTCGATTAATAAAATCAATTGAGTTTTGCGAAAAACCTTGCTGCGAATTATATTTACTAACATTTATAAATACCATAATGAACTTCGTTCTTATCTGGTGTCCTATGACACAACTCAACTTGTTTTATAGAAAAATGCCTTGTAATTCCGGATTTTTCAGCTCGCAAATGTAAACTGCATGAAGCTTTTTCATCATCTTCATCAAAAGTTTGAAGCCAAGATTTAAACTCAGCGAAGCAATTATGTCGAAAGATTTTTTTTTACTTATTCTATAAACTTCACTATGCTCAGTTATTTTAAAAAGGTTAAGAACTTAAAACGCTGATATATAGAATATTGAAAACTCAGAGAAATATATTAAATACAGTGGATTTACAGGTTCATTTATTCAAATTACAATATATATAAAATCCCACAGTAGAGAGAAAAATCCCTTTTTTGAAATTGTAGAAATCATGCAGAAAAATTCCCTCAATATGGGAAAACTGTCATAGTGGCAGCACTGCAAACGTGATTTGATTTGGCGGTGTCGACAATACTATAAATTGCAAAAACTCAACAAATTGAAATATAAAATTAATTAATAAAAATAATAGTAATTTTCCATATTTTCTAGTTTTATGTTCTTAGAATTGAAAAAATTATATGAAAATGAACTAGAAATGGCAGCTCTGCCAGAAATAAGTGCTAGTCTCCAAACAATGGCAACACTACATCATCTGTCAAATTAGCATAGAAATCAAAAATCTATAGAACGCTATGCCATGCTATGCCATGCTATGCCATGCTAATTTTCTGAGTGTCTGCTTTCATACATTTTCATACATTTTGATTTCTATGTGACAGATGGCACTGCGGCGCAGTGCGTGAGTGTTTCTACCTTAAGAATTGATCAATTCTTTCGAGTAAGCGCCCGTTTAGACGTGCTTCAACATCGTTCAACAACACGCAGTTCGTGGGAGAGACGCTAGCGGGGAGAGGAAGATGGTTTTTGTTGAACGTACTCGGCTATTCTCTTTGTGCCTATATTCTTAGCGTGAAACTTGAAAACAACCCCTGTGCGATTTTTACATTTGCTTCAAATATTTTTGTCATTCGAGCGGAAAGGTTCGAATGTCTTCGCTAAAAATTTTGTTAATGTTTTTTTTTTTCATCTTTTTTGATATTTTTCATTTTATTAGCTTTTTAATAATTTTAAATTAGAAATTTTATTTTTATTTTTGAACGAAAAATAATAAAAATCAAGCAATGAGGATTATTTTTGATTTTTTAAAATAAAACTTATAACTGATACAATCTCTCCTATTTATACATTTAGATGAAAATAAAAAAACATATCCAAGCAATATTAAATAGTTTTTGTTGTTTTGAAATTGTTAAAATTGCATTGTTGTATTTGCGTTCAATACATTCGGAATATCAATCCTCTTTGAGAGATGCATCAGGATTTTATTTTCTTTCATTTCTAACATCGTTCCTACGCGCAAGAGGGAAACGTCGAAATATAAAATGTTGAAGCATTTGTTGAACGAAGCAGTTTTTGGCTGTGTGGACACGAACGAAACATGAAAAAGGAATCTGATAATTCTTGAACGATGTTGATCATACGTCTAAACGGGCGCTAAGTGTAAAAGCGAATGCAACTCCAAACGGGAATATCGATAGGAATTGACGGTCAACAATTGACTAATGTAAAAGGCCTCAATGACGGCAAAAGTAGTGCTGTAGATTTTTCCCAAAGTCTACTACAAACAACATAAAGCATACATTATAAAATTTGTTCGCGGAGCCCTTTCAAGCGCTTCGAGGAGCCCCGGGGCTCCGCGGAGCACACTTTGGGAACCGCTGGTGTAAAGTAGTGCAAATTTTAACTTTTGAAGAGTTGAGTCGAGCTGTGTCTTCTGTCGATCGTACTGGCAATTCGCTCAGAGTTACATTGGCGAGCGACTGTCGCCCTAATCTAAATACGGACAATGCTCCGAAGCTTGCTGTCTGGGCATAACTGGTCATACGTCACCGTATTTTTGACTGACAGGTAGGTTGAACTACAAGGGTACTTATCAGTTTTTTCCATTTGGTACGACTCCCTCAATGAAACGTTCGAAAGTTGGGAAACTTTCAACTTTCGTCGTACGTCGGATAGTTTGACAGCTATCAGCTGGCTGCTTTTGCTGTTGTGTTAATTTGTGAAATCGTTTAATCATTTCATATGCAGTGTAATGGCAAAATAAATGGATGATAAACTAATTTAGGCTGCACAAATGTTTTCTTGCCGGTTCGATATAAGCCAAACGGCTGACTTATTATCCGTAAGCGAAGTATTAATAGTTCCAACTTCTTCCGTAACTACGTTATTGTCAGTCAAAAATGGTAACGGATGACGTACGACGTATTATATGTGTCCCAACTATTATAAATGGTATATTGTTTCAATAAAACATAATTATTGCACACGAAAAACTTTTTTTTATCGCCAAATGCTCCTCAGATACAATATTATAAAGCCAAAATGATTTCTTTGCCAATCAGGCTTTGAAAAAACTAAAATACATCAACCATTTGCTATTATGAATCTATTCAGTGTTTCATAGTGCCAGAGTTGCATTGAAGAACTGAATTATGTTGTACATTTTATGGAATATGATAAGAATGGCATCTTTCCGGAAAAACAATGATGTTATACTTTCATAGTGTTATTTCAAACATTAAAGCGGAAGTTACGATTTTCAAATTTATCATTTTTAATGCATTGCTTTGTAATTAACCGTTATAACATGTTTCCACATAGTGCATTAACTCAATTACCTGAATTAACTCGTTAACGCATGATTAAAAATGTGATAACCAGAGCGGATATTTGCACATAAAGCATATTTGCATATGCATTTGTATATTTGACCGTTTAGAGCATATTTTTATTTTTCTTGCATATTCGCGGCATATACTACGTTTATTTGTACGCCTTATTCGCGAATAGCGAATTTTCCCGTATAAACTGTCTTATTCACGAATAGCTAATTCACGAGAGTTATTCGTGAATAGTGAGACTATTCGCAATAAACACGAAAGGTGATGCCCCATTTTTCGCTGATATCTCTCTTTTTGACGATCAGGCCACTTCTGCAATTCTGTTTAATTTGAGTTCAAAAATCTAACAAATAAGATGGAGAACGGAAAGGAAACCAACCGCTGCATATGGATAAGACTTAAATTCACTTTTGAAAAAATAAAGCCTTTCAAGAAAAATTTGAACAAATTTTGAAAAGAAACAAAGGTTTTAAAAGTATGATCGGTATATATAATGTTTGTTATACAGCCGAAGAACCTACCGACCCGTATGTCAAAAAGATTTTGCCAGATATGTTGGAAAGGTTTGCGTATTGTCCAACAACCTCAACTGATGTTGAGCGCAGTTTCTCTCTGTACGGAAACGTCTACACGCAGAAGAGACGATCATTCACTATGGAAAATCTTAAGCACCATATAATAATTTGTGCAAATTCTGAAATTGAAGATTAAGCTGTTTACTCTGACTGAAGGTTTGGTTTCGGTTTACAGATTCATTGACCATAAAATTGCATTCGGCTAGGGCCATGAATCTTTTTTTTTTTTGTTCTTTTCTTTTATTTACTATTATGAACATGAAATGTTAGTTTTGTTTTAGGCGTTATACAATAAATGGACTGATTTTTGTTAATAAATTAAAAAGAAAGAAAAAATTAAAATGTGCTCTGCTCTACATTTAATTTTTTGGTCTTCAGTTCCACTTTCAGTAATGGGCCGAAGGTGCATGATAAATTTTTGGCTTCGCTTTACCAGGTGGTGTCGGACTCTATTAAGCTGTGACTCAAAAAAAACTCGAAAAAAAAATTAAAATAATTCATTTTTTAATGCATATTTTATTTTTTTTCGAGCATATATTGCAAATTTTTAAGCATATTCTATGCGCATATTTGCGATTTTTTCGTGCATATAAATATCTGCTCTGGTGATAACCTATACAAAAATGTCAAGTTAATCACCTCAATAATGCATGCATTAAAATATAACGCAGATAAAACAGCATGGTTGCATTTGGACTTGCTTGCAAATGTTACGAAAAATTGCACCCCTGAATAGAAAAGTACGTAAAATAACAACCGTTCTGTCAAATCAAAAGAACCGCTGAAATAAAAATCAAATTGAAAATGGAAAGTCCAAGGAATAAGTAAAAATATTTAAGCTATTTCACACATTGAAATCAAATGAAGATTGTAATATATCCATATATCATTTATATTTAGCAAAATATAAGAAAGGGGTATTTTTCACTTTTTTTTTTTACAGCAGCTTCCGACGAAATCAGCTGATTAGTTAGTGCACAGTCCGCAAGTGGAAACGACAGTGATTTACTATATGCGTTAACTTTAATGCATATAGTTAATGCACTATGTGGAAACATGCTATACAATGTCTCACCGGTAGAACAGTATAACAAAAGACATATGAAATTTCCGGCTGGGTAGTCGGTAATTAAAATCGGCCAAAAATCGGCGTGTCTAAAAGCGCATTAAGGCTATAAAAGAGGAGTAAAAAAACCACTTTGGCAACACTTCCATAGCACTGACACTGACTGTCAGATTTTAATAAAACAACAATGGCGAGAGACAATTAAAGTTAAAAGCGGATTGTGTTGTAAAAGTGCTAATACAAATAAACAACAACAACAATAAATTATAATGTTCTGAGAAAGAGTAATGGAAGAGCAGAAAATTCTGTGAAAACGAACGTTTTCGAAAATAATGTTAGTGAAATGTAAGATCAATTATTCCAGGAAACGACGCGAAACTGAACGCAAAAGCAAACAAAAAAATTTAAAGTGTGTAACTGCTTAATGCGAAAATTTTTAACTTTTATTATCATTCTATCATTTTTGTTTGAATAAAAAGAAGTTGCATATATGCTTTATTCGAAATCCACGAAGAAAAAACTCCTATTCCCAAGAAAAATACAATTTCAAGAAAACGACGGCTGATAAACGCTTTTGCGCAAGAAGTGAGTAACTTCAGAATATCGGATAATGCAGTTGGTTTTTTTTTTCCATTACATTTGAATTGTTTTAACCTATAAAAAATCTGTGGAAATGTGTGTTTATTAACTTTTATATTATATTTTTTAAGAATTCTTATTAAATGAAGTAATTGCATTCGATTTCAGTATTAAAGTATTCATGATAGGAGACAGCTACACGTACTCAAAAAATAAATAAACGCGTGCATCTGCTTGGACCGCTTATTGTGAAAGCGGTGTTTATTCGCTACTACTATGTATTTATAAATTAATTTCATGTGTTGCTCAAATTGAGGGAAAAATGTATATAAACTGCCCGCTTTAGAGCATCGAGACTTGTGCCATTGTCAGCCTTGAATTAACTGAATTCATTTGTTGGCTTGCTTACTTTATAATTGGAATACTGTATTTAATTTTTTTGGTTTTCCAATCTACATTTTCCTAAACTTCGGCCTCGCAGTCATTCTGAGCTGATAAGAAAATCCAAAATATGAACTCCCATTGTTGATTTGCTTGCTTGCTTCTAATGTACTCGCTTTGAGTGGAGATATGTACATTTGAATGGTCGCTGGTGTGTGTGTGTATCTCCTGCTTCTGCTTGTGCTTCTTCTTGATGAGGTAGGCGCGCTTCTAATGAGTTCCCATAAGCAGTCATAAATCAATACATAATCCCAATTTTCAGTTTCTCACAATTTTCAAATTCTCACAATTTTCAGTTTCTCTGAATTTTCAAATATCCATCCGGAACTCTTCCTCATCGTTCTTATATTGAGTGCACCACTTAACATTGATAAAAGACGTACAATGCGAGAAACATGGCTCCAGTTGGGCCAACCGCTTCAGTTGCCTTACCTTTCAAAGAAGATCACAATTGATTTTGCAGTCGGAAACGTCATTCCGTAATGTCAAGTACCCAAAAGTATGCAGAATTTTTTGTCTAATCGATTTTGCCAAGTCGGTTTGAAATTTTGGAATGTCGGAGGGGGAGTAGTGTAAGAAAACAAGTCGTACGCCCAGTACAAGTCCCAAAGAGATATTCGTTTTAGTTTGACTGCAACTTTTTTTTTGTTTTGATTCGATAATTTATTTTTTCTTCCAGTTTTTTCAGTCCTGCTTTAAATGGTTTTGGAATCAATTCTCCATTCTCGATGCCTCACAAGCGGACGTTGGAGTAATTTTCGAAGCAAGTCTGTGTGAAGTTCGCGCGAGAACAAAATAGCTTCATCAGCAATCTGAAGAAAAAACGATATTCACTTTTAAAAGTGAAAAATGTTATTTAAAAATCATAGTCTTCATTCTTGGAACAGACTTTAAGCCTGTAAACGAACGTTTCGATTTTCACTTTGTGTAGGCTATGCCCCCCTCGCCTTGTAATGTGTGCTCTTTAATCAAGTCAAAATTTATCTTTTAAATAAAAAGTCACTCTCTTCATTTTCCCAACTAGGATAGGCACAGTGAACATAACATGGACATACAAACGCATATAATAATTTTTTTTTTAACCCGCATCCATCGCTTGCATCAAATTGATGCAAATTTTTCTTACAAATTTACATATGGAACATAAATATGTATGCTTATTTAGAATTAGAATTTTGGGTACCTTCTTAAATTAGAAAAATAAACAAGTAAACACTGTAAGAGCTAACGAGAGATTTGCACTTTTAGCTCTATTAAATTTTTAACACAAGTGCTTTTGTGCATCAAATTGATGCAGGTGGTCTAAACTTAATCCTTTATGGAAGAAGATGCCGTACATTGAATCGCGAAAGTTCTTGGTAAAAACTCCCAAGTGCACTTGTAAAGCAGATAAAATGCATTAGAAATGACCAAAACGAATCTAAATGCGATGAAATATTAGTTGGTAGCAAGCAAGTTATATTTTGTGGTTTTTATTCAAATTTCGTCAGTCGTTGAAAGTCACATTAGTGGGACTCATGCAGCTTCGCAAATTGTGGGAAATGAGAAATTTGTCACACAACTGTCAAAATTTATACGAAAATTTACGATGGGAAAAGTTGCGAAGGCATTTGCGAAGCTGCATGAGTACCACTATTATATTTTTATCGTTGTTACCAGGACCCGGATTTTGATGACTCAAGAAACAGTAGATAAGTAGATAAGTGCACTTGTAAAGCAGATAAAATGCATTAGAAATGACCAAAACGAATCTAAATGCGATGAAATATTAGTTGGTAGCATGCAAGTTATATTTTGTGGTTTTTATTCAAATTTCGTCAGTCGTTGAAAGTCACATTAGTGGGACTCATGCAGCTTCGCAAATTGTGGGAAATGTGAAATTTGTCACACAACTGTCAAAATTTATACGAAAATTTACGATGGGAAAAGTTGCGAAGGCATTTGCGAAGCTGCATGAGTACCACTATTATATTTTTATCGTTGTTACCAGGGCCCGGATTTTGATGACTCAAAAAACAGTAGATAATGACCTATAAAAATTGACAAAATGACCTAAAAAATCTTGAAAAATTACCTATAAACTGAAAAAATTACCAAAAAAAAGATTCAATGTTTGCAAAAAATACAACATATTCTTCCCAAGTACATTGGTACGTGTTTTTCGGATTTGGTACCTTTTTGCAGGCCGATTATGTGTGCGTGTTTTCATGAAATTTTAGCTCTGAAATTTTAATTCTGTAAGAAAAACCTACGGAATCTTACTTATGCTATGTTCTCACTATAGGGGTTAAGTTCTTAGCCCGATACTTTAACTCAAAGCGTTCATATCAGCTTTGAGCGAGTTAAGGTTTTCTAACGTCCTATGACCCAGCCGGAAAGTTCACTACTTCTGCACTACTTCCGAAGTGGTGAAAATTCATACTGCGGCTACTCGCATTACTAAGCCTAACTGTTAATGAAGTTTGTTGGGAGATGGCCGCTGTTTTCATTACATGCATGCAATAATGTCCGGCCTGGGAGCTTTAAATCTAAAAAACGCGCAAGGTATATCTGATATACTATATCATCGAGAAATTGTAAATAAAAATGAAATTTGTTTTATTAGAAATGTTTAAAGAAGCTGAAAAAGCCAAAGCAATATTGGAAGCAATAATATCAGAAGAGCATTGCAATATCCGCAGGAACAAAAAAATATTAATGGAAGGCTAGGCGCCAACTACTCAATTTTCAGTTGGCCAATTTTAAGTTGGGTGTTTGTGGAACACAGAACTATATGAGAGCGCGCCGACATTCCAATTTTTAGTTGACCCAATAAAAAATTTGTGTTTTGCCACAAATTTTAAATTGGCCAAGTCTGTTGTGTTACATTCGTTCTTATGGGGCGCCGCACACTACACAATTTTTAGTTGGTAGTGTTCTATAAACACATGGTACCGAGTAATTAATACAATGTTATGTAATTAATTAATAATATATTAATTGAATTGAAAGTACCCAATTTTAAATTGTATAGTCGGCGCGCAAAGACCACTTTTCCAACTAAAAATTGAGTAGTCGGCGCCTAGCCTAATGGTGAAGGCGGCATCACAAAATGTTCCACGACCTGTGAACAAAATTTACATATCCAAATACGTGCATCCTTCCCCACTCATTTTCTGCACGTGAAAGCTTCCTGCCAGTGTCGTATTAAGTTTTTACCCGGTTTTTGTACTCGGTGTTAGCAATTGCAACTCTGCGCTAACCTCAGAGTTAAATGTTAACCCAGGGTATATTTTCGGGTTAGATGATTTTTTTTTATATGTGTTTTGACATTTGAAACCCTGGGTTTCGCCGATAACAATAACCCGGCATATTGAGAACATAACATTACACAAGAGGGTTTCCCGTTAAAAGCGTGTAAACGAAACGGAAACATTCAAACGTCGAATATGGTCTACCAGCAAGTACAAAGTTCTGGTCTATACTGGGAAAAAAATAAATCAGGAAACAAATATTTAAACGGTGAAAATCGTTGAAGAATTTACCGTCGAGACAGCCTGTTACAGAGAGAGAAGCGAAAAATTAAAGCAAAAAGACAAAAATGAAGCAGAACAGAATTCAAATACGAATATATGACGTCATATTATATTTTTGTATAAAAAATCATGTGACGGCAGAACAGAGGTTCATACATGCTAATAAAAATGATCAAAAATACTCAACAGTTTAACAATATGCCGAGAACAATACCTCAAACTTTAAAAAATAACTCAAAATCAAAAAAGACCTTAAACTTCAAAATATGACCAAAAAAAGACCAAAAACCGAAAAATCACACAAAATGACAAAAAAAAATATGCTCTAAAAACTTTTCATTTTCGGAGCCTAGGGCCAACATATGGCACAAAAAAAATCATCGAGCAAAGTTTTCCTAATCACAGAAAAAAGATGTCATTGAAATCCGGGCCCTGGTTGTTACAATAGAAAAAGTTTACCAAGCGCCAAATAATAAAATTGGTTTTTTCATTTTTAAAAATTTTCTATACGAATTTTTTGTTTCCAGACTGTGAGTAAAATGGGTCTTCCTTCGAATATCACTTTCAGTTTCTGTTCCCCGCTTGTCTTTTGTAAGATTTCGATAAATCAACGAAAATTGTCACGATTTTAGCAATTCTAAGAATTTTTCCTTCTTGTTGCTCCTCGCAATGTGCTTTATTGAACAACCAAAGAGCTGAAACCGTTCAGAGCTCCATTGTATTGTATTGTATTTTATGTTCAATGAATTATTGTTTTTAAGCTCATAGAATTTTTTTGTAACATTGCTAATTTCACGGAAATCTAAGTATTTTGATAGTGATCTGAAAAACACTTCCATTTATTGCAGCGTCCACAACGCCAAATCTTTCAATTGGCGTGTTCTTATTAATGAAAGTTATACTATAACTATATACTATATACAGTAGCGAGCAGAATTGAGTACATGTTGGGATATTCAATTGTTTTCTCCTTATATCTCCGGTGTTAATAAACATATCCTAGTCAAATATTTTGTTGCTATGGGAAAATTGCTGGGTACGCATGTTCAATGCTTTGTACCTCCTAAACTAATAGAGATCCCATTTTCAAACTTACATGTTATATTCTTAACACCTGCAGCTAAAAATCGAAAAAAATCAAAAAGGTCCAAGTTGTTGTAATTGTGCTTTAACCATTTCACCACCAGTGCTACACTGAAAAAAAAAATTTTTTTTAATTTTTTTTTCATCCTTGAATAGCTCAATAAATTTTCTTTAGAAACCGTTACTATTTATATTTTGAAAAAAAAATTTTTTATTCGAAACATTGCATGCAAAAAAAAGCTTATTTTTCATTTCATCAATTTTTACAGGCCTATATCTCGAAAACTAACGGTGATATATCAAAAAAATTTTGCCCATTAACTCACACTCTATAGAGGTGCAACTGATCCAAATATGAACGATTTTCAGAACATGACCCTTTTTTCGCTGCCCACTTCACGTGAAATGCCCCATATGTTATATGTACTTCAAATATTTTGGAATATACTGTACTTCAACATGATATAGTTTGAAAACTAGTGGACCGATCGAGGTCAATTTTGAAATTTTTTTTCGCCTCCTTTTGAGTTTGAGCAGTGGCTCTAGTAGATTTTGGTCTGCAGAATAATTGAAAAATATCAAAAAAAAAATCCATCACGTAAGGATTTCGAGAAAATCGCGTTTGAATTTTTTAGCACCATTGTTTCATTTAAACTCATTCTTCTCTAATGTGGCTTAAGCTTTTTTAAAGTTTTAAAAATTTTTGTATTTTTTAAACATCATTCTTCAATATTCTATCAAAAATAATTATAAAATCTTTAAATGAATCGTGTAAAATGATGCTCAAAGTCAAAAAATTGAAAAATTTATATAAAATTTTCATTATTTTTTGAGTTTAAATGAAAATAACATAACCAACGTAATAGTAAGTGTGGTGTACCACGTAATGCTTTCTTGAAATTTTAGACTTCCTTCTTAAAAATTTTCATCATTTCAATCAAATCAGTCATATGAAAAGCATATAGAACTATAGCTGCAACTTTGGCCAAAAGCTATTACGTGGTACACCACACTTTCTATTACGTGGTTCACCACAACACTCGACTTATGGCGTGGTTCACCACAGATGAACTTTTTCACCAAATCAGCACATAACGCGCCGAAATTTGGGCGAAGTTGCAGCTATAGTTCTATATGATGAAAACTGTCGAACGGGAAGGGTGTATTCGCTTGCCTTGTATTTTATGCTTACACTCTGAAAAAGACATAGCAGCAATAAAATATTGATATTAATGCGTAAATTTTTTATATGGAAGAACCTAGCTATAAAGAAATATTAAAACATTTTTATAATACTGCATTCTTCCGAGCATTTGAAGCTATTTGAAAAAAAATTAAAAATTTTGAAAATTCTTGTATTTTTTTGAAGTAGAAGTATGTATATATTTTCGAACTGAAATATGTGGTTCGCATTTTTTATTTGACTGGAGATTTTCGCGCAGTGCATGCACATCGTTACGTTAAAATTCGAAGGAGAAGTATCGTTGTGTGGGTTTGGCAATCACTGCTCTACAGGCATGAAGTTATCGGAAAGATGTGAAATCTATGTTTTGGAATCCTTGACCCTTACTTCAACGCGCCATCTACAAACATTTATAGTCTTTCCAACTTACTACCGATTTAATCAAAATCGTTAGAAAATTTTGCCAAACGAGCAAAACTGAGTACATGTGGGTCTTGTAGCATGTTTTCTATTTTCCTATCACCTGTACTTCGTATTCGTCTCACTATTTATATTCCCAAATAATTGAAGAACATATACCTAAAATTTCACTTGGATATTTTTATTAACACCGGAGATATAAGGAGAAAATGATTGAAGATCCTAAAATGTACTCATTTCTGTTCGCTACTGTATATACTTACTATATATACTCAAGTAAATCTAAATTATCACATTCTTTTCATATTGAAAAGAATGCAAATTGCAATAAAACGTCAGTCTCATTTATTCTTCCTTACTGAAAGAAAAGAAAATGCAAAAATGTTTTCCCTTTTTTTTTTTTAATCTGCATCAATTCGATGCATAACGTACTTTTCTTTGAAAAAAAAAAATTCGATGGATGAGGGTTAATATACTTTATTGACTACTTAAGACTATAGCGCATTTAAAAAATTTTGCGACAACATTCAGTCTTGAGTAAGGCGAGAAAATAAAATTTGCTTGAAATTTTCAATTTCATTCAATTCGTCCATAAAGATGGTTCTCCACGAGCCCCATGCAGGAACGACAAAAGACGATGATCAAAATAATGTTTCGATGAATTTTGTTTTAAATACTTCAAAGTGCATTCAACGCCTAGTGCTCTCGCACTCAATTAGTGTTCTTACCAGTGCTCGGACTTCTGCCACTTTAGTGGTTTTTTCCGATTTAACGAGTATTCGCGTTAGCGAGTTTCGCATTTAACGAGCATTTAAATTCGTTCCATTGAGTATCTTAAATAACGAGCAAAATGGCACAAACATTTTTGTGTGCACTCGGTTTAGCGAGCAACATAAGAAATCAGTGAAAAAGCATAAAGAGAAACAAAGAGGAATCCAAGAAATACTTAAGCGAAGAGTCTAAAAGCGCGTGTGCTGCGCCAACTACCGCAAGCTGTCAATGTATGCAAAGTAATGTGAAATCGAAAAAACGCAGGCGCTGTTGGACTTACCGCTTTATTTGTGCACAGTTGTTCAGTGATATAAATTTTTAATCCCCAAATCCCCCACGTAAGCATACGTTAGTAGAAATCAGTCGCGTACCAACCTAGGGCCTAGGAGGGGCTTTGCCCACCACGATTCTTGGTCTTAGGTGGAAGGAATTACGAAAATTAAAATGAAAAAAATTGTGGAAATTTTTTGCCCCACGCGGGAAGTTGGATTGGTACAGGTCTCGTATAAATCAGACTCGCCATGTAATCAAGCAAAAGATTTCTCAAACCCCTCCCCCTTTTTTAACGCTTACGAAATCTTTTACAATAAGAAAAAAATGATTTTATGATGGTACTCAATTTAACGAGAAATTCGATTTAACGAGAAGTGCTGGCAACATTGAGCTCGTTAAACTTGACAAGTTTGTATAAAAAAAAAAAAATTAAGGCCAATTCAAAAACCTCGTAAGTGCCATACAAAATGAAAATTTCCTGCAAAACCTTTTTTTTGGCTCATAAATAAATTTAAAAAATACAATCTTTCTTATTTGTAAAGAGACAGGCATATTTTGTTGTTGGAAACAAAAAACGAAAAAATATTTCCTTTAAAAGAAAGAAGAATGGCAAGCTGCTACTAACAATTTTAGGTATAGTGAATAAAACCCATGCTACTTTAAGATTTTAAAAGTAGTAAGTATATCATAAAAAAATCTAAAATAGTGTTTTATCAACGGGTTTATCATTTTTATGACAATATATTAACAAAAATTGTACAATTTTATAGATATCCTTCAAGTAGGTTGCAATGAATGACGAGTACCGATTAAACACCAAATTTTTTGAAACGCTTCCAATAAATAATAAAATCTAATAATTTTAAGTTGTTTTTTGAGGCTTTATTACTGAAAAAAATTTTTATATGCTTGAAATATTTTGTTTTCTAATTTGAATAAGAACGAAGAGAGAAGAAAACAAAGAAAAGAACATAAGAAGTAAAAATTTGTTTGACTGAAAAAAAAAAAATTAATTTAAAAATTGTAATTTTTTTTTTTTTTTTTTAATTTGGAAAAACCTCGTAAGCGACAAAATTTGCAAATTTTGATTTGCGCAAAAAGCACGTAAGCGACAAATTTGGCGAGAGCTACTTGTAACAAGTAAATAATTTCAAAACAAAGTTGTGTACCGTTGGGGGAGTTACAAAACTATATTTTGATAAAACGAAATTGACTTTAAAACACCGATTTAAAAAACTATTAAGTTTTTTTCGTTTTCTGAAAATTCATGTCATGACGCTTACGTGGTTTTTGAAGAGTAGCGACGATATGCTGCTAACATGAATGAAGATCTCATTCTGAACAAATACTATGGTGCCAACGGGAATGAGAATTACATTTGAAAAAATAGTATACGCCGCGGAGATCTGAAAGGAGAAGAAAAATAATATTTTAAAGAAATTGGCGGATATGGCCATATTTCGTCACTTCGTGATTGTGAGACTTTATTGCCTTTGGAAAGACTGAAGAGTTTAAATTCTTAAAACATCTTAAGTACAAAAAATTATAAAACTTTTGAGAATTGTAGCACACAGATTGAAAAACATTAAAAACCAGAACAATTTCATAGGATATGCATTGAAAATAGAAGTATCAACCCTCTTTCAAATGAAAATTTCATTTGAAAAAGAGTCTGTTGCAACGTGCTCTTGCTTCTGTGATATTTTCACTGGAAGAATATTCGAAAAAGCACCAATTGTCCTCTTTACATATGAGGGCTTCACTTCTTCTGCAGTCATGATTTTTTCATGCATGCGATAATGTCCGGCTGGGATACTGTATTCATATTTTAAACAATTTTAAATCTACCACTATTTATATAAATCGGCCACTTCTTTTTAAAAAATCTACCACCTTTAAAAATTTTCAAGTCCGAGCACTGGTTCTTACTGCCTGAGTTAAGTTGACTGGGTAGATTTTCTAGAAAAACCAGTTCCTTTAACAGAAGCCACCAACATATGCTACACAAAATGCAGAGCTCTCCTACACAGAGCTCTCCATTAAACGTGCTCGTATCGTTTTCCTTGTTCCACACGCTACATATTATGCTCTCAGTCATTTTGTTGTGGATGCCGCTCCTTTAACTATTCCGACTCAAATTTCACTAGACTTTCTCTGCATTTGTCGTTGGGATTCGATTCGGTTAGGTTCGTTTCGTTCGTTTCGTTCGGTTCAATTCGGTTCGTCTTGCGGTCGCAATTCATACGCCGAGAGCGTTCAAACGCGTGAATACAACGCAAAGAGCGTTAGAAGAAAATTTTACATATTCAAGAAAACAAGCAAATAAAAAATAAAAACAACAATTCAAATAGTTAAGGAAAACTTAAAGAAACGAATAAAAAAAAAAAAAAAAACCAAAACGTGAAGAAAAGAATCAAGTTTTCCAGTGAAAAATCAATGCAAAAGTTTATTGCTCGCAATCGAGTCTTCGGCTTGGTTTCCGTCTCCACGTCAGTCTCAGTATGCTGCAATAATATCGAAGTTCAGCGATTTAATTACTGAAAGAAAGGATAATAACCACAATAAAAAGAATTAAAAATTAACAAGAAATTTTGTTGCAAGTTCGCGTTAATTGTGCACTTTGTGTGCGTGCTTCGAATTTCTAATAGCAAAAACGTGAAAAATGGTAAATTGCCAATTTTCAGTTCGCTTTATGTATTCGCATGTAGGTGTTCACTTATATTCGATTGTATCCATTCATGTGGCCATATATGCACAAACATAAGTATATATTTATATAAAAATATATGTATAAAGATAGAGATGTATATATCTGTAAAAACGTTTGTTTGTATGTGTCCTGTTGAATGTGTGTATGTGCGCGAGTTTTCCTTCCTTTTTTTTCACGTATTGTGGGCGGAGATGTGGAGAAAATGCAAGGAAAATCACTCGAAATGAAGTGCAATTAATTTTCGGTGTCCAATTCTGAAGTTCTTTTTCTCTGAGCTCAACAGCTAAATATAAAGTTATTGGGGTAGGTGGGGCACTCAGATTGCCGAGCGTTGTTGATGGTACGCTAGGTGACCTGAACTGAACTAAACGGAAAAGCTGTTGAAAGGTTCAAGGGTTTTTTTATTCTTTTTTTTTTTTTAGGAGTTGCCTAAAATATGTACAAAGGTATGTTTAATATGTATTCCTTTTGAATGGGAAAATATCTGCTACCGAAAGTCGAACGAACTTTCTCGATGGCTGTCATCATTGATAAGTGTTAATAAACTATAATTTTTTTTCCTTTATTGGTTTTCCTTTTTTAGAAAGGGTAAAACCGCAAAAATTCAAATTTTATGAGCTGTTTATATTGGTAGAGGTAGGAGAAAAGAAACTTCACTCCATTATGATGAGGAAATTATAACGCTCAGTAATTTCAGAGCTGTGTACCGCAAACTAGAGATGAGCGCGTGAGTGACTTTTGATTCACGATCACGCACGCTCACGGTACCCAAATTTTCGTACATGCATGTTCACGCACGGTTCAAAAATGACGTGCTCACGTTCACGCACGGCCACGAGAACCATTTTGAACTCACGCACAATCACTCACAATTTTCAAAAATTCCGAATTAAACGAATTAGAAATTATAAATTTCACAATGTCGTTGCATCAGTAAAGAACAAAATAGAACATAATGAAATAAGAATATATTACATATATCCGGCCAAATATACTTAAGATAACAGGGATTTGATTGTCTTTTAAAAAGTGAATCAACCATTTTTAAATTTCGTTTGTATTTTTTTTTATTGGACATACTCATGCGTTTTAAAAAAAGATTGTAAAATACGACGGAAAAAGAACGATATATGCGTTCATGAATGCCGGTATAATCGAAAACGCTTTCATTTTCATCATTCAAGACATCATTCCAAACTGAACGTTTGTGTAACGCTTAACAAATGTTCAACCATCTCTAGAGCCGATATTATGGGAAATCATTCGAACCTTCGAAGGAGTGAACTCTGAGAACTTCTTAGCGTTAACTGTCAAAATACATGGAAGCTTTGGCGGCTGTTTAAAAAGTTCTCAAAGTTCACTAAGTTTGAGCTCTGAATGAACACCCATCATGGTATCGATGATTTGAGAGCTCATATATTTACTAGTGACATAGATGCGCAAACACAGTTTTGTAGATAATGTTGGCTCCTATTTTAGTAAAAAATATTTTTTTACAATAGCAATAACTTCGTGAGTGGGGGTGTTTGCTATTCACGCACGGTCACGCACGACACAAAAAGTTTAAATCACGGTCACGCACGAAAATCGATTTCCATTCACGCTGACCTCGTGACACGACGTGTCAGCGTGACACGGTCAAAAATCACGGCACGCGCGCACCTCTACCGAAAACCACAATGAATGAATGAACCGGTGAACGGTGAACACAAGGGAAAATAGCTTAAGTCAAAAAATTGTTTTTCATGAACTGATTTTCGATTTGTTTTCGCTTTCATGAGCAAAGAAAATAGATTTGAATTTGCACTTTTCATAAAACCGGTAGGTATTTGAGGGCTTGCTGAAAATCGGATGAATTAAATGGGACGCATTGAATGCAGCCAATAAATTATTGAAACTGAAACAGAAAGAAAAAAAAACAAGTAAGGGTGTTATAGTCAGGCGAGCCTGACAATAGAATACCCGACACAGACACACATGTTCAAATAACATTTAATATCCAGAGGTGTTTAAGGCCATTAGAGGCCCCATATACCGACCTTTGATAGATTTTTTTATGAAAACCGCCCTTTTGCCACGCCCACTTTTTCAATTTTTTTGAATTCTAATCGGGGGCTTAAATATACGCTCAAATTCTAAGTTAATATTGTGAAAAAGTCCGATTTTAAGGCAGTTTTGGGATTTTTGTGACGACCCTAGCACTGGAGGTACCCTTAAAAATGGACCGATCATGAAAATTTTTTGGAAGGATGTTTAAGGCTACAAAGGAAGCATAAGTGCCAAATTTCGTTCAAGTCCCATTTGAATTTCGGGTGTAGGAGACAATTTTCGAAAACCGCCCTTCTGCCACGCCCACTTTTCCAATTTTCGGAAATAATATTACTGGCCTTTAAATATGATCAAATATCAAATTTCATCAAAATATCTTGAAAAACATCGGTTTTAGAGCAGTTTTTGTGATTTTCATAACAGACCCTAGTACTGGAGGTACCCCTAAAAATGGTCCGATCGGGTCCATTCTCGAACTTGTTCTTACTCATGTCCCCGTGAGCACGCATACCAAATTTTGTCAAGATAGCTCAATTTCTTCGATAAGATAACTGTATACAAACAGACGGACAGACGGACGGACATATCTAAATCGAATCTCCTGGTGACACTGATCATTTCTATATATATTCTGTATGGTCTATCTCGACTAGTTCTGGGTGTTACACACAACCACACAAACGCAATATACCCTCGACACAGAGTGTGTCGGGTATAAAAACGAATAAGTCTGCGTAAAAGGATTGCCTTCGTAGCTATTATACCCAGCATGAATTTGATCTTATATGAATTCATTGATGACATACTGAATGAAAAATGTAATGTCGAAAAAATTCATGAGCAGTAGTAAGGAACAAATTCGAAGGCGGATCGAATGACATCGCAATGTTCATTTGCAGCAACGAATTCCATAATAGTCCATAAAAGCTATTGTGGAAGAGTTAGTCGTTAGGCCTTACATCTGCCGACTGGCAGCTGTCAGCCCTATAGAGAGAGAGAGAAAGAGAGAGAGAAAGAGAGAGAGAAAGAGAGAGAGAAAGAGAGAGAAAGAGAGATAAAGAGAGAAAAAGAGAGAAAAAGAGAGAGAAAGAGAGGGAGAAAGAGAGAGAAAGATAGAGAAAGATATAGAAAGATATAGAAAGATAGAGAAAGATAGAGAAAGATAGATATAGAAAGATATGGAAAGAAATAGAGATAGAAAGAGAAAGAAAGAAAGACAGAGAGAAAGAGAGAGAGAGAGAAAGAGAAAGGGGAAGTGAAAGAAAGATCGAGAGAAAGAGAGAGAGAGAGAGAGAGAGAAAGAGAGGAAGAGAAAGAGTAAAAGAGAGGGAAAGAGGAAAAGAGATAGAAAGAGGAAAAGAGATAGGAACAGGGAGATAAATGAGAGATAGAGATATTATATGTAGATACATAGACACATAGCCATTGACGTTAAAATAGGCATGATATTTATTTTTAGTAGGCGTGGATTCTCCTGGATTGTGCGTCCAAACAGCGTTACGTAATTTAGGCGTCTTGGGACAAACAGATTTAATATATTTAGTCCGAATTCGGATTCAACATCACTCGCAATAAAGCAAGGTGAAATGAAAGGATCTTCCTTTGACTCTAGGACAACAGTCACTATTTTATCTGTTTTCCTCACACGTGGATTCTTTTATATTTTCGATGGAGACATACATATTTACATAGTTTACTTATGAAGGATTTAATGGCGTTATATGCCATTTTTTCTCGAGTGGTCCAATATTTTGGCAATTTAAGCTGACTTTTTTCCCATCAATAAAGGTGTTGGCAACATTTCGCCTGTTCTCAGTCGTACAATATTTTCCAGATATCATTTTATATGTGTACTATGTAATAAGTTTAAAAAGCCATTAAAAACAAAGATTTAGCGATAGAAAAATCTAATGCTGGCTTACATCGGAGTCTGATTTATACTTACATACATATGCTTACGTGGGAGGTCAAAAACGGTCAAAATCTCCTTTACATTATAAATGGGCAGCCTCTTACCATACATGCTATTAGTTTTTAACAGGGATCCTAAATAATAATTGTTGAAAATTTAGATTTTAAAAAAGTTGCCTTTATTTTAAAGAACATTTTTTGAAATCTTTGTATAACTTTTACAAATTCAAGAAATTCAATCACCCCTATTGTGATTTTCGACTACTGATAGAGAATCGAAAAAGTACTATCGTCGACTAAAATTTTTCATTTTTAGTATGTGGAAAATTAAACATTTTTGTCGAAGATAGAACTTTTTCGATTCTCTATCAGTAGTCGACAATCATAATAGGGCTGAATAAGTCTTTTCATAACTTTTTATTTCAAATTTTTGGTTTGTGCGTTTCTTAATAATTTTAATTTTTCTTGAGAATTTTTTACGTCTGAAAAGTTTTATTGTTCAATTTTTAACATGGTCACATTCTTGCCCATCAGTTTGGAAGAGCATATTTTGCAGATGCACACTTCTTTTATCATCCTAGTTGAAAAATTCGCGAATAAAAATGTTTCATCTACGAATCATCTTTTGAAGGATCCTCAATTGTCCTCTTTAATTATTCTTATACGAATACTGGGCAATTTTCAGCAAAAAAAATTTCGGATGAGTTTCTTCAAGGCGTATTAAACAAGGTGATGTCACTAGAAACTTGATATTCTTCTCCCTAATTTTTAAAACTAAACTGTCAAAATTTTGTATTGAATTTTGTACGCTTACATTTTAGAATTTTTTTTACATTTTTGTGGTACTACTGGCACCACCTTGTAAATACGCTTTGAATTTCCTTATCTAATTTGCTGACGACGTAAACTTCTAAGGCAACTAGAAAAAACTTTCCCCTTATAAAAATTTTGAAAAGACTTAAAAAATATTTCTCAAAAATGAAACTAATTGTTCAATTAATAAATTGTTTTCTCATTCATAATAGTTAGGGTAGGGCCACCTTAAGTGGACTGTCACTTAGAGTGGACCACATGAATGTTTACTATGTTGTGGCAGTTGAAATGTCAAACTAATATTAAAGCCAACTTCACTGTGAACGTCAACAGTAAGTATTAAAGTTTCCAGCTGACCACACGTGTTTTTGTTTACAAGCGAGCGCTTAAAAAAATTAAAACAATTTCCTTTTTATAACATTGTGAATCTTTGTGCCTGCTGCGAATAGTGCCAAAACGACTTGTTAAACTTAAGAAGTATGTATATTTCTTGTTAGTTTGGGCATTGAACTTGATAGTTCAAAATCATTTGGAAATTTAAGTAGATGTTGGAATAAGTTTTGGAGGCTCACTTGAAATCGTATAATTTACCTCGAGTGGACCACTGCTTGCAACCTTGATATAAATAGACTTTAAAAAAGTAATAACTAGTTTTATGAGCTTTATTAAATTTTTTGGTGAATTTTAAGTAGCAGTTGGGCATGTCGTCGAGTAGTGCATCAGTATCAAAGGTTTTTTTTTTACATGCAAACATTGTGACGACGATAATGAAACTGCACCCGATGCTCAGTTCAAAAACTTTTGTAGTTATGTGGGTTTTTTATTATTTTCGACAGTTTTTTTTTAAATTTTCATCGCATGGTCCACTTAAGGTTGCAGTTATTTTATTCCTAAAATTCTACCCTTTTTTCAAAATTAAATATTGTTTTTTATAAACAACATTTTGAAGTTCTGCTACCATGGAAAGTTTCCTAGTAATATCGGCTTAAGAATGGTACCTATATACGAGGGCGTTTCAATAAGTACCCGCGTTAGAAAATAAAGACACAATTTAAAAAAACATTTTTTTTTTCAACATTGTTCCCTTTTATAAAAATGCACTTCTCCCAACGTTGCTACCATTTTTTTAACCCCTCCAAAAATAGGATTTGTCGAACTCTCCAAAATACGCCTCTGTCTCGGCGATGACTTCCTCATTTGAGCCAAATTTTTTTCCCCGAGCCATTTCTTCATGTTAGGGAACAAGAAAAAATTGCAGGGAGCCAGATCGGGTGAATAGGGGGGTGCGGCAGCAATTCATGCAGTTGGCGGCGACAACTCCGGATAAATGTGCTGGTGTGTTATCGTGGTGAAACAGCACCTTCTTTTTCGCCATATGCGGTCGTGTCTCCTTCAATTTTTATTCGAAGCGGTCCAATAACTCACTGTAATATTGTCCAGTGATCGTTCTTCCTTTTTCTAAAAAATCCATCAGGACAAAGCCGTTCGCATCCTAAAAAATCGTCGCCATGACCTTTCCGGCCGATGGGACCGTCTCCGCCTTCTTTGGACCAGATTCACCGCGAGAAACCCATTTTTTTGATTGTTCTTTTGTTTCTGGTGTGTAATGATGGATCCAGGTTTCATCAACGGTTACAACTCGATGCAAAAACTCCGTCGGATCTCGCTTAAATTGCTTCAGATACTGCTTCGAAGTTAACAGCCGTATCCGCTTGTTGTCCACCAACTTATCATTAAAAATATTAATTGCCGTTCCGGTCGACACACCTACGGCCTCTGCTACTTCGCGCACTTTCGTTCGTCGATCAGCGAGAATCAATTCGTGGACTTTTTGAATGATTTCCTCGGTAGCCACTTTTGCCGGGCGTCCTGGTCGCTTCTCATCAAAAACGGATGTTCGTCCACGTTTAAATTCGTTGTCATAGATGGCGAAGTGTCCCCATATACTGCATCCAACTTTGTTTTTATCTCCTCGCATTTTTTCCCATCCAAAAACAAAAAGCAAATTACCGAACAATACTGCTCTTTTTCCATCTTAGCGAAAATCACGAAACACGTGTTACTCGAATGTACAGTCGTGTTCGAAATAATAAGAACAAAAATTATAAGATTGCAAACAGGCTCATAAGACTTTCCAAATGACTTTTAAAAATATTTCTTTATTTCTTATAAACAGTCTCAGATATTGGGCTCATAAAAATGAAGGTTACGACAGTCTGGAAGGTCTGAATTTTTTTAGGAGCAACTTTGGCGCTTGAAGTCAAAAAATGCCTGTTCGAAAAAATAAGAACAACTGGGCGATTCCGCTATACACGATTTCCGATAATAATTTTTTATTTACGATAAAGTGTTTTTTTTTTTTTTTCAATAGTACAAAGAAGAAAGTCGAAATTTAATATTAAATTTATTTATATTTGATTTAACTCCATATTTCATTTATTGGCGCGTTTGAAAAAATAACTATTCAAAAATCCTGACAAAACTTTAAAGTCATACCTTTTTAAACTGTCACAAAACAGCCGTTGCCGACAGTTTGAGATTACATTTTGCCGACCAAATTGAAGTGAGAATATTAATTTATCCTCGCGTTCCAAAAAAAATTAATATATGTTGTTATTTTTTAAGTATTATTGATTCCTAAAATACACTGTTGACTTGTTGCACCCGCGATACAAAAAGTGTAAAAGTTTACTTTTTTCACAGAAATAAAGAGCTAACATTCTGAAACTTTGTGAAAGTAAGAAGAAACAAAAACTAAACACAAATTCATCGTTTTTAAGAGTATAGTGATTGCCAGTTTAAAATAATCGATAATTTAAATTGGTTGCAGCCGCGATTTTGATTTCAGATCGCGGGTGCAACTTTTTGTCATTTAACCTTTTTGTGCGATTTACTACATATTTTGTTATTTTGATATGCCCTGACTAATGATGTATGCTGAAAGCCATCGTCAACAGTGTCCTAGAATTTTATGATTTAGCTCGCAGTCACTCTAAGAAAATCTTCTTTAAATATGTGGCAAAAATAGAAATTAATGAAAAGATAGCCATGTTGGATGAACAATGGGCGGGCTGAAACATATACCAAGCATTCAATCAAAACATTTCTTCCAATTTGAAGAGACTCGTAGCATTTCTGTGGTGCGCACCTCACGGTCTCTTTTTAAATGCAAATTGGTTTTGAAGTCGCCAAAAAGCCCCACTAATACAGAAAGTGGTTGGAGTGATGACGACTTGGAGCCTCTTTCAAATCTCAAAATACGAAAAGAAACTCTCCATCCTGATATATATGTGCCTTCAATTTCGGATCAGAGAAAATCTTTATTACCCTTTAAAAAGAGATGGAGCGTTTTCGATTTTAACAGTGATTCAGATACTGAATTTATAAATGACGAAATTCCATCAACGTCTTTTCAAGCTTCAGAATAATGACGATGAGCATGTCCTGAAACTCCTACTGTCCAAATTTATGTTTTAATTTCTCTGCAAAACCGGCAAAAAAAAAAGACTGGTTGCACCCGCGATTAATATAAAAATGAATAACTCTTTGTTTATATTTCTCTGGTTAAAACTTTTCATTTCCTGTAGTTTGTTAAATATACATCTAAAAAAATATTAAGGCATAACACATAAAATGTATCACAATTAACAGATTTATGGATTTTTTGTCTCTGATCTAGAAACGTAGGGCCAAATTTGTTGCACCCGCGATGGCAATTAAAATCATTTTTAAGACTTTAATAGTATTATTTTGAAATACTTGTGACCTAATTTGCAATGAAAATATTAAGATGTAGCCTTTTCAAGATATTTTTATTAAAAATGTTTTTTATTTAGTTGCATGAAACTAAAACATACGTGTAAATGTTGCACCCGCGATAATGGAATCGCCCAACTCCAAAATTGCAAAGATTGTTTTCAAAACCAAACCAGTGAATATTGGCAATTCATTAGAAGTGCAGTTGGTATAGTTTACAGTTGCTATAATATTTGTTATCTTAACTGAACAATGAGATGAAACAAAAATTGTAGACCTGAGCTTTGAAAATCCATCAAAAAACTGCTCGATAAACGGAAAACTTTTGATTTTATTAGGGAGACTCTCGTCATTTCTAATGGGATGATAAACGACAACAAACTTTCACCACAGGTCGAAAATCGTGGTAGACAAAAGAAAAACACTGAAACCTAAGACAAATTGATCAGGAGAACTTTCACGCAGAACCCCATTATTACCACTACGCAGATCGAACACGAACTAGAACTACCCATAGCTACTTCCACTATAAGGTAACGTTTTACCTTAGCTAACCTTAAAGCACATACTCCAAGAAAAGTACCTGTGATACACTCACCTAAATTTGAAAAGCAGAATCAAAATTTTGTTTAGGAACCCGACACAGTTTGGCGTAACATATTGTCGACTGATGAGACGGAGGCTGTGCAGCTTAATCACGGTAAGGAAAAGCAATATGGTAGACATCATCAGAAGCAAGAATTCAAGGCAAAGTTCACTGCCGAGACAGTGATTCACGGAGGCCGGAAATTTATGTTTTTGGGATGTTTTTCACGGAATGAAATTCGACTGATTGCTAATATCCTGCGCAATATGAACGCCAACTATTATGTTCAAAATGTCCTTGGAGCTTTTGTCCTTCCAAATTTTGAAGACAAAATGGCTTTTTCAACAAGACAATGACCCAAAACACACTTTAAAGAAAGCAAAAGGTTGCCTTCGATCAAACAATAAACGTTTTGAAATGGCCGACGATATCACCGGTTATTTTTTTTTTTTTTTTTACCGAAAATAACATATTTGGGTGGATGTTAAAAAAGGGGTTAGGTATATTAGGTTTAAAACTTCCAAAGAATTATGGCAAACAGGGAAGAAAACTGCGAAAAATATCTCGTCCGCAAGATGCCGCAACCCTTAAAGGGTCAATGAGCTCCAGATGCGCCGAAGTAATTGGAAATTATGGGGGACACTCCATATTAAAATGAGATCTAATGAATCTAAAACATACAATTCAAACAAAGCTCATTTTCCCTCCATTTTTCTTATTTTTTCGAACAGGCATTTTTTGACTTCAAGCGCCAAAGTTGCTCCTAAAAAAATTCAGACCTTCCAGACTGTCGTAACCTTCATTTTTATGAGCCCAATTTCTGAGACTGTTTATAAGAAATAAAGAAATATTTTTAAAAGTCATTTGGAAAGTCTTATGAGCCTGTTTGCAATCTTATAATGTTTGTTCTTATTATTTCGAACACGACTGTATATAGAACTATAGCTGCAACTTCGGCCAAATTTTGGCGCGGGCCACCATGTTTTGGTGACAAAGTTTAACTTTGGTGAATCACGCCATAGCTCACACTATAGTTTGGTGAACCACGTAATAGAAGTGTAGTGTACCACGTAATAGCTTTTGGCCGAAGTTGCAGCTATAGTTCTATATGCTCGAATGGTTGCCAAATCCAAACTAACCTATCCAGCAGTCTGATATTTGTTTTGCAGCCGTTTGATAGATGGCAGCACACGATGATAACACCAACTTCCCTCAGGGACGCCCTCTGTCGTCAAACACGGGTACTTATTGAACCGCCCTCGTAAAACCCACGGTTAACCTTCTTCACCAAATTTTTATTTAAACTTTTACTTAGGGGGTCCACAATAGGTGACATTACCTTATATGGAAATTTAAAAATATAAAAAACATTTGATAATAATTATGAAATATTTTTACAGATACGGTTTTATACAAAATATTTTTTTGAAGTTTTTCACTCTAGTTTTTGGCGGATATCTGTGTATGAGTTGAAGTTTAGTATTCTTAACTAACATCAAAGTGTACTTTGAGATATGCTAAGTAAGTAATTCTTCCGAAAACACCGTTATGATAAAATGCCGCATTAGAGAACTTTACCCAATTTCAACTTAAAAATCATCTATTACTTATTTTTTATTTATTTTTATTTTTTATATGAAAAATCCCTGAAGTATGCTTCGAAATATTTAAAATACTGACAAAAGTATATATACATATATATAATTATTTTCTATTGTATTATTTATTTCATCTATCTATTTATTATTATAATTGTAATTGTAGTTATTTGAAAAAAAAAATCTTTTTTATGTTATAATATACTTAATAATTATTTATTATATCATGCGAAAATTCTGTAAAAAAGTAATACATTTAGCCGACTTAAAAGGCCTTTAAAACTTGATATACATAATAAGGGAGTCTATACAATTTACAAAAATAGTCATCTAGACAATTTATAATTATTTTTATGACTAGTAATGGTCACTAGCTATAAAATTTCGAGTATTATGTTCGCAATAGCAAGTTGAGACTTAATAACATAGTTATGACCGTCATTATCGAAATTATAAGTGGCCTTTGAGTGTTTTTGTTTTTGTTGTGGTTTTTTTGTGCGTTTTATTTTATAGCAAATCTACACAAAAATTATTTAATTATCTTCTTTAGAGAACTTCAAAGTAAAATTTTTTTGCTCAATACTTGATGCAGTCAGTTCTTTGTATTGATTATGTATGTATGCCGATATCAGAAAATTCCAGCTTACGAAATATGAAAACCGTTTCGAAATTTCTTCCAGTATTCAATACTTCTTCCACTCCATGTTCTTATGCATCTTGCATGTTGCAATCTTTACCTTTTACAGCATTTTCTGAACAGCATTAAAGCAAACACACGACTCCACGTATGTAGGTATGAATGTGTGAATAGATGTTCGATTGTACATATGTGTGTCTGCGGATGTGTTCGTTGTTCAGAAGTGCAATCGTGTAGTCTCATTGTTTCTTCAGCGTTTCTCAGTGTCTTCTTGTAGAAGCCAGTTTTCTGCCTGCCTTGTTTCGGGTTTTTGACATCTTTTGTACACCTACGGCCTTTTTTGGGGAATACTACAAATCTTTGCATGGACAAGCAACAAGCGTAGACAGACGTACAAACCTTTAAGCTGCATGTGTCCCAATAAGCAACAGCAACGACAGCAACAAAAGCGAATCATTCCCGTTGACGTCGATTTGCCTGTTTCAAAAGAGCAAGCAAGCAAGATCCCGAGATCGTCGGGGCGATTAACGTAAAGCAGAGATCGAAACCTGTTTTTTTCTGTTTTTTCTTTTTTTTTCTTTTTATCTTAATTTTTTTTTCGAGTTGGCTTGGCTCTTAGCTTTTATTTGTTTTCAAAAGAAACCTCATGCCTTCTTTTTCTGCTTGGATGATATGTTTTGTACGCTCTGAGTGGCTTTGTTTTTCTGTTTCTGCCATTTATTATGTACTCTTTTTCTCATTTTTTCTTCTCTTTTATCTTTTACCACAAATGGTCTTTCGCTGCTACATTGTTGTTGATCTTAACTCCATTTTCGCTTTGGAGCTTTAGCGAAGTATTGCCATTTCAGCTCAATTACCGCACAGTATCCACAGGCGTGGCACGTTTACAGTTATCATTATCATTTCAAGGTACCCATTTTCTCGCTTAATTTTATTTTGATTTTTGTTTAATAAATGCTAATTTCTCGTGCCATGAATATATCATGCGTTTACACTATTTTCACTCTCTCTCGTTCTTTCTTTCTCTCTGTCTCTGATTTTATTTATTAACTTTTTTGCGTTGTGCTTCTTATTTTCACTGTCCAATGAGTCAGTCAGTCTGTCTGACGATTCGTCAGTCCGTTAGTAAAACCCAATTTATGATGTAGGTTTGTTGGAATTTTTAAGTTGGTCGACTGGGTGCAGTGGAAATCTTGTTTTCCCTCAGTGAATTCATTTTTTTATACTTATACATATGTATACTTTTTTTTATTATTATTATGTATTATTATTTTTTTTTTTAATTTATATGGATCTGAAGCTGTTTACAAAATCACAACAAGTGGTCAGCAATTTACCACATTTTTGTGAAGGCGAACTTGTATGTGAGCTCTCCTTTTCGAAATTATTATATGCATGTATATACATAGGCACCGGCCTTGCCAGATGACTTTTCTTGCTAAGCGGGACAAACTTTCGGGACAACTTTAATTCATTTTCGTGAGGGAAAATACAGACATTCTCCCAAACCCCCTTCCCCTTATCAAATAAGTATGCATGTATGTATATTCTAGAGCTGCAAAATATCGTTACTAATTGGTTAAAAAATAACTTTTACAGCAGTCAATAATCAATAACGTCTCGTTACTGATTCAAGTATCTCGTTACTAGTATCTACCCTGCAGGAAGTCTGTCGCCATATGGCCCCATGTCTATATTGACGTCAATATAGACAAGAGAACTAGTGACAACGTCAACAGTATTTATAGGCGGTGTCATTAGAGAAACTGTACTGTCAAGAGATATAGTTCATCTCCATTGACCATGTCAACAACGTGTCTCCTTGTAAAATGTGCCGCAAAATCGAACAAGTTAGAATCGTTAAAACTTAAATGCAAGCTATTTTTATTGAAAGCGGAAAGTATAAATATATATATTAATTACTGGTGACTAGCGAAAAAGTACTCCTTTTGTCTACATAATAGTACCGACGTCACTAGTTCGTCAATAGTTTTTCGGTCTACTGTCGACATTCAATGACAACTCAATGTTAATTGTCTATAGCGGAAAGCATTGCGGCGGGTATAGCTGGTCAGTAGTACTGTCGACGCGGTCATTAGTGAAAGAGTATAGATTCACTATTGACATTTCCTGCAGGGTACCTACTTTTTTGCACACATGCCAGCTTATAGGTGCCGGAGTAATTAGGTACTAAAGTAATGGGTCCGCAAAACATTATGGTAGTGGAGTGAGTTGAGTTGATATTTGATTACTTAATACTGGGTGAAGATTCAAAGAGCATGAGGGAGATTTGACTACTTCATCCACATTGATTTATTCATGCAACAGCAGTTGCAGGAAAAATAAAATGTGAATTCGTTTGCGAACAATACTTTAAATAATACAACGAGTACCTAGTAGCGAATAATTAGTAACGATTGCTTGACTAAAAATAAAGAAAACACTTGAGTGGTGTAAAATTTGACAATTTGCACAGCTCTAGCATATTCATAACCATTTTCTATTTTTACGACTTTACGATGTTTAATCACATTTAATTTTCTTAAATTAATAATTATGTGCATAAATATTCACATCAGGCTTGGCATATAACTTTTTTTTTTTTTTGTTCTAAGTTTTTGAAAAGCCCTGCCCAAAAACGGCAGATTTTAGTGTGAGGAAAATTTAGGATATTGATTTGCAGTATTGATCACCATTTTCTAAATACAGTCGAATCTGGATATAGTGAATTAATTTTTGCACGTCCTGTTCATTGTATCCAGATTGTTCGTATTAGCGAGATTGAATGTTTTGTTCATTATTGACAACCCCGTAGAGATGAATTTGGGGCGCGGGCGATTTTTTTGGGGACCCCTCACAAAAATGTGCGACCAAATAAAAAAAAGTCCCATGCCAATTGTGGGCCCCTTCAGAAAGTTCGGGCCCGGGAGAAAATCCCCCTTTCCCACCCTCCTCTCTTAAGGCCTGATTATTTAGAAATGTCCCTGTAACAAAAATGCGTTCACTATTTGCAGCTGCTTATTATTTCAGGGATCGTTATATCCAGATTCTACTGTATTTTCCAAAAAAAATCTGGATTATTTACATTCTTAATTGAAGCCAAAGAGCGTAACGTCTAGCAACGCTGGTAGGACATAGCTACGATAGTCAAGCTATTAGTATAATAAGAGCTTCAGGCGCGCAGCCAGGGGGGGGGGGGGGTTTGGGGGTTCAACCCCCCCCCAAATTAAGGAAAAAATACACCACACAGCCGCTTACATTTCTACACCGCCGTCCTACAAACTCTTTTATTAAATTTTATGATGCAATAATTTTAGATCTTGACCGAATTTCCTCTTGGAATGATCAAAATGTGTCAAGTCAGTCTAATTTATTAAAATGTGCCTTACAAAAAGGCGAATTTCTTATATCTCTTCATTGCATAAACCAAGTTTTTAGTTACACATTTGTTTTATGTAAATATTTACAAGGTAGAAACATTGATCTCAAATATACTATTGTCCTAGCAGATATATGCTTAGAGAATATTCAAACCTTAAGAAGTAACGCTGAGGAAGAATTTCAGAAATTGTTTAAAAACGCTGAGAAGCAAGCTTTATCAAGCGGACTTATTTTGCAAAAACCTAGGCTCGCACATTCTCAGGACCACGAAGCACATTTTCATACTAAAAGTGTTGAATATTATTATCGTATTTCCCTTTATTTACCTTTTGTGGATGCATTTATTGTCAACTTAACCAATCGCATTTTAAAACACAAGGATATTCTTCTTGGTTTTCAAGTTTTATTTCCTCAAAGCGATACTGCAAAAGTTGATGATTTTTAGACAAATTTAAAAAACTTTCAGTTTTATCAAGATGATTTAGAGGGAAATTTTGATGATTCAAAAATGGAGTTCACTGTTTGGTATAAATTAATT
This sequence comes from Chlorops oryzae, assembly GCA_020466095.1. Classification (NCBI taxonomy): domain Eukaryota; kingdom Metazoa; phylum Arthropoda; class Insecta; order Diptera; family Chloropidae; genus Chlorops; species Chlorops oryzae. The sequence continues at coordinate 66,181,720 of CM035806.1, forward strand.
AATAATTTAGAAAAAAATGAAAGACCAAAAACAGTGTTTGACGCTATAAAATTTTGTAAAAAAGATATTTTACCAAATATTTTTAATTTATTAACTATTTTGGCTACTCTTCCAATAACCACATGTGAAAATGAGAGATCGTTTTCAACTCTCCGCCGACTCAAAACTTATCTTAGATCTACAATGACAGAACAGAGGTTAAATGCCTTAGCACTCCTCCACGTCAATCGAGATCTTACTCCCAGTGTAGAGGACATACTAAATAAACTTGCTGAAAGCAAGCGCAGACTTAACATTGCACTTTAAATTGAATAAGTTCCGTCGAAAATACTTTTTTTTTACTTTGTACACCTTATAAAAATGTAAAATATTTATGTAAATATATTTTAATTATCTATTTTGTAAGCTTTTTACGAAAATAAAAACAAAAAATATTTAGAAAAATTTTCTGCGAACCCCCCCCAAATTGAAATCCTGGCTGCGCGCCTGAAGAGCTTTATAGTAAGGATCCCCAATAAACCTCGCGAAAAATCCCTTTTAAAATTAGAAGAAAAATATATTCTACAATATATTGCTGATAATATCAACATCGTAATTGTAACCGATGAAGGTTTGATTTCGAATCTGCTATATATTTTATAAAATAAATTGCACCCCCGATTAACTTCAATGGGATTTTACTATTCTACTTGAAATTATTTCCCTCTTTCATTCTTTCCTTTTGTCCCGTTTTCAATCTTCTCCGATGAATTTATCATTCCCCTCCCGGCAAGTCATCAACATAAACATAAAACTACAACTATGTGCAATATCCATCGACTATTAACTTTATAAATGAAACACTAAACCGAAAGCACTACAACATATAAGATTCGACGACTTTCTTCGACACTAAATACTGCTGCATAGCATCCCTCATCTTGGTATGGTTCTGGCTCTGGCTCTTCACACGCTCGCGCTTTCCCCCTCACACACTGTGCTGCAGAGTAATTCGATTTAACGCTTTGATTCTGCCCCATTTAATAACGCCGAGATTTTTTCCCTAACCACATCAACCACATTATTAATAACATATACCGCTCCCTATATGTATATATGTATGTATGTCCATGTATGTACACGTGTTAGTACTGTAGATATATCTATATATGTCCACAGATATTTGTCTATAGATGCCCTGCAGCAAGTGTAACTAGTGATTTACTAGTTCTTTACGTGTGCAAAAGCCACCAGTACTAGTTCTTTTCTACAAATATCTCTGTGTCCATATAAAAATTCTGTAGAAAATCAGCATAAAATACATATGCGCATAGAAAAGCACTAGTGCAGTTTGCACCCGTGTACTACTAGTTCGTTGGGCGGCAATTTGATAGAAAAAATTACTATTTCATGTCGATTTTCGTCTTGTCCTCGGTGGCGGATTGAGACAATTTGCTGCCCTAGACAGTTGGAATTTTGGCACCTCAGACAGCAGCCTAATTTTCACATTTGCATTTTATCTACTGTAAATGATCAGAATTTTCCGCCTCTGAAAATTTTCCAGCCTAGGCAGCTGCCTGTGTTGACTATACGGTTAATCCGCCACTGGTCCTTTAGGATATTTCTACCTTTTTATTCACTCTCATCAGGTTTTAAAGCTTAAAATGCGCTCAAAAAAGGGACTGATTAAAATTGTTCACTTTTTGACTAATGAAATACTAGAAAAACTTTAGTTGCACATGCTACAAGGTCAGGCCTGTAGAGAGTGTTGACAAGGGGTGTTTTCCCCGGGCCCGTGTTTTACGAAGGGGCCTACAACTTGGCATGGGACCTTTTTGTGAAGAGTCCCGGAAAAAATTCCCCCGGGCCCAAAATTTCATTCTACGGGCCTGTACAAGGTAAATGAAATTGAAGTTCTACAGAGTTTTCAAGAATTTTTAATGTCTAAATTTAATTTAAAAAAAAAAAAAACAATTGTTTAAGCAAAAACCATTGAAAAATGGTATAAATATGGTGGAACTTTCACCAAAAGTACCACTAGTTCTGATAGTTCTAGTAAAGGTACTAGTTATTTCAAAACAATTTACCTACTGTTTGCTACATTCATATGTATGTATGTTTTTATACCCGACACACTCTGTGTCGAGGGTATATTGCGTTTGTGTGGTTGTGTGTAACACCCAGAACCAGTCGAGATAGACCATACAAAATATATATCGAAATGATCAGCGTCACCAGGAGATTCGATTTAGCCATGTCCGTCTGTTTGTATACAGCGTTTTCTTATCGAAGGAGTTGAGCTCTCTTGACAAAATTTGGTACACGTGCTCATGGGTAAGAACAAGTTCGAGAATGGACCCAATCGGACCATTTTTAGGGGTACCTCCAGTACTAGAGTCTGTTACGAAAATCACAAATACTTCTCTAAAATCGAAGTTTTTCAAGATATTTTGATGAAACTTGATATTTGAACATGTATAAAGGCAAGAAATATGATTTCTAAAAATTAGAAAAGTGGGCGTGGCAGAAGGGAGTTTTTCGAAATTTGGCCCCTACACCCGAAATTCAAATGGGACTTGAACGAGTTTTGGCACATATGCTTCCTTTGTAGCCATAAACATCCTCCCTAAAAATTTCTTTGGTTTGTCCATTGTTAAGGGTACCCCTAGGTCTGTCACAAAAATCCCAAAACTGCCTCAAAATCAGACGTTTTCGAAATATTTCAATGAAACTTAGAATTTGACCGTATATTTAAGCCTCCGATTAGAATTGCAAAAAAATAGAAAAGTGGGCGTGGAAAAGGGGCGGTTTTCATAAAGAAATTTAACAAAAGTCGGTATATGGGTCCCCTAATGGCCTTAAAAAACTCTTGATTATTCTTTGTTAATGGTCCTGTTTTTGGGCATGGCTCAAAAATGATTTAAACATGTGTGTCTGTGTCGGGTTTTTTATTGTCAGGCTCGCCTGACTATAACACCCTTACTTGTTTTTTTTTTTTTTTTTGTGTGTGTCATATAGGTCCTGATATTTGGCACGCTGTGACAAAAAAGAAGATGAAGAAAAAAATCAAAATAAATAAAAGCTTTAAAAAGCCTTCTTCACTTTTATTGTAAATCGTTTTCCCAGAGCCTGAGTTTAAACATTCATTGTAGGTCCTTATCTCGGTCGTTGATGTTCCATTACGATTTAAGTTATGTACATAGGTATGTAAGCTTACGGACACAGAAGTGTCATCTATTCCCAGATATGTATGTTTTCCTCTATGTATTTTCCCGTTAATACCCACATGCATACATACGTACGTGCAGGAGATGATAGTTTTTATCTGGTAATTATTTTTAGACGCTTAGTTAGTTAGTACTACTCCACCCAGTCTCCCTTCACCCTTTTGCATATGTAGCTAGCTACATTTGATTGTGGACATGATTGTGTACATATTCCAACGCCTGCGGGGTTGCCGCAAGATTCAGGATAGTTATTGATTGCCGTCTTTTTATTATGCTTTATTTTCCTTTATGATTTCTATGTGGCAAGATTTTACTTCCTTATTTGCTATACATAGTTTCTTGATTTCTATGTATTATAGCTGTGGGACGTGGTCTGCATTACTGTTTTATATGTGAGCTTATTTTCTCCGTTGCCTTATTTTTATATTTTCCTTTGCATGCAAATTTATACTGTTACATATAACTGTGTGTGTGTTTGTATTTATATATATATATATATATAGAATGGTATCTGTAGTTTAACTTTCTCCCCACTCTCTCGTTCCCTTTATTCTCGCTTTTTGGTCCTTATCCACCGAACACCATGCTTAAATTGAATACGTGCAACCAGTGTTGATGTGTGGTGATTATGTTGGCATTGCTTTTTATCTTTTATTTCTAGCTGCTGTAGTTGTTTTTGTTGTTGCTGCTGTTTTCATTATTCCTTCCATAAAAACTGTATTGTGTGAAACAGCGCTCCTTTTCCCGGCATTTATATTTTATACTTATATATTATTTGCTGTATATATACATACATATATGCATACGTCTGTATGAAGTTGCTTTGCAATATTTTATGCTGATAGTGCTTACTCAGCCATATAGTTACTATATGTCATGCGGCCGGCCTTTGACCATTTACAGTATTCTTGCCACCATGCAGTTTTTAAAAAGGACACTCGCTATTTGTGCTCGTTCACTGCTCTGTTTTCTGCTCCTGCTCTTAATACCACTGTGCCGCCGTACCGCCATGTCTTTGTGCTGTGCTCTGCTATAGTCTGCCGTTGTTATTATTGTTATCATGCTCGTCTTCATGCTCCGTTCTCCGTTCTTCGCTAGCAGTCCAAAGGCTTTTTTCTTATTATTTTTATTTATTTATTTTATTCTTTTTTTTCTCCCATTTTCGTTCTGAAATAAGCACTACAACCTTTGTAAATACAACACAACAAGACCGCACCGCACAATGCAAAGTTCATAAGCACAATGCACCCTACATTATGAGCAATAACAATAACAACAATAACACTAACACTAACAACAAACGCGATTAAAAACTGTTTTAAAATTACTGCTCAGAAAAAAAGAGGGGGAAAAAAACGACGAAGAAATAAAATAAAAGAAGAAAGAAGCCGGTTCAAAATGGTTCAACAACATCAATATAGAACTTCCTATCCTCCATGGCAAGCACTCTAACCAATATGGACTATCCACTATCCGCTCTCCACGATCCATGCCTTACAGCTGAAGCATGCACACATGATTGTATCTGCACACTACGTTCGGTGCAGTGGGGTGTAGTCTTCGCGACAAATGAACAAGCGGGTAATAGCTTTTCGACAGACGCCAACTGCAAGCAAAGTTACCAACAAAATCGACACAGTGTTCACTCCTCGTTGTCGTCAGTCATTCGCTCGTCGTCGTTCGTTATTCGTTCATTCGTTCAGGCAGGCTGTCAAGCGAGCATTGGGCATTCAGGCATTCACTTGCTCGTTTGCCCACCCATTGCCCACTCAAAAGCAATTGTAAAGCATTATCAATACAAGAAAGGCTTTAAATTTAATAAAAATGTGTTTGAGTCTCTGTCATTAGAAGAAACCCTTCTTTTAAGTCACGTCGGATTTGGATTTCAAAGAGAATATTGCGATCTGTGTGTTTCGTTTCGTTTCGTCTCGTTGAGTTTCAGTTCAATTTCCCCTTTTCGGCATCCAGCCTTGCGACTTTTTCCCATGTTATGTTGAGAATATTTATGAATTTTTATTGCAAGAAAGCGTGCCTTTTTTTGGGACGGGGGATTTATCCCTTAGTCATGATAAGAAAAATAAAAATGAAAAGAATCGTGATATGAACCATTTGATCGAGAATCTTTCATGATTCGTTGTGTACGAACTTTTGACTGGTTAAGTGGGCAATGTTATAAAACAGATTTGTTGATTTATTTTTATACCCAGCGTAAGCGGGGTATATTAGTTTTGTGCAAATCTTGTAACAGGGAGAATTAAGCTCCGGAGATATAGAAAAATATATATAGAAATGATCAGGATCAAAAACTGAATCGATTTAGACATGTCCGTCTGTCCGTCCGTCCGTCCGTCCGTCTGTCCTTCCGTCCGTGGTCGGATCTCCTCCGAAACGGCTGAACCAATGAAGTCGAAATTTGGCACACATGTATATCGGGGTCCGTGTATGATCCTAAGTAAAAATGGGAGACATCCGCCCACTGCCACGCCCACAAATGAATTTATTGTGTTTTCAATAAAATGCTTGTAACTTGCGAACCACTCAACACATTTCATTGATATTTGGTGTGCTGGTAAACTACGAAAAGGGACATATCCTGGCAAAAAATGGACGCCGCCCTCCTCGAGCCACGCCCACAAATAAGCCTAAAAATAAGGGCTTATCGTAACTTGTGAAGTAAAAGGCGTAGAAGCTTCAAATTCGCAACATAGGTTGACCAAGGCGAATGAAAGGTGTAGGGAAAAAATTTATGTGGCCCGCCCACTGCCACGCCCACAAATGAAGATTTTTCGTAACTTCCGAAGTAAAAGGCGTATAAGCTTCAAATTCGCAACAGAGGTTCACCAAGGCGAATGAAAGGTGTAGGGAAATAATTTATGTTGCCCTCCCACTGCCACGCCCACAAATAGAGAAGCAAAACATAGTGCGCTCATAATGTCGGGACGCTGGGTATTTCAAAGTCGGGCTTGACCGACTTTAGCTTTCTTACTTGTTTGATATTTGAAAAGACCTTTTAAGACCGATTTGTAACTGTTTTCTTAAGTTACAAGTTAATATATTGGACATAGTAACACTCGCAGTGTTCTAATTTTCTTTGAATCTTTTTTCGTAAAACACTGTTCTAATTTTCTCTCTTTCTATCTTTCTATCTTTCTCTCTCCTTTTCTCTCTCTTTTTCTCTCTCTATCTTTCTCTCTCAATATTTATATCTTTCTCTCTCTATATCTTTATCTCTCTCTCTCTTTCTATTTTTATCTCTCTCTCTCCTTCTATCTTTTTCTCTCTCTCTCCTTCTATCTTTTTCTCTATCTCTCTCTCTCTCTCTCTCATATTATTGAAAATTATTCGAGCTTAACCGCATTGCACCTCCCGCCTGTGGGCGGACATGGCCATGTTTCGTCACTTCGCCACTTGTGACTCATCAGCGCCTTTGGGGTGCTAAGGAGTTTCAAATTTCTTGCACCTTATAAGTGAAGAATTTCAAAACCTCCTGAGAAATATACACACTAAGGAAGATTGGTTAACCGAAGGTTAATAATTCCTCAATAATATGAATTATATTTATATTTATACCCGACACACTCTGTGTCGAGGGTATATTGCGTTTGTTGGGTTGTGTGTAACACCCAGAACCAGTCGAGATAGACCATACAAAATGTATATAGAAATGATCAGCGTCACCAGGAGATTCGATTTAGCCATGTCCGTCTGTTTGTATACAGCGTTTTCTTATCGAAGGAGTTGAGCTCTCTTGACAAAATTTGGTACACGTGCTCATGGGTAAGAACAAGTTCGAGAATGGACCCAATCGGACCATTTTTAGGGGTACCTCCAGTACTAGGGTCTGTTACAAAAATCACAAAAACTGCTCTAAACTCGAAGTTTTTCAAGATATTTTGATGAAATTTGATATTTGAACATGTTTCAAGGCAAGTAATACGATTTCCAAAAATTTTTAAAGTGGGCGTGGCAGAAGGGCGTTTTTCGAAAATGGTCCCCTACACCCGAACTTCAAATGGGACTTGAACGAAAGTTGGCACTTATGCTTCTTTTGTAGCCATAAACATTCTCCCAAAAAATTTCCTGGATCGGTTCATTATTAAGGGTACCTCCAGTACTAGGGTCTGTCACAAAAATCACAAAACTGCCTCAAAATCGGACTTTTTCCAAATATTTCAATGAAACTTAGGATTTGAGCGTATATCTAAGCCTCCGATTAGAATTCCAAAAAATTGGAAAAGTAGGCGTGGCAGAGGGGCAGTTTTCATAAAGAAATATAACAAAAGTCGGTGTATTGGGCCCCCATATGGCCTTAAACACCTCTTGATATTAAAAATTATTTGAACACGTGCAGGCACGGCAGAACGGCGTTTACATGGGGTAGTTGTACCCACTCGAGATTTTCCGAGTGGGTATTTTACCCACTCGAAATTTTCCAAGTGGCTATTTTACTCAGTAAAAATTTCACGAAATTTTTGGAATGCCAGTTTTGACAAAAAATTTTTTTCCAATTTTTTCATTTTGAGTTAATATGCAATGTTTCCGTAGAGCCTGTATCTTTGCGTTAATAAAGAATGAAAAGCATTAAACGACATAAGCCAAAACTACCAAACGGAAGTATTTGGAAAATACTTGGCCGCGAAAATTTAATACGTAAAAATTTTACCCTAATAATTGTCTTTTTAAATAAAATGTTATTCTATTATTTCGGAGGCATTTACTGCATGTATGATATGTTGTACATTCCAAGTCGGAAGTTAATACGTTTGGCGGTTCAAAAGTTATAAGTATTTTTTTCATTTTTGGAGGTAGGAGTGGGCGGATCACGCCCATATTTTGCAGTAATATCCCAATGAGTGAAAGGTATGTACGTTCCAAGTCCGAAGTGAATATGTTCAGTAGTTCAGGAGTTATTAGCATATTTCATTTGTGGGGGAAGCAGTGGGCGGATCACGCCCATATTTTTCAATAACATCCCAATGGGTCCAAGGTATATATCGATAGCTTCGGATAGAAAGGGCGTAACTCATTATTTTGAAACTTTACAGGAGAAGGAAAAAACTTCATAAAATCGCAAAGGTTTGATATTTAAAAAAAGTTTAAACGCAAAGTCAATTAAATACTACGCACGAAATTTGTTTTAGGCTTGAATTTTTTTTTTTTCTGTGTTTCGAGCAGTTTTCTGAGTTAGGGCTTTTTGATATCAATTTTCGTTCAAAACACGTGAGTTAGGTCTTTGTACGCAAAGTTTAAAATATAAATAAAATTATAAGATGCGATCCAGCACTATACTATAACCAATAATATCGGTTAGTGGTTTCTATTGATAAAATTAATTCAAAACAAATATTTTTTGGACACATTATTCACTGTTTTCACGTTCGTGTCTTGAGTCTTTGCATGCATACAGACCAAGAGAGACATGCAAAGACTTAAGAAAGGAACGTGAAAACAGTGAATAATGCGTTGCAAAAAATATTTGTTTTGAATTAATTTTATGAATAGAAACCACTAACCGATTTTAATGGTTATAGTCTCAAAAACCTCGTCATAGATTGAGGTTTGCGGCATTTGAGTAGAAAATTTATTTTTTTTCTACTAGGGTCCTTATTTGGCCAGTTAGGGGATGGAACCCAAAATTCAGTTTTAAAAAAAATAATAATAATAACATATTATTAAAACATACCAAAACGAATCCAATATTCTTCATATTAGGCTCGTTTAAAAGGTACTTGTGTAAATTTTTCGAATATACATACTGAACATGCTCGTTCTTGTTCCTACGGCATCTATATTATAGATTGAAGTTCGTGAGGCATTTTTCTTTAATTTAAGCCTATTTTTGTATGGGGACCCCCCTAAGGAGGGGAGATAGAGGGTAGGTATGTTTAAAGAAAATACTTGGGGTAAAAAAATAATGGGGGTCGGTCATATATATCAGCCCCCTAGGAGGGGTTTGACTGTAGTGACAGGCATTTTGTCTGAAATTGTGATAAAATTAAGGTAATTTTGTATGGGTGACCCCCTAAGGAGGGGAGATAGGGGGTCAGTATGTTGGGAAAAAATGTTAATGAGACAAAGTTAATGGGGGTCGGTCAAACATTTGACTCCTCTAGGGGCACTCTGGGGCTAGTTAGGACAATGGGGGGAAAATTCATTTTAAAAAATACTTTTGTATTGGAGCCCCCTTAAGGAGTGGAGATAGGGGGAAGGTATGTTTGGATAAATTGTTGGGAATAAAAAAATAATGGTAGTTGGTCCTAAATTTGACCCCTCTAGGAGCTACTCTGCTTACAGTAACATAAAAAATTTGGAAAAAAATCAAAAATTAAATTTTTCTAATGACTTGATGCGTGACATTTTTTTTACAAAATAACCTTAAAATTAGTGTTTTATGAAGTCTTTAATAAAAGTTCATCGTACTATGATACAGGAAAAGAGTTTCAAAAAAAGTCATCACCCTAATGCACACGCACAGTTATGAATGTTAATTTATAGGTCTCGCCATCACTGGCGTAGTTGAACGTCTTTTTGTGAGTTAGGGCTTTTTTCTTTCGCAAAATTGTTCGCTATGAGTTAGGGCTTTTTTAAAAGTAACTATAACTTCGGTATTTTCAATCAAAGGTCGTCAATTTTTTTGGAGGGGGTGTATTTGAGAGTCGACCATCAGAAAATGCAAAAATCTCGTTTTAAGAAAAAAATGAGTTACGCCCTTTCTATCCGAAGCTATCGATATGTTCCAAGTTTGAAGTGAATATGTTAAGTGGTTCAGAAGTTATGAGCATGATGGGAATGTTGATTTCGTGGGAGCTTTGTATACTACTCCAACGCAGCAATACACCACCCTTCTCCCTTCGAACTACTACCCACTAGAGGTGGAAAACAATCAATGTTAACATAATGGTAAAATTAATAAATAAATGGTAAAAATAAATTCCATTAAATTAAATTCTAACAAGCTTAGTAGTTGATGAAAAACAATAGATTGTCGTAGAACACCATCAATAGGGTAAAACATTTAAAAACATCGTCGATGTATCCCACAATCGTGCACTATTGATGGTTTCTGATAACTAACAATTTTTTTCCATCAACTAAGGTTGTTAGAATTAAATCAAACTTAATCTATTTTGCATTTTTAACTTTCTTTTCATTATTATTTATTTTAACTTAAAAACATCGATACTATCGATGTATCGATGTTAACATCGATTTTTTCCCACCTCTACTACCCACTCGGGAAAAATCTGTTCTGCCGTGCCTGAACACGTGTGTCTGTGTCGGGTATTCTATTGTCAGGCTCGCCTGACTATAACACCCTTACTTGTTATTTTTATTTTCATCTAAATGTATAAATAGGAGAGATTGTAACAGTTAAGTTTTTTTTTTTTTTAATCAAAAATAATCCTTATTGCTTGATTTATATTATTTTTCGTTCAAAAATAAAAATGAAATTTCGAATTTAAAATTATTAAGAAGCTAATAAAATGAAAAATATCAAAAAAGATGCAAAAAAAAAATTTTTTTTTTAGCGAAGGCATTCGAACCTTTTCGCTCGAATGACAAAAATATGTGAAGCAAATGTAAAAATCGCACAGGGGTTGTTTTCAAGTTTCACGCTAAGAATATAGGCACAAAGAGAATAGCCGAGTACGTTCAACAAAAACCATCTTCCTCTCCCCGATGGCGTCTCTCCTACGAACTGCGTTTTGCAGTGCCGTAGCAACCATAGGGGCAAGAGGGGGATTTTCCCCCTCACGCATTTTTGTTTTTGCCCATGAATAAAATTGAAAAAATAATTTTGCCCCCCCACGCAAATTGGAAAAATAATTGTTCCCCTCACGCAAAACAGAATTGCTACGGCACTGGCGTTTTGTTGAACGATGTTGAAGAACGTCTAAACGGGCTCATAGTAACTACGATATCGAATCATAGGAACTACGGTATCATATATTGAAGTACATTTCGATAACTTCTTAATTTTGATATGAATTTTTGTAAAAAACAAGGTCGGCGGGTTTGATCCCGCTCCAGCGAGCGTTTTTATACCCGACACACTCTGTGTCGAGGGTATATTGCGTTTGTGTGGTTGTTTGTAACACCCAGAACCAGTCGAGATAGACCATACAAAATATATATAGAAATGATCAGCGTCACCAGGAGATTCGATTTAGCCTTGTCCGTCCGTCTGTCTGTCTGTCTGTCTGTCCTTCTGTTTGTATACAGTTTTCTTATCGAAGGAGTTGAGCTATCTTGACGAAACTTGGTATGCGTGCTCACGGGGACATGAGTAAGAACAAGTTCGAGAATGGACCCGATCGGACCATTTTCAGGGGTTCCTCCAGTACTAGGGTCTGTAATGAAAATCACAAAAACTGCTCTAAAATCGATGTTTTACAAGATATTTTGATGAAATTTGGCATTTGAACACATTTTAGGCCAATTAATGTGATTTACAAAAATTAGAAAAATGGGCGTGGCAGAAGGGCGTTTTTCGAAAATTGTCTCCTACTTCCGAAACGCCTATCCGACTTTAACGAAAATTGGCACTTCCACTTCCTTTGTAGCCATAAACATCCTGCCCAAAAATTGTCTTGATCGGTCCATTATTAAGGGTACCTCCAGTACTAGGGTCTGTCACAAATATCTCAAAACTGCCCCAAAATCGGACTTTTTCCAAATATTTCAATGAAACTTGGAATTTGCGCGTATATTTAAGTCTCCGATTAGAATTACGAAAAATTGGAAAAGTGGGCGTGGCAAAGGGGCGGTTTTCATAAAGAAACTAAACAAAAGTCGGTATATGGGGCCCCTATGGCCTTAAACAACTTCTGATATTAAAAATTATTTGAAGATGTGTGTCTGTGTTGGGTATTCTATTGTCAGGCTTGCCTGACTATAACACCCTTACTTGTTTTCTATGTCTTCCTATCGTAGAAACAACGATGTAAAATTTTTTCAGTGCATATTTATATTTATCTTCTTCTTCTTTTTCTAGCGTGTTCATTCCCGGCTTATACCGCAGTCCGCATGTTTTGAATTTTTTCTCCATTTTCTTCTATCCACTGTATCCTTGATTCTTAGATCAGTCGCTTGGAGGTCCCTTTTCAAACTGTCTAGCCATCTTTGTTTTGGTCGTCCTCTTGGCCGAACACCTGTTACCTCAAGCCTCAAACCTCTCTTTGCCAAAGTGCTCTCACGTAGTACGTGGCCATTCCAACGTAATCTTGCTTCACGCATTTATCAGCTATTGAAACGACTCCATATCATTTCTGATCGTGTCGTTTGGTATCGATCAAGACGTGTCAGCCCGGAGATCCAGCGAAGCATCTTTGTTTCCATGACACTGAGACAACGTTCCGCTTCTTTCGTTAATTTATAATTATATTTATATTTTTATCAGAGAACTGCTTTGAGTGTGCTCGAGCGTGTTCGAACACCCTTGCTGAAAATTCAGAACAAGTAGAATATCAAACTTCGCAGCTATGTGCTCGATCGAGTTGCACACCCGAAATCTTATTTTCGAGTTCGAGCACCTAACTCGAACTTTGTTGTACGTGTATTCAGACTCTCATTTCGGGTATGTTATACGCAAACTGATCCGAAAAAACCACTCAAACTCGAGTTCAACTCGAGTTCTATGGGTATAGAAACAGAACAAGGGGAAAATATCAGAGTCAAATGCGGAGAATAAAGGTGTATGTGCGTATGTACATATGTGGGCCTGCTCAAATATGACTAATTTACACCAAAGTTCCGTGTGCGTTGCAGCTCTCTCATACATTTTTTTCTGTAGAAAAACGTAGATAACACACTCGAGATACACTCGAGTTTATTGGGTATGCACGACTTAAAAACACTCGAACCCGAACAGAGTGTATGAAAAGAACTCGAGTTTAGCGCACAACATGCTCGTGTTGAACTCATGCGCACACGAGACATTACGAGTGTTGTACTAAAGGGTTTGATTCACACCAAATCTGATCCACACACTCGAGTGTACACAAAAACTATGTATCCGTTGCAGCTCTCTGATTTTTATTGAGCAGAGAACCCAAATTCGTGGTCTTACTTTACCCATTAAGCGTAGTTCATTTTTTTGGCATAACTAAAATTCTTTCAAAATTGCTCTGCTCATACATATGATTGCTACAGTTTTGCTCGCAACTCAATTATTTCCTTTCGTAATTGGATTGTAAGTATGCTTCGACTTAATGGAAACGCCTTTGAAGAATTTTCTTCTATACTTAATAACTATGTAACTGCCAGTAAATCAATGTATGTATGAATGTGTGTATTTATTTATGTATAAGTATGTATATATATATAAGTATATACATATAAGATTGTATGTGGCCTAAACATTGTTCCGAATTCTGATTAGTTCTTGTGGAGGCTCCTTGGAGGCAATGTCTTTAAAAGTCCTTGCCCTTAGTTCTCTTATAGATATTTTCGTTCGTTCGTGTGTGTGTGTGTGTGTATGTGCTGGGAGGGTTGCGAATGTGTGCATACATTAGGGTTGCCAGACGTACTGTTCTTGAGAGTAAACGTACTGCTTTTTGAAGCGGTGTACTACGTTGTATTCTCAAAAAAATAAATCCCAAAATGTACTGCATTTTCATTTTCGTACTTCTTTGTACTGCTTTTTAAAATCGATAGGGCATTCAAATTAGGGGAGAATTAATTTATGCAAAGATATAAGTAAAAAAATTTTTATATGTGGAGCTTATATGGAAAATTTTGAACGCTGGTAGCGACCCCTAAATGTCATTTAAAAAATTTGAAAAAAAACATAAATGTTTTCTCGGGGTATATATTAAAATGACGGGGTGTCGGGCGAAAAATAAAAAAATTAAAAAAAAAAGGACCACGCTACTGTATAGGTATGTTCCCGTACAACAAGAAACTGCAAAACAGCCCAATTTTACCGAAAACTGTTCCCGTTATAAATGTCTGTCTGTCGAAATCTCTCATTTGCACAGTCGTGTAGTTCGGGAACAGTTTTCTGAAAAATTGGGCGGTTTTGAGCAGTTTCGTGCAGTACGACCACAGTCAATTGAAAATTACAGAGGCGTAAAAAATGTCATTTTTATAGTGAGCGAAGCTTACAAAATAAAAATCTAGAATGAGTTTAGTTTAATTTTGCTATGAAAGCTGTTATTTTTGTTATTTATTTGTAAAATAAAACTGCATTTAGTGCAAAAAAATGTACTTCTTTTTTCCGAAATGTACTGCTTTGTTTTGGAAAAGAATTGAAATGTACTGCTTTAGCACTTTCAGGATCTGGCAACCCTAGCAAACATACATGTATTGTCCAACCGGTATGTACCAATTTATCAAAGGCAAAAACAACATCTCACTATTATTACAGCTAACTTCATATTTTACTACTACGCATTGTTGTTTTTGTTGCTAGTTCTCTTGCTGTTGTTGTTGCTAGTTTTCTTACTGTTGTTGTTGCCTTTGCACTTTAACATTTTGTCGTAGGTATTCGCTTGCAAGTGCCTTTTTTGCCTTTACCGTTTCCATTTTAACTCAATTTGGTTTGGATATGAAATCGTGAAAATCGCGTGGGCGGGTAAAGCTCTTAGTTTCTCGCTCTCTGTCTCTCTCTCTCTCTCGCTCTCTCTATTTCTCGCTCCTACTTTTTAACTTATTGTCACATGCAATCCACAAGGCTTTTCTCTTCATTTCCAACATTTCTCTTACTTTAAGCTTTTTTTCACTGCTGCTGCGCTCGTTCAATTGAATTTCCTTTTTATACCCAGCGTAAGCGAGGTATATTAGTTTTGTGCGAATCTTTTTTTTTTTTTTTTTTTTTAAAACGTTTTATTATTTATTGGATCACTCCTCTAATATAGGAGTCTAGCAATAAGTTTTTAAATCTTACACCTAATTGGACAATATTACAAATCACAAAGCATTTTCTTAATTGAAAAGATTATGACTTAGTAATAAGTTCATTGCGGGCCTCGGATACCGAAAACTGGGCTTTGCTGATGTATGAAGAAACACGTGTAATATTGGCGGTGCGGAAATGAAGATTTAAGCAGCTAGGCTGTGCGTGGATTTCAAGGGTGCATGGAGTGCGAATCTTGTAACGGGAAATTAAGCTCCGGAGATATAGACAAATATAAATAGAAATGATCAGGATCAAAAACTGGATCGATTTAGACATGTCTGTCCGTCCGTCCGTCCGTCCGTCTGACCGTCCGTCCGTGGTCGGATCTCCTCCGAAACGGCTGAACCAATGAAGTCGAAATTCGGTACACATGTATATCGGAGTCCGAGTATGATCCTAAGTAAAAATGGGAGACATCCGCTCACTGCCACGCCCACAAATGAATTTATTGTGTTTTCAGTAATATGCTTTTAACTTGCGAACCACTCAACACATTCCGTTGATACTTGGTGTACTGGTAAACTACAAAAAGGGACATATCCTGGAAAAAAGTGGACGTCGCCCTCCTCGAGCCACGCCCACAAATAAGGGCTTATCGTAACTTGTGAAGTAAAAGGCGTAGAAGCTTCAAATTCGCAACATAGGTTGACCAAGGCGAATGAAAGGTGTAGGGAAAAAATTTATGTGGCCCGCCCACTGCCACGCCCATAAATGAAAATTTTTCGTAACTTCCGAAGTAAAAGGCGTAGAAGGTTCAAATTCGCAACATAGGTTGACCAATGCGAATGAAAGGTGTAGGAAAAAATTTTTTGTGGCCCGCCCACTGCCACGCCGACAAATAAAGATTTTTCGTAACTTCCGAAGTAAAAGGCGTAGAAGCTTCAAATTCGCAACATAGGTTCATCAAGGCGAATGGAAGGTGTAGGAAAATAATTTATGTGGCCCGCCCACTGCCACGCCCACAAATAGAGAAGCAAAACATAGTGCGCTCATAATGTCGGGACGCTGGGTATTTCAAAGTCGGGGTTGACCGACTTTAGCTTTCTTACTTGTTTTTTTTTTATTATACCTTTTCCGAAGGAAAGGGTATATTAAGTTTGGCACGGAGTATGTAACATACCAAAGGAGTCGCGATAGATATAGACATATTTATATATTCTTGATCAGGGTGACAAGAGGAATCGATCTAGCCATGTCTGTCTGTCTGTCTGTCTGTCTGTCTGTCTGTCTGTCTGTCTGTCTGTCGGTCACACTTAAGTTTTTCGTAATTAACTCCTAAGCTATGAAAGATATCATATTGAAATTTGGCATGGACTTGAACCAGGTAAATGTCCGAAAAACTGCATACAAATTTTTTTCGTAGTCCCTTCTTGGGTCGTGGGAAGTGGTTCAGAAGTTTCAAAAATCACGATTTTTAACGTTTTTCCTGAATAACTTTTTACTATACATCCCAGCTTATTGAAATTTGGTGTGTGTATAGCTACTATGTAGACTTAAGCTTTCGCTGAAAAAAAATTGCGACATCGCTATATTTATGGTCATCATCCTACACATTAGAAAAAACACTCTTTCTCTTAATCTCATATCTGTATACAAAAATGATTTTTTTTTTGCTTCTTCTGATTGTGTATTTTGCCGCCAAAAAAAGTCGTCACTTAAGGTTAAAATTTGACCACCATTCGCGAAATTCGCAAAAATTTGATTTTCACTATTTTGAATTGAGTATTTCGCAGCTAAACAAAATGTCCTCTAACGGCTAAAATTTGACCATGACTACCATTCGCGAAATTTTTTTGCTTAATAATAATCTCGAGTTTTAGAAGCTTAATCGAAGTACAGATAAGGTATAAATAGATATCCAAGCTAGAACAACGAAAACGGCAAGAATATTCGTTAAGGTAATGTTTTAACATATTTTAGGCTGAGGAAAAGGTATGTGTGCAATCGGCTTTGCCGATGTAAACTTCTTTACTTGTTTTTTGTTGACTTTATTTTTGCCGGTCATTTGGTACAGTTTTCCGAGGGGAAAGACCTTTTGCAAAAATACATTTATGTATTTACTAAATTATATATTAATTTTGTTTGTTTATTTAATTTTTTGAATTTCGTTTCTTTTTCGTTTCTTTTTATAAGTATTTAATTTTTTTTTTTACGTTTTCAAACCTTTTCCGTCCTATCGTTATGGCCGTCTGTCGATGAAACAGGTGTTTTCGCTTTAATTCTTTTTATACACAGCTTCAGGGTATATTGCGTTTGTGTGGTTGTATGTAACACCCAGAACCAGTCGAGATATACTACACAAAATATATATAGAAATGATCAGCGTCACCAGGAGATTCGATTTAGGCATGTCCGTCCGTCTGTCTGTCTTTGTGTCCGTCTGTTTGTATACAGTTATCTTATCGAAGGAGTTGAGCTATCTTGACAAAATTTGGTTTGCGTGGTAAAGGGGACATGAGTAAGAACAAGTTCGAGAATGGACCCGATCGGACCATTTTTAGGGGTACCTCCAGCACTAGGGTCTGTTACGAAAACAACAAAAACTGCTCTAAAATCGGAGTTTTTCAAGATATTTTGATGAAATTTGGTATTTGAACATGTTTAAAGGCAATTACTATGAATTAAAAAAATTATAAAAGTGGGCGTGGCAGAAGGGCGTTTTTCGAAAATTGTCTCCTACTCCCGAAACGCCTATGGGACTTGAACGAAAATTGGCACTTATACTTCCTTTGCGGCCATAAACATCCTGTCCAAAAATTTTCTTGATCAGTCCATTATTAAGGGTACCTCCTGTACGAGGGTCTGTCACAAATATCTCAAAACTGCCCCAAAATCTGAATTTTTCCAAATAATTCAATACAACTTAGAATTTGCGCGTATATTTAGGCCTCTGATTAGAATTCCGAAAAATTGGAAAAGTGGCCGTGGCAAAGGGGCGGTTTTCATAAAGAAATTAAACAAAAGTCGGTATATGGGGCCCCTATGGCCTTAAACAACTCCTGATATTAAAAATTATTTGAAGATGTGTGTCTGTGTTGGGTATTCTATTGTCAGGCTTGCCTGACTATAACACCCTTCTTTGTTTTTTAAGTAAAGAGGGCTTACAAAGAATTCCATTCGAAGAAAAATGTCAAGTTGTTTTTTTAAAGAGTACATACATACATAATTGAATTTTATAGCGCAGTCAAAATTATGCATAGGAATTAAAAGCTAGCGCAAGACGAATTGCATGAACTACGCTGTCTCTACTCACAACCCTGTAGAAGTGCTCCACTCCAGGGTTTCGGCTAAGAGCACTAGTGCAGAAGTAGAGACAACGAGGCCAATTCAGTACATTTGATATAATACGTTAATAGAAAGGCGAGCTGTCGTAGCTCAGTGGGTAGCGCATGCGACTCGCAATAAAAAGGGTCCTGATTCAATTCTAACAGCTAGAACTAAGCTCCGAAGATTAAGACAAATATATTCATGGTCAGGATCAACAACTGAATCGATTTAGACATGTCGGTCTGTCCGTCCGTCCGTCTGTGGTCGGATATCCTTCCAAACGGCTAGACCAATCAACTCAAAATCCTGCACACAGGTATATCGGGGCCCTAGTCCGCCCGCTTCGACCCCAAAAATTTACATGTTTCTTTACTTCTGAAGTAAAAGGCGTAAAAGCTTCAAATTCGAAACATTGGTTAACCACGACGAATAAAAAGTGAAGAAAAAAATTGATGTGCTCCGCACACCGTCGCGCCCAGAAATAGAGATTTTTTCTAACTTCCGTACGGCAAGGCAAAACTCAGTGCGTCAATATTGTCGGGACTTTGGGTATTTTATATAGGGGCTTGACTTTAGCATTCTTACTTGTTTCTTTTTAAAATTGGTAGTTTTAGTACAATGTTATAAAAAGGAAATTGTTTTCACTTTTTTTTTAAGCGCTCGCTTGTAAACAAAAACACATGTGCTCAGCTAGAAACTTTATAGCTTACTGTCACTGCCACAACATAGTAAACATTCAAGTGGTTCACTCTAAGTGACAGTCCACTTGAGGTGACCTTACCCTATATTAATTTTTGAGCAAAATTTAACTGTAGACACCTCGTTAACCATGCTACTAGTTAGCCTCTATTGTCGGCGTCCCTACTCGTTCTTTTTCCTTTACTCGAGGATTTCTCGCTAATGCTCCAATTTACCCAAATCTTGTACAGGGTACTGCATTCATTGAGCAGCTACTCTCGACATTTCTGCTTATTAGGAGAGAGGAAAATCGAGAGGATTAGGATTCGTTCTCTCATGCTTTCTCTCTCTGCTGTGTTTAAACCGGTTTGTCTTTTTGTATTAGTATTTTGTATGGCATGGCATGAATTGACGTCAACGATGGCATGGCATGAACTGAAATTTTGTTGCAGGACTTGTATGACATGAAATCACCACAGTAGCTAGCTTTTAATATGAGTACTAAATATAGAGGGTTTTAACACGCTTTGTTAGAAGGGCTTCGTGAAATTTGGTACTTTTCAGGCCCGTATGGGGGATTATGGGGCCGGGAGAAGCTTTTCTTCGGAGCTCCTTTGGGTATAAAAGAGCGTAAAGGTGTTATAGTCAGGCGAAGCTGAAAATACAATACCCGACAAAGAAATAGGTTAGCTATTTATGCTCGAATAGTTTTTAAACAGGCCCAAAGGCCACCACCATAATGACAAATTATTGAGATTTTCAAGACCATAAGAAGCCCCATTTGACAAATTTTTGCGATTTTTTTTGTAAGACCGTAGAACTGGAGGTACCCCTAAAAATAATCCGACCGATCCCATGCCCCCGCCAATATACACAACGCTTTTCTTCAGGATAGCTCAACTCCTTCGACAAGAAAACTGTATACAGACAGACGGATGGATATGACAAAATTGATTCTCCTGGCGACGCACAGTATCGCGAGTGCGGCCAAAAATAGTAAAAACAAGTAAGAAAGGTTAAGTCGGTTAAGCCCGACTTTGAAATACCCAGCGTCCCGACATTATTGGCGCACTATATTTTGCCTCTCCATTTGTGGGCGTGGCAGTGGGCGGGCCACATAAATTTTTTCCTACACCTTTCATTCGCCTTGGTCAACCTATGTTATGTTGCGTACTTTACGTTTATGCTTTACGCTGTTACAACGACAAACCATCAAAAGTTTCATATAAGGACGATGCGTGTGTGTATGAATTGCTCTATCTCTCAAACTACTTTCGTGCCCATTATTAAACTTATACAGTATGTTTTCAGTCCTTCATGTTACCAGTACTAGTACCCTCATAATTCCACTTCTAATGTAAACAACTGACCTTTTTAACATGGGCCTGTCCTAGGGGAGGGACTAGTCCGCAAAACGGCTGATCATAGGCCAGTTTTTTTTGGGTCAATTGTCGTAATTTTGTCTGGTTTTACGATAGTCAAATGAGGAAAATAAACAACAAATTTCTTATATATATTCTAAGCTGATGAAAGTGTCATTTACAGACTACCCATAAACTAACCCCTTTATTACCGACCGCCGGTTAGCCGAATTATATGGAGCGAACTGCCATAATTTAACCGGTAGGGTTTGGACCGGTCAAAAGCCAGTCCTTCTTAGAAAACTGACCGGCTCATTACCGCAAGGCTCTTTCAAAAAAAAAAAAAAAAAAACTTTATGGACAGACGGAAAGACAGTCGGACTAAATCTAATATCCTTGTGACGGTGATGATTTCTATATACATATACTTTGTACGGCCTATATCGAATGGTTCTGGGTGTTGTACACGTATGCACAAATGCAATATACCCTCGACACAGAGTGTGTCGGGTATATAAAATAATCAAATAGCTCAAAATAAATTATTTTAAAAGATATGTACATATTATAATATGTTTTACTTTATTGCAGATTGTCTCACTTGTCTTGTCGAGAGTGCCCAGCAGCGTGCTGAAGTACTTGAAAGTCCTCTTTGCCTTCCCTTGCGATGCATCGTTCTTCGAAACCGCACGCGCAGGCTAAGAAAGTACCACCACCAGCAATCCCAGGCGATCCGATATCAACACAGCACCAGCACCCGCACCAGCACCCGCACCAGCACCAGCAGCAGTTTCCATTGTATCGTTTAGGTGGTAGCATTGCAGGTGCCACTGGTTGCAAACAGCAAAAAGACGATGGTGGTGGTGGCGGTGGTGGCAGCATCATTATGAGCAGCCTAGTGACATCGCCGTCGCTCGACGAAGTCAGCTTCAATTTACCGCGTGAAACATCAGTTGCGCTGCGCATGAAAGATGAGATAGACTATCATCATCAGGCACCAGCAATGCCTGCATCGGCTGGTGGAACAATACCACCGCCCAATTCAGCAGCAGCGGCAGCCGCAGCTTCGGCACCAGCCATTTCCATTGTGCCGATCAAGCAATCGAGTGCGACAAATCCGTTATTGGGCGTTTGTCCGACATCTTCAATAGTGCCATGTCCACCGGTGCCAGCATTCTGTACAACGCTGCGCGAGCCGCTTACGCATAAGGCGGCCGTTTACTATCATCAGCAGCTTGCGTTGCAGGAAGATCAGGGCATCGATCTGACACAGTCGCCTGGACGGGATTCGCCCGGCTCGTCATCGGGCTCCGCCGGTTCGGGCTCGCGACATTCGACGGCCAGCTTGGATTCTGGTCGTGCCTCATCATATCTAACTGGCGTATCGGGTGCCGGCTCCATACGCGGCAGCAGCGGCGGCGGCAGTGCCGGCGGAGCACTCTCCTCGCCGCGCTGCAGCTCAGTGAGCTCGTGCTCAATTGGCAGCGTCGATCGGCAACGCAACGATGAGCTCATCATTGATTGGCTCATTGAAATGAAGTGCGAAGAATACGCACAATTGTTCATCGCCGCCGGCTATGATCTTCCGACAATTGCCCGTATGACACCCGAGGACTTGACAGCGATCGGCATCAAAAATCCACATCATCGCGAACGTATCAAGCAACGCATCGATAAGCTGCAAGTGCTAGACAATTTACCACATTTTGTACCGGTAAGTGAGCTATCACTGCTATCGATCGTGCGATCGACCGATCGTCCGATCGATGTCATCGCATTTCGAGTTCGATTCTCGAAATTTTTGGACGCGTCTTTCAGCTTTAGCGTTATATCATTTATTTATTTTTATTGCTTAGATTTCTCGGAAATGATGGACCGAAACACCGGAACCTGTTCATAGTTATAGCTAGTTATGTTCGACCGGTGGATTTTTGTGTGTGCTCTTTTTGGGATTCTTGCATAGCTTACAAATAATAGAATACCTGCCGTGTCATTTTAAAGAATTTTCAATAGATTCGTAATTAACCGAAAATTAAGTCCAAGCTAAGAGATTTCGCATAATAAATCGAGAGAATACATAATTAAGGAAGATATCCGCTCAGTAAAAAAAAAAACAGTTCCAAGAAAGGTCAAAATGTATCAAAGTCCAGCCACAAAAAAAAAAAAAAAAAAAAAATCAACCTCTTTTATACCCAAAATATTACGTCTAAAGTGTATTGTGTTTGTGCATCCGAGTGTTACGTCCACAATCGTTTGAGATAGGCTATAAACAATAGAAATTCCCTTGTCCCCTTGTCTATCTTTTTCTTATACTGTGTTCCTAAGAAAGAAACTTAGCTATTTTGACAAGATAGGGTGGAGACTCGTGGAGTATTATGATTAATATGCTTGCCACACATTAATCGCAATTGAGCATATTCAGAACAAAATTTAAATTTCCTCAATTTCAAATGTCAATTTTTTTTTTTTTTAACAATTCATTATACCCAGCGTAAGCGGGGTATATTAGTTTTGTGCAAATCTTGTAGCAGGGAGAATTAAGCTCCGGAGATATAGAAAAATATATATAGAAATGATCAGGATCAAAAACTGAATCGATTTAGACATGTCCGTCTGTCCGTCTGACCGTCTGTCCGTGTGTCCGTCCGTCCGTGGTCGGATCTCCTCCGAAACGGCTGGACCAATGAAGTCGAAATTTGGCACACATGTATATCGGGGTCCGAGTATGATCCTAGGTAAAAATGGGAGACATCCGCCCACTGCCACGCCCACAAATGAATTTATTGTGTTTTCAATAAAATGCTTGTAACTTGCGAACCACTCAACACATTCCATTGATATTTGGTGTGCTGGTAAACTACGAAAAGGGACATATCCTGGCAAAAAATGGACGCCGCCCTCCTCGAGCCACGCCCACAAATAAGCCCAAAAATAAGGGCTTATCGTAACTTGTGAAGTAAAAGGCGTAGAAGCTTCAAATTTGCAGCATAGGTTGACCAAGGCAAATGAAAGGTGTAGGAACAAAAATTTATGTAGCCCGCCCACTGCCACGCCCACAAATAGAGAATTTTCATAACTTCCGAAGTAAAAGGCGTAGAAGCTTCAAATTCGCAACATAGGTTCACCAAGGCGAATGAAAGGTGTAGGAAAATTTTTTTTATGGCCCGCCTACTGCCACGCCCACAAATGAAGATTTTTCGTTACTTCCGAAGTAAAAGGCGTAGAAGCTTTAAATTCGCAACATAGGTTCACCAAGGCGAATAAAAGGTGTAGGGAAATAATTTATGTTGCCCTCCCACTGCCACGCCCACAAATAGAGAAGCAAAACATAGTGCGCTCATAATGTCGGGACGCTGGGTATTTCAAAGTCGGGCTTGACCGACTTTAGCTTTCTTACTTGTTTTATTTATTGGATCACTCCTTTAGGATAGGAGTCTATCAATAATTTTTTTTAAATCTTACACCTAAAGTTACACAATTACATATCACAGAGCATATTCAGATTTGAAGAATACTTTATGAGATGTAATTTTTTGATAATTAACATACGTGCCTTTTCGCTGGAGCTAGGCTTTTATGGTGTGTGTGTGTAGGAGCACATGTAATTGAGAACGGTGTTGGAGAGCATAATATAAAGCTCAGTAAGGTGGTTATGCAGCGGATTACCCGGGAGGATGTAGATTTTTGGATCTTATAGCTAGGAAAGCTGTTGTTTTTGGAAGTTCATGGATTGCACTCCGAAAACCGCGTCGGCAATCAGCTAGGAAAGCTGTGTTGTTGAATGTGAATGGATTGCACCTGTTGTATTTGGAACCGCTGCTCGATCATTTCTTTTCAGCCTCGAATAGTGTGATGTATTTGTTAGTGAATGCGCTAGTGGATTTACGTGGGCTTGCAGTTTACAAAAATAATTTTCTTTGATTTTGACGAATTCCGTTTTCCCCATTTCTACGTTGAGCTCTCTATGTATTCTTTCATTTGTAACAAACCATGGGGCTCCCGTAATTGTCCTTAGGATTTTGGATTGTGCTCTCTGTAGAATGTCAATATTTGAAGCGCTTGCATGTCCATACAATTGCAGACCATACGTCCATATTGGTTTAATAACTTGCTTGTACAGAAGGACTTTATAATCTAGTTTTAAATCAGAGCGATTATTTATGAGCCAGTGCAAGCTGCTTGCTTTCAGCTTCATTTGGGTTCTCTTGGTCTCGATGTGCTTACGCCATGTCAATCTTATCTAAGTGAATTCCGAGGTAAATACCCTGCAGTAATTCCAACTACTCTCCAACTACTCCCCAACTAGTCACAAAAATACCAGGACTACTCCCTCTTAATTTGCCAACCAATGCTTTGAACTGTCTTTTTTAACGTTGAGCTGTCATTGGAAAATAACTAGTCACAGTTTTTGCTCATATGAACTAGACC
The DNA here is from genome assembly GCA_020466095.1 of Chlorops oryzae. NCBI lineage: Eukaryota > Metazoa > Arthropoda > Insecta > Diptera > Chloropidae > Chlorops > Chlorops oryzae. Next base: position 66,206,559 of record CM035806.1, read on the forward strand.
TGGAGTATATACAGTTGGGCCAATTTTTGGTCAATTTGTTTTTTTGCACATTTTATGAAAAAAAAAATAATTATTTTCTCCTCTTTGTTTTGTATTTTTTTTTTCTCTTTTGTTTTTTTTAAATCTTTTCTTTTTCACTACTTTTTTAATTTTCTCGCCTTGACCGAGCCTCGAACCGCTGATCTCTGGGTTGGTAAGTCAGCGTCTTAACCATTACGCTAAACAAGCAAATTTAATGTATTGATCAAAACGCTCATTTGAGTTTTTGGTTGCTGAAGTTTTTGTGGAACGCACGAGTAGAATTTTTACTACAAAAATTTTTTAATTGAAAAATACATATTAAAAAAAAAGATATAATAGAAAAAAAAATACTTAAAAATTTAGCGAAACATTTTTTTATTTCAAAATTAACTATTAAATAAAATAAATTAAAATATAAACATAAAAAAAAATTGGTAATAAAAAAAAAATTATTCTCACCCGAGCCAGGGATCGAACCCCAACCCATGAGGTCGCTGAGCGATAGTCTTAACCGTCCAGCTAACTACCTTTCGGTGGCGCAACGATCAGAATGCAAACTTAAAGCAGACAATAACAATTTCTTTTCTACTTCGCAATCAAAGCACAAAGCGTAAGGAAATCCTGAAACTCACCCCCGTAAATCTCCGTAGATACATAAAATACTGTACATTTTGACTAGTCATATTTCGAGTAACCTCAGAGTACTCCTGTTTGGCAAATTGACCTCTTCATTACTGCAGGGTAACTTCTTCATATTGAGGGATGCGTGTGTTAGTAAGGAAAATGTCCGGCGAAGCTTTCCTGTTTAGCGTGAAAGTGATATGTCGACATTTGAGCTCGTTTATTTGGATTCGCCATTTAGTTAGCCAGTCTTTGATTTCGCGGAGATGATTTTGGAGCTTAGAAGTTGCAACACAAATATCCTTGTGACGGCTTAGTATCGCTGTGTCGTCAGCAAATGTCGAAATTGATACTCGATCGCTATTAGGAATATCTGCTGTGTACAAAAGATAGAGAATAGGCCCAACAACACTTCCTTGAGGAACCCATGCATGAATTTCATAACATTTTGTTGTAAACTCAAAGTTCGCGTGAAAATTTAAAGGAAGTAAGCTTCGGATTTTATGTAGCAAACCGTCGCGACGACGCGTCGTGCCAAACTTTGTCGAACGCTTGTTGCACGTCCAAGAAAACTGCTGAGCAATACTCGCGATGTTCAAATGCGATTCTTATTTCGTTGGTAATACGATTTACTTGCTCAATAGTACCGTGTTTTTTCTGAATCCAAATTGATGGGAAGGAATAATATGTTGTTCCTGAAGAAATGAAGTCAATTTGGATATCAGAAGTTTTTCGAATAACTTTTTTCCAGTCTATTTTATAATTAGTATGTATATGCGAACTTATATACTTTTTGTACTTCAGCCAGTTAGTCCTTGGATTTGTTAGGCTAATTGAACGTTCAAGTTTTATTGGATGCTTGTGTAATAGAAATACAACAGGCGAATGATCCGACGGGAGGTCAAATTTGTTGGGAATTTTTTTGAAATTGAGCAATTTCGATCTACGTGTGGCAGGCATATAAGAGTAAACTGGAAATTATCTCAATTTATATTATATACAGGGGTGTCAAAGAATCCGATAGCTGACGGAATCGGAATTAAAACCGATCGAAATTTCATACAAAATTTATAAATTTTGTTGTTTTTGGTTTTGAATCGGAACTATTATCGGTTCTTAATTGCACAGAACCATATTTTATCCGGCTGTCTATGAGATATATATGAAAATTCAATCGACTAAAATTCGAATTCCGACAGCTATCGGATTCTGTGACACCCCTGATAATTATTTTTTTTGAGACGTTGCGTTGAAAAGATCTTAATAGTTAGAAATTATGGGCAATTATGATTTTTACTATTATTTAGCGTCTAAAAATAATAATTATACCCGAAACACTCTGTGTCGAGGGTATATTGCATTTGTGCGTACGTGTGTAAAACCCAAAACCAGTAGAGATAGACCATACAAATCGTATATAAAAAATGATTAAAGTCACCAGGAGATTCGATTTAGCCATGTCCGTCTGTCTGTTCGTATACAGTCAAACTTCCTTATAATGAAGTCGCACGGGACCAGAAAATCACTTCATTATATAGAAATTTCATTTTACAGAAAATATTAACACGTACACTGAACGTGGAACGAAAAAGCTGTGCGTTTGAAATTATTTCATAGTAGGGAGAACTTCATTGTATAGACGTTCACTATACGGAAGTTCGACTGTACTATACATGAGTCAGAACAAGTTCGAGAATGGACCGATCGAACCATTTTTAAGGGTACCTCCAGTACTAGGGTCTGTTATGAAAATCACAAAAACTGCTCTAAAACCGGAGTTTTTCAAGATATTTGGGTGAAATTTGATGGTTATATGGATATGGATGGATTGTTAGAGTCAAGTTATTCAATTTACAAAAATTGGAAAAGTGGGCGTCGCCGGAGGGCGTTTTTCGAAAATTGCCTCCTACACCCGAAATTCAAATGGTACTTGAAAGAAATTTGGCACTTATGCTTCCTTTGTAGCCATAAACATCTTCCAAAAAAACTCGGTCCATTTTTAAGGGTACCAGTACTAGAATCTGTCACAAAAATCCCAAAACTGCCCCCAAAATCGGACTTTCAAAATATTTCAATGAAATTAAGAATTTGAGCGTATAATTAAGTCTCCGAAGTATTCCAAACATTTGGAAAAGTGGGCGTGGAAAACGGGCGGTTTTCATAAAGAAATTGAACAAACCTCGGTATATGGGGCTACTGTAAATATTTATGTCGACGGCAGCTCTACTTAGAGCTTTAGAATCGTAGAGACGATCTTCAAAGTACACAACAAAGGTAAATTCTCTACACTCTACACTTATTTCTCGACGTAAAAAACTCTATAGTAGATTTCAGACTTTACTTTGTCATCTTGTGACCAGTTTTTGCCACGAGTTCGTTTTGTTTCTTTTTAAGACTAAAATGGGTTTACAAAGCATTTTACGAGCTTTTTATGAATAAGACTGTTACGTTAGGTTAGGTTAGGTAAGGTTAGTGGGGCTGCCACCATTAAGGGGTCGTCTCATTCACGATTCTGTTTTGGGACTATTTTTAAAAAGAATCCTGACAGAAAACGAAAAGAGCACTTTCATTTTTTTCTATTGTGTTCAGAACTAATGAAAATTAGTAAAGAAACACTTTTTTATGTGATGGCGGCTCAAAAAATTCTCGGCCGTCAAAGTGGAGACTTAAAAAAAAAAGGTGTAGTGCTGGCGACGACGATTTCTTGTCTTCAAGTTTTATGAAATGAAAAAGAAAAATTAGGTTAAAATCAGTAGAGTTCGTAATGGCCGGACCCTCGAAAATAATTTTTAGATTTTTTTTTTTACAAAATGGTGGCCATTGAAAAATGGCCCATTGATTTCGAAAATATTTTTTTGTAGTTCAGTGTAAAAAAAAAGTAAAAAATCTGTTAAAATTATGATGGAGGGTTCGGCCATAATGGTGACAATTCTGCGTCGAATCCACTTTGTTTCATTAAAATCGGTTCAGTTTAACTACAGAAATCGTGGCCGCCAGTTCAAAAAAATGGTTTCGAGATAAATGCGTTTTAAGTTTGAAGCAACGCAAAAATTATTCGTTTTAGGACAGACAAAGAAGGCTATCAGCCCGATTCTGAATATTCCCGGGGAACGAATTCCCGGGGAATTTACTTTTCTAGAGAGTAAATTTCTTCTTTTTTTAATATTTTGGGGAAGAGGTTCGATGGGGAATGCCTATTTGACCCGGATCCATAATTTTCCTTACCTTATCTATTTAAAAAAGGATCATTTTAGTCTCGAGAAGAGTAAATTTCCCGGGAATTCATTCCCCGGAAATATTCAGATTCGGGCTGCATATCTTCTAAAATATTCCGATTTTCAAAAAATCCTTTTATTTCCGAATTCCACACAAATTTTTCTTTCGAATTTCTTTATTTATTAGAAAAGACAGGTGAGACGAAGCAAAATTTCGTCTCTAATCCATGCACTTCTCGCCTAGCTAGTCGATTATTTGGAAAAAAAATTTGTGTGTGGAATTCGGGAATTCTCAAATATCCAAGTTATAAGAAATGAAGGAAAAAAATCGAAAAACATTTTTTTTTTGGCGAAGGAGACAACCTCCTTAAGGGTGACACACTTAGGCATCACATGGCTCCGTTGCGATTCTTCGAAAAATGGGAGAAAAACACAAATAGGAAAAACGACACAGACATCCACGACCTCAGATGTCATCTCAACCAATCTCAATAAGACGGTCATTTTTTATTTATTTATTTTTTTTTTTTTTAAACATAATTTTTTTATTTGTGTATATATATTTTGAATTTATTTTTAATTAATCAATTAATTAACTTATTTATTTTTTATTTACGTTATAAAGATCCTGGCACACTATGGTAATAACCCCTCAGTCGTATCACTCTAACCGGTTTTATTTCTAGCTGCTTAGGAATAATTTCCAAAGAATAATCTCAAAATCACGAAATATTGGGTGTAGTAAAAAGAAATCCATTATTTTTGCATTAAATTGAGGGCTTTATTTAAGATAGTTAGAATGACCCGATTTAGGTCAAATATGCGCCGTTTTGTTCGATAACTTGTTGCCATTTTAAAGGTAATTTCATTATGCCTCTCTCATAGAAGCCCTCGTTCCTATTATCAAAAAATTGAGACAGTCGAATTTCAGAAGCCTCTCTTGAAGCGAATGTTTCACCAGCAAAATTGTTCGCCATGGACAGGAACAGATGGTAATCACTTGGTGCCAGGTCCGGACTATAAGGTGGATGCAGAAGAACCTCCCAACCAAACTCCCGGAGCTTCTGGCGAGTCACTATCGATGTGTGTGGCCTGGCGTTGTCCTGATGGAACACAATTCCTCTCCTATTGGCCAAAGCTGGCCGCTTATGGGCGATTGCTTCCTTCAGACGGTCCAATTGTTGACAGTAGAGTTCCGAGTTAAGAGTTTTGCCGTATGGGAGCAGCTCATAGTAGATAATTCCCTGCCAATCCCACCAAACACACATCAAAACCTTTCTGGCCGTCAATCCTGGCTTGGCCACCGTTTCCGCCGGTTCACCGTGTTTCGACCACGACCGTTTTCGCTTGACGTTGTCGTAAGTGACCCACTTTTCATCACCAGTCACCAACCGCTTCAGAAATGGGTCGATTTTGTTGCGGTTCAGCAGCGATTCGCAGATGGAAATTCGGTCTATGAGGTTTTTTTGCGTTAACTCGTGTGGCACCCATACATCGAGCTTCTTTGTGTATCCAGCCTTATTCAAATGGTTCCAAACGGTTTTTTGTGCAATCTTTAGCTCTTTTGCAATCGAAACAGTGCTAACATGACGGTCGGACTCGATAATTTCCATGATTTTATCGACATTTTCGACAATTGGCCTTCCAGTGCGTGGTGCATCCTTGACATCGAAGTTACCGGAACGGAATCGACCAAACCAAAATTGCGCATGATTGGCTGTTACAGTATCAGGTCCATAAACGCTATTCACATTTTCAGCCGCCTGGCTTGCGTTTTCTCCCTTATCGAAGAAAAACTGTAAAATGTAGCGAATTTTCTCTTTGCTGATGTCCATCTTTGACAAGCTCTCAAACAAAACTGAATCAATCAATCAAAAAAGTGTCAAAAAAGATTTTTTAGTAGGAACTGTCATCTTTCTAATGCCCCCTAGCGGAACACGATCGGACTTATACAACGCGAGATGCAGATAAATAACGCCATCTATTGGAAAAATAATGGATTTCTTTTTACTACACCTAATATTTGAGTTGAGGTGTGCATGTAATTAATCTGACGAAGAATGTCTGAAATTTTTATTTTTTATGATTTCTATGTAATTAGCGTCCACCTGTGTAAACGTAGTTTTCCTCTCACATACTTATTTTGATTTATTTGTATTTTTATTTATGTATTTTTATTTTTAATTTGATTTTTCTCGCTAAATAGGGGAGTTTAATTATGTATAATAATATATAATATTCAGAAAATTAGTGTGAGATGTAAGAAGAAATCGAAAAGAAAACATTCAAAACGTGTTCCGTAGAAATGAAAATATTTCGCATACCTATAAACGAAACAAAGATAGCTCTTTAGATATGCAAGATATAAAATGATAAAAAAAAAGATTTTTCTGACGACCACGTACATATTTATGTGTCTTCGAGGCCACTCGAAGAAATGGTAAGCCATCGAATTTCTTTGAAAGGAAAATTTCTGCAAATTTTGTTTTTATAACGAAATTTGATCAACTGATTTAAAGTTTGCATATAATTTGCCAGTTATTCCACGAAAACTTCATCATTCAATTTCACAATAGATCCACTGTAGGGCAGGGGAGAGCAGAGCAGTGTGAAGTGTATTGTTGTGCAGTGCAGTTTTGAGTTCAACATTCCTCGAGTCGAAGGTCCGGTTTGTTGAAAAATTAAAAAACCATATTACTTAAAAGTCAACACCATCATTACGAAGCGAATTACTTATGGCAATGCCATCACACTCACATTGAATGACACCTGCAATGGATGGGGTAAAGACTAGAATAGAGAGTGGAAAAGAGAGAAAGCCAGATTCAGATTCTGCGTCACTTTGACAATAAAACAAAATTATTTACTTCGCTGCTCGAACAATATGATGACAATATATCGTTCAGCCGCTTAGCCGCTCAGTCGTTCAATCGTTTAGAGCAAATGAACACGTATGTAGGTAACTGAATCTCGCTCTTGCTCATTTGGCTGTATGGCTATATGGCTTATGGTAATGGAGGTCGGTTTGTTTTGTCGGTGTTTGTTTCGCCTGTTGCGTCCGGATTGTCGTTATGTCTGCTGTTTGGCATGAGCTCGTAAAACAGAAAATTGATGCCATGTCAACACTTGTCTTCGTATGCACAATAACAATATTATTAGCTGTACTGTCGTCTTTGCGTGCCATTCTCTATGGGACTTAATTTCTTATTTATATATTTATTTTTCAATAGTTAGATATCTCTTTTAAAGGAATAAACCTGTTGCCTGTTTAGTGTTTTAAAATCAAGATAGGAAATAAAATATGAAGTAAATAAAACTATGGATATATGTACCTAATTACATTTTCCTACGGGTAGAAAAGTCATAAAGCCAGTCAAGAGTGGTCAATTATAATAATCTAACAATTTGAAGTGAACGATGGAATTTTCAGTTCTAACAATACGAAAAGTTACGAATGGAGCGGCCCTGTAAGCAACGCTTTCTATCCTTAATTGAATCCTGACTTCCATTGTCTCGAGGACATTTGAACGAGACTCGACTCGACTCAACTCGACTCGAACCGTACTCTTTAAAGCATTTGTTTTCACTTTTCGCATTAACCCAAAACCGAAGAATGAGTTTACTCCCATTTTGTTGTTGTTATTATTCTTGTTATTTTTTTAAAAGTCACAACAAAAGAGCTTCATTATCGTTGTTGTAATAAGGTCGAATCGATAAGTCAACTTCAGCTTTCTTATAACCTGCTCGTATAATAAAAAGTATTATAAATTATTTGCATTGCATTCAATTTTTTAAGTACTTAGTTTTTAAGTAGTCATTTCTTTTTAAAGCAAATCTAAGGTTAAAGCCTCAGTGTCTTTAGTTGTTTAATTCTACGAGTATTTGCATTTTTGTTATTTTTAATTTTTATATATATTTTTTTCGGTATATGTATATCCAGGAATGCGATTCCCAAAATGTGAAAAAGTGAAGTTCCTTGTCAACGCGAGAAATTCAGCTGTTTTCCATTTTCTCCCTTCATTTCTCACATATGAACAATTCGCGTTGAAAATTTTATTCGCTGTGAAAAAAACCAACGAGTAGTATGTTGGAATTTTTCTTAGTGAGTTTCGTGAAAATAAAACAATCATTTTAGCATCAGGATGTGTGTGTGTGAGCCAAAAAATATAAATCTCATTTTTTCTTCCAATGAAATATATTTTATTTTTTGATATTTCGGAGGCAAACGATAGTAGTGATCAATCTGAAGTACAAAGGAATGGATGTGTTCATTAAACTGGTGGTTTTTATTTCCTAGACTATCATTGCCAGATAGTGAAAACCTATTTGAAAACAGACCAAACGAAGCATTTTTTAAAATTTTTTGCATATATTAAAGACTGTTCTTCTTCAATCTTATAAGCGAGCTTCAGCCATTTAAGACAAAAAGAACGACAATGCATGCAACTTATGTATATGCAAAAAAAATTTGTTTTTGCACATTGCACATTTTTTACCTGTCGTTAGCAAATCAGCGCTGAGTGAATTTAAAATCTTCAATATATCAAAGGGATACAGAAATAACTGGGACAACCTTGTATCATATCTGCAACACAGCCGTCGGTATAGGCAGGCATTGTAGCTCTGGGATAGCGTAAAGGATGTGTGCTCTTAATCCCACTGGCTGAGGTTATATTCCCGGCACAGGCGAAACGGAGCGTTATGTTCCAAGCCTAGAACTGATTATTCAAAAAAAATCGCATGTTAGGGGCACACGACGAAGAAAGACACATACACTGACATAAACACAAGAAAAACCCCTCGTGGTATCACAGCGGCCCGGTATACGGCCTAAGTGGGAGCCTCTCCAACCTACATATATATATAACTTTTGTTGAAAAATATGTCTTAGTTCTTTACGCTGCGCCTCGACGGGCAATAAATATTGCTAGCAATCTGTCAAATTGCTTTGCCAGGTAGAGGCAATATTGCCAGGGTGGGATTTTTATGTTATGCCATCTTCATATTCAAAATGACGTCGAACAGGCTACTACGCTGCGCACGCGCCCTCGATGCCTTGAAACAACTTTGCGATGAGTGTGACAAAGAAGAAACTCTCTTATTTTTCTTCTCTGCGATATAGGCAGTTCGCAAATTTTTAATATTTTTTTTTTTATTTCAACGTAGTCCTTTTTAATTTCCTTCGCCATTTGAAACCACGCATTAACTTTTCATATCAGTACATTAACATGATGAGGTTTTATAGCTCAAAGACATTCGAATTGTCGGTAAAGAATTATTATCTTATAAATATCGGCGACGCACCAATCCAATTTGACGATATACACACTTTGAAAAATTCATAGAAATGAAATTCGGCTGTCAAATAGCAAAATGACAGCTCATTGCCAATCTCAAAGTTGGCAATCGCAGCGAAGCAATATTGCTTGCCATATATTGCCATATTTTCAAAATGAGCGGTCTCCATTGGCAATATTGCAATATTAATATGAAAAACACTTTTTTAAATAAAAAAAATATTTCTTATTAATAAAAAATTCGTAAAATACTTTATAAACTCATTTTAGTCTAAGAGGCTGGTTCCACTATAACCGCATCTAGCATCTTTCAACATTTTGGCAAGATGCGAAAAGATGCGGTGTGAATTTACATGCAATTGTTGTTGTATCCTGGACGGCATCTTCTGCGCATCTTTAAAATATGCGAAGAAAATGCTATTTTTTCCGATTATCTATCGATTTGAACTGCACATGTCTAGTGAAACATATGTTAATGACCAGCATTTCAGGAATTGTCAGCAGCACAAATGGCGGGAAACTAAGAAAAACTTTAACATTATTATGAGATATACATATACAGTGTTCGAAATAATAAGAACAAACATTAAAAGATTGCAAACAGGCTCATAAGACTTTCCAAATGACTTTTAAAAATATTGCTTTATTTCTTATAAACAGTCTCAGATATTGGGCTCATAAAAATGAAGGTTACGACAGTCTGGAAAGTCTGAATTTTTTTTTAGGAGCAACTCCAAAATTGCAAAGATTGGGTTTTGAAAACAAGCAGTGAATATTGGCAATTCCTTAGAAGTGCAGTTGGCATAGTTTTCAGTTGCCAAGACGTTGTTGACGTATAAAAGGCAGCAAACGCCGGTCCAGACACTCTCTGATGTAAATTTCTGTGTTGATTGTGCGATCCGTCACAAATTCCTTACTTCGAAGGCCACATTTGCAAATGGCCTGCCACACCATGTATTTCTTTGGAAATTTGGTATGTTTTTCGGTGGTAAATTTAGAGGATGCTCCACCCCTTCTAACCGCAGTATAATATCCGTGTCCAGCTAAATGCTTGAAATCCGCTTTGCAATACGTTTCATCGTCCATGATCACGCAATAAAATTTGGGCAGGTAATCGCGATACAGTTTTGGAGCCCTCTTGGCTTTGGCGTCCTTTTCTTCTGACCTATCAGGTACTTTTTGTACTTTATAGCTCCTTAGGTTGTAAAACTTTTTATTCCGTTGAACACTTGACTTCGATGTTCCCGCTTTTGCTGCCATATCACGAACCGAAGTGCCTGGATTCTGAGTAAATAGCCGCTTAACGTTCTGGGCCACCGCTTGGTTCGCTGGACCACTTTTTCTCCCTGATCCTGGTGTTTTTGATAAAGGGGTAAGCTGTCTGTATCGTTTTATGGACCTACCGGCAGTGTTTTCGCACACGCCAACTTCCTTAGCGATCTTTTTGTACGTGGTGTTTGGATTTTCCAGGTGTTTGTAAATAATTGCTTTCCGCTTTTCTTCTTGTTGAGACGACATCTTTTCAGTAGCTCTTTTATTTTACGAAAGAGTATTTTTTTTTTTATCTGCAATATTTATACTTTATTTAGGTATCAAATATGTTGCTATAGAGTTAACACTTTTTTATAAATAGCCTAAAAACAAAAGGACAGTTATTTCTGGGACAGTCCTTAGTTCAATTTTGATAGCTGGATAGACGACTATCAACGTGTGATCGGTGCGTATAGTTGAAAAATTTTCGGATAGCTCAAAATTTCAATAGTTCTAGCAACTATACGAAAGTTGACAACTTAATCGTCTGAACACTCTCATTTTTATCTATCCGATAGCTAGCAGCTATACCGTCACAAATGGATAGTCTATAGTTGATATCTGATAGTTTTTCTGTCAATTTTCATTTATTTTCAATTTTTTTTTATTGAAAATGTGTGATGAAAAAAAGTTTTGGACACGTGAGGAGACTTGGTACCTCATAAATCTTCTGGAACACGAAGAGATATTGTGGAACTACAATTTAAAGGAGTACCACAACAGGTTCGCCAAAGAAACCGCTTATAATAAAATATCAAAATGTATGGGGACCAAAAATGCGGGTGAAATTAAGAAAAAAGTGCATGGGTTGAGGTCGCAACATTGCGGTAAATATTTCTTCATATTTCAATAATCTGAACATATATGTATAAAAAACCGTGTGAAAGTTAGGTGAAAGAAACAAAATGAGAAATAAAAAATCTGGCTCGGGTGCACATGAAAATTATAAGTCCAAATGGGAATTTTTTGAAGCACTCAACTTCATGTTTAAAGAAAGCGGATCAGCTGGCCCTATTGTAGACTCAATGGTAAGTATTTTTTTTTAAGTCTCAAATAAAATTTGTTTGCCAAGGAACTTCACCCTCATTCGAAAAATACTCCATGTACTCTTCTTGAATGGATTTTGCCATTAATTCAGTTGGTCTGGGAATTTTCTGTAGCGGAAGCAAATTTGCTTGTAGTTCATTTCGCCAAAGACCTGGAGAAATTGTTCCATCTTCACTTTCTTTGTCAGCATATCCACGAGGCATACATATATATCCTGCCACTGTTTCGCGAAATTAAAAAATTGTGAAGTACACAAATTGTTGAAACAAGAAGCTTCACTTTTTCGGGAGGCAACTCTATAGTTCGCCGTAAAACTCTAAACCGCGTTGAAGCAATTCCAAATGCGTTTTCTATTATCCTTCTTGCTCTAGACAAACGATAGTTGAAGATCCTCATTTGCAGTCCTTGCTTTCGAAAAGCATATGGCTTCATTATGTAAGGCTTAAGTGGAAAAGCATCATCCGCAACAAGGCAGTAAGGAATTGGTAATGCTCTCTGTGGCAAAGGCTTTGCAGTGGGAATATCTAGTGCATCACTTTCAATTGCTTTAGCAAAAGAACAATTTGCAAATATGCCTCCATCTGAATTTCGACCTTTTGCTCCAACATTAATGTAAGTGAATTTATAATGGGCATCCGCTACTGCCATAAGAACTATACTATGTACATTCTTGTAGTTGAAATATTCACTTCCACATCCATCAGGTGCTTTGATTGGTATATGTTTCCCATCTATTGCCCCAATGCAGTTCGGAAAATTCCATAGCTCCAAAAACGCTTTCGAAATGTTTTCCCATTCTTGTTTTTTTTAGGAATCTGGGGAATAATATTGGAGACGTTGTTAAAAATAATTTACTCTTTTAAGGAAATGTCAAAAGAAGAAATGGTTCAAGAAGAAAGTAATGTCGCTAAAGTTCTTGATAGCATCCTAGAGGAAAATGATTGCTCGAACACCGACGAAATTTGCTTGGCTTCAACTGCATCATTACCTAAGGTGGATTCTAAGCCTTCAGGTAGAAAACGAAAAATAAAACAAAATGAAACAGAGGAATCCGCTGTTCTTAATCGTTGCATTGAGGTTTTAAACACTCCAGACAAGAAACAAGATGAATTTGATGTTTTTGGAGCATACGTTGCGGAGGAACTTCGGCAATATAAAGATGACGAGCTCTTCAAAATGCTAAGAACGCAGTGGCCAAGGTCTTACTAGACATTTCTTCTAAATACATTAAAGAAAAATTTAACGATAATTCACAAAACTAGTGGCAACTTCAGTTGCATGAATACCCATATCAACTTATGCAATGTACAAATAAATAAATTTCATATATTATAATTGCGAAGCTTCGTTTTTCTAAGATTTATGCGATTACCTTTAGGTTTTCTTCATGTAAAACAGAGAAAATGGCTTCGGCAACCTCAGGAATCAACTTCGCAATTGTTGATTTACCAACGCGAAACAAAAACATTAATGAAGGATAGCTATCACCTTGAAAATATGGTTCATAAATCACATTGTCTATGTTATGTAGCAAGTTATAATCAAATTTTCATATCAAAGCAAATTTTATAATCTTAAATATTTTTCATTACATAATATGGGTATTCACTAAAAGTAGCAAAAGCATGGTATCGTGGTAAAGTGGCAAAGTAGCAAAATTACAAAAACAAAATACATGCAAAAAGTTTAGCCACGAATCTTGCTACTTTACCACACCAGCACCCATGTTTTTTGAAGTAGCGAAAGAGCAGAGTAGCCGCTAAATCCAGGACTGTCTTTCATGTAAGATTTTTCAATTAAGCGTTTGACGTCTCTGTGCTGCGCGTTGTTTACATCCTGAAATCATTTCAGTGAAATATGTATTTAAAATCGCAGAATTATGGATCCAAAAATAAAACGAAGGAGACAGGAAAAAGACAAAACCCTATTGGGTTGTATGGGGAGTGGGTGGTGGACGTGATCGATTTCGATGAAATTGAATACTTTATTTAATTGGGTCAGAATAATGCGCGGTACCAAGTTTCATTATTCTGCGAGCACTCCTTCTAGTTTTGTCGCCAACTTGTATGGGATAGTTTCACTATGCGGCGTCACCAGTCGTCTCACTGGGTACGCTCTGAATGTCGTGGGCGAAGGCCTGCCATGCGTATATATCGAAGATAAGCAGTTTTATTGAATTCCGAATCCTGTTAATCGCCTGAATAGAATCCATTTCCAAATTGCACGATGAATGAAAAGTAATTAAAGAGATATTCATTCTTGGTCTCAGAAGCTTTGCCGCTCCGTACCTACTCCATAGTGTTTTAAAAATCTCATTCGCAAATTCTCGTTGAAAAAATTAGGTGGCCGGTCAATTTTTATGACATAATTTAACACCACTTCACAAAACGAGAATCGCTATTCTCGTGAAGCAGTTTAAAAAAAACTTCATTCTCAACACTTCACACTTTGCGAATCGCACCCTTGCAAACATCTTGAATCGGGGACTAATTTAAAAGTGCAATAGGAATTAAAAATCCTTAATCTTAGAGTGCATTAAACATAAACGAATAATTCTTCAAATTTTACGCATTTTTATTAAAAGCTTTTAACGTTTGATATAAAAGCTTTTTTATTTGTAATATTTTTTATTTATCTGTCTATTTATTTATTTATTTATTAATTAATTAATGTATTTATTTATTTTTTTATTTATTAATTTATTTAAATTTTTATAAGTATATCTATTTATTTATTTGTCAATTTATTTCTGTCTATTTTTTATTATTTATTTATTTTGTATATTTTTGGTTGTCCAATTTCTCTTTGCAATTATTTATATACAAAAATTTGAGAAAAGACGTGTCATTTATTTTTGAGCACTTCAACCTACTTTTCTCAACGATTCGCTCTTTTGTCTCAGATAAGAAAGAAACACGCATAATATCGATCTATGGAGTGACTTTTTAACCGAGAAAACAATTGAAAACAATTGAACTTAATGAATTGTTGTTCGACTTTCCAATCGCACGATTCCGAAGTGTCTTTTGTCTTTCCTGATATCGACAATTTCGCGAAAAGTGATCACTGATCACCAATCCGTGAATTGTGTGTGTTGCGTAAAATATATTTGCCTTATCGGGGATTGTTCTTCGAATTTAAATTGCTATATTTATGATGTTTAATTTTGTAATAAAAAAAAAAAATAAGAGCATTATTAAAGCCTTTTTAAACCACCATCATTAATCATGCGAAAGGGCGGCAGCCATGGAGAGATTTGTAAATAATCGCGAGAAATTTTAAACTGGAGAAAGAAAAATAAATGCGCTAAAATATTAAAATCTTTGAATTTGAATTATTTTCTTTTGAAGTCCCTCTAATGCGGTCTTCTTCGACGAGCTATTTCTCCAAATCGATGTACATACCTGTATACATACATATGTACATATATGTATTTATTTAACCTGCCATCTTGATCGTGAGCTGTCAGTTTACTATGCTCTCATACTTATTTATGTGATATTTTAAAGTAACAATATTGTTGGCCATTACCATTTCATTTCCCGTAAATATTTCGGTCTTGAGATTTTAAAAGCTCTAACCACGATTGGTATGCGAAAGAGGAAATGAAAGAAAGATAAATTTGAAATTTAAAGCGTATTCATTTTGCTTGTATCTGAGTTAGTTTGAGCAGAGAAACTGAGAAGGAATGTCCTATTTTTTTTTTTTTTTTTTTTTTTTTTTTAATGGAATTTCTAAACCCAACTCCTGAGAAAAACGTTCTTCGGAAGTTTTAATCACTTTTTCCATTCTATTTTATTTTATTTTGTGTTATATAAAAAAAAAAATATTTTTCTCAAATAAATAAATTGTTTAAGCTCAGCCCCTCGAGTTGATTAATGAATAGCGGCAGCAAGAGTAAACGTGCAAGGGAAGTTTCGTTCGTTTTCTCCGTTTCAATCCGGATCGTTGGGATATTATTCTTTTATAGACACACAAAAAATAACGAACAACAACAATAAAAACAATGATACTAAGCCGTGCTTGAGACTTTTTAATAAGCTTCAACAGCTCTATAGCAACACGACCTTGAGGTTTACTCTCAGAAAAAATGAAAATAAAAAATACAATTTTAAAAATGTGAAAAAAAAATATGAAAGCAAAAAAATTGACAGTCGTTTGGCAGCGCGCTTCGAAATTTTGAAAAAAAATAAATGAAAACAAAAAACTGGTTTCATGCCGTTGTAGATAAATTTCTGACATTTTCCTTCCATACATTTTTACGATAGTATCTAACAATAATGACGAAGTTTTGCTGCTGCTGCTGCCCGTCACCGTCAATAAAATGGAAACCTGCGTTCATTGTTTTGGAACTTACTTCTGCTACCTGCTAATCAAATTTAAAAATTCGAACGCACAATAAAAAGACTTTGAATGGTCTTGGTTTGGTCTCTCTGACGACAGCTGCTTCTTGTGGGGCTTATTGTTGAGGCTGTAATAATTTCATGCCATCATAAAATAAAATAAATTTTAATTCCATTTTAAATACAATTTAAAATCTATTTGCCCGTGATATAAAAATTAAAATAAAAAATGAAAAACAAAAACCGACAAATGGAAAACTTTAATTGAATTATGGCGCCAACGTCGCTTCGGATGTCGTTCGATCGATCTTCTTCCCCTTGTTTCATCGCCTCAATAGACTCGATTCGATCCGATGCTATGCGATTTGATAGGGCGACTAATGACGATGAAATGAATAAATAAAAGCTTCATTTCTCACATGTCAATTTAGTAAATTTACGCGCTCGATATGTGTATGACGAAGAAGAAAAAACAAACGCTCAAAACGGGATATAGGTGTATTATGTCAAATTATCATGGAAATTCAATAACTTTTTTTTATTTTATTTTTTATTTTTATTAAAAAATGAGGGAAAAGTTAAAGATGGCATTCGTCAGACCTTCTGGTCTGACCAGTTTTTTCCGGCTGCAATTTAATTATACTTTATAGTCTCAATTAAGCGTCTTAAACCTCTAATGCATAATTTTTTTTTTTGCTGATAAAATCAGACTAGACCAATTTTGGGTGTAGAAGAACGATTCTGAAGTCAGATTTTCAATTTAGTACTTACTTTAGCTGGAATAAGCGAATATACCGAACCCGCCTAGAGGCGGACCTATGCACTGCAGGTTTAAAAACCAATGGAATTATATGTAAGAAAAGACGTATTTTTTTTAATAAGAAACCATCATTTCTTACTTTATTGAGCGATGTGAAACTTGAGGAAACATTGTTTTGTGGTTGAATTACACAGATTCAGCTTACATTTTGTGCAAAAAGCCTGAGTTTCAGATTTACATCCAGGCATTTTACATTGTTTTTTTCCAGATCGCTCTAAAAATTCACACCAATGACCAATTTGATCATACCATACATTTTGTAATGGCAAGTGAGTTCTTCTTATTTTCGATGAGGCTGGAACAGTTGGGGAAGACTGAGATGATGGTCTTCCCCGAGGTCGAGGTTGAACACAGCCAACCAAACAGGCTGCTTCAGCTACTTCGCAACGAAAGTTGGGAAGTTGACATTTTACATGTCCATCATGTATTCTATGGTAAAGAATGTAGGCATTTACCATGGCAATATCCAGGAGATGGAAAAATATTCTATTTGTCCACTTCCTGGTCTTCATGCGAATACGGTATCGTCCAATTAGACCATCCATCAGGTCTACACCTCCCATATGACAGTTGTATTCCGTTATAATCATTGGGCAATCATGTCAAATATTTTTTTTTTTTTTTTTCGATCCCAACGAGACACTTTCTGTTTTTTACGATTAATATTTCGGGACAAAAAAGGTTGGGTTCCAAGTATGTAGACACCAAACGAACCATTTGTGGCGTGGGAGTGGGCTGGGCAACATAAATTTTTCCCTACAACCATGTCAATCACCTTGGTCAACCTATGTTGCAAATTTGAATGCTTACTACGTCTTTTACTTCAGAAGTAACAGATAAACCTAATTTGTGGGCTTATTTGTGAGGCAGTGGCTCATAGAAAGGCGGCGTCCAATTTTTTCAAGGATACATTATCTTTTTGTAATTTACCAGTACACAAATATCAAATGAAATATGTTGAGTGGTTTCTAGTTTAATGCGTTTAATCAATACACATTATATTCATTTGTGGGCGTGGAAGTGGGCGGATGTCTTCCATTTTCACTTAAGATCATACTCGTATCACCGATATACTTGTGGCCGAATTTCGAAGTGATTGGTCCAGCCGTTTCGGAGGAGATCCGACAAATCGAACGGACAGACGGACATGTCTTAAATCAATTCAGTTTGTTGATCTGATCAAGAATATATTATGTCTTATATTGCCGGAGCTTATTTCTCCTTGGTACAAGATTCGCAAAAAACTAATATAAACAACTTACGCTGTATTATCTACATGCGGAAAATGCATAGCTACACTGTAGACGGTCCGACAATCTAGAGAGCTTTGTTGGTCTCCCAAACTTTTTTTGGTAGCTATTTTCACACTGATTGAGAGATAAATAATTTCGTACTTACCAGCTATTTTTTTAACTTCCAAAAAGGAAATTTTTATGATATTTTCTGATTTAAAAGTTTGATTGTTGCGCAACTTACTTCGAACGTCTGTTTCCAATGGAAAATGCGCATTGCGAATGAAAACAGCTGCGTAACGGATCATGCTACAGCTTTGCTTCGTAGAACAATAATTTAGATGTGAAGCTTTTTTTATTGTATAAAAAATTTCGTTTAAAATTTTTTGTTTGTTTTCATTTTATAGCATCTTTAACTAAAGCCCGCCTAAAGGGGGTTTATGCATTAGATGGTTTAAACGACTCTTTAGACTTAATCAATTTACAGCCTTCGTATCTGAACAACTTCGCACGAAAATTACGATTTTTTTACATTGAATAGCCAAAAATCTCCAAAAACGCCGTTCCCCCTTATCAAATATATTTCATTTTATGACTCCAGCTTGCTTCCGAGGTTTCACAGTATTTATAAAAAATATGGGTTCTTACGTCCCCGTGGGTCATTCTAATTTACCTTTCTGAATCTCTGCGATTGTGGGCCGCCAAGCCCTAAGTCGCATGAGTCTCTTAAGTTATATTAAGCTGTCTTAGAAATTCTAATCTGCTCCAAAGGAACATAGTCTATAGAAAAGTTATTTTTGTCATTTTTCTTTCGTCGCACAGGGCTCCATTGAAGAATGGCTGCAACTATTGCGTCTTGAAGAGTACATTCAACCGTTGCTGGATCAAAATTATAAGACCGTACGAGATGTAACTCAAGTCACTTGGGAAGATCTCGAAGACATTGGCATCGTCAAATTGGGCCATCAAAAGAAAATTCTACTTGCCATAAAACGTGTTAAAGACATAATCAGCGGGAAATGGAATCCAGGCGGCATAAATGCCTATCAACAGGTAAGGAAAAACAGCCTTTTTTTTTGGAGTATTGTATATTTTTTGAATAAATATTTTTAGTAAAACTCTCTAGCGCTATAAGAAATCCAAGCAGCATCTTTCAAATATATAATATATTTTCCTTTATCTTCAAGGGAAAAAAGTAGTATAACTGCGCTTTTAATGCAACACCGACAGTCGACTGTTCCACGTCAACGATATGAATTGTCCGTGCTGCAAAAAATTTTATTAAAAATTTGTGCGTTCTCTCCCTCTATATGGAGGATATTTTCAGAAAAAAGTAAACTTTTTGCCACGTCCGAGAATATCTAATTGCCTTTCTGATCTGCATAAAATTTTGATAAGTATAACAGTCCGGAAGAGCTGCGCGATAATTTTTAAGTAGAACAGTTTCGAGATATAGGGTGTTTTCCGTTATTTAAGTTTTGAAAAAAAGTATGGTTGGTAAATTCCAATTATCTCCGGACATACTTAAGCGATTTGAATTACTAAAAAATGAAGGGTAATAAAATTCCCTATCAACGATGCCTAGAACACTTTTTGATCCAATCGTTGGTTTAGAAGCCATTAATCGACATTTCCAGAAATTTGTTTCGTTTTTAACAAAAGTTCTTTTAAAAAATCACATTTAGTCTAAACTACACAATGTTAAAAATTTTTCATGTTTGTTTCTTCTTTTGACATCAAAGAATGATCTTTTAGGAAGAAAGAAAGCCCATGTAGACCACATTCGCATCAAAAATGTGGCATACTCGTATATAAGCATTTAAGTAAAATTACTCAAAACTTAATTTTACCAAAAGTACTGATTACACAGGCAAATAAAAAATAAAGGTCCTGATAAAAAAAAGATGAAGTTCTCTACCCGACGTTTTTTGTGGTGCTGAGCACGAATCTAAAGTCAGATTTTACCCACCATCCTAAGATTCCGCCCCAGCAACCTCCAGCACCCACCAAACTGTGTAGTTTCTAGAATACAAAAAAAAAAAGGATTACCTATCCCACCCCTATTTTTTTGGTGTGCTAAATACGAAGCTGAAGTCAAAATATACCCACGACCCTTGAATTTCCTTTATATCCCTTCAGAAGCCTCCCCTCAAAGGGTGAATTTTCTTATATATATAAGAATTTGAAAGACGTATCATACCCCACGTATTTTGGTGCGCTAGCAACGAATCTAAGTTCGTGATACGAAATGCGAGGAAGTTCAAAAGAACACAGAAAAGTGGTTACGAAACAAAGTTTTGTAGTCTCTTTAACCCGTCCTAAAACAATTTTCTGCGTACGCCCCTGAGTCATGGCATAGCAAATCATACGATTCAATACATTCAATACATTTTTTTGAAAGTGTCCAGTGAACGCATAGCACAGCAGGGGGATCTGTAGACCAATAACACAGTCCCACAAAAAAACATGCCAGACCCAGAGGTCTCACCATTCTTCTTATGTGTTTTTGCGGTCGCTGATTCTAAATTCGGGCCTAGGTTTCGCCATAACCTCAAACTAGAAGGCCAAAAACTCTTACAGAATGTTTTATTGAGTTTATGGCTAAATCTGGAGCCGATGGAGCTATAGAGACCTCAAAGTCGGACTCAGCAACCCCCGAAAACGTAAAATAAACACAGTCAGACCCCAAGTTTGAAAAAATTTTCAAGAGCGACAGTAATTGAGTGTACTATTTGAAGATAAAAGGAAAATCCAATCTTCTTTAATACAAAAAAAAACAAGTAAAGAAGTTTACATCGGCTAAGCCGATTGCACACATACCTTTTCCTCAGCCTGAAATATGTTAAAACATTACCTTAACAAAAATTCCTGCCGTTTTCGTTGTTCTAGCTTGGATATCTATTTATACCTTATCTGTACTTCGATTTAGCTTCTCAAACTCGAAATTATTATTAAGGGCCCTCTCCAGCTCTGTAAGGAACCTCAGCAGGAATTTTCTTGATATTCCTCAAAGGAAAAAACGTAGCATAATTTCATTTTTTAATGCAATAGTGACAATCTATATATCTATATATTTAACGTCAAGACGTTTCTCATAATCGAAAATTTGTTATTTCATTTAGCCATTTCTGAAAATAACACATTGAACCTTGTTAAATCCATTTAATTTTTTTTCGAACTTGCCTCTTCTGTCAAAAATCCTTTCAGAAAGAACGGAAAATTCAATATTTCTAACAGAAAAATCTGTGTTACCGTGTTTTATTAAAGCAAAAAAGGGAGCGAAAACAGAAACTACTTTTTGACGAACTGGAGACTGTTAACAGAAAATTTCTGACACAAAAATTCCTTCAGCATTTCTTAAGCTTTTTTTTTATATGAAGTTTTTCATTTCTGACAGAGCTGGAGAGGGCCCTTAAAGCACAAAATTTTCGCGGATGGTGGGCATGGTCAAGTTTTAACCGTTAGAGGACATTTTGTTTAGCTGCGACATACTCATTTCAAAATAGTGAAAATAAAATTTTTGCGAATTTCGCGAAATGTGGTCATGGTCAAAATTTAACCATAAGTGACGACTTTATTTGGCGGCAAAATACACAACCAGAAGAAGCAAAAAAAAAAAAATCATTTTTGTATTCAGATATGAGAATAAGAGAAAGAGTGTTTTTTTTCTAATGTGTAGGGTGATGACCATAGTTATAGCGATGTCGCAATTTTTTTTCAGCGAAAGCTTAAGTCTACATAGTAGCTATACACACACCAAATTTCAATAAGCTGGGATGTATAGTAAAAAAGTTATCCAGGAAAAACGTTAAAAATCGTGATTTTTGAAACTTCTGAACCACTTCCCACGACCCAAGAAACGACTACAAAAAAAATTTGTATGCAGTTTTTCGGACATTTACCTGGTTCAAGTCCATGCCAAATTTCAATATGATATCTTTCATGGCTTAGGAGTAAATTACGAAAAACTAAAGTGTGACCGACAGACAGACAGACAGACAGACAGACAGACAGACAGACAGACATGGCTAGATCGACTCCTCTTGTCACCCTGATCAAGAATATATATATATGTCTATATCTATCGCGACTCCTTTGGCATGTTACATACTCCGTGCCAAACTTAATATACCCTTTCCTTCGGAAAAGGTATAAAAAGCCGACCTCAGGTCTATTGGTTTTTTAAATCAATTTCGTCGCCCGCTTTTTTGGAAAACTTTTTCTTATAAGCGAGCGACACACTTTATTAGATATGATCCTATCATACCACATGTTATTGAGTGGAGCTTATAGGAATCAGAACCCTTTTCCGATAAATATTTTGCTTATACATTTTTGAATATTTCTTTTTTAATTTATTGTATGTGGATCGATTTTCAGATTTTCGCAGAGCTAACCCACATTATCCCAAAAACTAGTCCAAGTTTTTTTTTCAGATTTTTTAACTCTTAAGTTTTTTTTTCTAATTTAATACTTTATCTTTTAACCTACTTTAATTCATAAGCTTATATATATTAATATTAATACTCTTTAAATTAATTGGCTTTTTTATTTTTTATTTTTCTTATGCTCCTAAATAATGCTGGGCTTCCAATGCTGCAGAAACTTCTGCACAGCAATCCGTGCACACATTCAACACATCCAAACGCATGGAGCCAGTTTCAATCAACAGGGCTCTGATCGTAACTGGTTGCATATATTTGTATGTGTTGAAAAATTTTGAAGGAATTGCTGCGTAAGACTTCCCCTGCGCTGGTGGAAGAAGCCAGGCATAATTGAATATTTAATTTCTTTAAAAAAAATTATTTTATTAAAATTTATTTTAATTGAATTTATTTTGTTTTATTAAAAATTTTGTTTTCTCTAGGGCCAGAGTAAGAATGGTTGGCCCCAAAATGGTATTGGCATAGCTGTGCCATTGCCCGTAACCCCACCCTGTATGCCACTAACACGTGTTTCTTGGGACGATTCAAAAACATATGCATCCTTTTGTGATGCTGCTGCCTATTACTGCACTGGCAGCAATCACGAATGCTGCAGTGGTAACGATGTAGTTCTAATCAAGGTAAACATTCCAAGCGAACACTCAATTCAACTCAACGAACTGAACGAACATTAAAAAGAAAATCGAACTGAAAGCAATAAATATGAGAAGAGTAGAAAGGATACTCCTTCTAATAATAAAATTATTAAATTTTTTTTTCTTTCTTGTCTTTTATTTATTTATCTACTTATCTTCATTGTAGGTGCGTCAACCGCGCGGAAAGAGCCTGGAATCATTGGAAGATCTACACGACAATAGCACACGTAGCCATTTGACTTTCAGTCACTATACCACAACTGACTATGGTCATTTTGCACATCCTACGCAGCACCAGCATCATCAGGCATTGCAGCAACAACAATTTCATCATCATCATTTGCAACATCAACAGCAGGCAGCTTTAATGGGTGGTCAGCGTTTGCTTAGCAATCCAGCCGCCTTGGTATGTTAGATTTCCTTGTCCTCATTGTGCTGTAATAAATTTTCTTCACTTTATTATTGTTGTTTTGTTTTAATTTTTTTTTTTATCAACTGAAATGAAAACCATTTACTCTTTTGCAGCAGTCCTGGCGTCGTTCGTATGATGACGGTGATATTACACCCACCAATGATGCAACACGTGAACTAATGTATGAGGAAGGTGGCGGCACTCTGCCACGCCAGCAACGGGGTATATTACAACGTGCTGTTCTAAACACAATGCCACCGATCGAACATCATCATTACATGAATGCCGCTGCAGCAGCTGGATTGGGTGGAGCCGTTGGTGGCATCAGTGCAGGCAGTAGTGTACTCGACAGTTCGGCCTTGGGAACTGTGAGTGTACTAAAATTTTAAACGCTTTCGA
The DNA here is from genome assembly GCA_020466095.1 of Chlorops oryzae. Taxonomy (NCBI): domain Eukaryota; kingdom Metazoa; phylum Arthropoda; class Insecta; order Diptera; family Chloropidae; genus Chlorops; species Chlorops oryzae. The sequence continues at coordinate 66,230,357 of CM035806.1, forward strand.
ATCGCGGAGAATCTAGAAAGGATTTCATGTATTTTTTCTTCTTTCTTTTTTTCTTTCTAATTGGAAGGCCTACTTGACAAGCAGTCCAATGGCGAATAAGAAAATTGCACCTGAACCACCACGTCGTCACTGTAGTATACGAAATTCGCGTGCATTAGGCCACGATGCAAGTATTCAATTGCATCATCATCAACAGCAACAGCATCACCAGCAGCAATTGCAACAATCGACATTGCACAATATATCATCTGGTCTTTATTATGGTGGCGTCGGTGGCATCATGCCGTCTATTCATCATCCACATGGTTACATGACAACCCAGCAACTCCATCATCAACAGCAGCAGCAGCAACAACAACAACAACAAACAGCACAACCTATTTATGCAAACTATGCAACAATTCAGCAGACAACCGCTGAAATACACTGTGAGAAATTCCACGACAATAAAGTAAGTAATTTCGTTGTGAGAGGAAATAATTTATTTTTTATTGTTTCTTGATTTTGTGTTTTAATGATTTTTAATTATGAATTCTGTTTGTAGTCCAATTCTAGCATCGATTCCATTGATACCATTCCATTTGCAAATGAAAATACTGGCACAATCAAGCAGCGATTGCTTAATCGCCAAGATGTAACTGCCGGCGGTAATGCACAAAGTATACAAAACTCCGCACAACAACAGCAACAGCATTTACATTCCTCCTCTTCGTCATCGTCGTCATCGTCGACAAACACAATTGCAAATATAACACACTCGTTTCATTCGTTGAAATCTTCCGCTTCACTGCATGATGCATCACTCATACGTAGCGATAGTATTGGCAGCAATACGAGCGGTGGCAGCGCAGGCGCCCCCGTTCAGATGAGTAGCAGCAGTATGGTGCATTTACGTTCACCAACTTTACAGTATCCACCAATTGATTGCAGTGGCGGCGCTGGCGGAACGATAACAACAACCGTCGATCTACACGCACCATGCAATAGCTCCGGTGCCGCCCTCTCATCTCCCGATGGCAGCAAAAGTAATGCGAACGCCACAGGAGCAACCACAAGCGCTAGCGCAACTGGACCACCAAAAGTGTCTGTCAACGTGCTCAACGATATCGGTAATATGCTAGCTAATCTCACCGATGAACTTGACGCAATGCTGGAAGAGGAGAAACGCGCTGGCCTCAATATTGACAGCGAGTGAATTCTCTTTTGAAATCTTATTGCTTAAAAGATTTAGTGAAATTGGATTATTCCTTTTTTATTTTTAAATGATTCTTTTAATTTTTAAGTAGATATTCGTTAATTTTTGATGTAAGCACTTTTTTACTAAATATTTTAGTAGAAGAGTAAATATCCTTAAGGGAAAAACGATGATGATGATGACGATGACAACATTTTGTATTTTATTATGAATATGAAACCTTTTCGTTTAAGCAGCTTAATTTGATGAAAGTGAGTTATGTTCATGATTTTAGTTTGAGCTTCTCTCATACATTTTCTCTACATGCTTGTGAGTTTGCATTTTGGGAACTCACAATGTAGAGTGAACTTAATTTTTTTTTTTAAATAATTTTTGACTTTTGCTTTTACTCTTTATTTAACGATTTTATTTTTTAAGATTTGTCGCAAAAATGACAAAGGAAAAGCACATATATGTAATAATACACACTTAATAATACTTACAATGTGTATTTGGAATTTTTTATTACTGGCTGAAATCTCTTAACCGAAAAAAAAAAAAAAAAAAAAAAAAATAGTTACTCATATAAATATTTTTGTAAGTCGTAAAAATGGTCTTTGGGAGAAAAGTGTCCTAAATAATAGTTTATCAACTATTTCGAAAATCCTTCATGAGCTATATTATATCAGGAGACTCAAAGAGATTATAGATAACATGAAAAAATTTAACGTCTGTCAAGACAAAACATATTCCGTAATTCAGAAACGCAATGGAAATGATTGAATCTCCATCGCAAATATGATAGAGTACGATAATGAGAATACTGATGAAGGATTCAACACAATTCTGAGCCCTCGAATATCTCGACCTATCATCTATCACCACTGATGGCACCAAGAATGAATCTATGGAAAAAACTTCTTCTTTCGGAACTATTTGTTTTAGTTCAAATGAAATATTTTATATAGTTTTTATGGAATAATAAACGCATAAATAATTATTTAAATGTTTTCTTCTAAAAAGAGTTTTCTATTTTGTTGTGTTTATATAGCATTCGATCTTGGAAAGTTCCGCTAAATTGGACGGATTTTTTGGTATGAACATATCCAAAAGGCTACATTTTGAACAAATCTAGGATAAATCGTTTATATCGCCACGGAGTCCTAATTCAATCTATATATATTTCTAAGCACACAGGAAGAGTTATGAATATAAAGGAACCAAGTATATTGAACATTTTTAATCAAATTTTTTCTTTTATTAAAGCTTAAAATACTTTCTATTCCGCGGAAAAAAATATCTGGGGAAAAAACTCTCGGGGAATACTCATTTAGAATAGGGCTGTATATTTCGAAAGTTTTAGATAGCAGAGTAATTTTTGTGTATTCGTCAAGATAGCTCAACTCCTTCGATGAGAAAACTCTAGGTATACAGACAAACAGACTGACGGATGGACATGGCTACATAGATTTTCCTGATGACATAAATTATCGGGCCTAATGCAGTAGTCGTCGCTATCGTCGCCGTCGCTTCGCCACTTAACAGCTATTACAGTACTATTTCGAGACGACGACGACTAATTTTAAATGAAATCGGTTGCACTTTTTTTATTCGGAAAATAGAACAAATCTTATGAAAATTTGTTTGTTAAACTCAGTTTCAAGAGCAAAAATATTTGGAAAGCTCAAGCGAAAATGAAGGAAATCCAAGTAATGTTCAGAGGAGAATTATAAGACAAAGAATGGATATTTCAGCCCGATTCTGAATATTCCCGAGGAACGAATTCCCGGGAAATTTACTCTTCTCGAGACTAAAATGATCCTTTTTTAAATAGATAGGGAAAGGAAAATTATGGGTATGGGTGAAATACCCATTCTCCATTAAATTTATTCCCCCAATCATTTGAAAAAGAAGAAGTTTACTCTCGAGAAAAGTAAATTCCTCGGGAATTCGTTCACCGGGAATATTCAAAATCGGGCTGTTTAAGTTTGCATGGGAGGACCAGGTGAATGCATTTTTGACGAAATAACTTCCCACTCTTCCTTAAAATTGCTAGGAATATTTCCTTTTCGCTAACCTCTTGCCAAGCCTGGGTATTGAGTATATTTTAAATGTATAAAGTGAAGATCTACGATTTGAAGACGCATTAATTTGTGGCTATTGAATTATTTTTTTAATTTCTTTTTTTTCCAAAAGACGAATGTTTTCGGGACAAAATAAATAAATTACACCTCAATCGATCAAATTTTTCATTTGTTTTTGCGATGCTTATATCAAAAATAAAATTCTATGTTGAATTAAAAAGAAACGTTTGCTCAAAATGCAACCGTGAACAAATGAAATAATACTGTGAATAATAGTGGTTTAAGCAACAAAAGTCCTGATTTCCACGATAAAATATTTATTTGCAAATATTTTTCTTTTCTCTTTTACTCTTTGCGAATGCCTTTCCACGTTCAAAAATATATTTGGCAAATTATTTCACCGACATGTGTACTGCTGTAGTAGCATCAGCAATTTCTCTATTTCCTCCCTTTTCCATCTAATACTCATTATTTAATATGTACTCAATATTTTCGTAAAAGCATCAAGAAAAACGAATGCACGACTAAATAAATGTCAAACAAGTAAGAAAGCTAAAGTCGGTCAAGCCCGACTTTGAAATACCCAGCGTCCCGACATTATTGGCGCACTATGTTACGAAAAATCTCCATTTGTGGGCGGGCTACATAACTTTTTTTCCTGCACCTTTCGTTCACCTATGTTGCGAATTTGAAGCTTCTACGCCTTTTACTTCACAAGTTAAGATAAAGCCTTATTTGTGGGCGTGGCTCGAGGAGCACGGCGTCCGTTTTTTCCAGGATATGCCCCTTTTCGTAGTTTACCAGTACACCAAATATCAATGGAATGTGTTGAGTATTTCGCAAGTTACAAGCATTTTACTGAAAACACATTAAATTCATTTGTGGGCGTGGCAGTGGGCGGATGTCTCCTATTTTCAGTTTTTGATCCTGATCAAGAATATATATATATGTCTATATCTACGGAGCTGAGTTCTGGCTGTTGCAAGATTCGCACAAAACTAATATAACCTGCTTACGCTGAAGTATAAAAATGTTTGTCAGCGAAAAGAGCAAAGCAGAATTTGCGAGTACGGCAAAGTCCGTACTTAAAAAATTTTTTCTCTTCCCCCTCTCGCCGGCAAGCTCAAGACTTTGCAAATAAATATTTGATCGTGGAAATCGGGACCTAGCAAAAAGTTCGAAAATAACGGCTTTTCACATTTAACGGTATTCATTGAGATGTTTTTGATTCTTTGGGGATAGTAATGCCAAAGACTATATAACTATCAAGATGTCGCACTTCATACAAAAAATGTCCCTTCGAAAATTTGCCGTGGCTTTTTCAATAAAGCCACGTGAGAACGTTTTTGAAGAAAAAGCCACTTTCTGAGAGTACAAATAGCACCCAGCAAAAGATATCTAGCAGTCGGAAAAATTCGGATTTTTATACCCAGCGTAAGCGGGGTATATTAGTTTTGTGCAAATCTTGTAACAGGGAGAATTAAGCTCCGGCGATATAGAAAAATATATATAGCAATGATCAGGATCAAAAACTGAATCGATTTAGACATGTCCGTCTGTCCGTCCGTCCGTGGTCGGATCTCCTCCGAAACGGCTGGACCAATCAAGTCGAAATTTGGCACACAGGTATATCGGGATCCGAGTATGATCCTAAATAAAAATGGGAGACATCCGCCCACTGCCACGCCCACAAATGAATATAATGTGTTTTCAGTAAAATGCTTGTAACTTGCGAACCACTCAACACATTCCATTGATATTTGGTGTACTGGTAAACTACAAAAAGGGACATATTCTGGCAAAAAAAAATGGACGCCGCCCTCCTCGAGCCACGCCCACAAATAAGCCCACAAATAAGGGATTATCGTAACTTCCGAAGTAAAAGGCGTCGAAGCTTCAAATTCGCAACATAGGTTCACCAAGGCGAATGAAAGGTGTAAGAAAAAATTTTATGTGGCCCGCCCAATGCCACGCCCACAAATGAAGATTTTTCGTAACTTCCGAAGTAAAAGGCGTCGAAGCTTCAAATTCGCAACATAGGTTCACCAAGGCGAATGAAAGGTGTGGGGAAATAATTTATGTTGCCCTCCCACTGCCACGCCCACAAATAGAGAAGCAAAACATAGTGCGCTCATAATGTTGGGACGCTGGGTATTTCAAAGCCGGGCTTGACCGACTTTAGCTTTCTTACTTGTTTACTTTTGCGTTCGCGAAGCAACACAAATGATTCAGTATGAAACTAAATTCCAAGTATTACTACCTGCTGAATTCGAAACAGCGCTGAGCTATGTCCTTTTGCCCATTTTTGTATTTTTTGTTGTTTTTGTTGCGACGTTATACATATGTATGCATTTGTGTATGAATCTGTTCATGCTAGAAACAAAAAATTTGAAAATTTCATTTTGGGCTTCATGCGTATATGAGAAATTTTGAAGTTTCCCTGCAGTAAGTGTCCCCGTCAACAGGTACTAGTTACCAACTGTACCCGTGCCATTACATTCTCTTCTTGATATTATGGGTCCTCATGCAACACATTTACACCGTGTAAACTGAGTGAAGTAAGTAAAACTGTCAAAATTGCATACAAAATTTGACCGTTTTACGAACTTCACTCAGCTTACACGGTGTAAATGCGTTGCATGAGGACCCCTATTTTGTATGAACGTACATATCGCACACACTCTTCTAAGGTGACACAACTCAAAAATCGTCAATTTTGAGTTAACATATGGAACTTGGTCAAAGTTCACCTCACTTCCTGCAGGAAAATTTCTATTCCGCTTATGTTATTATAAAAAGATGAAATACCCCGTCAATGCTTTTCTTCTTGCTTTGATTGACACTGAGACACATTTTGTTTTTTGCGTTTTCTGAAAAATGAGAAATTTTGAGTTGTGTCACCTTAGAAGAGGGTGTGCGATATATCGTACACTAAACACTGAACCGGCACAAGTCAAAATTTTCCAAAATCGACTTTTTCCATAAATAAGTTCGTAATACACATCTCTAACTACAAAAAAAATTTCTTCCCCATACCTATCATCCTTCACTGAATAAATATTTTTGTGCCAGTTTTTACATTAGTTGCTTCGACTCTGCAGTTTCAGTTAAAACGTGATATTTTTAGTTGTGTCCAATTTCCCAAGCAAAACCGATAAGTTTTGTTACACATAAAGCGGGTCATTTTGAAATGTGCCACTTTCGCTGTAATAAATGATAGATTTTGTGTTGCATCATTTTGGATTGTGCCTTTTTAGTTGAAAAAAGAGAGTCCAATCGACTGTATTTTTTTTTTTATATGTGCCGTTTTATATGAAATTATCTTGTAGCATGTTTCCACATTTAATTAACATAGTGAATTAATCATATGGATTAGAGTCTGTAAAGCATCTGCATCAAATCTTATCACCATTATTATTTGTTTTTAGTCTCCTGAACCAATATTATCAATAATAATCGTAATTATACGCTTCTAAATGTCCGAAATAACTTTAATTCATTTAGTTAATTCACTATGTGGAAACTTGCGATTGATCGCTTTAAGCTTTAAGGAAAATAAATTGTTTTAAAGTAGAATTAAAATAAAATTAAACATCCATCGGAACCTGAAATTTGTTTCTTTATATTATATTTCTAGAAGGCATTTTTAAAAAAATTGGTTTTATATTTTGCATTTGTTTGTAACGTTTAAACCAAAATTTTGTAGTTAGAGATATGTATTACGAACGTATTTATGGAACAAAGTCGATTTTGGTAAATTTTGACTTGTGCCTGTTTAGTGTTTAGTGTACGATATATCGCACACCCTCTTCTAAGTTTTAGCCAGTTTAGTGTTTAGTGTACGATATATGTACGTTCATACAAAATATCAAGAGGAGAATGTAATGGCACGGGTACAGTTGGTAACTAGTACTTGGTGACGGGGACACTTACTGCAGGGAAACTTCAAAAATTCTCATATACGCATGAAGCCCAAAATGAAATTTTCAAACTTTTTGTTTCTAGCGAAAATTTCAAAATTTCGTGGAAATAGAACCATTGCCACGCTTACCGCCCATACACCTGAAATTTTCAAAATTTGCAATTTTGGTCCGATCTTAATGAAGTGTGGTAGGGTAGTGGGATTCGAGACTCTTAACCAAAAAAATTTTACTTTAAGAAAATCGGACTAATGCCACGCCCATTTACATTAAACAAAAATTTCAAAATTCAGTATTTTCAACTAAATTGTGATTCAGGTTGCCAAAGAAACAGGAAATACTATTTAAACATAAAAAAATAATGCCTGCAAAAAGGACAACTTTTTATTGGATGGAAAGGATAAAAGAAGGTATTTTTTAACTTGCTCAAACTTCATGCAAAACATGTAAAGTTTTTAGAATTATGTTAAAAAATTTAAGATGGTAATGTATAAAATTTTATTTATTATTAATTAAATTTTATATTGCCGTTTATTTTATTTTATATATGCCAGGCCCACCTTGTAGACCATGAAAAACAATTCCTTTGAAAAGTTCATATTACTGAAAAACAAATAATTGAAAAATATTTTTTTATTCCATTATCATTTCTTGCACCACGGGATCTAATTCTTATTCATTTTTATTTGGCTGTCGCCGAATCGAAGTTATATATGGATCAGAACTTGCGAGTAGTCGATGAAAAACATCAGTGTTTGTTGAGATCCCATCACATTTTCTAGAAAACATAAGCCTAAACTTTCTATAGTCTTTATTTCGCGCTTCTTCGGCTTCCTCAGAGAGCATTCCAATTGGAAGAATTGCGGCATCCATAATTAGCTTGCCATGCATAAAAACTTCTTGTACTGTTATAGGCATATAAAACCAGCTGTAATTGTCAACAAACAACTTTGCTGTATCCATTGCGTAATTATTAAATTTATCGCTATCGATTTTTTGCCCACACGTTATTATTTGGAGAATAATTCGAAAACCGTCTATAAGTTCTTGCTTTACTCCCGTCACATCTCCTTGACATGTTCCCGTCATTAGATGTCCTAGTACCTTGCTTTACAGCATCCACTCGCAGTCCCAATTTTGCTCGGATTTGCTCCTGAATGTGAAATTTGGTTTCTTCTTTAATTTTCTTATTTTTGAAGGTCGCAGCCCACTTTTGAAAAGGCAAATTATAGCCTAAATGAAGTATGCACCCCATAAACTTTATTCTGGTATGCAAAGACGATATTCCTAATTTGAAAGCATCTGCCTGTACTGGTTTCGATGAAATCAAGTCCAAATTATTCATTTCTGTAGGGCTTGCACCAAAAATGTAGCAGACTGCTGCTGAAGGAGTCTGTGTCACGATCTGAGCCGTTTTACCATCAAGTATTGTAAACACCAGGTTATGCTTTACATTTATTTCTCTATAGTGTGATTGAAGTTTTGTTGGTTTCAAAGCAACAATATCGGAGTAAATTTTTGCAACAACTTCTTCCACTTTCTCTTTAGTTTCTTTGGCGAATTCGAACGAAATCGGACGACAATATCGGGTTGACGATGGTTGACGTTGCGCCAAAATTCAATATTAGTGTCCGAACCTAATGATAATGGCACCATAGAAACTAAATACATATTTCCATCACTCACATCTCTAGGAAGGTTCTGCTGGTATTGAGCGTGTCCACAGGATCCACCGCAAGCCCACTTGCTGATAAGCGTCAATTCGCGCCCAGAAATAGAATCTAACTTTCCCACTGACAAAGTATGAAAAAGACGCCTCGCTGTGTGATCCACCAAACTTTGCAGATTAACAGAGTAAGACGTTTCCGTTATTTTTATTTCATCGGGATAGCATTGCTTTTTGGCTTCTAAGACCTTATTATAAGGTGGCAAGATGTCGAAACCTTCAGAACTAAGGTCAAGTTGAATTGTTAGATACTGATATTTTGTGAGCTCTGCGTCTAGTAATATCCCCAGTGCAATTGACGTATCAATATAACTTTTCCCTCTCCTTTCTTCCTTTTTAATTTCACTTGCTATTACAAGTTGTTCTTTAGGGTACTGAGATGCTAAAGTTGTAGCCTTAAAGCGTTTTGCACGATCGGAACATTCGTTGAAGCTCTTGGTGGTTCTTCCTTCATGTGCAGAACCAGATCGGCTGCATGGAAACTCCACATCAAACGTATATATGAAATTTGAAAAACTTGTTAAATTAAGCATTTCTAAGGCGATATTTAAAAAATATACTTTTCATCCAAGTTTCGTTTTTCGCAAAAAAAATCACAAACAAATCTTCGTGACTCGGCCCAGCGCTTGTTGAATTTACCTAAAAATCGCTGGCTTATGTCTTTTTTTACAAAAACAATTTGTTCCTCTGTTAGCGCTTCATTCTTTTGTTTAATAAATTCAGTTAAACAATTCACATCTCTTCCACAATTAATTAGCTCTTCGCATAATTCCTTATAAGAAATAGAAAATTGACACATTTCAATTATTTATTTCAATTTAATTTTATTTTAATGTCAATAACTTCAAAATTAGTGCAAATGTCATCAAACACTCACTTTGTTTATATATTCGTAAACAATAATTTGTTGTTTTTGTTTTTCATTTTCTTACATCTTATTTTTGTTTACATTCAGAGTTGTAATTTTTACGCTAATTTATTTACATAACCCTAAAGGTATGCCACACTTTTTTTTAAACTTTTTTGTGCAAGTTTCATAACAAGTTTTCGACATTCAAAGCAAAACGGCAAATTTCGGCAAAATTTTTTCGCATTAATCAACAGAACAGACTCCATTCTTTAATTTGTATACAGTTTGAAGACGGATCAAGCCGGAGGAACCATTTTTTTCCATCAAAACTATAAAAGTCGTCAACTTTAAAGCACAATTTTCTTTTGCTTATATTTATGAAAATTCTGCATCAATTTCATTAATTGTTTCTTTAATTTGTCAAAAAAGTACTATATTTTGATAATAAGCCCCCAAAATAGTAATTCGAATAAAGTTTAATTAGGAAAAAACATCGCAAAGTTGACTAATTTTTTTTCCAATTGTAACTACAAAAATATGTTCTGACTTCCGCTTCCGGTATTCTGTATAGAAACAGCCATTTTGAAAAAAATTTTGATGAATTTTTCTTAATGAAATATTTCTTAATCTAGCTAAGCTATGTATATTTAAATATTATATGTTTGAAAAAATCCATTTTTTCCGCTCAGAAACCACTGTGCGTCGCAACAAAAACAACCAAAAATACAAAAATGGGCAAAAGGACATAGCTTATCACTGTTTTTTTTTTTTTTTTTTTTTTTTTTTTTTTTTTTTTGGCTTTGAAGTAAAATGGCAGGGACACTAGTTAGGTCCACATAGGCCAGGATAGGCTTTCAGCAAAATTAGTTGATAGGATCCTTCGATTTATTGACTGACGTCAGATATGAGAGCGGCTTATCACTGTTTCTTTTTTTTTTTTTTTTGACTGTAATTTAGATGGCAGGGACACGATTAGGTCCACATAGGCCAGGAAAGAGTATTATGTGCAGCAATATGGATCAGAACTTCCAGCAATGCGATGAGACAAAACGTACGATGATCGACGGCCAGATATTTCGCAGCCAGATGACATAAGATGTGACCGGGTTCGCGTGTCCTAGAGTACTTATATTCCTCCTCAACATACGTTACGGCTCAAATTCAGGAATAGTCTGAAGTAAGAATGCAGCAAATTGGTATAGATTAGGAGCCACACAGGCGCCGGGAATTTGTTATGAAGACTGCAGCAGCACAAAAATAGTGCATGATATACCAGGTCAGAGACCAGTATAGGTCCAAAGAGAGCGATAGAGCGAGTCTCTCAAATAACATGGAGAGGCCGCAATAAGAACGCATAAACATGAGAAAGTCAATTGATTGAATTAAGTCATTGCAAATTAATATATATAATATATTTTTTTATTTTTATTTTTTTTAATTTTTATTTTAAAACTTACATCCTGATGCTTCCAGAAATCTAGCCAACTCAGAGATGAGTTTGTCATCAAGTGCCTCAAGGAGAGCAACCCGATTGTCGTATCTGCGGAAAAGGTCAAATCCGTTTCTAATTTGAGAGAGAGCAGGACAGACAAAGATCTGATGCTCGTAAGTATCAACCATGCCACATGTAGAACAGGTGGCATCCGGCGAAGCATTGATTGAGAAAAGAAAAGATCGGTCATACGTCGAACCAGCGAGAAATCGGTTCAGCAATTTAATCGTTGAAGGCTCAAGAGCACTTTTGTAGAACCACGGCTTCTTTGGTAACTGGGGAAACGCTAGGCAATAGCCTGATGGTTGACTGTTGTCTTTGAGGCGAATCTCATCGAGCCAGGAATTATAAATAGAGCAATTGATTCGATTGAGCGCTTCGGTTGCCGAGAGAGGGGTGAACAACGTCGTACCTTCTGTGACCGCCATTTTAGCCAGACAATCAGCAGTTTCATTAAAGGGAATGCCACAGTGGCTGGGGGTCCAGATGACCATTATAGAATCAAATTCGTGGTTGGTGAAATTATGGATTTGAGCAACAACATGGTTGTCAGTGACTTTTTTGTTCAACAGTTGACAAGCTATGAGACTGTCAGTAAAAATGGCGATCTTTTTGAGTTTTCTCCTTCTAGCCAGTCTGATGGCCATCAGGATAGCTTGAAGCTCAGCAGAAGAAGATGATGTTACACTGGGTAACTTGTATTTAAATTTTTTGTTAGTCTCAATGAAGACTATCGAGCAACCAGAAGACCGCTCACCAATAGAGGCATCAGTTGCGAAGCAACTGTATCCCTCACGTTGGAGAGCGGTCTTCTCCTCATCATAAAATCTCTGCAACCTATTATTTCCCAAAGATGTTTTTTTTTCTTTGAATCTTTTTAAAACAATTTTGAGTTTGTTGGCAACAGAAAAATTGACATCCGGGTTGATGTCATCAAAAATGTCTTTAAATTTATTGTACACCAGAGAGTAACTCGATTTGACTTGTGGAGAGTTGGACATATCAAGGAATAGGGAGGAGTTAAAGATCTTAATCTTGACTAATTCCCTAGCGGCAAGAAGGAGGGATCGGAGGTGAGGAGGAAGTTCACTTGCGAGAGCATAGGCAAGATAATTATGAGTTTTTGGAGGTATACCTAGACACCTCCTTAAGAAGGTCATGTGAAGAGATTCCATCTTACGATTTAGCGTTTTGGCTCGGTTTGAGATAGAAATTGAGCACGCGTATTCCAACTTTGACCTTACCAGGGATCTATAGAGATTAAGAGAAACCGAAGGGCTAAGGCCAGACTTAATTGGTGTAAGGCATTTGAATAGTCTAGTGCATGAATCAGCTTTTGAAGCACACAACTTAAGGTTTTCCTGAAAGGAAAGAGAAGAAGACAAAACCACACCCAGGAATTTAACTGAGTTAACTCTCGGAATGATGGACCCATTATATTCAATATTATAGTTTTGAGCCGACCTACTGCTAGGAACAAGAAGCTTCGTTTTATCGACATTGAACGACAGATTTAACCCAGAGCACATGTCACCAAACACCCGAATCTTCTGTTGCATGATTTCAGCCACAGTGCTGCCAGATGCGTGCGAGGAAAGAATGATGAAATCATCCGCAAATTGGAACACAGTCGTGTTCCTATCAGTAATACAGTGTAACATTCTTGTGTAGATGTTGAAAAGGATCGGCGAAAGACAGCTACCCTGAGGGAGGCCCTCACTGACAACAGTTTCCGACTCGCCCAGTTTAAGAATGCGATACGAGAGAAAATTGATGACCCATTCTATGTAATGTTGTTCAATGTTGATCTCCCTCAGGATAGCTCTGAGGAGTGTGAGTTTCACACAATTGTACGCATTGCTGATGTCAACTGAAAAAATTAACACTTTTTCCTTCTTGTTTTTACGCATTGCAATTTCATGCAACAGATGATTAATGCACATAACCGCTGACCTGTTATGTCGATAAGCATAGCAATTGTTGGGTAATTTGTTGTTTGACTCAACATGGAGACTAATCCTGTCTTTGACTAGCAGATTTATGATTTTTAAGTATACTGAAATCAGTGAAATGGGGCGAAAGTTGGATATAATTGAGAGATCTTTGTCTTTCTTAGGAATGGGTACAATATTGATAATGCGCCAACTATCGGGGATGTGGTTTTTGAGGAAGGACTGGTTAATGGCTTGCAGCAAGGCTTTTTGTGAGTCCTCTGAAAGGGCTTTTATCATGAAATAGGTCACTCTGTCATGCCCACCCGCAACTTTGTTGGACTTAGATGAAAGTACCTCTATAAAATCATTGAAGTCAAATGCAATGTTACTATTCTGAGGGACTGGGACGTTGCTAGAGAAAGATTGACCAGAGGCGGGAACTAAACTTTTAAGAAAATTAAGATACTCCGAATTATTCTCTTGGAGCCACATGGAAGATTCTCGCCGAAAGTCCCCACGGACAGCTTTTACAAAGCGCCACGAGTCCTTGGAGCTGGGGCACGAGTTCAACTCGTCTAATCTCTCAGAGTAGGATTTGCGTTTGCATAATTTGACTTTCTTTTTCCAAAGATTTCGGAGCTTGAAGTACTTTACCACGTTGAACATGTGAGGAGAGGCGCATGCACGGCTGAATGCCTTTTGAAGGTTGACGAAGAGAGCTCTAAGATCGTCATTCCATCAAGATTTTGGATTCCGGTCAGTGTTTAAAGTAGTAGTGCACGACGCGATGGAACATTGGATTTTACGTTGAATTTCGTCAAGGTCGGGCTCCAGTTCGAGCTCATACAAAGAATTCACAAGCTTCTTTTTGCTTAGGAACGACTGAAAGGAGCAGGTGATGTCATTGAAGGTGATAGCAATGGGGAGGTGGTGACTGCCACCGAGGCGGCTGTTGATTACCTCCCAATGCATGGACAGAGATGAATTTGTAAAGGACAAGTCAAGAACTGAGCCGCGGCTAGAGACAAAATCACAAAAAAAGGTAGGAGACCCATCGTTCAGACAGACGAAATTGGATTCATTGATCATGTTGAGTAGGGAGTATCCCTTGGCCATGCTCTTGTGGTCACCCCAGACCATAGATCTGGCATTGAAGTCACCAAGCATAAGGACATTGGGTTGGTTGTTTAAAAAGAACAGAAGTTTATACATTTCGGCTTCGAACGTCGCAAGAGGGAGACTCGGCTCAAAGTTGGCACTACAGATCGTAATGTTTGGACAGAGGTTGGTCGTTTTAGCAATAATAACATCACACTGTGAGATGTAGCGTAATTTCCTAAAATTTATATTGTCCTTGAAAAGAATGGCCACACCACCATAGCCGTCCCCACGAGGTTTTTCAATGCATTTGAAGTTGCAAAGGTTGCGATGAGAGGAAGCTCCTAGTGAGAAAGTCTCGCTAAGAGCACAGATGTGAACGTCATTGTTGTTAAGAAAAAAGTCCAGATTGTCGATGTTTGCAGATAATGATTGGCAATTATACTGCATGATCTTCATATAAAAAAGGATTAGAGGCATGAGTGATCACTCTGTGATCATTGTTGATGGCAGCAAGAAGCTTGAGAAGATGCTCTATGCCCATAACCTCCTTAATGAGGGCTTCATCATTTAGTTTCTTGCAGATTGACTGAAGAATCTTAGAAATAAAAGAGAATAGTGATTCGAAGTCGTTAGGTTCAGAGGAGAAATGTCGTGGAAAGGCCACCTTACGTTGCGAACGTGCCCCACTAGGAAACTGTGAATCTGAAACAGAATTAAAATTTGCCTCGGAGCTGAATAGAGGCTCCTTAGTCTGCGATCTGGAATTTAAGGAATTGTTGTTTAATTTACGAGAAAGCACATGCATGCGAGCAACCTGACTATAAGGACGCTTGGTCTTAGCGCGATTCACCATATTATCACAATTGTAGGAATTATCATTTTTGGGAAGACTGGGGAAATCCTCCTCATCAGTCATGAGTAGGTTGAACCTATTCGAGCTAGAATTGCCAGACAGGATATTGATGGCCTCCTTTCTAGGTACTTTTTTAATAGTTTTGACCGTTAGAATGTCATGCTCTCTCCTCCAAGCAGGGCATTTCTCCTTGTCCGTCGCCACATGATTTTTATCATCGCACAAAAGGCATTTCTTTTCACATGGGGGGGTGCATTCCGATTTGCCACATAATAAGCACCGTTTTGCGGATTTGCACGTGTTAGTGGAGTGACCAATGCGGCCACACTTATGGCATTGCTTTAGGGTTGGGATATAAATATCAATATGAACAAAAGTGTTGTCAATTGTAATTGACCTGGGAATGGAGCTTCCAAGAAAGCCAATTTTAATGGTGCCAGTGGGCAGAAAATTGTTGGAGTCATTTATTCTCCTCTTAAAGCGTTGAACCGATAGGATTTTAATATCCGTTTTGGCATCCTTAATAATTTCAGCTTCGGTATACTCCAATGGAATGCAGCGTGCAACTCCATATGACACATAAGCGGCAGATGGAATAAACGCCCGTAAACCAATAGTTTCAAAGGCAGGATTGGAAACACATGAGTTCGCATCCCTAACATTGTCAAAAAAGATTTTGAATAAAAATTTACCAACCGAGTGAACAGTAGTGATTTTACTGACCTTGTACTCGTTAAGCAACCTTTTCAGATAGAGACCATTGCGATCCCTCTTGTTTTTGAGAGCTTCACAATTTGACGTATCAAATAAAACAAACGGATTGCCCAAGAAGGAGCTAGGGTAGACCGAAGTCTGAGTGAGGGAATCAGTCTTGTTGGAAACATTAGAGTTGCCAGAGGGGGGAGTGTATGGCATACCATTACAGTCATTTAGGTGATTGAGAGAGGCAAATACTGGAGGGGAAGATGGAGCGGGGCTAGAAGCTCCTATAGTGTTAGCAGCGCAATCATTTTGATAAGGCACATCCATGAGATCAGCGTTTGGAGATAGATAAGCAAGATTGGCTTCATCCTCGCTGGAAGGACACTGCACATTAATTTTAATTTTCTTCGCCTGATCACTACACGAACCGTTCTGACTAGAAAGGCCCTTGAATTTATTTATTTTTCTGTCCTGCTCTCTCTCTTCAACAAATACGTTGAAGTCGGACACAGGCACCGTTAGTCCGCCATTTTTAAAACCGGACGCCATAGCGTCCTTACAAACGGACCTAACCTTTCTCTGTTTTGGCAGAGTGACTTGCAGAACGACAAACGATAAAGGAACACTTGATTACTTACAAAAGAAAGCCGCAAGGCGTTTGGCAGAAGTCTGCAAGGATCAGGAGCTGGTGGCTGGAGACACAATAAGTCCTTTCTTTTTAATTTAAGTTATTTAATGCACGAAAAAACTTACACAAAGCGTCTTATCACGACCGAACACCACGAGAGAATGGCTTATCACTGTTTCGAATTTAGTTTCATACTAGAGTTCACAAACTATCGATGGCACTATCGATACTATCGATGGTTTGTCACTATCGTGACTATCGATAGTTTTAGAACGACTATCGATGGTTTCCGATAGTAATTCAGGAACAATTTAAAGCCATTTTTTTCAAAAATCATAAGCATTAAAAACCTTTCCTCAATCCTGATCCTTGAAAAAATGATTCTAAAGGCTCAGTTACTGAACGCATAACAGAGCACATCATAGCATAAGAATCTATTTTCAATAGATTTTTATTTTGTCGTCTTATTTGTTGACTAACTGATTTCATACAACATGTATGAACTAGATTTTTTCTTATGCTATGCTATGCTTTGCTATGCATTCAGTAACTGAACCCTAAAAGTCAAGAATATCCTGTAAAAATCATGTGATCATATTATGGAACCTTATGGGCGTTAATCCAATACTAGAGTTCACATTTCGTTTTTCTGTAAAGGCGCTTCCCCATTTCGAAAGGAATTGACTAGAAATGCAAAACTACATACAGTAAAAGCCTCAGAATTTTCTGACAGAGTTTTTTCATAGAGTTTAGTATTTCTGATCGAACTGGGGCAGGGCCTTAACATCTAATAAAGTCGATCGCCGTCGTTTATTAATCTACATAGTATATCCATAGATAGGAGTGCAATTAACTCAGGGCGAATAGTGTAAAAGTCGTTTAACTTAAGAACATATGTACTATCGAAACTATCGATAGTATCGATGGTAGGCAACGAAACTATCGCTCACTATCGATGGTGCCGACTATCGATAGTTTGCGAACTCTATTTCATACTGAATCATACTGAATACTAAAGAACTAGTGCAAAGGGGGGTAGAGCTTCGTATAAAGCTCCGACTAGTATTGCATGGAAAAATGGTTTTTCGTGTCAGTAATAAGAGTTGCCATTATATAGTTGTTGCAAAAAGCGTTGGTGCTCCCAAATCAAAAATAAAATCTATTTTTATATATTACAAATATTTTTGTAAATAAAACAAACACCAAAAATAAACCGGTGTCTTTTAAATATCGCGTAAAAATAACCAAAAACCACAAATTGTGGTCAATAATCTTTCAAAGGAACTAGTGTTTTACTATACCAAATTAACCCAATTGGTTCCCAAATCACTAAAAAAGCGTTAGTTCAAGTGTACAATTAGTGATTTTTAGCCCACACACAATGTTAATTTTGTACAGAGTAATAATAATGTGAAGAGAATTAATAGAAATTGTAGGTTTATGAAGACTTGGAATTTTCTGTCAGTTACGAACTTTTTTCCTTCTGTAGATAGCTATATAGAGTAAGCGTATAAGATTTTCCAAATTATTCAAATTTTCTTAAAGTTTTTATTTTATGAAAATCGGAGCGGTGTATCAAAAGTTATAGGACTTTAAAGTCAAAATATAGATTATTTTCGCTCATACCATGCAAATATGTTATGAGCGGGTTCTGCTGTGAGCATCAATAGGATTAAGAATGAGAGAGAATTTCGTTTATTCTACCTCTTCCTTACCGCCCGCGCCCATTATGCGAAACGAAGCAATCGTTCAGACGCTCCTTCTATATTATTACTTATTCTATGGTAATACATAGCCAGGGGTATAAAGAACCAGTACTGGTGGAATTAGAACTAGTAAAACGCTAGAGCTAACTACTCATACTTCCTGCAGGGCTGTTGAACTGTTCACCACAGCAGTCGTTGACAAAACTCTATCTTTTTCAGTCGCACTCATGCAAAATGTTTCCCGTTGCCTTCACTCCTACACATTCTTATCATACCAACAAGCAAAATCAAAAAAATTTGAGTGTCGCTTGTAGTATTGTATGTACTGAATCATTTCTGTTGCTTCGCGAACGCAAAAGTCATATGGGGCATTTCACGTCAAGTGCAGTGCTGTCGGAATTACTACAGCTGTAGTATTTTACTACATTTTCATCACCCTTACTACTATACTACTAAAGTTGAAATATTACTACATTTTACTAAAAATGCAGATCTGTATAGTAGATTACAAGTATCCGTAACCATGCCATTTGTCCTTTTTTTCGCGGGATACTCCTTTTTTTCGGCATGCAAAAGTCTATCCCGTGAACGAGCTAAAAATCCTTTCTTTAGTTTTAATAGTCCTTTTTTCACCTTTTAAAAACCTTCTTTCTTCTTTTCCTCAAACAAAACACTAATCCCTCTAAACATTCAGTGGTAAAAAACGAAAAGGTCACTGCGCAGTAGAGATTAATACATGTAAACGATGACAGCACTGACTATGGTGTACCTACTCGTATCTCTCATTTGTGCATCGATACGTCAATATAGTTGAAATAAAGAACAATGAGGTCTTGAACGGAACCACTTAGGCAGTTGAATATTTTTCCATGGGCAATTTTGATGCGAGCTCCGACACACAGTGTCGCGACTCCATACATTTCTTGGCCAAAAATAGAAGGCGTAGTCGTAGAGCAATGAAATTTGGTTGGAGTATTACTATAGCCTAAATTAAGAAATTTTGAGAAAATCATAGAATTTCGCCAACTGCCACGCCCACCTCCAATATAAAGTGATTTTCTAATTTCCACAGTTTTAAAGTTAGAAAGCTTAAACTTAGTACACAGATTATGTACAGAAAAAAAATGTAGACCCCAAAATATTTTTTTTGGTGCCACGCCCTCTTCAGAAACTACGCCCCTTCAAAGTGCGCACTTTTATGGTGCACTTGTTTATATAGAATTTTTTTTAGCTAATTAAAAAATAAAGAAACTTTTTATGGATTTTAACACTTAAAATATATATTTATCACAATTCAAAAAAATTTTAGGTCTACACGACGACTTACGATAATTGCAATGCAGTGAAAATGCATGAAAATTCAACGAAACAATTGTACCGTTTTCGCCCGTACGCTCATTCAATAATCACTTCTGTTCCAAAATTATTAAATGTTTGAGTGTTAATTCTTCTTGAAATTTGGCATGGACATTTCTTTTGATGAGATTAAGAAATTTTCAAAATTCCCCTTTAACCCTCTACCCACTCCACAGAATTTTTTTTTTCGAATCATGCTACTTTTAATCGTGGAATTATTTAATATGTGTGTTTTGTATTTAATACATAAAACGAATAAAATAAAATAAAATGAAAAATTGTACAAAATTATTTTTGTTAAATGTCGTCGGAATCGGAGGCACAACAGTCTGATTCTTCCGGTATGAAATGCTCGTAATCAATATCAAGATCGCTATCAGAATCAAACAAAAGATCAAACAAAAACAAAGTTGCACAAAGCTCACCTCGTCATCATATGTCTGTAACTTGTCACTTTGTTGTTGTTGTTGTTGTTGTTGTTGACTCATCTGATTATTAGATGTCTATAATTGAAATTAAAATAAACTATGTTTATTTTAAAGCTAATATTAAAAACTCCTGTACTTACTGCCTCACTAATTTTAAAATCGATGGAGGAATTTAACCAATTCGCATTGGTTTCTTCGAATGCAGTTTTCCTCCTACCGCTTTGATGCCACTTTTTTTGAATTTTGGATCCAAACCAGCCTAATTTTGTTTTCAAATCTTCTTCATCTAAATCAGCAAAATAAGTTTGTTTAAGAAAACTTATCATATCGTTTTGTTTTGCTCCCCATTTTCTGTCTTTAAAAGAGAGCCACACACTATAGAGTTCCCTTCTAGCAACGGAGATCACTATAATAAAATCGACATAACAAGAAAACCCGCAGGAAAAAGCCGATCATATTACATACTTATGTTTATATCACTTCGAGGTATATAAAACCAAAAAACACTTTGCGGTTTGAGGGGTCG
This sequence comes from Chlorops oryzae, assembly GCA_020466095.1. Taxonomy (NCBI): domain Eukaryota; kingdom Metazoa; phylum Arthropoda; class Insecta; order Diptera; family Chloropidae; genus Chlorops; species Chlorops oryzae. Next base: position 66,250,837 of record CM035806.1, read on the forward strand.
TTTTTTTTATTTTTAATTTTAAAAATTTATTTTGCTTTTTATCGCTTTTTTTATAAATTCCTTATTTTGATGTAACGGAAAATAACATATGTTACAAATATAAACAATAAATTAAATGTCACTTAAAGCATAAAGCTTATGTTATAATTTGGCATATAAATAATTAAGATGAGACTACTTTCAACAAATTTATAGCACTCCAAATATTAGCTATTTTTAAAAGTTTCGCTAACAGAATCGAACAAATTTCGCTTAGTGTAACTTTAAAAGCGTGCTGCGCTTAAACGGCTTAACATATTAAGAAAATTTTTTTTTATTACTCTTAGTATAACTATTGACTACTCATAACAGTAAAAATTTTTAAGCATTTCCAATCTTCATTTTTGGCATTTTTGGCCGCGCTCGCGACACTGTGCGACATGGCCTGCAAAATTGATATTTGATTTTCCCCTTTTGAGTTGCAGTGGTGTTTCTATTAGTTTTTTGTGTGCTGAAAAATTTAAAAATATCAAAATACTTCTATCACGTCTGAGTTTCGAGAAAATCGCGTAGGAAATTTTTACTACCATTGCATTTTTAAATCTCATTTTTTTTCAAATACGAGGGGTATTCACAAAGTCGTCGGAAAATCGGAAAATTTTAACTGCTTAAAAAGTTGTGCAAGATACAAAAAAAGTTTTAAAAATTTTTAAGAAGTCGCAATTCTCCGACTTTCCAACGTTTTTAACACGCCTTTCTGAATACCCCTATGGTTTTAAATATTTCAAAATTTAATTAAAAGTTTTGTTTACTTAAAACATCATTCTTTAATATGACATCAAAAATAACTTCCAAAAAGTTAAAAAATTGCTGTAAAATGATGCTCAAAGTCGAAAATTTGAAAACTTTATGAAATAATTTTATTTTTTTTTGGACTTTGAATAAACATCGCTCACCCATCAGCAGTCCCCCTTCCAAAACGATATTTTAAATTGTTGGCCAATCAATTTTGTGTATATGTATTAAATCTCAGATTGGCAGCACAAACCATTTCAACGATATAAAGGTATTTCTAAAGCGTTTTAATTCAGAGATTCGTATACATAACATAACACAAGTTGGAAATGAAAAATTCATTTGTTTTTTCGTTTGAAAAAGAATAACTTACTAGATTGATTTGAATTATACAATATATAATGAAATATGAATTTACGTCCGTTAATTTTTTGTTCGATATCCTTTTTTTGTCCTTTTTTTTTCCATTTTGAAATCCCGCGAAACAGCTAAAATTGGAAGGATTTTCCTTTTTTTTTACCCAAAAGCAGATGGCATGGTTAAGTATCCGTCAAAAAATTTTTCTCAAAAATGAAAAAAGACAGCTATACAAAAAAATTTTTTTTTTTAATTTCGTAAAATTTACTCGGATACAGTTGTACCATTCATGTTTCATCCAGGAAATAGTCTAAGAGAAGTGCATTCGTTAAATATTATATTTCCCACCCATTTTATTTGATTTCCTAAAAGTAGTACAAAATGCCCCAAAATACTACTAAAAAAAGCAAGTTATACTACTAAACGAAAATTGAAAATGACAGCACTGGTCAAGTGTACTAGAGGTGGAGATATATCGATAGGCGGGACCATCGATAGTGGTCGATAGTTTTTGTAAAACCATCGATATACTATCGATAGTTTTCGATAGTCTGTAAATTCAATTTAAGCGCCATATACACATTCAGTCTGACTGATCAGTCACCCATTTACATGAATGATGTATCAATCGAAGATCGTGTCAGCCCTGCAGTAAACGCGGGGCAAAGTGACCGCTTTGGCAGAACTCACGCTACAAAGTAGGGAAAGAAATGGTCACGTTTAAGGTTAGCGGTAGCGATAACGGTAGCGTCGATTTCTTTAAAAGGGGTACAGGTTGCGGTAGGGGTTTTTGTATTCATTGGGGTAAAGGACTTAGCTGTACTTACCGGGATTTATTGACAAATAAAAATGTAATATAAATAGACATCCAGCACTCCTATCACTAGAATTCCAACGATTGATCATCCTCCCCGTTTTGTTAATATAAAATCCGACAAAGACATTTGTAAAAAATACTTTATGTCTACGGTAGAATGTAGACGAAGTGTAGACTTTTATTGTGAAGATGATGGATCAAATAATATAATTTGACTCTAATAGGGATGTAAAGCTACAAGGCTCTCGTTTCAGCAAGATAATGACCACCACACATGTCGCATACTGGCCGCCAATGGCTCTAGTATGACAACTAAAAGCAATAACATACATCTCTGCAGCCCTTGGCATGGCCGCTATTGAGAATACTTGGATTTCCCTAGGATCCAAGTATTAAAAATCGACAAAATTCTGCAATACGTTATCAAGGACTGAGATGATGAAAATGATCTGATACTGTTGTTTTCAGTCAGGCATTTTTTAAAAAGCTAGTTTTTTATTCTTAATGAAAAATTCACAAAATAAACGAAAGTTTGGAATACGAGGTAAAATGGGTTTTACCGGCAGCGACTAGCTTGGGTAGTGGTAACGGTAACAAGTCGGTTTGCTTCGGGGGTAACGGTAGTGGTAACGGTACCGGCAAATTAAAAGGTTAAACCGGTTAAAGTGTAACAGTAGGGCTACCGGTTTCATTCACTGCTATATAGACATGGTCAACGAGAAGGGCAACAGTTCAATTTTCTCAAGCATTAATACAATTAATTTTCTTGGCGTGGTTCAGAGGCCTCGGTAGCGTAGTTGCTAGCAGCGATAATGGATTTTTATCGGTGCAGTGCCGTAGCAACCATAGGGGCAAGAGGGGTATTTGCCCCCCACGCATTTTTGTTTTTGCCCATGAATAAAATTGAAAAAATTATTTTGCCCCCCACGCAAATTGGAAAAATAATTTGGCCCCCTCACGCAAAACAGAATTGCTACGGCACTGTATCGGTGAAAAGAGAGGAATAAGAGTTTTCATTCTGAATTCATGGATGCTTTCATAGCTTCGTACAAAAGTTTATATGCGCTACATATTTTAAGTATCTTATTTAATGTATTCGCCCAAAAAAAGTTTGTTGTAGCCTTTTAGTCTCTCATGATATTATCTACTGTTGTCCGCTCCAACATATCGTCGCCCCGGAGTTATCTCCTCGTATATACAAAAAAAAACCATTTGTTGGGAAATTGAATTTTAAAGTTTGGCATCTTAAAAATTGTGCAATAAAAACGGTAAATACTTTTCTCCTTATATAAAATTTTTAGTTTTTTATTGTTTTATATCAATAATATTTAATAACATGGAAAATTTTCAAAGCAATACAGTTTTTTCCATTTAAAGAAATTTTGTCAATTCATTGTATATGCCACATTTTGTGAAACCTTTGGTTTAAACGTGGGATATACAAGCAAATGAATTAAAAAAGATTATAAAAAAGCATGTTTCTTAAATTAATATGTGCTCAAAATAAAGCGCTAATAAAATATGACAAATATACTACGGTTTTAAAGCTAATAAAGGGTTAAAAAATGAATTAGAAACGACAATTTTTTAAAAAGAATTTTTGACTTGGGTCGTTTATTTTTCTCTCAATGGCTAAAATTTTTACCATCAACTTTAATTTTCCTAAAAGCTCATACAATTGTCTTTCAAACCGCTTTAAAATTTTTTGTTCCTACTAAACTTCTATCGTGGGAGAATTTTTTTTCTCGACTCACTTCCTTAAACTTAAAGGCCCTAAAACTCATCAGGGGTGCATATCTCGCAAAATTTCAGGTATAGCAACCTAGTGACTGGACATATGCAAAGATATTGAAAATATAAAGAGAAAAATGTACTTATCCCAATATTTTTAATTTTGTGATATACGAGGAGATAACTCCGGGACGACGATATGCGCATACAAAATGTAAATAGAAGAATGCAACGGCACGAGTTCAATAGTGACTAGTACTAGTGACAGAGAAAATAGTGAGCGAATGACTTAGACGCTAGGGACACTTACTGCAGGGAATGTAACGAATTCATGCTTCTTTACACCAACACAGTTAACTGACCAATTCAGTCAGTCAGACTGAATGTTTATCTAGCTTGGGACGGCGAATTCGGACTTTAATATCGAGATTGCGGCAAGAGGTTTGGTGTTTATATATTTGCAAAAAATTTGTTTTTTTTTCACTTCGACCAGAATCTTAGTTCTCTTTCTTTTTCATTTTAAGGGGATCTCTCCAGTTCTGTCAAAAAGGAAACAAATATAAAAAACTTGATATAAAAAGAAGCTTAGGGGCTGTCGATTAATTACGTAAGAGATATTTTGACTATTTTAGATATCTTATCAAAGTAAATGGTCCACATAATGACCAAAAACTGTGGGCTCGGCAGTAAACATGGGGAACTATGGAATTAAGTACATTTTAATCCGAACTTTATTTTTTCCTGACCCAATATTTCAAATCAATCTAGTCATAATTTAGGGTGACCAAACGTCCTTTTTTAAAAGGACATGTCCTTTTTTTTTGGCGGTTTGGGGAAAGTAATTAATCGGCCTTTGATTGTCCTTTATTTTATTCATTTTTCTGGTGATATTAATAAATCCCGTTCAAGTGTATATAACTTATTACTAATAAAAACTAGGCTGTCTGAAATTTTTATTATTATTTTTTTTAATGTTAAAATGTACACACGGAATTTGAAAGACAATTGCCTAAAAAGATTTTGAGAATTTTTTCAGATTTTTTGAAGGACGTTTAGAGGTCGCGCAAATGGATTTTATGGGGAAACCTCCACTTTTGAAGGAAGGGTTGTAATTTATACCTCAAATGGATGCCAACGTGTAAAATTTTATTGTGAAATGTAATCACGTCAAAGATAATGAATTGAGCTTTATTTTGGGGTGTACAGAAGGTGCTAGCTACGCTAATTTAAAATTTGTACTCACCTGTGTGCGCGCGATTTGCCACTATGAACTTAGCTTTCGTGGTGCAACAATGAAAAGCTCTTATTTTTTCTAAATTTTTAATGCAAAAAAAATTTGTTTATATTAAGAAGATAATAAAACAACAAAAAAAATTAATTTCTTGAAAAGTAAAAAAAATAATATATAGAAATTTGCTTTTTCTCTGTATTTCGAAGAGATTTTCTTAGGTCGTGTTTGACTATTGGAAGTATATACTACGCCCCAAAAGAACATGTGAAAAAGTGTTTTCATAGCATATGGAAAACATTTCACGAATGGGGAGGGGGAGTTTTGGTTTTCGCTTTAAGGTGTCCTTTATTTAACCGAAAGCATTTTGGTCACCCTACATAATTGCTTTTCGAAACGAAAAACAAGTGAATTTTTCAATTCAAAGTTATGCTATGTTACGTATACGAAAATCCAAATTGAGTTGTTTTAGAAAAACCTTTATATCGTGGAAAAGGTTTGTGATACAGTTCTGAGATTTGATATTTTCTGCACATAATTGATTGTCCTGCCGCTATTCAGCTGTGGCTGCTGAACTTTTTTAGTTGATAAAGCTGAATAGCGGCTTCTGCGCAAAAAAAAAGCTTCATTTCGACACTTGTATCGAAAATATCTATTATCACATTTTTATACCCGACACACTCTGTGTCGAGGGTATATTGCGTTTGTGTGGTTGTGTGTAACATCCAGAACCAGTCGAGATAGACCACATAAAACATATATAGAAATGATCAGCGTCACCAGGAGATTCGATTTAGACATGTCCATCCGTCCGTCTGTCTGTCTGTATACAGTTATCTTATCGACGGAGTTGAGCTATCTTGACAAAATTTGGTATGCAAACTCACAGGAACATGAGTAAGAACAAGTTCGAGAATGGACCCGATCGGACCATTTTAAAAAATCACAAAAACTGCTTTAAAACCAGAGTTTTTCAAGATATTTTGATGAAATTTGGTATTTGAACATATTTAAAGTCAAGTAATATGATTTCAAAAAATTTGAAAAGTGGGCGTGTCAGAAGGGCGTTTTTTGAATATTGTCTCTTACACCCGAAGTTCAAATGGGACTTGAACGAAATTTGGCAGTTATGCTTCCTTTGTAGCCATAAACATCCTCTCCAAAAATTTTTTTTTATAGGTCCATTATTAAGGGTACCTCCAGTACTAGGGTCTGTCACAAAAATCTCAAAACTGCCCCAAAATCGGATTTTTTTTTTAGATATTCCACTGAAACTTAGAATTTGAACCTATATAAGGCCTCCGATTAGAATTCAAAAAAAATGGAAAAGTGGGCGTGGCAAAAGGGCGGTTTTCATAAACAAATTCAACAAAAGTCGGTATATGGGGCCCGTAATGGCCTTAAACACCTCTTGATATTAAAAATTATTTGAAGATGTGTGTCTGTGTCGGGTATTCTATTGTCAGGCTCGCCTGACTATAACACCCTTACTTGTTTCCATTTCCCTATTTGCGAGACGTAGAATTTTTTGAATACAAAAAGGACCGAAAGTTTAACACCCTGTATCTAGGCACCTGGTCAATATTTCCCCTCCTCCTTTTGCACAATTCATGTACTCTCATAGCGCAACATTTCCACCAAGTTTCATCGAAATTCCAGGTATAAAGTTTTTTGAGCGGGTACACTTGACGTGAAATGCCCTATATCATATAGGACTATAGGTCTAACTCTTCTTCTTCCTAATCCCTGCAATGTGTTAGAGCTACGCTGCTTCAATATAGGCATATAGCATAAGGAAAAGAGAAGCACGCTATGGCAGCGAAATCTTTAGCTCTGCTCTGGTGAAATGCATTGCCACTTTTATTTTTAATTTTGGGAGATTTTCGAGTTCATTACATATAAAATATCTACCAAACTCATAAAATGATATGAAAAGCTTGAAAAACATAAAACTAATCAAGGAAACTCAATATCAAGGAGAAAAATAAATTGTTTTTTAGTTCTACCCTGTCCACTTAACTTTTTGATCACACTGTTTCAGCAAAAAATACTGAATTCTATGTACAATCAAATTCGTAGCCGTAGTCAAAAATGTATGTCAATTTATTACAAAATGAACACATTTGTGCACATTGAGCAAAAACATATCGTAATACATTTAGTAAAGTTTAAATTATGAACTTTTCAAGCAATATAAAAAACAGAGCCGACGCTGTTTCTTTTATAATTTTCTTGCAGGTGGCATCATAGTGCCACTTTTTGTCTGCCTGTATTGTTGTTGGTAGCTTTCTGGTGAATTTCTCGAAAGAGTTGAATTTCCTATTCCTGCTTATGGTTTTTGTTGGTAGCTTTTTGGTGAATTTCTCGAAAGAGTTGAATTTCCTATACCTTCCTAATGGGGAATTTCTTATTAGCGGCGTCGACAGTTAGACCTACAGTCCTACATGGCCACAGCTCAGCCGTTTGTTTAAATCATATAGAACTATAGCTGCAACTTCGGCCAAATTTTGGCGCGTTATGGCATGATTTGGTGAAAAAGTTCAACTGTGGTGAACCACGCCATAAGTCGAGTGTTGTGGTGAACCACGTAATAGAAAGTGTGGTGTACCACGTAATAGCTTTTGGCCGAAGTTGCAGCTATAGTTCTGTATGGTTTAAATTTTAAGCATATATTACTATATATGTCACTCTCATAGATTTTGGGCGGGACATTTCGCCCCAGTTAGAAAGAGATGTTACTCGGCAGGCAAAAAAAGAGCGAGAGAGAAATACTTTTGGTGAGTACACAGAAAAAATTTTCATGGTAATATAAACAAAAAACCAGTCTAATGTTACAAATTTTTTGTTAATATACGGTCAACAGAAAACTTTTGTGTATATAACAATTTCTCGAAATTTTTGTTTATGTAACAAATTTGCCTAAGTAAATAGCACAAACACTCATTAAATAAATAACGATATCTTTGTTGCATTAAGTTAGTTTAAGTTAGAATTACCAATGCCCGTTTGTGCAGGCGAAAAATTATTTATTTTTATTACAAATAGTATGGCAAATGCACAAAAAACTTTTTTATTTGAATAAAGTTTTTTGTAAGATTAACTTAAACTTATTTTATTTCACAAATGGCTTTGTAAAATAAAAAGCTGGAATTTGTTATAAGAATAAAAGTTTTGTGTATATAGCACACATATCCATACTATTAACAGACTGCCAGTAAAGAAATTTTGTTCGCTTTACAAATTTTGCGTACAAGAATTTGATCCAATAACAAAAACTTTTTGTTCCATTTACATGCCTTTTATTCCATTTATAAATTTTCCGTACAAGAATTTGATCCAATAACAAAAACTTTTTATTCCACATTTATTATATTCAATTATTTATTTATTTTTTTCTATAAACTGGTGTTATCTGAATGCTTTTCTAAATCGGGCCAGGAACAATTGTCTGAAGTAATTGCTTCTAAATCAGCTTCAACATCTTTACAGTTTTCTAGGAAAAGGAAAGAAAAAATTATTTGTAAAATAAATTAAGAACGCTACAGTACTATTTACAGTATTATTCAGAACTAATATTACCAGGTTCAATGCCAGCGGGCTCTATTTCAGGAACTTCTGAAGATGTATTGCGTTCCTTGTGTACTAGGCCACTCTTCGTGAGAATTTTAATCTGGTTGTAATATTTGGAATATATTTTTCCAAGAATTTTGCCAAGGCAACAGTCATTTTGATATCATTTCGAATCAAATAGTTTATTAAAACTTCGACTAAAACAGATCTCATTCCGTCTTGCAGTTCCTCATTATTGTTGTGTCTCTGCAATAAAGCTCGCCCTTGAGTAGAGCTCTCTAATATTTCCTTCAAATTAGGAAAAGCATCAGCGGAATTTGTCTCTGTAGGAGTAGCAGCACAAATATTGGATTCTTTGGAGGACACTCTCGAATTTTCTTCCATGTGCCAATCTTTTATGTGGCTTTCTAGTTTAACTAAAACGCCAAGTTTAAAAGATTTGGTCAAGAGCTCGCAGTGACGCGGTGTCATTCTCCGAAGAATACCAACGTTTATTTCTTCCTCTGAAAAATGTGTAAGATAGCTATTAAGAAGAATTTCAAAGCGTCTATTACTTTACCCAAACTTGGCTTCAGTTTTCGTTGCTTCAGTGCGCTACATTGTCCGTGTTTAGATTAAGAGCGACACTGGAAAGAAACACATGAGAGTGACAGAGATGTAATGACTTTCGTCTCTGTCACTCTCATGTGTTTCCTTCCAGTGTCTCCTTAATCTAAACACGGACATATTGTACGACTTACAAAAGATTTGTTGCATTTACAATCACTGTATTTCATTACCAAATTCATTGTAAATAGAACAAAGTTGCTTTTTTCAATTGTTTATGCAACAAAATCCACATTTGTATTCACTGTACTAAAGTTTGATTGACAAAATACTTTTTACATTCACAATATGTTTCTAGCATTGACAAAATAATTGTAGACAGGATAAAACAATATATGTTTATAATGAGTGAAACCAAATAAATACCGCTGTTGCACCAACAAAGGTTTTGTGGTACTTATAGTGCATTTGTTGGATTCACAATATTTTTATCGAGTCAAAGTTTTTTAATATTGTAAATGGAACAAAGCTTCGGCTACCAATACAACAAATGTCTTTGTTATTATTCACTAAATTATTTCCTGTACTAAAGTAGCAAAGAAGTTTTTGGTTAGTTTAATAAGTATAAGCATTTTAATCATAATTATATTACATATAACTTTCTATTGAAAATATGTGAAAATAATTGCTGTAATTATGATTGAGAATTCTTAACGCGGCTAGGTATTTCTAACCATAACGGAGTTGTTAATGGAAGAAATCATAATTGTTCCACACACAAATTCAATTTTATGAATTTCATAAAGCTTTCGTCCGATTCACAAACTGGTTATAAGACCATTTGTGTAGAAAACAAAAATTCTGAATTTTTTATTCAATACAACAATATTCATTGTGTTTTTAACAAAATACATTTTTCTTCTTTAAAATTGTTGCCATAACAAAAATATAAAGGGTTTATTGAAAGATACACAAAATAAAATTTATTACATTTACAAATATTTCTTAATATAACAAAGTTCAAAATATCGTTTGTTAATACAAATAAAATACCATTATATCAGTGTTAATTTGACAAATTCACTATTAGGGTAACTAAATAAATATTTAAGCTAACAATTTAAAATTGTTGGCCCCTAACAAATCCCGTTTGTTAATAATCCCATAAGAATTCTTTCTGTGTACCTAAGTGAAAAATGCTGATTTTGGTGGGTACCCAAGACCGTGGTGGGTACCCAAGACCGTGTTGAAAAGAGCCAAAATAGAAACGGCTCCTGAGTGACATATATAGTAATATATGATTTTAAGGCTGAGGCTGCGCTGTGGCTGCGTAAAACGAACAGCAGCTGAGTCAAACGGGGGCAAAGGAAACAGTGTTGTCATTTGAACGAGTTTTTCGCTATATCAGGTGTAATATTAAACTTTGTAGCGCTCAATTAATATTTTCAGGTTGCCAAAAATCATGCAATGCATTTCTAGATAGATTTCGCTAGTTAGTCTAGCTTTGTAAGGGTTGTATAGTAAAAGCAACAATAATCCTAAAGAAATAAGATAATTCGAATGGTTTATTTTGTGTAATTGTAAAACGAGGGGAATTTTTAATATCCCTCGCTTGATCAGTTCTTAAATCCGCTCTTGGATATGTGTATACAATTTTTTTTGGTTTCGGACTTTAGACCACGCTCACAAAAGAAATTCTTGATAACGATATTTATGAGCATGATAGAAGTTCACAAGCCGAATTTCGTCTAATTTCCTTATGGATTGTGAGTGTAAGAGACCGCCCTTTCCAAAACCGCCCTTTTGCCCCACCCAATTTGCCAATTTTTGGAAATAACGTATATAACCTCAATATAGAGCAATTTTTAAGATTTTTAGAACAGACCCTAGTACTGGAGGTACCCGAAAAAATGGTCCGATCATGCCCAATATCGAACTTAATATTACTCATGTTGCCTTGCATCTCCATACCGAATTTTGTCAAGATAGCTCAACTCCTTCGACTAAATAACTGTATACACATACAAACTAAAATTATTGTGTGCTTTTTTAATGTACTACTTTGTTTTATTTATTTTTTGTATTTGTTAAATCGCAGCCGTTCAATATTCTTTCAAACGGCTTAAGCTGAGCTGCGGCTGTGTAAATTACACGGCTGAGCTGTTGAAATTTACACAGCCGCAGCTCAGCTTCAGCCATTTGATTTGGTTTTGAAGCTACGGCTGTGGCTGCGGCTGATTAAATTTTCACAGCCGCAGCTCAGCTTCAGCCTTTTGAATGAAAAAAAGCCAGGCTTTTCGAACCCTGGTCTAGTACACCCGAAATTCAAATTTAACTTGAACGAATTTTGGCACTTATGCTTCCTTTGTAGCCATAAACATCCTCCTTAAATATTTCCTTGATCGGTTCATTATTAAGGGTACCTACAGTACTAGGGTCTGTCAAAAAAATCCAAAACTGCCTCAAAATCTGACTTTTTCGAAATATTTCAATGAAACCTAGAATTTGAGCGTATATTTAAGCCTCACATTAGAATTGCAAAAAAAAAAGGATCAGTTGGCGTGGCAAAGGTGCGGTTTTCATAAAGAATTTAAGAAAAGTTGGTATATGGGGCCCCTAATGGCCTTAAAAACCTGCTGAGTATTCTTTCTTAGTGGTTCCGTTTTTTAGGCGTTGTTTAAAAATTATTTAAACATATCGCACTCTTGCTACTAAATCGGCACAATTCTAAATTTCGCATTTCTCGAAAATCATTCAATCCCTCTTGACTCTAAAGAGAAATAAAATTTTTTCTAAACTAATATTACTCTTAATCGACTGCTGGTTCAGTCAATATAAGCGTTAATTCTCTATGTGTTGGGTTTCTTACAGATAAATTCAATCTTACATAAAAAAATTTATTACAAAAATTTTGAATTGTGCCGATTTATTAGCAAGGGTGCGATATGTGTGTGTGCCGGGTATTTTATTGTCAGGCTTTCCTCACTATAACACCCTTACTTGTTTTACAATAATATTATGGAAAAGTAAACAAAAATTCTCGAGAATTTTTGAACCACGGGTTCTTTGAAACCAAAATCCCAATAGTGATATGACATCTCAGTACAGGCGAAAGTAAAGTAATTACTTCGAAGTAATTTTTGAATTTTTTTACATGTGTTTCTTATAGGCACTTTACTTTCTGCATAACTCAGTGTATGCTATGTAAGAACTGAGTAGCCATTCAGAACAGGTGGCTAATAGCCTTTTCAGACTAGCAACTAATTTATCCGTGTATCTAAATGCATTTAGGACCTGCTAAATGCAGAGATATTTTCTGAATTAATGACGAATTCGCTGCAACAGTGGCGAGGAAATTACGAAATAAAATTTAATTCTAGGCAACCCCAGCCCAAGCAGCTGGTTGACGCCTGCCGAATATTGTGAAAAATCGAGAAGTGTGCTTAGAAGAAATTAAAAACCCCAATTTGTTAATAAAATCTATGTTATGTTCCTCCTCTTTAAATATGACATTACCTCTATTTTGAGAAGCTCCCTTCAATCCATTTTGTCCTTGTTTTTAAAGGCATTCAAAAATAAGGAGGCCAATTTTATAATAAGTCAATGCGGGACAACCACCCCTATCCAAAAAAAGACGCAGAATTTGCTGGAATTGTTGTACTTAAATTAGAAAGCAACAATATTACTATTGATTTATGAATTATATATATAATGGGTAAAATATATTTTATTTGATGTTGCAATACGGGATCACAACTGTCTTTACAGGACGGTTCCACAAAATGCGGGACGGTTGGCCGCCTTATTCAACAAACGAAACAGCATGATACAAAAAAACAAGATAGCGCCACTTCAGCCCGATGATGTCACAAATACAAAATGAGAGCTTCTTTGTTGTTGCTTTGCATGTTAACCCTAGTCCTTATAACCAACTTTTACTACGAGAACGTATAACCAAGTACAGGTGTGGCCAGTAGGAATGTTTTGCAATTTATTCATATTTAGTGGTTATTTCTTCAGGATTTCAACTACCTGTCATGAAGGAAATGTATTCAACTAAGTGTGAGTAAAATTTGTCCAGTTCCGTTGGGTAGAACAGCAATAAAAACCACTTTTCGAGAGAAGCAAAATGAGTGCAGAAGACGCACTCTTTACATGTAAACGTTACTCATGTAAACGGCCAATTTGTTTGCAGCATTCAAGCACTTTGTTTATATGCGAAATTTGCAACAATAAAGAAAAAAAATAAATAGCTTAAGTTATAAGAAATAATATATGGGCATTTCCACCGAAAGGTCCACCTGCACAAAAAAACTGAAAGTTCTTGAAACCATTTTGTTTTACCATATTTTTATAAGGAAGCAATCATATTTAACTAATTTAAAAACACTTTACCTTTATTCATATCCCATTTCGAGATATTCGAATGCAAAGTCGAGCAAATGAAAATTTTCTTAATTAGAGATTTTACTGCATGTTTAGTTTTGACAAAATTTCATAAATGGAGACAGTATGCATTGATTTTTGGCCTCATAATTCTTTCTAGGGGTACAAAGAGTCAAAAAAGAATGCAATGAAACTATGCAATCGAAAATAACGGTACATTTTTCATTTTCATTATTGCATTTTTCGATGTCCCGTGCGACATGAAAAAACAACACTTGTTATCATACAATACTACAAGCGACACTCTCTAATTTTTTTGAATTTGCTTGTAGGTATGATAAGAATGTGTACGAGTGAAGGCAACAGGAAACAACTTACATGAGTGCGACTGAAAAAGATAGAGTTCTGTCAACGACTGCTGTGGTGAAAATTCAACAACCCAGTAGGAAGTATGAGTAGTTAAGCTCTTGCGTTTTACTAGTTCTTATTCCACCAGTGCTGGTTGTTCTTTATACCCCTGCTTATTTATAATTCTGTACAAAATTAAGATTGCGTGTGGGCTAAAAATCACCTCTTGTACACTTGAACTAACAATTTTTTTTTTAGTAATTTGGGCACCAATTGGGTAAATTGGGTAGAGTAAAATACCCGTTGTTTTTGAAAAACTAGTCACCATAATACGTGGTATTTTTGGTTTATTTTTGTGTTCTGAAATTTTTTGAGCGTCCTATACCCAATATTCAAGACACAGAATTATTTTTGGTATTCGTTTAATTTACAAAAATATTTGTAATATATAAAGATATTTTTATTTTTCATTTCGGAGTATCAACGCTCTTTGCAACAACTCTATCATAACAAATCTTATTACTGAAACCATTTTTCCATACAATACAAGTCGGAGATCTATAGGAAGCTGTAGCCCCCTTTGCACTAGTTCTTTAGTTGTGGTGAAAGTACTAGTTGCCTTGGGGCAACTTACCTCACGCTTCCTAGAGGGTAATTAGCTTTGAGCTCTGCTGTGTTGAAAGTCAGATTGTAATGTCGATGTGTGAGTTCGTCTGTACACAAATCGAGGTGAAAGTCGGTTTATTTTATGTGAGTGTATTGACTGTGGGCAAAGTCAGATTGTGAATGGGCAAAGTCGGTTTATACAAGCTCCCCTCACCCGTCTTAGTGATTTTGGGAAGTGTCGCTTGTAGTATTGTATGCTTGTTATCATAGCATCGAAAGTAGTTGAAGTAGGCTCACCAAATTTTGATTCCAAACAGCGACTTAGTATACAATTAAAACATTTAAAAAATCGCAGCAAAATCAGAAGATTCGAGATCGTAATCAACACTTAAAATTTGTCCCGTGCGACATCGTAAGTATGAAATTAAAAAAAAATTATTAATAAATGATTTTATTAAACAAATAGGATGTTCCTCAGTAGAATGGAATTTTTTTGCAAGCTCACATGGAAAGGGAGCCGTCGATGGAGTCGGAGCAGTAATTAAAAGGAAAGTCTGGCAGATAACAAAATCTAAAAATGTTGTTATACCCGATGCATTTTCTTTTTATCAATGTGCACAACAAAGCATAAATGGGATTCAAATATATTATATGCCATCCGATGAAATCAAAAAGCAAGAAATGTCCTACAATTTTGACGAAAAATGGCGCGAAGTAAGAAGCATTCCAGGGATATCCCAGTTGCACTTCTTTTGTTGCGATGGTGTATATATAAAAGCAGCAAGAACTGCTTATTCGGAAAAATAAACTGTTTCTGTTATTCCTTATAACACTTCCACTTAATTTTTTTTTATTATTGTATTAAATGGTACAAAACACCTCAATAAATACATTGAATTTTTCTTTTTTAATTTAAAAAAATTTTTGCTCATGTTATTTATGTATAATTTCGTAAAAAGAGCAACAAAAAAGCAAAAATATCACTCTGGAAAAAAATGTCCCGTGCGACATGTCCCATGCGACCGAGATTAAAACTAAATTTAAAAGAAAGTATAAATCGGATTTGAGTAAAATCAAAGCCAGTTTTAAGGGATATCTATGCCCCACATTCTAAAATTTATCCTATCAAAATATTGCTTCAGGTTTCGCTGAAATCGGCATTTGAATTGTTGCCCCCGAAAAAAACTTCTGTTTTTGTCCCGTGCGAATGCCTTGCTTTTCTACAATTATTTTGAAAACTGAAATCTGGCCAAAATTAACCTTGGCACCAATTATACGGCTAATAAAGATCTATAAGTTAAGCCACTCGTCAAAATGAAAAACCGTTATATTTTGACTTTTTTCTAGTTTAAATGCGTACGATTGTCCCGTTCGACATGAATGGAAATGCCCATATATAAATAGAAACATACATTTACATTATCTAATAACAAAAGAACATTGTTTTATTTATGTAGAAAACTTATAAAATTGCACTAAAAGATAGTGGCCACACCTGTACTTGGATATACGTTTATGGGGGTAAAGACTTTGGAGGATCATAGCTCCTCAATGCCTTGACCCAGCACATCAGTTGAGGTGGCAGTCGTCGCGGATTACCGTAATCTTCTTAGATCCGGAGTTTTATAAAATTACATTAAATGGTTTAGGATGTACATCACTCCAAAGTGCCCACTGGCCACTCCTGTACCCGGTTATAAGGACTAGGGTTAAGCCCAACGTCACAACTATACTATAGCATGGGAAACAACAACAATACGAATGCTACAAAATAGCGGTACCCGAAGTGGCGCTATCTTGCTCTCTTTGTATCATGACGAAACAGTTGACTTAAATGCAGAATGGTGCTAAATTTAAATAGATATAGTCTGAAAGGGTATTTTTGACAATTGCATTTAGCGTGCTAAATACTGCTTTTATTTGTTAGAGGCCGTTTCCACTATAGCCGCATCTTGCTTTCGCATCTTCAAGATGCGAATTTTTGAGATTGGTGTTTCCACTAGCATATTGCATGTAGCATCTTTCAAATCACCTGATTTTTGTTTACAATCGATATGCGCATGTCCAGCACACTCGCCCGCCTTCATTGTTTTCATTGAAACAAAGGAATTTAATAAATTGTATTATAATTTGAAACGGTTTTCTTACATTTCTTCTTGGTTTCCATCGCCATTTTTGCTTAAAATTTCTGAAATGCTGGTTTAATAAACCAGGTTTATCACATATGTTTCAATAGATATGTGCTGTTAAAATCGATAGATAATCGGAAAAATATCGCATTTTCTTCGGATCTTTCAAAGTCGTCGTTCATACTATGAGACAAGACAAGCGAGAGACACGGTGGTTGTTGGCAAGGGACGTTCGGGGTAGAGAGAGGGGTACGTGTCTTACGTACTCGGCGACACGCTTTGTGCTTGTCCTTCTCATCATAAAAATAGTGCTGCCATATTTGAGTAAATATTCTCTTCTTATGAAGAAGCATATCTACAGATTTCGGAAATAATTTAAAAAGCTAGCTTTGAAGTATTAAATACGAATAATTGTGGAGAATAGCTTACACTTTTTCTAAAAAAGATCTTTGGACCAACTTATTTTGTCGAAAACCGTGATAATAATTTATTTATCTTATTTCAAGAGCGTAGGGGATTTTTAATTCAGATTGTAGGTATTTCAAAATATTTTTTCTGGCAGCACTGTATAAAACCAGTTTCTTCTTCTATTTCAAATGTCGCAGAGACAATTTTTACTAGTATGTCGTCGTTCATACTATGAGACAAGACAATCGAGAGACACGGTGGTTGTAGGCAAGGGACGTTCGGGGTAGAGAGAGGGGTACGTGTCTTACGTACTCGGCGACACGCTTTGTGCTTGTCCTTCTCATCATAAAAACAGTGCTGCCATATTTGGGTAAATATTCTCTTCTTATGAAGAAGCATATTTAAAGAATTCCGAAATAATTTAAAAAGCTAACTTATAAGTATTGAATATGAGAAATTTTAGAGAAAATGGTACACTTTTTCAAAAAACTACCTGTGAACCAACATATGTTGAAGAAAACCGCGATAAAAATTTATTTATCTTATTTCAAGAGCTTAGGGGATTTTTAATTCTGATAGTAGGTATTTCAAAATATTTTTTCTGGCAGCAATGTATTCAACCAGTTTCTTCTTCTCCTTCAAATGTCGCAGAGACAATTTTTACTAGTATGAACACGAATAAGACACCAAAAGAGAATTCACCGTGTCTCTCGCTTGTCTTGTCTCATAGTATGAACGACGACTATGAACACGAATAAGACACCAAAAGAGAATTCACCGTGTCTCTCGCTTGTCTTGTCTCATAGTATGAACGACGACAAAGATGCGTAGAAGATGCGGTTCAACATACAACAACAATTGAATGTATATTCATACGGCATCTTTTCGCATCTTGCCAAAATGTTGAAAGATGCAAGATGCGGCTATAGTGGAAACAGCCTCTTATGCTATGTTCTCACTAGGCCGGGTTAGGGTTATCGGCGAAACCCAGGGTTTCAAATGTCAAAACGCATATAAAAAAAAACCATCTAACCCGAAAATAAACCCCGGGTTAACATTTAACTCTGAGGTTAGCGCAGAGTTGCATTTGAAAATTTCAGTTACATTTGCTAACACCGAATACAAAAACCGGGTTTATATTTAATACGGCACTGACAGGGAAGCTTTCCCGTGCAGGAAATGAGAGGTGAAGGATGTGTTTGGATATGTTAATTTTGATCACAGGTCTTGGAATATGTTGTGATGCCGCTTTCATCATTAGGTTCATTAATCTATTTTGGTTCCTGCGGTTATTGCAATGGTCTTCTAATATTATTGCTTCCAAAATTCCTTTGGCTTTTTCAGCTTCTTTAAACATTTCTAATAAAGCAAATTCCATTTTTATTTGCAATTTCTCGATGATATAGTATATCAGATATACCTTGCGCGTTTTTTTATATTTCAAACTCCCAAGCCGGACATTATCGCATGCATGTAATGAAAACAGCGGCCATCTCCCAAAAAACTTCATTAACAGTAAGAGTTAGTAATGCGAGTAGCCGCAGTATGAATTTTCACCACTTCGGAAGTAGTGCAGAAGTAGTCAACTTTCCGGCTGGGTCATATGACGTTAGTAAACCTTAATTCGCTCGAAACTGATATGAACGCTTTGAGTTAAAGTATCGGGTTAAGAACTTAACCCCTATAGTGAGAACATAGCATTAGT
Organism: Chlorops oryzae; assembly: GCA_020466095.1. Classification (NCBI taxonomy): domain Eukaryota; kingdom Metazoa; phylum Arthropoda; class Insecta; order Diptera; family Chloropidae; genus Chlorops; species Chlorops oryzae. The sequence goes on from CM035806.1 coordinate 66,269,442, forward strand.
CTGAAAAGCCTATAACACTGCAGCCACACGTTCAATAATTTGCTTTCAAGTTGATCACACCTACTGGTTTTAAAAATTCTTTAAAATTGAAGCTATGACGTAGGCTGCACGCAACTTGAAAGACAATTTTATTTTCAAAATTCGATCGTCAAGGAAACAACTTAGAATGCAATCCAACTATGATCAGCTGTTAAAAACTTGAACGTAAAAGTGAAACGGAGTTTGAAAGAAAAATTGAAGTAAAGTTGGCGTTCAAGTTCTAAAGTGTGAGTGTGTTAGTAAAATGTTTTGAGTGTATGGGAACTTGAAAGGCAAAAATTTAACGTGTGGCTGCCGTGTAAAGAAAAAGTTTTTTAACATACATACATACGCAAAAAAGCAAATCCAAATAACTTCCTACAGTATCATGATATTTAAAAATGGATTGAACACGCTTTAGCGTCCTGGCTTCGTTATACCTCAAAAGCCATGGTATATATAGCGGACTCTCTCCGCTAGCGTCTTTCCAACAAACTGGCGTTTTGTTGAACTATGTTGACGTACGTGTAAACGGCCGCAACTGACTAGTGTAAAAGGCCTTGTTTAAACATCGATACTATCGATTACGACATCGATATATCAACCGCAGCACTAAATATATTTTCCCGCTGCCAACTTTCAGTTCCAATTAGACGTTTGTTGTAGTTGGTTGCTTTCGGAGAAGTTTCCGTGATTAAAAAATAAAATTGAAGAAAATTAAAACTATTGGAAAAAAGGCAATTGTCCAAGAACTTTACAAAATTTTTTTTGCACATCTACCGAAGAAAGCGCGTGTGTGTAAAACAATAAGTCAAATAAATTCCGTGCGTATTACGTCAAAAGAGTGCTACATAAAGCGGCAGCTAGAGAGAAAAAAAGAGCAAGCAAAAGAGAGAAAGCATTTGTCAACTTTCAGAACTTTTTCGATTGACCGTGTTTATAGTGCCACTATTTTGTATGCGGAACGCCTAAATTCCGGAAATTTTTCTTCTTGCTCCTGTTTCGTTTGCATGCAGTAGTTGTAATTTCATACCAACTGCACGTGAATGTCTTCCAAAAAAATAAGCCAACGCCAGAATTCCAAAAACTATCAGGACTTTTCAGAAGTCGTGCCCAGGTAGAAAAACTTTTAACACTCCCCCAATTTTTACCATTCCCCAAATTTTTGACATTCCCCCAATCTTTAACATTCTCCCAATTTTGACACTGTCACAACTTTTAACATACAGGTATAGACCTCTTCCAACTTCGCCACCAGTCGCAATGGACAATTCTGGTTTGAATGAAACTAACCGGATTGCGGCAGATGATGTGGACAGAGCTTCAGCTGGTTGCTTGCCATCAACGTATTCGTCACAGCAGCTTATGCCGTCGGATACCGATAGTTCCGGTGTACAGGGTTAGTTAAAATTATGTACTTTTTTCCTATCGAATGATGGGTTGAATGAATGACGGATGAGTTCTTACCGAAAAATTCGACTTATAAAATAATTTTGCAGGTACACATTTTGGCAACAATAGTTTGTTGTTCATTTAAGGCTGCGGACACACCGGATCAAACAAAACGTTTTCGTTTCGTTAATCAAAAAAACCATTTGTTTCGGTTTCGTTACGTTTCGTTTGCCGGTGTGTCCGCAGTCTTATTAGTCACTTCTGCGTTTCATTGAAGCGTCTTTAAAATAAGTGAATTGTGATTGAATCAGTAGCTTTTTATGTTATTGTTGATCAACTGTAGAGCCTTCAAAAGAAATGGAATATTATACGATCAGTCGATTTTATGAGATAGTACTTCCCGCTTAAATGCAACTCGCTTAATTGCAACGACTTTTCCCCATTCTTTCCGAATACTCTGTTATTAGGAATCCTCGCTTGAATGCAAAAAAAAAAAAAAATTAACAGTTCTGCTGTTGCAATTAAGCGGGAATTACTGTATAAGCCTAAATAATTTTACAATGTAACGGTTTAATATGGTTTGATTAGGAAAAAAAATTAAAGTTAAAACTTTCCTTTTCCCCCTGCTAGATTCCAGAGGCAGGCGGTGTTTTACACGTTCACGTCGGTTTACGGTGATTGTGCTGTGTTTTGTTAATTTAATTAACTATATGGACCGCTATACGACGGCTGGTAAGTTCCCTATTCAACTATAGTTAGTATTTAGTTTTTAAAATGACTCACCAAAAAAATTGGATACATCATGCCATTTTCTTAAATCACCTGATTTCGGTTACGACTGCGAATATTTATTTCAATGCATTTCAACGCATGCGTAGCAATTGCGCCACTCATTATGCATTAGGGTTACTGTTACGAAAAAATCAGGTGATATTTTGATTCATCAGAATCCTCCCCCATTGAAAAAGCTGAAAGTTGATGTTTATGAGTGGGAATCGTACGATTTCAATGCGGTCTTTGCTTGTTTCTTATTTATGTAATCAAAGCAGTTCAATGTAAAATTTAGGTAATGCTCTTTTTGTAGGTTATTGTGGCTATGAGGCTTTCCGTTCCCATTTAGTCATGCAAAATTGCCTTAAAGTCTATCCGAATTAATATCTGTGGCCATAAGAAATGCAATACACCTCGGATATAAGAATTCCCTGCTAAAAAGTATCGAAACTTGTGCTATTATAATCCTTCAATCTCATAACAACGGGTTTGCTTGCATTTTTGAAGGTGCTTATATCCGGGGAACACTGTAGACGCTGAAGCCAACTTAAGCTCTTCATAACAATGAAGACAGTAGTATGTTTCGACTTAGCATTCAAACACTATTGGCAAAAATAAATGCATATACATAAAAACATTTATAAATCTTATGATTGAATACAATCTCTACACATTTTGAAATCTCTGTGATTCAATCTCAAAAAAAATTTTGTTCGTGGTTTTCGGCAAATGAATGCTCTGAAAATTGCGTTCTCTTAAGCTGAAGGGTGTGACGTGGTGATTGCGTAGTGCTAAAACCCATTGCTTTGAAAAATATCACGCCACAAACAGAAAGTCTCGTGCCAACGTATATTGATTTTTATTTTTCATTATGTTTGTTATTCTTCTTTATTCTTTCTGTTTTCTTTTTGGTTTTAGTTTTTTTTAGTATTTTTTTTTTTTTTTTATCAATTTAAGGAATTTCTTGTTGACGGTGACTCTTCAAATTGTGGTCAAAATATATTTTTCTGCATGAACGTACATTTCTATATTTCTATACGATTGCACAAACTCAAAGACGTCACGTTTGAATGCACACTGAAAAAAAAAAATAATAATAATAATTAAAGTTAAGAAGACCACGAAAGACACGCTGAGACATTGGGCTCGTTTTCGAATATATTCATACATAAGTAGTTGAAAGAAATGCAAATGGAAATGTAAATTCCGTTATGGAATTTAGTTGGTTATTTACTTTCGATTTAGAAATTAAATGAAAAACGTATCGGTTATTTCTACTTGTTAAGGAGAGCACGAAAGCACGAACGCACGGGAGTACGGGAGCACGTGAGATCCAGCACCGGCTCAGGCACTCTCGCATAAGTTTGCTCCCATTTATTACTGCTACTGCTACAGTCACTGTGCCTGGCGAGGCTTAGTGGAATTGTGGGGCCGCGTCTGCTTTTGTTGTTTTGATTATGAATCACGCTCATCTAAAAATATAAACGTATTCATGCAATGTTTGCTATATAAAATGTTGTTTGAATTCCGTTTTTGTGTAATTTCCTAATAATATTTGAGTCGACGTAGCCCGGACTAGCTGGCGTGTGTGGTGTGACATGGTGTGGCGTGATTTTCAAACTGATGAAACGCATTTCGGTTTCTCTCAATCTCTCATTGTTTTCCATCATCACGGACAATAGTTTTCCCCTTTAAGTGTTAATGTAGCGTACGTTTTATTTATTTTTGCAATAATAAAAGCCTCACATTCGGTTCCTTTTTCATTTTAAGAGCGCGATTTTTTTGTTTTTTTTTTTTTTGTTTTTTGTTTACATTGTGTTCAGATTTGTGAAAAGTTTCCTGAGGAAACGAAAGCGCTAAAATTTCAAATGTTTAATTTCCCAATAAACCAAAAATATGGATACATGAGTGATCCAATAAATAAATTAAATGTTATAAGAAAACTTTTTTCAAAATATCGCTGTTTCGAGAGCATAAGCTGGGGCTTGTTAAATATATATTTTTCAATGTCTGTTTTTAGAAAGATTTTTGAATTTCAACCTCCAACTGCAGCTGGGCGGGGAATTCAACTTAAAATGGCCCTATGAGTCACGCCCGTCTCAGCGTTTTTATGAACATTCTGAGAAGAAATCAATCTTCTTTCAGGGTCGTAGTCTTCAACTCGGTCTAAGGGCCAACATTACCAAGCCCATTTAAAAAAATTTTAAATTAAAATAAAATTATTTTTATTTTTAATTTCATTTTAAATATGCAACTTTTTTAAGTATGGCAAAATGTGGCAGCACGCTCTACTGTCAGCGTAGTCAGTCAAATTCACAGCGGCTTGAAATATTATTTTTGAGCATGGAGCCGCGAACGCTCTATTTTTCATCAGTTTCATATCGCTGTAGTCCGCATCCATAATTTTAATGCTTTGCTTCTTTCGTATTGCACAGATTTTTTTCTGTAAAATATTAGAATGAATGTAATCAGCTGATTTTCTACCGCCAAAAACAGGGCTGTTACCGTATTTAAAAAAAAAGTTAAACGACCTACTGAGGTAGTTTAAATTAAAAAAAAAATTTTTTTTTAAATTTCATTGGTGAAAATGAAAACCTGGTTTTATGTTAAAATTTTTTTAAAATATACATGGTAATATTGGCCCTAAGAACTTCGAAAGTTTAAATTTTGAAATATATTCTTTTAGGACCATTACCAAGTATATTAAAAAAAATTTTGTTAATAAAATTGATTTTCATTTTCACCAATGAAATTTTTAAAATATTTAAAAACAAATTTAAACTACCTCAGTAGGTCGTTTAGGATTTTTTTTTTAAATGCGGTAACAGCCCTGTTTTAGGCGGTATAAAATCAGCTGATTACATTCAATCTAAAATTTTACGGGAAAAAATCTGTGCAATACGAAAGAAGCAAAGCTTTAAATTTATGGATTCGGACTACAGCGATATGAAACTGATGAAAAATCGCGTGCACGCGGCTCCATGCTCAAAAAAAATATTTCAGGCAGCTGTGAATTCGACATACTGCTCTGACAGTGGAGCGTGCTGCCACATTTTGCTATACTTAAAAAAGTTGCATATTGAAAATGAAATTAAGGGCCAATATTACCAAGCATATTTAAAAATATTTAAAAAATAAAATCTGATTTTCATTTTCACCACCGGAATTTTTAAAATATTTTTAAAAAAATTTTAAACTACCTCAGCAGGTCGTTTAAGTTTTTTTTAAAGATATGGTAACAGCCCTGTTTTGGGCGGTAGATTTTTATTTTAAAAAATTTTTAAATATGCTTGGTAATATTGGCCCTTAGTCTTCATGTCAGTTTAACTCAATGAAATGCCTTCGATTTATCCGAATTAAAAAAAATTCATATAAAAGAAATAAACGGGGCTTAAACTCTCCTGAAGACTATTATCATTTGAAAGTTTAAACCTTTGAAAAGTTTAAACTAGATTGAGGACTATGAGCCTCAATGCCTAAATCTTATTAAACGTTTCCAAAATTTGATTTTCTTGAGAACTGAAAATTTTCTATCATTGAAAATTTTGTATTTCCGAACTGAACCAAAAAATGTGATTGTGATCACCACAATGGAATTATCCAGATCTTTAAATCCCAATGAAATTTCCTATCAATAAATGGTCTCATGAACTGACACCTTCATTTTGGGTTTTTTGTTTTGTTTTGTTTGTTTGCAATCCATTTCGATGTGTCCGTTCGTGACGGGTTTCACTATATACCGTTTTGAGAACTCCAAAACCATAGATCGCTAGAATCAGGAATACGATATTCCGATTTCCAACTTTGTACAATTTAAAATTCAATGAAAAGAACACAATAATCTATTTGTTCAGGCCTATATATATCTCCTGGGAAAGATATTTTTCCAATTAAATCATTTTCAAAAGAAATCTCCTTGGATTGGTTTTAGGTTTCATTATTATAGTTTCTGCTTGAAGTACGTCGCCAAGGCCCACAAAATGCCTTAGATGCATTTCCATTTTATAGTATATAAAATCGGAGTTCTGCCGTGCCATGTAATTAATAAGCTATGATATTTTAAGAAAACAATCACCTGATACTTTTGCCTGAATATATTGTACATATTACATACATATATATATATATATATATGTATGAGATGGCCTGGCCTGCTCAAGCTAATCGACGACATTATGACGGTATTTCTATAAAATTAAAAAATAAATATTGTTAGTTAGTTACTTAACTAGTCGATTTCCTACATATTTTCAAAAAATACTCTTAAATACGCGAGAAACTTATACACACGAGTGTTAAATGCATAGATTGAATATTTCACTACATGTAGAGTGACGAGACGAAGCGAGACGAGACTACAGAATATCGTGTGCTATTGTAAGCATTTCCTCTTTGCGTTGCGTTTAATAGAATATCTCCCTTCCTTTGATTTTAGCTACGTGCTTCCCAATTGGCGCGGTTTTTTATTTATTTATGTTTTTATACCCAGCGTAAGCGGGGTATATTAGTTTTGTGCAAATCTTGTAACAGGGAGAATTAAGCTCCGGAGATATAGAAAAATATATATAGAAATGATCAGGATCAAAAACTGAATCGATTTAGACATGTCCGTCTGTCCGTCCGTCCGTCTGTCCGTCCGTCCGTGGTCGGATCTCCTCCGAAACGGCTGGACCAATCAAGTCGAAATTTGGCACACAGGTATATCGGGATCCGAGTATGATCCTAAGTAAAAATGGGAGACATCCGCCCACTGCCACGCCCACAAATGAATTTAATGTGTTTTCAATAAAATGCTTGTAACTTGCGAACCACTCAACACATTCCATTGATATTTGGTGTGCTGGTAAACTACGAAAAGGGACATATCCTGGCAAAAAATGGACGCCGCCCTCCTCGAGCCACGCCCACAAATAAGCCCAAAAATAAGGGCTTATCGTAACTTGTGAAGAAAAAGGCGTAGAAGCTTCAAATTCGCAGCATAGGTTGACCAAGGCAAATGAAAGGTGTAGGAACAAAAACTTATGTAGGCCGCCCACTGCCACGCCCATAAATAGAGAATTTTCATAACTTCCGAAGTAAAAGGCGTAGAAGCTTCAAATTCGCAACATAGGTTCACCAAGGCGAATGAAAGGTGTAGGAAAAAATTTTTTGTGGCCCGCCCACTGCCACGCCCACAAATAAAGATTTTTGGTAACTTCCGAAGTAAAAGGCGTAGAAGCTTCAAATTCGCAACATAGGTTCACCAAGGCGAATGAAAGGTGTAGGAAAAAATTTTATGCGGCCCGCCCACTGCCACGCCCACAAATGAAGATTGTTCGTAACTTCCGAAGTAAAAGGCGTAGAAGCTTCGAATTCGCAAAATAGGTTCACCAAGGCGAATGAAAGGTGTAGGGAAATAATTTATGTTTCCCTCCCACTGCCACGCCCACAAATAGAGAAGCAAAATATAGTGCGCTCATAATGTCGGGACGCTGGGTATTTCAAAGTCGGGCTTGACCGACTTTAGCTTTCTTACTTGTTTATTATTATTTTTGTTGTTTTTGTTTTTCTCAATTGAACTCTTTTAACCTGTACCTGTCTATATAAAATGATTGAATGATTTAGTTTTTGAAACGCACATTGAACGTACGAAAACGAGAAAAAATACTATTCATAAATTTCACAATTGGCATGTGACTTTTTTTTTGTTGGTCGCGCTTTTTTTTGAGGGGACCCCGGAAAAAAATCCCGCGGGCCTCAAACTTCTCTCTACGGGCTTGTAAATAATGAACAAAACATTCAATCTCGCTAATACGAACAATCTGGATACAATGAACAGGACGTGCAAAAATTAAGTCCCTATATCCAGATTCGATATTCGTTGATAAAGCTCAGCTTCTGGTATGATGAACTTGTGTGATTAAAAAATGACCTTTTCGGACCTGTTTTTTTCGGTGACCGTACCTGTTATTCTTTTTATCAAAAAAGGCAAAAAAGTAAAAGTTATTTTTTCAATACTCAAATAATAATAATAGGTTATTTTTTGTTTAATATGGGCATTTCCAAACGCACGTTAAAGTTACGTTAGTAATTGATTGAATGAAAAAATTGAAGAATGTGGTAAATAGTAATTTTGTTTCTAATTACTTATTATTTTATTTGGAGTTAATTTGCAACATCCCACGGAAGAGGTCCTTTTTATATAGGTTTTTATAGGTTTTCGGACGAGAGTCTATTGTTTTCCAGGCTAAACAATTCAGAGGCGGATAAAGAGTAAAAAATTAGAGGTAATCATACTTTAATAGAGGAAATCAGAGAATCTGTGAGGGAAACGAACCCCGAAACAGTTTTTGGCAATTCACCACAAACTCCGGGCATAGCGAGGATAAATTCAATTTGTTGCGATAATAGCAAATTAAGAATGACTAAATATGTGCAGTTTGAAGGGAAAAGCTTGTGGAACTCAGTTAATACTGAATTATTCAGCTTTAATAGCGAAAGTGATGACAATAAATTAAATGCTTTGCAACATAATCTCCTAAATCTATATATTTTATTTTATTTTATTATATTTCCATGTATTGTAGAACTACAATCAACTTTCTGTCTTACGGGCTTATATAAAAATTGCATATAGCGCGAGTTAACGCATATTATTTATTAATTGATTAACAGCAGCAGTGTTTACGCAAAACATTATTGTTTTCTAACTCTTCATTCTATTCTTAATACAAAATAAAATTTAAATGTTAGCCAATCCACGTAGTTTTGCAGAATTTATTAAATTACGGAATTGCTCAAAATCCTTTGTCTGAAAACTGTAACGCGAGTTACCGGCACTTTTAAGTCTTTATTTAGTTAACTACTTCAAGAATCATTTCATTTTTATTTCTTATCTTATATATTTTTTACAAAAAAAAAAAAAAAAAAAGAAAATCAAATGAATAAATGGCCAGAAATTTCTTCTGATTGTAACGCAAGTTACCATGGAATTGCCCATATGGGGCATTCCATGTGAAAACGACAACTTTTTCTTTATGTCTCCGAATCTTTCCAATTTTTTTTTTTTTTTTTTTTTTTTGTATAGCACTTCTATACGTGTATATGAAAATGCCAAATTCTTAGCTTCGAAAAGTAACGGGTGTTCCAGATACAGGGTGCTGAAGTTTGCAAAATTTTTATCGAAGTTAGTGACACTTAAATGCTCATAAAGTAGGCAAATTTCATTAGATTTTTCTGAACAAGGGCCATTTGGAAAGCCGTTAAAACGGTCTTTAATAGGGTGGCAAAAAAAAATTTTTTTTTGTAACTGCATTATTTTTTTTATGTTAAAAAATAAATCTGGTAATATATCAATGAGCGGGACGCTTCTAATTTTTTTTTTTTTTAATTTTGTAATCATGCTGGTTTTATTACCTTTAAAATGATGTATAAAAACTTATGGGCCGACAAGGATTTATAGAGAAAACTTAAAAAATGCTAGCGAACCTCACGTTTTTCATATGGAAAAATCAACGTTCTGTTTTCGTATGGCATACGTTACGCATACATCAGGCATACCTAACCATACCATATGTCCGTTTCTTCGCTGGACAGTCCGTTTTTTTTTAGCCGATACAGCGGTCATGCGAACATATTTGAAATCATGATTTGTCATGCGTTTTTACTTTTTTTTTTTTTAGAAATATGCTAACAGCCCATCATTTTTTGAATTCAAAATTTTCAAGATCCGACAAACGACGAGTACCATTGTGAGGGGTAGGTTCTCTACATCCACGCGCTTCGTCTCGCCTATAAACCGAAAAATTGCCGCCAATAGTTACCCTAATGTAAAAGGGCACATTGACAAGTTTCATTTAAATTGGCTTGTTGTGACGCTGAAGATTTTGATGAAGAATAATTGTTTTTTATTCACTTAAAAACTGGTGATTTGCAATCTCAAAATTTAAATGCTTTGTTGTATTTGGAAATCTCACAATTGTTAGTTCCGAGTCCGAAAAATTAAATTTGCTTGAACATTTTTCCTTTTTTTTGCAGAAGCGAGATGGTAACCTTTGGCATACCTAATACTCCTATTTATCCTGTATTTCTCAGAATTATCCTATTTTTTAAAGAGAAATCCTGCCAGAAATTCAAACCTGTAATTAGCTATGAAAATCCTGTAAAATATACAATTTATCATGTATTTATTCAAATAAGCGTTTTAACAATTTTCAACTCATGACAACTGTCAATTTTCAACAAAAGACCAACTTAACGCTGAATCTCATACCCAAAAACGGAATATTTCCGTTGGCTAAAAGACCAGCCTGATATGCTCCGAAAGATTCATTCGAATGAAAAGTACGAAGTTCATACCTTACGTGACCAACTGTTCTCATTTTTCCGGTATTGTACCGAATTTTGAGGCAAGATAATTTAACGATTTTGTCAATTTGTACCGGATTTTGTGCGAATTTTACTCTGGCAAAATAAAATAAGAGCTCAACCGAAATTAGTAGAAAAATCGGTTCAACTGATAAATATACATTCAAAAATCAAATTAGGAAATATTGATTTTAATTGAATGGAAAAAATTATTTTTAATTTATTTATTTTTTAAGAGAAGAATATTTTAAATTGCTAGGGTTTTTGAGATCCGAAATTGATGACCTGTTTTTTCTTGCTCTTCAATTTTGAGAAAAATTACTCAGGTAAAATGAAAAAAATTACACAGGCCTGCATCAAAAATCCCCTTTGAAATTGCAGTAGTGATTCTATTAGATTTTTGTGTGCTGAAAAATTGAAAATTTTCAAAAAAAAAAAATTCCATCACGTCAAAATTTCGAGAAAATCGCGTAAGAGTTTTTAACGACCATTGCTTTTTTGAAACTCGTTTTTCTCGTATATGGTTTAAAATGTTTTAAAATTTTTAAATGTTTTATGTTCTTAAAACATCATTCTTTAATATGACATAAAAAATAACTAACAAAACGTTAAATGAATGGTGTAAAATGATGCTCAAAGTCGAAAATTTAAAAATTTTTAAAAGATTTTCATTTTTTTTTGGACTTTGAATGAACATAGCCCACCCATTAGCAGTCCCCATTCCAAAAACGATATTTTAAATTGTTGGCCAATCAATTCTGTGTACATATGTCAAATCTTAGAACTGCAGCACAAACAGTTTATAAAGGTTTTTCTAAAGCAACTCAAATCAGAGATTCGTATACATAACATAATACAAGTTGGAAATGAAAAATTCACTTGTTTTTTCGTTTGAAAAAGAAGAAATTACTAGATTGATTTGAAATATTAGGTGTAGTAAAAAGAGATCCATTATTTTTCCAATAGATGGCGTTATTTATCTGCATCTCGCGTTGTATAAGTCCGATCGTGTTCCGCTAGGGGGCATTAGAAAGATGACAGTTCCTACTAAAAAAGCTTTTGTGACACTTTTTTGATTGATTGATTCAGTTTTGTTTGAGAGCTTGTCAAAGATGGACATCAGCAAAGAGAAAATTCGCTACATTTTACAGTTTTTCTTCGATAAGGGAGAAAACGCAAGCCAGGCGGCTGAAAATGTGAATAGCGTTTATGGACCTGATACTGTAACAGCCAATCATGCGCAATTTTGGTTTCGTCGATTCCGTTCCGGTAACTTCGATGTCAAGGATGCACCACGCACTGGAAGGCCAATTGTCGAAAATGTCGATAAAATCATGGAAATTATCGAGTCCGACCGTCATGTTAGCACTGTTTCGATTGCAAAGGAGCTAAAGATTGCACAAAAAACCGTTTGGAACCATTTGAATAAGGCTGGATACACAAAGAAGCTCGATGAATGGGTGCCACACGAGTTAACGCAAAAAAACCTCATAGACCGAATTTCCATCTGCGAATCGCTGCTGAACCGCAACAAAATCGACCCATTTCTGAAGCGGTTGGTGACTGGTGATGAAAAGTGGGTCACTTACGACAACGTCAAGCGAAAACGGTCGTGGTCGAAACACGGTGAACCGGCGGAAACGGTGGCCAAGCCAGGATTGACGGCCAGGAAGGTTTTGCTGTGTGTTTGGTGGGATTGGCAGGGAATTATCTACTATGAGCTGCTCCCATACGGCAAAACTCTTAACTCGGAACTCTACTGTCAACAATTGGACCGTCTGAAGGAAGCACTCGCCCATAAGCGGCCAGCTTTGGCCAATAGGAGAGGAATTGTGTTCCATCAGGACAACGCCAGGCCACACACATCGATAGTGACTCGCCAGAAGCTCCGGGAGTTTGGTTGGGAGGTTCTTCTGCATCCACCTTATAGTCCGGACCTGGCACCAAGTGATTACCATCTGTTCCTGTCCATGGCGAACAATTTTGCTGGTGAAACATTCGCTTCAAGAGAGGCTTCTGAAATTCGACTGTCTCAATTTTTTGCTAATAGGAACGAGGGCTTCTATGAGAGAGGCATATTGAAATTACCTTTAAAATGGCAACAAGTTATCGAACAAAACGGCGCATATTTGACCTAAATCGGGTCATTCTAACTATCTTAAATAAAGCCCTCAATTTAATGCAAAAATAATTTCTTTTTACTACACCTAATATTGGGTCGGAAATAAATAAATTGCTTATAAAGGGGAAAATCAAATTTCAATTTTGCAGGCCTGTGATATTAGTCGAATAAATAAAATACACATTTGATGGTATTGTTTTCTTTCTTTTATGTGTACCGATTTTTGACATGCAATTCCGGTATTTCTGCCGATTTTCGGTAAAAAAAAAGTTGGTCACGTAATTCATACCGTACATGGAACCCAGAACATTGAAATAGATCAAGACGAAGAAATGATTGATGATGAAGGCAAACCAATAACCACCAATGAATAAACCATGTATATTTCACTTACTTTTTGACAAGAATACCTGTGTTTTATTAATTGAATAAAATCCTGCGAAAATCCTGTTTTCGAAAAAAAAATCCTGTTTTTTAAACAATTTTCGCAGTTTTTCCTGTATTTAAAAAAAAAAATCTAGGAGCATTAGGCATACCAATAACAGAGTGGTGATTTTTATACCCGACACACTCTGTGTCGAGGGTATATTGCGTTTATGTGGTTGTGTGTAACACCCAGAACCAGTCGAGATAGACCATACAAAATAGATATAGAAATGATCAGCGTCACCAGGAGATTCGATTTAGCCATGTCCGTCTGTTTGTATACAGAGTTTTTTCTTATCGAAGGAGTTGAGCTCTCTTGACAAAATTTGGTACACGTGCTCATGGGTAAGAACAAGTTCGAGAATGGACCCAATCGGACCATTTTTAGGGGTATCTCCCTCCAATACTATGGTCTGTTACGAAAATCACAAATACTTCTCTAAAATCGAAGTTTTTCAAGATATTTTGATGAAACTTGATATTTAAACATGTTTAAAGGCAAGTAATATTATTTCAAAAAATTGGAAAAGTGGATAAATTTAACAAAAGTCGGTATATGGGGCCCCTTATGGCCTTAAATAACTCTTGATATTAAAAACAATTTGAACTTGTGTGTCTGTGTCGGGTATTCTATTGTCAGGCTCGCCTGACTATAACACCCTTACTTGTTTCAAGTAGCTTGTTATGCTATAGGTAGGGAAGTTCAAGAAATATGAATTTTATGTCCTCATTTGTGCACGCCAGGGCTGAAAGGTTTAATTTGAAAATACATAGTCAATTATAAATAGTGCCCAGACGTTTAGTGTAGAATGAATTCATTTTTTCGCTCAACAATCCTATCCCATATAAAGTGCAAATTTTCCGCATTGTTCTTTTGTGTGTATTAAGTTGAGATACATTTTTTTTAAAAATATATTTTAATAAGACATTTTAAAATGTTATCTATCGAAAATGATTTCTTTTTGGTCTTGGAAATTCACGCGCTGCAATAAATTCCATTAAACATGATTAATTTCGAGTTGTGGCGTGATTCTGATTCACTCATTGGCGTTGATTTGTTGGAAATTTTTATCTCGGAGGGCTTGTTTCACGCACGATTGTATATATATATAAAATAACCTAAGATAAAAATTTTCGCTTATTGATAACGTTTTATCTATTCAAGGGCAACGAAGATGTTCGATAAGATTTTGAATATTTATACATAATTATGAAGGCGGTTGCAAAATGTCGAGGTTTCTCTAAAAATCGATTGAAAGTTTTGCTTAAGAGATTTCATTTGAAATGTCGTTTTGTTTTTGAAGAAAAAAGAGTTTCATTAATGCTATTTCCGGTTTTATACAACTTGTTTTTTTTTTTTATTTTCATTTATTTTAGAATTGCACTCCGTTTTAATGCAGTCAAACTTCTATGACTTGACATCTGGGAGTTTGGAGTCAAAGAATCGAGCCACGAATTTCAGTTCAAGTTATGGAAGCTCGACTGTATAAAACTACAAACAATTTTTATTGATATATTTTTTCAATTTTTTAAGACCCACATATGTTTTGCAATGGCAGTGTTCTATAAGTCGAAACTTTTCTCTTCTTAGAAAAAACCTAATCTTCTTCTGGTTTCTCATACACTCAAATTTATAAGAGGAGTTCTTTTCTCTGTTGCTATTCATGTTTTTCAAAATTTTAATAAAACTTTTAATTCGAAGATTCATTGAGAGAGCCGGTGTCGGATACATATGAACATCTCAGTTGGTTGCTTGGTTGAGATTCGTTGTGGAGAGTTTTGATTGTAATAGATCATTTGAATATTTTTATCATCAATTCGCCTTATGAAAATAGAGTCAATGTTAAAAGAAACTGCCAATTAACGCATAATGTATGGAAAGCAAATATGTTTTTGTTGTATTAAAATCATAATGCGTGATTTCCAATATTCAACTATTTCAAACGTATGGAACCAGTTACAAACACATCCACAGTTGTTTAAATTTGATTCCATATGTTTGGATGTGGTGAATATCAATCTGCAAGAATTCTGGCGCTATCGGGAACAAGGCTTTGATTTTAGAATAATTTTTATTGCATTTAATTCGAATTACGAACTTTGCGCCTTCAGAAAATGAAAAAAAAAATTTTTTCTCCCCATTTAAATTCTTTTAACTTTTAGATATGACGGAAATGTTTGACTTTATTTTGCCTTGATGTGTTAAAAACAACAAATTTTCGATTCAGAAATTTTCCGACCTTTTTACGATTGCTTATTTAATTGTCGACGAATTAATTTCATTTATTTATTTTGTTTTAATTCATTTTATTTTATTCTACTTTAATCAATCGAGCAACAAGTGCTTAGAGTATACCATTCGCTATGCGTCTTTCCGTGTTTTCCCTGTTGATTTTCGTGCAGCGTCTGCAATGGACCCCCAGTAATATGGCACCCCTTGTAAGCCGACATGTTTATTATTCAGAAGTGTCATGAAATCGACTCAATTTAGTATATTAAAAAAAAAAAAAAAAAATTAAATAAATAAATAAAAATAAAACCGATATTCAAAAGAAATTTATAATAAAACATAATACTCTATATATCGACAAGAAAATGAAAAGGCGGACAGACTGCTAAGGGAGTTGGATCTCTTTGTATCCGCAACGACCCTGAGTCACGGAGCTATTCTTCTCGGAGTACTCGATGAAGAAAGCAACAAATAGAGATTAGTTGAGACTGAGAGGATCGGACATTAGACTGGGACTTACCCTGAACGAGGTGTTCAGATTCTGTTTGGCGGAAGAGGACATCTCGATTCATGCTATAGCTTAATGTACAGCTCTCTATTATGAGACGAGGAGAACACGATCTGATTGAACTAGACATAGGATAGATTAGAACTTTCCCATTGAAAACCGAAGTGATGCAAATCCTCCCATCAAAATAACGCTGGCAGAAGTTTTCGAACTAGCAAAGCGTATGTCGGATTAGGTTCGCTATATTCCATCTATAGTAAATTTCAATTTGATTGAATAAAGTAAAAATACTCTTTTTAAAGATGCTCGTAAATCTTCGCATAACTACTAAAAAGTCATTAAAAAAGTTCTTATGAAAAAAAAATCAATTCATTATCAAATTATATAACATTCTAACGCGAATTAATGCACGAGGTAAAAAATAAACTGTGATTTCTAACATTAAGTTCTCAAAGTCTTGGCTGATATTTAGAAATAATTAGCAGTAAATATAGAAAAATTATTCTTCCATAGAAGACAAAAGTTATCATAAGCTTAATATCGATAGTTTGCAGATATAGAAAAAATGAAAGGGGTTTATCTATCATATGACCATGATAATTGAAAGAAATTTCCCTTAATTGAATCAAATCATGCATTTTAACAATCAATCAAATTTGTCTCCATTATAATTTGTAAACCAAAAATTGTGAACAGCTGAACGATATTTTTTATTTTGTGTCGACTAATCCATAAAAATTTTTTAAAATTCGATAAACTTTCAATTAAATCCTTTAAGATTTTCATGTTCAAAGTAATCGATATTGATGTCAATCTAACTCAGCCATGGACTAATGGTCCCACATTACATTTACACTTGGTTGCAAAATTTTAGGGCAATTTACAAAGTGCCATTTTTCATTTTTCAAAGTGAAGTAAAGTAAAGTAAAGTAAAGTAAAGTAAAGTAAAGTAAAGTAAAGTAAAGTAAAGTAAAGTAAAGTAAAGTAAAGTAAAGTAAAGTAAAGTAAAAGTAAAGTAAAGTAAAGTAAAGTAAAGTAAAGTAAAGTAAAGTAAAGTAAAGTAAAGTAAAGTAAAGTAAAGTAAAGTAAAGTAAAGTAAAGTAAAGTAAAGTAAAGTAAAGTAAAGTAAAGTAAAGTAAAGTAAAGTAAAGTAAAATAAAGTAAAGTAAAGTAAAGTAAAGTAAAGTAAAGCAAATTAAAGTGAAGTAAAAGTTAAATATAAAGTAAATTATATTAAAGTAAATTGGAGTTAAAAACAAAGTTTGAAGCACTCCAATTGATGTCCAGTTAAAATGAAGCCCCCATATGTTTGTATGTTTAAACAACTAACTATCGATTACTCATTTGGGGGGCTTTAAAGAAGTAAGATAAATTTATAAATTAATTTTAAAAATAATTGTTTTTGTCGGATCTTTTTCAATCAAAAGTGAATTTTGATTTGAGCAAAATATCCCTTGAGTTTGAAAGTCTGGTAAAAATTTGTACCTAATTGATTTTTTTGTTGGAAACATAACAATGGTAAAGCCGGAGACTTTAACCCTTTGGTGCATTAGGGACAAATTTTTCCCCACAAAAGTTTAACGATTTGTAGTATTTTTGTAAATAGCACGAAATAATTTGTTTTTTTTTTTTATCTACATAAATTTTAAGAAATCTTTGCGAATTGTGTCTTCGCCAAATAGAAGTACAGTTGTGAGACGGAAAGTTTTATTTCCGCCAATTGTCTTTGTGCGGTGTGTCTTTAATCCTATTATTAGCTGACGAAACAAGCGCTTTAGCTTACATCCAAACGGCCTCTAAGTGTCAACGACCGCATTTTGCAAGTTGTGTTTTCAAATGCAGAAATTCTTTTTTCTATTCCTCTTCTCTTTTGTCTTTCTCATTAACGCCTTTGAATTTCATATACGAAAATAAAGACATAAATACATATATATATTTGTATTCAGATATGTATGTAAGTGCATATAGTGTAAACGCCTGAATAGTGAATTTTGTTTTTGTGCACAGCCATTTTGTCTCGTCTTCGTGGTTTGTTTTAAACCAGTATTTTGAACTCAAAAAACCCCATCTAATTGAAATTAAAATTGAAATTGAAACGCTTTGAATGGTTTTTACTTAAAAAATAAAAATAAAAAGAAAGGAACAATGGAAAACAGGAAAACATTGAAATGAATTTATTCAAAGAACAAATCGTTCGATTGTGCTTTCGTAACTCGGCTATTGTTATATGAATTTTGAAATATTTTAAATTATCGAATCGAGAATTTCTATCTTAGTCACTGCGCTTAATACAATTTCGCTCAATTTTTGCCGCTCTTCAATATGATTTCATTTCGTATTTCGGTCCATTTTCCGCTAGCCGAATGATTAATTATAATAATCGGAATAACAGTATTCTTGTTTTAATGTTGGATTTTTAAATGTTCATGGAGAATTTCAGTACACACTCGCGAAATGTGCATGTTAAAATTTCGAGCGTTGGCTTTTTGAGTTTTGCGTGAAGGTCTTTTTTCTCTTCTGTTTTCTATTCATACGTTTACTGTGACCTCGAAAGAGTTTGATGTAGTTGGGGTTTTTCGTTACATTTTTTTTTTTTGTGCTTATACAGTGGTGGACATGGATTTAAAACATATCATATCCATGAAGTATTTTCGATTATTTTTCACATATCGATTGCTAATTTGTATCCCAACATTTTTCTTACTTACTGGATCAAAAACGCAAAACTTGGATTCGTCGCTCCAAAGTATGTTTTTCCAAAAGCTCATAGGTTTTTTAAAATTATCTTTTACACACGCAAGCCTAGCCTTGATATTTCTTTTTCGACACAAGTGCCTTATGTTGTGCAATGCGCCCCCGAAATTTTTTTTCATCCAGACGTCTTCATATAGTTCTGGAGGACACGTCGATTCCAAATTCTGAATCCTGTTTTTAATTTATAAATTAATAATGCAATGGAATCTTACCAAAAAGTGTAAATTTATAACATAAACTCAGGCGTAAAATAGGTTGTTTTTGAAATGTTTTAAATTCGTGTCCAACTTCAATACTTGCATTTCGCAAAGAACGAAAAATAAAACAGAATAGAAAACAATAACAAAGCTTAAAACTAACGGCATTTATTCTCCATATAGCGAAGCGTAGTAAGAAAAATGGGATGCAAATTAGCAATCTATATGTGAAAAATAATCGAAAATACTTCATGGATATGATATGTTTTAAATTCATGTCCACCAGTGTATATATATGTATATTTTTGGTTTTTTTTATTCTACACGATTCTATATAAAACGTATCAATCGTATAAAAAGAAAATTAAGTTTTGTTTTTGTATTTTGGCAGCATAAATGAAGGATCATAATTATTTTATGAGTCCATGCAAACGGTTATTAGACAGCAAAATATGTATATTTGAAAACATCCAAAACTTTCTATATAGAATCGTAATGGGTAGAAAAATTAAATCGCCATAAAGAGAATGTGGCATAGAGAGCGTAAAGTGCATAATGGAAATTCTGTGTCATTCTGTGTCGAGGGTATATTGCGTTTGTGTGGTTGTGTGTAACACCCAGAACCAGTCGAGATAGACATTACAAAATATATATAGAAATGATCAGCGTCACCAGGAGATTCGATTTAGACATGTCCGTCCGTATGTCCGTCTGTCTGTATACAGTTATCTTATCGAAGGAGTTGAGCTCTCTTGACAAAATTTGGTACACGTGCTCATGGGTAAGAATAAGTTCGAGAATAGACCCAATCAGACCATTTTTAGGGGTACCTCCCTCCAGTACTATGGTCTGTTACGAAAATTACAAATACTTCTCTAAAATCGAAGTTTTTCAAGATATTTTGATGAAACTTGATATTTAAACATGTTTAAAGGCAAGTAATATTATTTCAAAAAATTGGAAAAGTGGGCGTGGCAGAAGGCCGTTTTTCAAAAATTGTCGCCTACACCCGAAATTCAAATGGGGCTTCAACGAAAATTGCCACTTATGTTTCCTTTGTAGCCATAAACATCCTCTACAAAAATTTCTTTGATAGGTCCATTATTAAGAGTATCTCCAGTACTAGGGTTTGTCACAAAAATCTCAAAACTGCCCCAAAATCGGACTTTTTCGAAAAATTTCAATGAAACTTAGAATTTGAGCGCATATTTAAGCCTCCGATTAGAATTCAAAAGAACTTGAAAAGCGGGCATGGCAAAAGGGCGGTTTTCATAAAGAAATTTAACAAAAGTCGGCATATGGGGCCCCCTATGGCCTCAAACACCTCTTGATATTAAAAATTATTTGAAAATGTGTGTCTGTGTCGGGTATTTTATTGTCAGGCTCGCCTGACTATAACACCCTTACTTGTTAAATATAATTTTTAACCAAAAATCAACTTCAAATGTTAAAAGAGATTTTGTGCAATCATTTTTCTGTAGGAAGCATAACAAAAGGATTTTTTTTTTTGTTAAATATGCGAGGGAAACTTGGCACCAAAATACTGGCAACCAGTAGTGTAGTGTAGGGGATCGAAGGGGCGACATATCCTCCATTGTCGCCAATTTTGCCCTGAGTGCCGAAATTTCTCGCTACGTGACTGCTGGCAACCCAGACATAACTTCAAAATAGAGAATAATTCCTAACAGAAAGAGATTCCTCTTTATAGAGAGTTGTGACTGAAGAACTGTAGGAAGGTCTATAACTAAATGGTACTCTCTCTCTCTTAAGCGGACACCTACGGGACCGGAAAATATGTCCGCTTAAGAGGAAACTATTTGAGAACCAGAAACACTAGAGCGTTTCCAAAAAGTTTCCGCAAGAGGAGTGATTGCAATGTACCTACATATTACTGTAAAATTGCTTTGGTAGCATACTCCAGGGACCGGTTTTTATGTCCGTTCAAGAGAAATGTTTGCTTGCTGGGGGATATCGAAAGAAGGTACCAATGTTGAGAAGGGAACTAGAGTTTCCATTGCACTTATTCTACATAAAATAAGTTGTTGGCACTCTATCTACGGTTTTACGATATTAAATTAACAGTTTTTTTTTGCTGTACGCAATTAGGAACAGAACAACACGGAGGAACTGGTCGCGTATTGCGGACCCCGGGATAGGCCGGGACACTTGAATCGATCAAGATTTCGCTGTACCCAAGTGTGTATAATAATAAATATACATGCTTTTCGGCGCCTAATTGTATTCAATTCAAGTCAATTCAATGCAATTAAATTTTCTTCGTACACAATTGAACGGAGGCATTTTAGCTAATGCGGAACATGGAATTGGATTTCGCAAATGAAATTTCCCGTATAATTGAATAAATTTCGCGGCACATTTTGATTGTTCGTTCGTTCTAAATGAATCAAAGTCAAAGTGTCTTTAATAATTTCTATCGGAATTCATTCACAATCCGTAAAACCATAACGCCCGAAATGAGTAATTTATTTTTGCCTAACAAGTGCACTTAAATCGTTCATTGAAAGCTGCACTTTAAACTCTGCGGTCGGGGGGTATATTAGCAATTACCGTCAATGTTTGAATTTATTATCGCAGGTATTGAACTTTGTTACCGCGCACATAACCTAAGGGAAATATAGAGTGGTGAGCGTTTCTATGCAAATAGGCCTTAGAATTGAATATACTGACTATATAGATATGTACATGTATATGTATGTTTTTACCACTGTGTATTGCATGCAATTAAAAAAATCCACTTGGCTTTATTTTATGACAAATAGGACATCATCTCGTTAATGAGCCACGAATGTGAAGAACAGGAAGAAGTGAAAAAAAACAAGGAAAGAATTTAAGAGTTGGTTTTTCAACAGCTTTTATTGCGTTCCGAGATTGAACTAATGAATTTTATTTGCAGTGATAATGTTTAAGATGGAAAAAACAACTTGATTGTCTGGGCAATGTCTGTGGCTATCCGCCACGCCGGCTCAATACAAAGACATTGCCTGTAGGCTATGTCCGATCAAGGCTTTCAAACTGGTTCTTTGCGTTCTTTGCGACTCTCTCCGATTGAGTCAGCAAAAGTCAAACCTCAATTCGAACTCAGACTAAAAAATGCATGTACACACTTGTATACATATGTATGTATAAAAACCATATTTGCTTATACTTATAAGCATGTAGAATTGGGCAAAACTGTAAAAATTCGACTGGGGGAAATTTTTTTGGCATCAATGGAGATTTCCGCCCAACAATAAATTGTAAATAGAGAGAGAGAGAGAGAGAGAGAGAGAGAGAGAGAAGAGAGAGAGAGAGAGAGAGAGAGAGAGAGAGAGAGAGAGAGAGAGAGAGAGAGAGAGAGAGAGAGAGAGAGAGAGAGAGAGAGAGAAGAGAAAGAGAAGAGAGAAGAGAAGAGAGAGAAGAGAGAGAGAGAGAGAGAGAGAGAGAGAGAGAGAGAGAGAAGAGAGAGAGAGAGAGAGAGAGAAAGAAAAAGAGAGAGAGAGACAGGTAAATAAAAGGAGAAAGACTGGTAGGGAGATATAAGGAGAACGACAAAGCGAATTCTCTTTTTTTACAGGCCACAGTAAGGCATCGTAACGTTTTACAATACCCCTCTCCCCCGCCGTCGCTCCAACCTAATTGCGTTACGCAATACTTCTACGCCGTTGGCGGATTCTTTGGAATGCAGAAATCATCACCTCATCACTTAAAAACTGCTGGCAATAGCCATATGCCAGTCATGCCATATTTTCTGCTCGATGATGAAGCCAACATTGCGTCTGACGAAATCACCTTGTATGCTGGCCCCTCGTAAGTAAAAAAGGGGGACGGGGGAGTTTTCTTTCCCTCGACAAAAATGTGTGATAAAAAAAGCCAGCAATATCTTAGCGCGCGGTAAATCGATATCTCACGAATTAGGCGCTCAGAGGAATTCCATCAACCCCCCCTCCAACCCATTCCGCTCTCGACAGGGCCGATCGCATGACATATCGAAAGGCAAAAAAAATTCAAATTCAAGTCTAATAAAACGAAAAACTAAAACTAAAGTAAACAAAAGAAAAAGCACAAGAAGAAAAATAAAGATCCTCATGTGAACACATTGAATTGGTACGCGTGTATGTTTTGTACTTAAGTTTCTCTTTTCCCGTTTTTATACCGACGTTTGGCATTGCAAGTTGCAGCAGCAAGTGCCGGCAAAAAGTGCTGTGAATGCTGCCGCCCGCCTCTTCCCCGCTGCTTGTCCTCCTGTCTACTGCCAGCATGATTCCGCTCGCTTCGGCATTCGATTTTGTTACGTCATTTTAAAAATGCTTAGCGCTCATTGGCTAAGAAAATCGTACGATACGATGAGAAAGTTTCGTTTCGAACGCACAGACCATTGAGACCCAGAAAGCACGTTAAACTCAAAAAGATGTGCATACTTCCATACAAATATATGTACAAACATTCTCTCGCATGCCTACCCATCGGGAAATTATCTCCTGCATGACAAAGTCAGCAGTGATATCATCGATGACATATAGGTGACAGTATCATCCATGACACATTGGGAGACATGTCATCGTTGGGGGTGCTATGCTGTTCATTTGCTTGAATGTAATTGGCTAGTGAAATTTAAATAAGGTTTTAGCGTCGGTTGAGCGTTAGCATGAAGTGGCGTAGGGGATGAGTGCTCGACTCAGAATCCGAAGACTGCGGTATCGATCCCTGGCTGAGGCGAACAAAAATTTTTTCAAAAATAGATTTTTAAAAATTTGCGAAATATTCAAAGAGAAGACAAAGAAGAGAGCTTTGAACTGGTTTCTATAAATAGAAATTTAGAGAGATAAGAAAATGCGTTGCTCTCAAATGATTTTTTCGCCATCGCATCCACTAGCATGACATGTCATGCTAGGAGTCACCAATGACATTTTCTAATCCCACGATGACATGTCACCGGTGAATTCACTGTCCAACTCCTGTTCAAATGTCATACAAAATGTACTATGAAATCGCAGGCGTTCCGGATTCAAAGTCACCCGGATTTCTTCGATGATGTCAGGTGGACATTTCCCGCTGGGTACATGTTCATATACAAACATGCATACATCCATAAATAGATACACTAAAATAAAACTTCATGGCTTCATTCAAGTTTCAGACAGCGGTTGAGCATGCGGCTTTTTCGCATAAACTGCTTTCCTCATTTTGCTCTCTTGAGACGCATATTTTTGCTCTGTCATTTACCGGGCTTGTTTTGCTCTTTCTTCTACGAAAAAAACAAACCATTTGATCCGTTAGTCGAGGGCCAGGGTTTAGTTTTTTTAAAACATTTTAAATATCTGGCATGTGCACATTTGTATATACAACAAACTGAATAAACGTATGTACATACTTATGTATTTACGCTTGACGACGAAGGTGGTATGACGACGAGGTGGCATAATTTCGGACCATGGGTACAATCCTTTTTCTTTCTTTTTTCTACTCGCGTTTTCTTATGTTCCTCGAAATTTGTTTTTTCCCATAATTTCTCCAAAGCTATTAAGTATTCTCTTCTTCTCTTTTATTTTGTATTGCCGATTTTGTTTTTTTGGTTTCGTATTCGGTTTTTAGCAATCTATTCTAAATGAATAATCCCCGGGAGCTTTTTTCCTAGAAATTTTTATCGGCGAAAAAAGGAAGTATTCTTATCGTCAATAAAAGAGAGAAAATGATGACCTTTGCTTAAAGATGTTCGAAGTGCTTGCTCCTTTTGTAGGTATGCCCTTCCAAATGTGCTTAAAGTGGAAGATTTTTTTGGTTTTTCAAATCCACAGGGAAATAACGGGGCTCCTTTTATGGCAGAATTCTAGAGAATATTTGTTTAATACCTTTCGTTGCAATAATTGTATAATATCGTTTTAACTTTAAAACTACAGCCGAAACTCTTTATACCAGGCCTCGTCCACTTCATGGCGATCTTTCCATTTTATCGACGATCGCGTAGCCAGGGCTGCGTTTATAACTTAAAGTTAAGCTGGTGCTCCCTTTTAATGAATTCCTTCTTATACAGAAATAATTTGACAATTTTAGTGGACACACAT
The DNA here is from genome assembly GCA_020466095.1 of Chlorops oryzae. Lineage (NCBI taxonomy): Eukaryota > Metazoa > Arthropoda > Insecta > Diptera > Chloropidae > Chlorops > Chlorops oryzae. Next base: position 66,294,268 of record CM035806.1, read on the forward strand.
ACAGTAAAACTCCTAAAAAGGTTACACCTAAAAACAATATTCGAAAATACTTCTACAGAATTTCGGCAGAAATCGAATTCCAAACCATTGCCTTCCATTCCTAAGACTTTACTGTATACACTTAAAAAAACTTTTGGACGACCTCATTTCTTTAAGTACTTAATACATATGCTTAAGTGATATACTGAGTCTGATACCTGGATTGCAATAATCCAGGAATTCCTATACATCAATATGCAACACAAACGTAAGCTATCAATTTGAATCAAATCGAAGTTGATTATAACTGGTTCTATATAATTTCTTGTGTTGAATATTCGCAAAAATTGTTGCTTTTGGAAACCAAGCATAAATTCAATTAAGCCAGGGGTTCCCAAACTTTTTCAGCCCACGGCGCACTTAGAAATGTAGTATTGTAGTATATGGTTTTATGATACATAGTTTTGTAATTTTAGTAGAAAACCGGGTTGTTTGATTTGTGACTGTTTTGATGAATTTTTCATTAGTTTTCTCTTATTCAATCTAAAGAGACATAACTTTAAAAAATGCATTTGCATTTAACTAACTTTGATCAGCTAAACCGACACAATTCCGATTTCAATTTAAAGTTTCAAAAATAAAAAAAATCGTCTAAGCCGACACAATTCGAAATTAGTCAATATTGCTTACACTCTGAGCATTGCTTTCTAGGTTATTTTTTTTATCGTGAAAAGAGACATACATTGTTTTTTATTTTCTATTTTTCAATGAAAAACCCAGTTTTGATAATGCTCACAGGTAGCTCTGTGATCCACGAACAAATTCCTTGGATTAACTCAATTTGGACAAATTTCGAATTGCACCAGTTTAGATATGTACATATGTACATATTTTGAAAACAGCTTCCGTTAAAACGATCTCTGGAAAATAATTAATATGAAAGGCTTTAAGAGCTCAATTTCAATATTTCTTACTCATCACTTCACTTCCGTTAAATGATTCATGTGGTTTTCTTTAATACAATCAGGCACAATCTTTTTCTGGATTTATGTGTTCACTCAGCAAACGCAGTAAACTGAACTGTTATGAGCTGGTTATCCCAAAAGTAGAAATGTTTTAGTCCATAATAATAACGCAAGCTCATAATAATGACTCAAAGTCGACAATTCAAATAACACATAACAATTTTCTAGACAATTTATCAAAAAAAAAAAAAAAAAAAATTGAAATTCACTGGAGAGAATCCCAGCACAGTGAAGAAGGAGAGGCATCAATGGATGATTCACCAAGGCCCGGACTTCCTGCATGGCCCAATTGTTCTTGAGGCCGCACTATTCACAAAAAATTATCTTTATGGTATCCGGACTTCTTGTAGGGGATTTAAAATTTTTGTTTTTAGTCCCACTGAGGCTGTCATAGATCCTTTTTTGGGTTTGGAGTTCAAAATACAAATGAAAGTTGGCCACACCGATCTTTGTAGGGGTAAAAACAGAGTTAAGTTGGGAAGAAAGAGAAGAAGGTTTGGAAGAAAAGTGATGGAAAATTGTTAAATATATAATCGCATTTTCACGGACTATAGCTAATGGGTGCATACAGTTGAGCAAATGTTATGCAACTATTGAGCGAAAGTTCTCAACTGTTATTTTCGCTGAACGCTATGCTGACTTCAGTGAAAAGTATTTCGTATTTGTATTTGATGAAAGTCTCGGTTATGATGGGTACCTACATGAAGTATATCACTCACAACATGAATTGGAGAAGCATTTCTCGTTTTTGATTCATTGTAGATTTATAATCAGCTGTCTTTCTGTCTGTCTGTGTTGAGCAAAAGTAGCTAAATAAAGGGTCTGGCGGGTTAAGCAAAGGCATGCGGCATCATGAAAGGCATTTTTAAATTTTGTTGATTTTTCGATAGGCGCCATCTAAAGACATTGTGGAGACCACTTTTTAGATTTTTATTTTGAACGGTCCTTGAAATATCCTTGAAAATCCTTTTTTATAAGCCTTTTTTCAAAATTCTATTTCTCAACAACCAATTGAGATAGAGAGACGATCTAAGCAGATTATGTTAGATAATAAAACAAGGAAGCTAAAAATATTTTTTTTTAATTTTTACACTGAGAAAATTTTTTTCACAAAACTAAAAAGAAAATTTTGAATATTTTTTTCAGTGTATTCCCAGTTTCCCGCCACTCTATAAATTGCTTTTAGAAATACCCCTTAGTATTTACTTTCATTTAAAAGAAAAAAATATTTCAATCAGATGGCGCAGCAGTGTGATATTCAAAAAAATTCAAGTGCACCTATATGCTCCCAGTACTAATATCCAGTACAAATGTGTACAATATGGTACAAAAACACATCACTCATACGTAATGATACCAACTGTTCTGATTTAGGCAGGACAAGTTCTGATTTGCAGAAGCCAGTTCTGATTTAGTTTTAAGAAAAATCAGAACTCTGATTTTCCGGAATGTGTTCTGATTTGTTCTGATTTTCCATTGATATCTAAATATGGGAATCCGCATGTCCACCAACATTCATTTAAATGAACATTCACCCATTATTTCTTTTTTAAATTTAAAATCGAATAATCGATAGCATATACATATGTATATCGAAGCACATTGCAACACTATAAGACATACAGTGACATCCCTATTCGCTAATTCATTTTCTTCTTCGTTTTCTTCGCTTGAACAAACGCAATATTACATGATCAATCGAAATATGATTTTAAAGCAAGCAAAGAAGTAACGGCAGCCACTACAAGTGCTAACAGCACAAGCACTTCAGCAAGCCACCACTGCACTAAGGGCTAGAAAGTCATTTTTTTTTGGCAAAAAGTCTAGAAAAGGAGAAAGAGCATCGAATTTTTGCACAAAGGTGCAGAGAACAACTCTTAGATCGATGTTAAAATTAAATTTTTATTGGAAGATTTTTAAGGGTACCTCCAGTACTAGGGTGTGTTCGGGACAACACATAAAAGCGTCCAAAATCCGCAATTCCTAATTTTTTTCAATGAAAATCGGTGTGTGAGTTCGTTTTGTTTGGGACTTAATAGACAACATTCTGAAGCTTCATTTCTGTATAGGCTTTATGGACTGCCGAGGACTGCTTCATATTTTTTGTTCTCGCAGAACATAAGGAAAATTCAAAAATTTATTTAAAAAAAGCTTCAAGTGTTTAGCTTAACTTGTTTCATATACTAAAAAAAAACCCACACAAAAGAGTGATGAGATTTTATTGTACACACATACCTGAATGCTACTATCCATATTTAAAAAAAATTAAGTTTCGAAGAAATTGATTAAAGAATTTGAACAGGCAATCTCACTTAATTTCAATTATTTGGAACGCCAAGCCGCACGTTGTTTGCTTTGTGAACTTTGACAGGCTGTCAAATTAAAAGGGTTACCAATAGAAAAAAATGAAGTCGGTTTTATAATGGTCAGAGTATTTTCTTACTATATGCATACTAATTTTTTCCAAATTACTACACAAAAATTTCGACTTTTTGTCAAAAAAAAGCGGCCAGCTGGCACATAGTGCACTGGAAGTCTTATATCGGTGTGCATAAATGATTCAGAAGAAGATGTTCAGCAGAATCCTGAGGTTTAGGTTTTATTGTTGTTTTAATAAAAGTGATCTCAAAATTAAGGTTAATTTGGTTTGATTTCCCTAATGTTTTAATAACTGGCCCTTATTTTTTGTTGAGATTTGCCTAGAGGTGTAAAAAATGTACTAAAATGTACATTCAGATTTTAAAATGTAGTCTGATTTTTGTTCTGATTTATGTTCTGATTTTTTTAGCCCATGTTCTGAATAGTTCTGCCTTTTGAATTCGATTTGTGGCCGAAGTTCTGCTTTTTCTTCCCAAACAGTTGGTATCATTACTCATACGCCAAGTCTTAAGTATAAAAATATGCAGTATATTTTTCTAAATATTTCAAAAACTAATATAGATAGAAAGATGAAACAAACGGTGAATCATTGTTAACAAAACAAGGAACCCAGAACATATATTTTTATATTTTACACTGAGAAAAATTTTTGCACAAAAAAGAAAACAAAAATTAGGCTATTTTTTTCAGTGTATTCCGGGTTTTGTAATACTTTTTTGCTATTTTAAAAACATACCTCCCAGCTTAAACTTTTATTCAAAAGAAGATTTATTTAAATCGATGAATAGCTTCTTGAGATATTTAAGAAAACATAAGAGCATATTTTTGTACTGTACCATATTGTACACATTTGTACTGGATATTAGTACTGGGAGCATATAGGTGCACTTGCAATTTTTTGAATATCACACTGCTGCGCCATCTGATTGAAAAATTTTTTGCTTTTAAATGAAAGTAAATACTAAGGGGTGTTTTTAAAAGCAAATTATAGAGTGGCGGGAAACTGGGAATACACTGAAAAAAATATTCAAAATTTTCTTTTTAGTTTTGTGAAAAAAATTTTCTCAGTGTAAAAATTAAAAAAAATTTTTTTAGCTTCCTTGTTTATTATCTAACATAATCTGCTTAGATCGTCTCTCTATCTCAATTGGTTGTTGAGAAATAGAATTTTGAAAAAAGGCTTATAAAAAAGGATTTTCAAGGATATTTCAAGGACCGTTCAAAATAAAAATCTAAAAAGTGGTCTCCGCAGTGTTTTTAGATGGCACCTATCGAAAAATCAATAAAATTTAAAAATTCCTTTCATGATGCCGCAACCCGCTAGACCCTTTGGCTATCAAAAAACGGAGTCTGCTCAGTCAACATGTTACGAATGTTTTTTTTTTTCTTTTTTTTTTTTTGCTCGAACCCACTTAAAATATATTAATAAGCACTTGCTATTAGTTTTGTAACTATCCTAAATTGCGAAATGAACACATAAATGTGTAAGAACATACAAACTAATTCATGGGAATATTTCTATTGACACGCCTAAAAATCAATAGGATTTAAAACTTTTTTTATTTATTATTTCCATTTCTTCTAAGTCTGACGGTCAGTGATCGTACACGAGTCTGAAAATTATCCTTTCACAAATTTTCTAATTGGCCAGCCCTTCTGGGAAAAAGTAAGATAAACCACTCCGCGCATCATTGCGTCCCTCATTCGACGAAAGTTGGGCATTTAGCCTGGTGTAAGACCAGCCATTATCATTATCGTTTGCATTGGATATTGTATTATTACAGTCCGAAGATAAACATTTGGCTTTCATTTCCCAGCATTGACTTGAAAAATTATGAGTTTATTTAGGAAATGGAGGAATATGCAATTAATGGTATTTTTCCTTCATATTTACAGGTGTCCTAGGTAGCATACAAGAAGACTTTAATATCGGTGATGCTGAAGGTGGCTTCCTGCAGACGGCTTTCGTCCTTTCGTATATGGTCTGCGCGCCCGCGTTTGGTTATCTCGGCGATCGATATTCGCGTCGATGGATAATGGCCATTGGCGTATTTCTTTGGTCAACGACGACGCTGCTTGGCTCATTTATGCAGCAATTCGGTTGGTTCGTAACATTCCGAGCCTTAGTTGGAATCGGTGAAGCCTCTTATAGTACAATAGCGCCTACAATAATATCCGATCTTTTCGTCCATGACATGAGGTCGAAAATGCTGGCGCTCTTCTATTTTGCAATTCCTGTTGGCTCCGGTTTCGGGTAAGTAAATTCATTTAAAAAATTATTTAAGATCCGAAACTTCCTTTTGAAAACAGACTTATTTAGGCGGACGCGGACTTGGACTCTGTATTTATCGGGTATGTGATTGTTTGCCTTTTCCCAGGGAAATAAATCACTCCAATTTTCGAATTGAATTACCTTTCGCCGGGAAAGGTAAAACAATCACAAACCCGTATTTGTTTTTATTTTATTAAAAAGAAATTTTGTTTATCGCTTTGAATTTTGTTACTGCGATTGACCATGATTGAGCTTGATCGCTGAGCGGTGGCGATCTTTAGGCGCCCCACTCGATGGATACATTGATAGATTGATCTTCAAGAGTTTCGGTGATTTTTTATTTTTGATATTTCTCCATAAAATTCGATAATCTTTTGTGAACCGAATCCTCCGCTATTTGAAGTTATCGGCACTCATCGGTGGCTTATCTATCTGGAGGCATTCGAAATTGCTCGAAGTAAATTGTCGTGGGATTTGCCAAAGCATCTTGAATTTATTGGAGGACTTGTAATGATTGTGAAAAAATTTGTTTTTTGTTTTCTTGAGCGTCTACCGTTTTATAAATTGCTCATTTCTTGTCGCCTCCAATTGAAGTCGTGTGTGATGAGAGAAAATTCTTACACGAAAAAATATAATTGAATATACTGTCGTTTAAAAGGGATCAACATTAATTGACCTTTTCGCGGTTTTAAAACTAAATCAATTGAATTGATTTGATCAATCAGACCAAATTTGAAGACGATATGACGGCATAACGACATACGTGCAATGATCGAAATGGACAATTAGAATTGCTTCAAAATGTAATTCAATTAGTTTCAATATTCCTTCGATAATTGAATAAATTTTCTTTCTTTTTTAAGTTATATTGTTGGCTCGGAGACCGCCCGCATTGCTGGGGACTGGCGTTGGGCCTTGCGGGTGACGCCAGCGCTGGGGATCGCCGCTGTTGTTCTTCTACTGCTCATAAAAGACCCTAAACGAGGCGAGAGTGAGGGCTCACATCAATTGGAATCGACATCGTACAAGGAGGATATTGTCGATCTAGTCAAAAACCGTTCATTTATGCTATCCACAGCCGGCTTTACTTGTGTAGCATTTGTCGCCGGTGCTCTGTCCTGGTGGGGACCGAAATTCATTTACCTCGGATTGCGTATGCAGCCAGGCAATGAGAATCTTCAACAAACTGAGTAAGTAAAAGTCAAATCGAAGCGAATTCAATCGAATCACTTGAAGAGATTACTAACCATTGAGGCATTTAAAACTTTTGGATCACCGCAAACAAAAAAACAAAAAATATCCGATCCGTTTTGCAATGCATTATTATTGAGTCTTCCAATTTTTAAATGTACTGTATGTGTATGGAAAAAACAAATAGCGTATCGTACAAGTTTGGCATTGTTGCCATGATTGCTGGTCTCTTTGGTGTGCCTCTGGGCTCGATATTGGCCCAACGTCTGCGACCGCGTTGGGAAAGCTGTGACCCCTATATCTGCGCTGTGGGTCTGCTGACATCGGCACCGGCGGTGTATCTCGCGCTGGTCACACCTCAGACAAGCGAAACAGCTTGTTTCTTCCTGGTGTTCTTAGCACAGATCTCGCTTAACCTTTGCTGGTCGATTGTGGCTGATATTTTGCTGGTAAGATTATTTATGCTCAATTTATATTTGGCTGCAACTTTTCGCCAACGTTTTCACTGCTTATCAAATGAATCGAAACAAATCGAACCCAACGGAAACCAAACCATTGAAATCCATCGAATCGTCGTGGACTCAACTTGTACGAACGCTGAATTAATGCAAAAGAGAAGAGAAATCTTTTTGTTTTTCCTCTTCAATATTATTTAAAAAGCTAATTTTTATAGAAACAGTAATTTCAGAAATTAATAACGTCTATTTTTTCTATTCTCTCTTCCTTTTTATTTATTTATTTTTTTTTTTTTTTGGTTCGTTTTCGTGATTTCCGCTAAATTTTTTGAAACCGAAAAAAATTACGAAAAATGAAAAATTGCAACCCGCCAGCGTTTCGTACGTATTTGGTGTCATAACAATGACTGCTGGCCTTCTGGGTGTACCCATGGGATCGTTGCTTTCCACACGTTTAATAAAGCATATACCCAGAATTGATCCATATTTGTGCGCCATTGGGCTGATTGTGAGTGGACCATTGATGACACTTGCCATGATTATTGTGTCACGCCAAACAGTTTTAACCTATGTTCTGATCTTTTTCGGACAATTATTTTTAAATATGAATTGGGCAATTGTTGCGGACATGCTGCTGGTAAGAATTTGACTTTTCCGCTATATTTTATTCTTTGTTCTTGTATTTAACTTCACAAATGCACACAAAAACAACAACATTTTTTCTTAATGTTTTCAAATTTAATTTTTTCTAATACACAAAATGAGACAGAAGTGAAGGTACCTTTTTTACGTTGTGTCATTGTAATTTTAGTTTTTAATTAAGTACTTCCTCTTTTGACTATGCTTCCTCCTTAGTATTTTTCTGCCATTTATCATTCGTTCGGAACTCCTAAGTTCAATTTCATTGCTTATTTTTACCAAAAAAAAAAACAAAAAAAAGACTGGTTTTACATCGGTCATAATAAGATTCTGGTTTGGTATTAATTGCCTTTTGATCAGGGTTGGAACTTGCCGAAGAAAAAAGTGCAGCAGTTTTGAAAAAAGGCAGTAGATTCGAATTTTGCGCAGTTAAAAAACCAATGCCGAACTATTTTTCATAACAAAAATATACTAGGGGTCTTCCCTTAAACGTGTATTTGCCTCCAAAACTTCGAAAACTCGTAAATCGAGAAGGCTTTGAAATGAATGAACGAAGTTTTGTATGAAAACTTTTACATGTTTCCGCTTTTTCGATCTTTTGACGTTTAAGGGAATTTGTGTTCAAATAAGACTCATAAATGAGTGCGGCATGTCTGGTATAAAACTCTTATTTGAAAAAAATTAGAGTCAGCTATGAGTACGAAGGGTCGTATAAAGGGTCTCAGGTGGACTGAAGATGGATGCTTGAAACGGGCTCATATTGCTCGACCCGCCCAAAAAATGAAATATGCTGTTTAAAAACTCTTAAAATAGCTCATTATGAGGGCTAGGATTCCGAATTAGGCTGCGGTTATAGCAGATGCGTAAACTAAGTCTTACTACTACGCACGAGCACGCATGTTAAAACAAAAACAAAGGAATGATGTATTGTGGTTATAGTTCTAGCGGCTTTGTAGTGCGCGCTCGTACACACTCGTACGACCTTTTTGATGCGACCAAATAATTTGTTTTTCCGTCAGTTGCCTGCACGACTTTGTAGAGCAGGACAATTATCAATAGTGACCCAAAGATAAATCGGATTGCAAATTTTTCGAATTGTATCTATTTAAATTAGATCTAGATCTCCCCTTAGTGTGAGGAGTCCCCCTAAATTGATGGGAAATCTAGGGAATGTTTCTCTAGGGATAATTTTCCGAATTAAAGATGTATTTTCCCTAAATTGCCAACAGTGAAAACTTAGAAAAACTATCGATGGTGTTTTCGATAGTTTTCCAGCTCTAAAACTTTAACTTTCGAATGTAAACAAACAAAAGAAGCAACATTTGGTCGCATGCAATGTAACCAACGAAGTCGCATTAAATCTTATCTTGCGTAGTCGTAAGACTTAATTTACGCATCTACTATAACCGCAGCCTTAGCAGTCATACGTAGGCACGTAGTATGTACTAATGGTCGTCCAGTAGTATGTACTAACGGTAGTACGAATTTCCAATAGTACGAAATTTTTTGCATTGGCTATTCTATAGTACGAATGAAAAATTTTTTTTGCTATTCGATTATACGTATAATCGTATTTTTAAAGCATTTGTTGGTTTTCCATAAAAAAAAAAAATCCAAAAAAACGGTAAATTTCTTTAAAAATTCAGTTATTTTGTTTTAAATAAAAAAATGTGTGTCCAATAATACGAATTTTCCAACATTAGGAAAGTGCATGACAATATATAACTCGTACTATTGGACGACCACTGTATGTATATAATTGCTTAAAAACTCAACATGTTTGCTGGGAAACATCTCTTATCTTTTGAATGTTTTCCTATACTAATTCAACAATTGTGTTTCCACGTCTGACCGCGGACTTTAATACAAATATCGGTCGCAGAATTTCTTATTTTATCCAGGGTCAAGTCTTTTCAAATTGATTAGTTGTAATAAAATATTTGAAATATTATATTTCAAACATTTTTATATTTTTATACCCGACACACTCTGTGTCGAGGGTATATTGCGTTTGTGTGGTTGTGTGTAACACCCAGAACCAGTCGAGATAGACCATACAAAATATATATAGAAATGATCAGCGTCACTAGGAGATTCGATTTAGACATGTCCGTCTGTCTGTCTGTATACAGTTTTCTTATCGAAGGAGTTGAGCTATCTTGACAAATCTTGGTATGCGTGTTCACGGGGACATGAGTAAGAACAAGTTCGAGAATGGACCCGATCGGACCATTTTCAGGGGTACCTCCAGTACTAGGGTCTGTTATGAAAATCACAAAAACTGCTCTAAAACCGATGTTTTACAAGATATTTTGATGAAATTTGGCATTTGAACATATTTTAGGCCAACTAATGTGATTTACAAAAATCAGAAAAATGGGCGTGGCAGAAGGGCGTTTTTCGAAAATTGTCTCCTACTCCCGAAACGCCTATGGGACTTGAACGAAAATTGGCACTTATACTTCCTTTGCGGCCATAAACATCCTGTCCAAAAATTTTCTTGATCAGTCCATTATTAAGGGTACCTCTTGTACGAGGGTCTGTCACAAAAATCTCAAAACTGCCCCAAAATCTGAATTTTTCCAAATAATTCAATGCAACTTAGAATTTGCGCGTATATTTAGGCCTCTGATTAGAATTCCGAAAAATTGGAAAAGTGGGCGTGGCAAAGGGGCGGTTTTCATAAAGAAATTAAACAAAAGTCGGTATATGGGGCCCCTATGGCCTTAAACAACTCCTGATATTAAAAATTATTTGAAGATGTGTGTCTATTGTCAGGCTTGCCTGACTATAACACCCTTACTTGTTTTTATATTGGTTACACTCGGATAAGAATTAAAATCATGAGCGTGAACGTCAAGTCCGAAGCGAAAGGAATTTTGGTACCAAATCTCCATGAAATGCGATACCATTACATTCAAAAGTTCAACTAACAATATCGCACTACATACCTACCTAGTGCATTTTTTATCAGCATCAGCAGCTAATCATCAGCATCGTCAATATTTTTGTGAGCCTAACTGTAAATTTAGGACTTAAGCAATCGCGGCGTCTCTCTCTTCATAATCATTCAAAAAACTACTAAAATATATTAACTCATTCCATTAATTTTGATACTCGAAAAGGGTTAACACACCCCAAATTATCCGTCATTTCCTAACAACTTTTTAAAAAAGCTTGACCGAAATGCAATAAAAAAAACCAACCACTCTTGATTGATGGTATTGATGTTGCGAATATTCTCATATTTCTGGACATTCGCAAAATTTTATGCAAATATTAACGTCCGAAGAATATACAAATCCTATGGATGTAATATTTTTCTTTTATGTAGATTGATTTGATATGTGTATTGATTTGTAGATTTCAAAACAATATTTAAAAGTTATTCAAAAAAGGCTGGAGAATAATTTTAAATTAATTTTCTTTACGAAAACAAATTAATTAAATAACTTCTTTTTTTTTTATCATTGGGCAGCACTCTAACAAAAAATATGTGGGGCTTATACGGCACGTCAGCTGTCAATACCAAAGTATAGATAAGTGGCGCTTAATTTAAAACTGAACATTCGCATTCGCGAATAGCGGCGACAGATATTCGCATTTGCATTCGCATTCGCGAATGTTTAAAAACCACATTGTAACATCACTAATTAATAGCAGAAAAAAATCTTTCCGTCTTGAAGGATTTTAATTTTCAAGGTCGCGTATTTAACTTATTACAATCTCCACGTTCTCCACGTATGACACATAAATTGAAATCGAAAATTATACTATTAAATTCTATGCGTGAACGTTACTGAGTTAAATCGATTAGAAATTTCTCTAACTACATTTGCACGATCGACAATATCAAGATTTTTTGCAATTAAAATAATGCGTGGGAGATAGTTGGGGAAAATTCCCAAAATTTGTTTTTAATATTGTTTCTATTTTTTTATATTTTTTATTTTCGTATTTCGCTTTATTCACTTTTTGTTTAAACAAAAATTTTTCTAATTTTTTTTTTTCACCTTAAATTATTTTTTGAAAAAGAAAAGTAAAATATTCCAAAACAAAACAAAAAGAAAAAAGTGGCCTTGAATTTCTCTTGGCCTTGTGATTTTTATTTTTTTATTTTTTGAGAATTTTAACACCTTCATTGGCTCCTAATTCGATTTGTGTAGGTTATCATTTTGAAATATTCATTCGCTGTTTTATGTCTTCTTTAAATATTGACGAAAAAATCGAATATTTTATGCAAGCCTTAAATTTGATTGAATTTATTCAAGCCGAACTTTGGCCTGTAGCATAATCTATGAATATTTATTTATTAAATTTATTTTTGGGTGTTAAAAAAATTTGAATGAAATTTCTTTTAAGTTTCCAAAATCTTAGGTGCTGATTATGTATGGCAACCAAAAAAAGTTGAGTTGCCTCAGAGGCAACCGAACTATTAAGGCAACCGAACTAGAAATTGCGATTACGGATGGCAACTTATTTTGGTTGAGTATTGCGTCGCGTTGCCAACTGAAAATCTAGAATTTTCGGCAACTAAAAACATATGTTTCAAGAAAGCATCAATATTTTTTGAAATTTGTTGATTTGAAACAGTTTTTTTGAAAAGTTTATGCATCAGGTTCACAAATTACGCGATAAAAAGGTTATTTAGGAGATCTTTTTACTCACTGAAAATTAGAGACCAGGGCGCACAAACGTAATACGTTGAAGAAATTGCAACAGCCAAGCAGCCTGCACGTTCAAAATCCATTTAAATTGTTTTTAATTCAACTAAGCAATGAGACATCGCGCTATGTACTCGATGAATAAAACGCGACGTGGATAGATGTGGAAATGTCTTTAATATGGTTTTGGAACAAACACCAATATGCATAGTGCTAAAAGGAGAGCTAAATGTTCTAGAACGACGAATATGTGGAACATAATAGAGGCTTAAAAAATTCTTCGAAACTGGATCTTTACAGAAAATCTGGATTTCAGTACATTCTGGAATCATGTACATTAATGGAATCATTGGATTATTTCATTAAACTAAAGTTAGTACTTAACGATTCAGCTATACGGCAAATGTATTCCAAATCTTTCTCCGCCCTATATCTGGATGCTGTTCCAAAACCTCCTTTAATTTTTGTTAATATTTTTTTTTTGCTATCACCATTTTGTCTTTAATAGTTAAAAACTATCAATAATTGCAATACTTTTGTATTTAAAAAAAAATTTCATTTAACTATGTTCCATTTTACGAACTATTGCACCCCCAGGCAACTGAAAAATGGAAAAGGCAACTGCTAAATAGCAGTTGCCTTGTTTTGACTGTTAAGGCAACCGAACCGAAAAAGCGTTGCCATCCGTAATCGCTACAAAATTTGTGAGGCAACTAACAAGGCAACTAAAAAATCAGCTGCATGTTCTAGTTGCCATACGTAATCGCATTTTGGTTGCCTTGCGCGAAAGGCAACCAAACTAAAAAAAAGTTGACATACATAATCAGCACCTTAATTCTTTCTTATTTATTTCAAAAAAAGTTCTTAAATTAGTCGAATTGTTTACGTTTACTATCGCTTGTTGTTTTGGGCAGAAGACAACAAAATGATTGGAAACGTGAACAACGTAATTAAAATGGAGGCACGACTCATTCGTCGGGATTTCTTAAAAATAAAACAAGATAACGGTTAACGGTTCAACTGAAAGATTATTAATCTAAAATACTCGCACAGTGAAACTTCTGCTTCGCAAGAGGAAGCTTAACACTTTCTACCTTCAACTCTTGCAGGCGACCGAAAATATTGTTGAACTCCAAAAATCGTATAAAAAAGTGTTCACTGTGCCTTTTGGTTTTTTTTATTATTTCTTTTTATTTATATTAAACGAGAAAATGTTGAAAGCTTTTTTGTTGTGCTTTTGTTGTAAAGTAATTGAGTTTTGTATTCTTATTTATGTATACCTTTTCGAATATTATTCGTGCGCCTTATCACTAGTTTCGCTTGGCCCATTAGAACGTTTCTACTATAATTATAGACCTATATATCCAGACGTATACATGACATTATGCATTCATATATAGCTGCGTTATCTTGTAGTGACAGATGCTTTTTTTTTGTGTCCAATTTAATAATATTTTTATTTTTTTGTCAAACCTCGGTGAAGATCGTATAAGTAAATTTAATCTTTGATCTTTTTATTTCATTTGTCGTCAGACGATTTTGTGTTTGTTTTTATTATTGCTTTTGGTTTTTTCTTTTCTTACCGTTTGTTTTGCACATTGTTTTCTTTGATGCGCTTCTTTTTATTATTTTTAGCAAACTCTGCCTTTGCTTTCGCAGTCAAGCATTTAAGTTGATATGAGGAAATGAAATCTTTAATTAGAATAGACCTTAACGCAAGACCGACAAGACAAGATTTGAAACTAATATTATGGCAGATTGCATATTCCTATCTCTCTCTCTCTCTCTCTTTTTCTCTTTCTCTCTTTCTCTCTTTCTCTCTTTCTCTATTTCTCTCTTTCTCTCTTTCTCTCTTTCTCTCTTTCTCTCTTTCTCTCTCTCTCTCTCTCTCCCTCTCCCTGTCCCTCTCTTCTCTCTCCTCTCTCTCTCTCTCTCTCTCTCTCTCTCTCTCTCTCTTTCTCTCTTTCTCCCTCTCTCTCCCCCTCACTCACTCACTCACTCACTCACTCATTCACTCACATAATTCAATTGTGTTTTATACAAAAATATAGGTATTTATTTTTTCTTCATATTATTCTATACTAAACGTCCCGTTTTGACATGACAGACTTGCGGTGAAGGCCTGTTTTCACCGCATGAATTTCTATGTTGACATAACTGGTAATGTGTTGTTTCGCTTCGAATGGGTTAAAGAGGATTCGCAATTTTGTTTGATGCATATGCACACCTACTTGTATGGGTGTAAAGTGAGAACTAACATTTCAATTGCATGTCCATTTAATTGAAACATTTTCCCGTTTGAATTTTATCAATTCACGATAGCTTAAGAAATTATTAAAACCTAAAATTACAACTGACACAATGGGTACACTATAAACGGAAAACTTTACTCGGTGTCCCGCAGCAAAATATATAAAGTGATTCCAAAAGAATGTGCATACGAAATTCGGTGTTGGTACAATTGCATCAGCCTAAGAAGTGCAATTCCTCGGGATGAAATCTATTTATTCATTTTTTGTTGAATATAAAGGTCTTCTGAATTTTCGTTGATAAGCAGTGCAAAGCGGAATGTTGAACAAGTCAGCTATAGCGTCATAAGAATATAGTTTTATCTCAGGACCAATATTACCAAACATATTTTTAAAAATTTTTAAATAAAAACAAATACTTTTTTTAAATTTCACTTTCCATATCGCGATTTTTTAAGTATGTATTTAGAAATATGTGGAAGCACCGACCAATACCAGGGCTGTGACAGCTGATGATTTAATTGTTATTTTTATGAATGGATGCTATAAATATTCATTCTATTGATTGTTTCGTACTCTAAATTGCTGTCCTCCGACTCAAGAACTTCCAACCCTGTATATATTTTTTGTGTTATTTCCGTAAACGCAATTTTTTTTATAAAACTTATTCCTTCAAATTCCCCTAATTTTTTTTGGAATATTGAACTAAAATTTGTTATAGATTTTAAATGCACTGTCGCGGTGTTTTGAAATATATTTCAAGGTTTTTTTATTTTAAATTTAAAATATACATGGTAATGTTGGCTCTTACTCTATTAATTTGCTCTAGTCGCTTATTGTATAATTTTGTTTCTTAATTGGCTTTCATTCATGTTTTTGCAGAATTTAGAGTGACCAAACGTTTGTTTTTGAAACAATATGTCCTTTAATTTCACGTATTTGCACGGAGAAGCGTGGACTTTGAATATCCTTTAACAAAATAAGCCTTAAAAGGAATGTGAAAAATTTTAAGAATCTTGATAGAATCAATTAGTTATGGTCATTAGAATTTAGACCCACGTTAATCAAACTAACGGAACCAAAAGTTTCTGCAAATCTCACATGAGTATAAAGAGTTTTGTTCGTACGAAGAACAGCCTGCCATATTTGTTTGAGGTGCAAAATTTTTTTTAAATATTTTTTTTTGGAGAACATCTGGTCACTCTGCCCATTAATACCGTAGCTCCATCTTGTGTTAAATTATTGTAGTGCATTTATTGGTGTTTGTCTTAATTCAAGCGCTTTTTATGGTTTATGTCTATTCTTAACCTACATATGTGATTTGGCTCCTAATGGCTCCTGATTTAAGTTTTCAAAGAATTCGCAAATGGATCGGGCGAATTAAAATTTTAAGTGAATTGGGAGAATTTTGTCAAAATGTATCGGGCACAAATTGTTGTGGTGAAATTAGGTAAAAAAAACAACGTGTCGGGCTTTCGTGCCTATTGCTCCTCAACCTATGTTTGAGACTTTTTGTTTACTTATAACTAAGCCGATTTTGACATTGACATTGACATTTTGTTTCACTTGTTGCACCCTTAAAGGCCATTTACACGTTTAGACATTTCGATAATGAAACACATTTTTTGTTGGCTATGCTTCCCATCGAATATTTGTTTCATTATCGAAATGTCTTAACGTGTAAACATCGTATAAGTAAAATCGTTATTTATGTTCAATTCACGTAACTCACAATTTATTATTTAATTTAACTATAAAACATATCGCACAAAATAGAACAGTATAAATTGTTCATTAATTTAAAGAGTTCTTAATAAGCTTTTCTCTTCACATGTTTTATATTATTTTTAGTACGTTGTTGTACCTACAAGGAGAGGTACGGCGGAAGCTTTCCAAATTTTATTCTCCCATGCGTTTGGAGATGCCGGAAGTCCATATTTAGTGGGCGTTGTAAGTATTCCATGCGGAATTTCGTAAATGATTCTATTTCATTTCATTATGGTATTGTATTTTCAGTTGTCGGAAGCTTTTAAGAAGTATCTTCGTAATAATCCTTCAGCTGCACAAACTTATTCAATTGGCGCGTTGGAGAGCTATTCACTTACTCTGGATTCAAACAATTTCAACGCTACGGACCTTATTCAATCATCAACGTCGCCGACAACAACCACAACAACAACAACCTCTGCTATTTCATCATTAGTCTCGAATGTTATGCTTCGCAATGATGTAAGATATTGAGAAGAATACAAAATTCGAAGCATTCCATAACATTCTCTCTCTTTTCTTTTTGAACAGGATTCGAATAACATAAAATTTGAAGCTTTACAGTATGCGCTTTTCTCCACCAGTTTTGTTGAGGTACTAGGTGGCGTATTCTTTCTTATAACGGCTGTCTTCATTTTACAAGACAAGAACAGGGCTCGTCAAGCCGTACGCGGTAAGTGAACTATGAAAAGTGAAATTTGAAATAGTTTGGAATAGTTATGTGCAAGATCATTGATTGCCAGGCTGACCTCTCTCTCTCTCTCTCTCTCACACACTCTTATACGTATAAGGTTTCCTTGATTATCCGATTTTCTGATTTTTTTAAATATTTTCATTTGTTTTTACTTTTCTAAATTAGTTTTCGAATTGAAAACGGTTGTCGTTGGTAAAACGAGAAGCAATGATAATATCAACGCATCAGAATCCTCAGAAGATTCTGATTGTTTGGTTATGAGTACGGATATTTTACTGCGCGAACGTGCATGATATTAGTAGACTCTTTGGTTAGTGGCTCGTTCAAAATTATCAAATCAAGGTATTTTCTTTGTTGTTATGTATTATGGTGCATTTGCTTTGAGTATTACCAAGAAAAAAAAAAAATGTAAAAAAAACATAAAGAATCCTCCAAAAGCCTGTGTATAACACTTCCATTCTTTCTGATTCTTGCTTGATGAAAAATTTTCCTTGAATGTCTAATAATTTCGTTCTTTATTCTATTTTACTGAACGAAGTTTTGCCGGGAAAAGCTTAACTTCGAAGATCACTTACAAAATGTGAAAATATTTATGAATCCTTTTTAGATTCCCTCAATAATTGAGCTAATGTTAAAATGTTAAATGTTGAAAAGATAACCTCTCAAGTTGAAAAAAAGCAATTAAAGCGTGTGCTTTAGAGGTAATTTAGCCAGCTGGCTGAACGAGATATGCCTTAAAAATATGCTTTGCATTTTATTGCTTTTCTGTTAAGATCTGTCTTTTCTTTTGCATTCGTCATTTCTTTCTTCATATTAATTTCTGTTATATTTACTTTGATATATAATATAAAGTTATTTATTTATTTTTTAATTATTATTATTTTTTTTTTTTGTATTAAAATTCCTTGAAAACAATCTTATTAAAATCACAATTTCTCATTTTCAGATGCTTCGCCAGCTGGGCCGAATCGTCGCGAAGTAGATATTGATTAGATCTCGTGAAATGACTAAACAACCTAATATATACACAAATATTTATATATTTGTATATATATATTTATATATATATATTTATGTTGATGAAAAACAGAAAAATCCGTCATGAGTGGGGGCGCAGCAGTCGTTGAGTCGTTGTCCGCTCCTGGGAGCTTGACTTTCCATAAAACAAAAGGACGGAATTTTTTTTCAAAATTTCTCCACTATTAGGCGGCGTCCTCGAATGAGAGCGTCGATTCATGAGGGGTTTTACAGTGCTGTACGGAATCTGGAAAAAAATTATGCTGTGGAGACAACCGATTTTCGTAAGAGAGTTAAGAAATTTGGACTGAGTATATAATTTACTATAAGTGAAATCAGTTTCCTTTACTATTTAAACTGCTATCATTTTTAGCGTGAAGTATGAAATAGTAATCATTTTAGAAACTAAAAAAAAAACCACAAAAAAAAACAAAAAAGAATATTAAGCAATTTTTTTTTTTTTAATTCATTTCATAATTTTTTGATATGTTATTCAAACTCTTGAATGCATTAAATTTAATCGATTGCTGAATTTTCAGTGAACAGAAATGATGATGCTTTTGATTATTACCTCAGCCATTTTTAACATGACATGATTTAATGACGTCATAAATTTCACGATATCCTTCCATGAAAAATTTTTCCATTGCACTCTAATAGTTTAATGCTAAACTGTAAATATTAGTGTTAACGAATTGATTTAATTAGTTCTAAGTAGTTAGCAAAATAAATAACTTTAGCTGAAAAAATTTCTTTGGAATAGAGCACCGCATGTGCTGGCTTAACAGCATTATATATTAAAGACTCTTCTTATTTGTTTGACAGAACTATTCCGATTGTAAGGGAATATTCTATTATCCATATTAAAAGTCAATTCAATTTCAAACATACTTTTCAAATGAAATTTATTATATATCAAAAAGTAAAATCCTTTTAAATATTAAATATGTATAACAAAATAGTTTGAGAAATGTAGACGCAAAAGACTATGAAGCAGCGCAAATTTATGAATGTGTATGTACAAAACAAATAAATCGGATTGCAAATTTCAATGTTTATTTTGGAAAACTATTTCGCATAAGGTACTCTCACACAATATGTATCGAGCAATATGACCTGTCAAATTTCATTCCGTATTCCTGTCAGAATTGGTTTGGAACATGCATTGCCTTTTTTGCACTCACACGACACATATATGTCATGTCGATTAATTCCTTTGTTATAAAATTATTAATTAATTAAAAAGTAAACTATATTTACCTTTGCCGACTCCATTTCGCGCAATTTTTATTGTCAAAAGAAAGCAGCTGTTTTCGCGTGTGCACACATACGATTATCAAATTAGTTTGAAAATCGAATAAAGGAAGATGCACAGCCATGTGGCTCGGTCATATGTATCGAAATTCTTGCATTCACACGACATGCCAGCTTCGCTTGTGGCATATTTGACAGGTCGTATTGCTCGATACATATTAAAGGCGTGCAAAGGTATACCAACAAGTATTGGCAAAACAGTTATACCAGATAAGTACCTGATACTGCTGGTAACACACACAAAAAAGATCTAATACGTATGGTATAGATGCTGCTGCAGGTATGGCTGTTATTGCGTTCTATTGCGCTCTATACTCAGCGCACTAAAACTGCCAAACAACCCTTATATTTTACACTGGCATAAAAGAAACAGTTTCCTCTTCTACTTATGCGGATATGTAAGTACCTATTGGTACTGCTGGTATTTTAGCTGCGGCATTGCTTGGAACAGCGGTGATCGAAAATGCTAGCAGTGGCAAAATTTTTGTTTGTTTTTCACACTGAATGTCGACGCTAGCATGCACATGCATGGTGTGTCGGGTATTACAGTGAAACCTCCCATATGCGGACACTGACGGTTAGCAAAATTTTGTCCGGATATGGGAGGTGTCCGCATATGAGAGGTGAGTTTGTACTGAAAGAAGTTCGCAAAGCTAAGATTTTAAAATATGTATTACATATTGTGTGAGAGCACCTATAGCAATATAAGCGACAAAGTTGTTTTTCTATTGTCATTGTGAGGAACAATAAGAACATCGAGCGCCGTTTTAGTAACTGATCGGTGTGCCCTTCGTTCCCCGTGTAGCACCTGCAAAATCGAATTGCCCTTATGCGCCTTCAATTCATATACAATCAGCCGAATAGCGTTACACGATAAAAAACGATCGAAGCATTGTCTTGTACAGGAGTTGCAAAGACCTTCGTGTGAATTCGCCCGAAGGTTCTGGTCGAAGAGAAATTTTTTCCATTGGTTTTCAACGTTGATGGACCGATGTGATGCGACTGTTGCAGCATTGAAAATTAGGATGATTAAATCTGATACCGATCTGCAGTAAATCTGGTAATTGTGTTCATAGCACTTTGAAATTCCATGGTCACATTAATCAGGATAAAAGGCATTGAAGAATATATCTCAGTTCTCGGTAGCTCATAACTGAATCCTTAAGTCAAGGCGAGCATGAGAAAAACTCAAACTATTTAAAAAAATTGGTTTCAATGGAGCTATTTGATTTAAAATTCAAATTAAGAGAATATAGTCCTTCTAATACGGGTTCGGAAAAGAGAAATTTTGTTATTTCTTTTGTCGTTGATCTGTTTGACTTTTGCTGTTTGACGGTTAGTTTTCCGAACGTCAAAAGTCAAAAGACATACAAGTATTGAGGCGAGGCAGACGAACAATTTCCATTTAACATACATACATACACGTTTCCTCGTAAGCATAATGAAACCCCTAAAAGAGTAGGTACATATCGAAAATTGATATTTCGAATATTGAATTACTGAAAGATTGCAATAAAAATTCAGAAGAAAAGGAATCAATTTTGTTTATGCTGCAATTGAGGTTGTTATTTTCCTTTTTTCGAAGCACTTTGGAAAAGAAACATCAAACCGGAGCACAAAATTTGTTTATTTTGCTTATTTCATAAAAAATTGAGCAACGAGCGAGCAATTGGAACCGATTGCGATTGCGATCGCGATCGTGCTGACTTGGCATAGCAATTGGGCGCCCAAATGAATTTTTGTTTATATACAGAGCTAAGATTAAATAGTTCCACAGAATAGTTAAGCGGTTCGTATGGATAATTTGCGGTTGACAATATCGTGAAAGAATTAAATTGAAACGATAAACGGAAGTGACGCGAAGTAACGGCAGAGCTCGAAACTAAGATAAGCTGCAAGGAATAATGTATTAGACCGAATTCGTCGAATAAGCAAAAATATTTTAACTGTAAGTTATTTATTTATCTCGTTGGTGTTGTTCTCACGCTCGAACTTTCGGTAAAATCAGCACACGATG
The DNA here is from genome assembly GCA_020466095.1 of Chlorops oryzae. NCBI lineage: Eukaryota > Metazoa > Arthropoda > Insecta > Diptera > Chloropidae > Chlorops > Chlorops oryzae. The sequence goes on from CM035806.1 coordinate 66,315,930, forward strand.
CGAAAGTAGCTAAATGAATTAAAAAAATTATATAAAAATATAACAAAAATTAAACAGAATGCGTTAAAAATTATGACAAGTTCCTTTAAAATATCCGAATTAATGTAAGTATTTGAAAAATGTTCTACAGATCATTGAGTACTGCAAAAAACAACCATAATTTGAAATAATATTTTTTATTATTTTGCTGAACAATTTGTTGCTCATAAACGAAAATATTTTAAATGACTCTAAAAGGATAAATCAAAGATCAGAATGACATTTTTCAAGTGGATTGAAGTGGAGAATTTTACAGCACAATTTGATCTGTTTAGGGCACTTCTTTCCCCTATTAAAATATCAAGATGAATTTTAAACCAGCCAAACTAAAATGCTATAAAATATTTGAGCAAATTACATAACTATGATCGGTGGCTTCAAGATAATGCATAAATAATGTCACGGATTAACATAAATGGAAGTCACGGCGCACAGTGGGGCATCGGTGGAAAAAATAGGAGGGGTATTCACAAAGGCGTCGGAAAGTAGGAAAGTCGGAAAATCGGAAAATTTTAAATGCTTAAAAAGTTGTGCAAAATACAAAAAAAGTTTAAAAAGTTTTTAAGAAGTCGCAATTTTCCGATTTTCCGACTTTCCAACGTTTTTAACACGCCTTTGTGAATACCCCTAGGGTTTTTCAACTTTTGAATTTCAAAATTTAAATGATACACTTTTATAAAGAAATATTCGGATATGAGGAATTCGATATTTTGTTTTTTGAAAATTGAATTTTTTATTTAAACCAACAAAAATCAAAGGAATGTTATTCAATAAATTTCAGATTAAAATTGTATTCCAAATAGAGAACATTTTTTATGTAAAAACCCAATGTTATTGCCTTTGTTTTATTTTTTGTTGGAAATATAGCAATTACTCTTTCATGTAAAAAAAAAAATTATTAAGATTGGAAGAGTAGAATAATTATTATAATTTTCCAGAAATTAGAGTAAAAAATATCAACTTTCATTTTTTGTTGGAATAAAACTTTATGTGCTTTGCCTTGCTTAGCAATATTACTATATACAAATGAAAGGTACGAGTCTATACTTTCAATATAAACAAAAAAATTCACCTTCTAATACCTTTTCTGTAAGTAACATCGATTTGAATTTCAAAAGTCACAGCAATATTTCATACAAATGCTCAATAAGACAAAAAATGGGGCATACTTTTAGATTTTACGTAATTAGATTATTTTTGTTTACGGATATGTAGGCATAACGAAATGGAATGAAATTTCAATGTAAAACAAAAACCATATTTAACATCAATATCTTTCTATGACACACTTTGACTTGGCATGCTTTACTAGTAAAGCGGAATGCATTTGTGAGATATTTTCGGTGATTTCGAAGGCTAATATCGTTCGCGAAAGGCTGTTGAGGGTATTATCTTGTTTTGAATGGAGACAACCAATGTTTAAGCTTTTGGAAAAAATTAAAATTCTTTAATTTATGTGAAAAATCCATATAATGTTAGATAGGAAATAAAAACATGTAAAATATGCAACTTTCGATGGGCGTTAAACCAAAAGTAGGCGTGGCAGCCACATTATTTTTAGATTTTTTTTTTTTTGAGGAGAACTCAATTAAGAAGTGTCCCGAATTTCGAGTCCCTAGGTCCAAAAATACAAATTTTGACATGTGCACTTATATCGGAGGTGGGCGTGGCAGTGGGCGGATATCCAAGATTTTTTCAAAATATCTTATGGTGAGATGACACTACGTGTGCAATTCACATATAATTGCTCAAAAAAATGTGTGACACATCTGAAACAAATAAAATTTGAAGCACATTTATTTGCTCAGGGAATCACACTACGTGTGCAATGCACACATAATTGCTCAAAAAATGTGTGACACATCTGAAAAATAATTGCACACAACATTTTCTCGCACAAAATATGGACAAATCACACATGTTGATTGCGCAATGTTACTAGGTTTCGTTTTTAAAAGATTGCAATGAAAATAATGTCCAACTTTAGAGATTTCAGAGACAGTTAAGATAATCGAATTCTCTAAAACTAAAAGTAATGACAGTATTTAAGCATTTGCCTAAGCCGTGTTCTAACCTCACACAAAAAAACAAATGTTCAGCAGATTGTACTGTATGAGGAAACAGTTTCACGTGTACATATTTTTACAAAATGTTTGTGCAGTTGAAATTTGGGATGATCACATTACGCGTGCAACGCACACATTTTATTTGTAAAATATTGTAAGAATTATTTTGAGCAAACAAATTATTCGTCGATTTCATTACGTGTGCAATGTTTATGACGTCAGTCAGCAAATATTCGTGCATTGCACACGTAGTGTCATCTCACCTTTAGTTAAGCCCACAGAAGTACTTATGCAAAATTTCAATGTTCTACAACCACTCCTTCTATTTTTTTCCAACAAATATATGGAGCGGCCCCACTGTGCGGCGTGCGTTATATGTATAGTGACTTGAGTGATGGGTGCGAAAAATTAATCCAGCCTTCAACAATTACCTTACAGGGTGTGATCGATTAATCACGTTTGATCTTGCGGTGAGTTCGAGATTATGTTATTTGCCACACGTCCATCTCTAATGAAATAACCTTTTGTATGTCGAGCCGGCTTCTGGCGTAGAACAAATGTAGTAAAGCAAAACAATTAATACGAATTAGCTTTCGACATTCAACCAACACGGATATTGGGTTAACAGCCCCATTTCCTGAGAATGAATTATTTTTAACATTTTAATTTCTATAGGTAATTGGGAATGTTTCGATATTGAATTTTTAAAAATAAAAACAATAAAATATTCCAAGGAAATAAATTCATTCAAAAACTTTGAAACGTGAATTGACTAATCGTCTTGGATTACTTCTATAGTTGGTGTGATAAGCCGATTCTAGGCCAAGGGAAACTGGTGCAAAATGTGGTGCAAAAAAGTGGTGCAAAATGTGGTTCAAGAAAATGTGGTGCAAAATAAAGAGCACGAAAATGTGGTGCAAGAAAATGTGGTGCAAAGAAAATGAGAAGAAAGCAGGGACCGTAAATAACTGATATCAAAAAAATTTTAACCAAAAAAAATCATCCTTTTACAGATATCGCATACGTATGAGACCTACATATATAATATTAAAAGGATCGTATTCAAATATCATTTTAGAAACCGTAATGATATTCCAAAGAAGTCCTTAAATCCAGCCTTAATAGTTATTTTGCAACTGAAAAGGAAAAGATCGAAATGTAACTCTTGGAAAGTGATTTTTATTTAAATGATTCAAAAAAAACTTTATTATCACGGACTTTTATTTTTTCCGGCTTATTTAACAGTTATTTTTCAACTTTTATTTTGCAGTCAAAAATAAAAATCAATTTGGGACTTTTATTTTTTCTGCCTTTAAAAAAAAAAATCAGTTCCGGACTTAAATTTTTTCTGTTGGGAATAAAAATCCTTTTCCTTTAGTTTCTGAAATATCGCAGTTAAATTAATTTTTTCTGTCAATTTGGATAAGTTATCTGCCAGAAATTCGCCCATATAACTGTTTTTCCGGAAAATTTATAAAAAGCCTTCGTACTGAATACGCAGCCAAATTTGCATGTGAAGGAAAAACATCAGAAAAACTACCCAGTCGGAAAAAAGCGCTTATAAACAGCAATGAAGCGCAAAAAAGCTCTTGTCTCTCCTTTTAAATACCCATGATTTTAACATTGGTATGTCCTAGGAAATAAGCGCTGTATTTCAGGAAGCACTTAGTGCGTGCGGAGCGCTTAGCACTGATCGAAAGTAACGCACGTTTGCGTCCACTGAAAAACCAATTTCCAAAAATAATTTTTCACTTTCTGTTTTTTTTTATATCTTTTTTTTCAATTGTTTTTTATTTTTTTAACTCTGGGTTTTTAAAAATTTTTTTTGTTGTTGCCTCGAATGAACGTCTCGCTTATTGAGTGGACGCCTTAACCATTGAGTTAAAAGAATAAAGGTGAAACTCCATATACGACGGAACATTTCAGGCGTTTTAGGCGGATTAAATGTAGCTGCTTCCACTTAAATACATTTCAATACATTGCTTCATTGGAAGCAGCACAAATCTTTTCACCTTTGCCGCGTATACCGCAACAACCGTCCTTTCCGTCGTTTATGGAGTTTTGCCTTAAATTTTAAATATATTAATCACATTTTTCTTCATTTCTTTTAACATAAAAATTTGCCTTCATTTTATAGTTTTCGGTTCATACAATAATGTAAGATCCTAAAATATTGATCAAGAAAAATAAGTAATAACATATAATTGCATGCGATGCTGTCTCCACGAACAACGAAAACGATTAAAATAAATGTCAGAAATATGCTCCCAGCCATCGATAAGTTCGATTAACGAAAGAGAGCAACAACGGATGGAGCGAGTACGTGCAACCAGAAAACGCTCAACTTTTCGATAACGATATGTTATCGTTTTGTACTGAAAACAGACCTGGGCAGTCCAATTACAAAATTGTAATTGATTACACACTTAATTACAATTACTTGTAATGGTAATTGAAGAATATTCGTGTTCGATTCCTGGCAGATGCGGTTTTTTTTTTAACTTTTCAAAGTCAGCACAGTTGATTTTATTATAATATTATGAAGTTGTTAATACAAGGCCGTCTGTAGTTTGGGGGGTAGTGTGCTTGATTTGTAATACGACGGATGAGGGTTCGATTCCCCACAGAGTAAGAGTTTTTTTTTACTATCAAAGGCAAAATGAGCTATTTGTCTCAAAGCAAAGGCGTGCGAGACAGATTGGCGCCTGGTCAACAAACCATTAATTATACCGTTAGATGCATATTTTTGTTCAACTTGGAGTCCCCTCCATACGGATGGAGCCTATCTTTCCTTTTTAGCTTCAGCGGTGCCTCAATGATCAGTCGTAGGGCGACGGATCTTAGGTTTACCCATAGAGCTACTGACTCAATGTCATATCCACAGTTATTAAAATGATTAATTATTTAATAGATGTATGTGTATATATCTAAGTAATTTTTTTATAATTACAATTTTAATTTTGAATTTAAGTTTTTTCATTTTCAAATTGTAATTGTAATTGAAGATTTTTCCATTACAATTACTATGAGAACTGACGGTCAACAATTGACTAATGTAAAACTCCTCTATGGTGCGCTCGCTCTTTCAAATGGTTATCTAGATTTTCTCATTATTCAAAATTATTATGCCCTTATACCAATTTAAAAATTTTATTATATTTTTAGCAAATATTAAGAATAGCTACATAACTGATATTAAAACATATTTTGCAAAGCCAACACAACGATTAAATACATCGCATAACTTCAATTGCAAGCACATGGAATATCATGACTCATGTGATTTTCTAATGGGGCTTCTTTGTAGTTTAATTTTTTTTAAAACACACGAACATTTTCGTTTCTTTCGTCTCACACAAATGTGCTCCTCGCACATCAGGCCCGCGGAGCTGAGAGCTGCCCATATGTGCGATTTGCCCATACGAGCTGAGTTGTTCATCCTTATTTTAGAGTAATGTAACTTCGTGAATGTGAAGTTTTTACGCTCTCGTGTTTTACACAAATGTCTGCCATAATTTTTCGGATTTTTTGTGTTTTTAGTCCACAACTCAACAAGGAAAATTTTTAAAATTAAAAATAATCCTTATTGAAGCCGTTTTGTTTGTTTTTCCTTTTGAATTAACCAATTTACTGGTTGATTTTTTTCTCAGTGCAAATGTAAAAAGAATAAAGCAAGGACGGTCCTACTTTTATGTTCCAGGTATGATTTTGAACTTGTAGTAGCTCTGGATAAAGATGAGATTCCCACGTTCGAATTTGTAGTGGGAGTTGACCAAACGTAGCGATCTACCAATTTCTTTTTTTATACAAAACCATAAAGGAAAATGAACAAAATGAGAAAAAAAAACTCCTTAAGAAGAAAAATTTTGAGTCGCTTGGTCGAAAAAAAATTTTTTCCGTTCACGCTGTCCTTGAGCTGTTTAAGAGCAAAAATTACCTGACGATACGCTGCACCATTCCTGAAAAGAAAAAAACCAGTCCGTCTGTTCGAAAACAAATTTGTTTGTTCTTTGCTCTTTTATTGCTTTTTAACCAAAATCATACGATCGCGTTACTGTCCATATGCATTCATTTGAAACGTCTTAGCTCGAAAACAATACAGGTGCCTGACAAAAGAGTGTAGACGATAACGCTAACCCTATGCAGTTCATTAGAAATGCATTGGTTCGAAACCGGTTTGATTCAAACTCCAATAAGAATACCCTATAACAAGGAGGTGTCGTGAAAATGTCGTTCTGAATAGGAAAGCAGAGAAGAACGAGTCGCGACCGCGAACAGCACGCCGCTGTGACAGATCCAAAAATCGACATTTTTTAAAACTCTTTCCCTTTAATGCTCGGGAATAAAATAAAACCAGCTTTCTTTGAAAATATTTCTTTTGAACATTAAAAACTGTAAAAACTGTGCAAATCATTTTAAAATTGTAAACAAATAAAAAAATCAGAACACGAAAACCCTAAATAAAGGCCAAGCTAAAACCAAAGTGATCGTGGATAACTGAACTCAATTTACAAGTGCACTGAGTATTTCTGTTTGTTGAAACAGTGCGAGTATTCCACTGGACTAAATCGGTGTGAGTCGCGATAAAAACTTTCCTCTCAAGTACCAAGAAAACTTATATTTTCGTTCCGGGATATTGTTCCAATCCGGTATAAAAAAAATCAAAACACAAAGCCAAAATCCACATAAAATCGGCTACTTAATTCATTTTCCGTGCCGTAATCGAACTCCCGGACCAAGTCTAAACCAACATACATAGGTACCTAAAGAATAAAAAAACTATAAAGAAAATAGCCGTCAGTTGTGGTAAACAAATTACAATAGTGGTACTACTAATATTTATTGAACGCAAAAACAACGATAGTGACTATAAATATATGTACAGTAGGGGTGACATAGTGTTGTATAGAGATTCTATGTAACAAGTTTTCGATACGCTGTAACCTCTTATTTTGTGAGGTTTGGTATAAAAATCCATGAGCCAAAAAATGGGGAGGGTGGGGTGTCGGCAAATGGGGTGTCGGCAAATGGCTCCTCTCTGAACAAATATGCCACCTATCTCTCCTCCTTAAGGGGGCTCCCATACAAAAAAAATATTTTTTTAAATTTTCCCCCCACCGTCGTAACTAGCCCCAGAGTGCCCCTAGAGGAGTCAAATGTATGACCGACCCCCATCAACTTTGTCCCCCTAACATTTTTTTCCAACATACTGACACCCTATCTCCCCTCCTTAGGGGGTCACCCATACAAAATTACCTTAATTTTATCACATTTTCATACAAAATGGCTGTCACTACAGTTAAACCCCTCCTAGGGGAATGATATATATGACCGACCCCCATTATTTTTTTACCCCAAATATTTTCTTCAAACATACCCACCCTCAATCTCCCCTCCTTAGGGGGGTCCCCATACAAAAATAGGCTTAAAATAAAGAAAAATGCCTCACAAACTTCAATCTATAATATAGATGCCGTAGGAACAAGAACGAGCATGTTCAGTATGTATATTCGAAAAATTTACAAAATTACCTTTTAAACCAGCCTAATATCAAGAATATTGGATTCGTTTTTGGTAAGTTTTAATAATATGTTATAATCGGGCATGTGATTGGATTCCCTTTCCCCAAATTTTGGGAAAGGGAATTTCGTTCCTCCAATATTTTGAAGAATGTATGGAAATTTTGAAAGAAATGACATTGTCAAAAACAAAAGAGCGGCTATACGATAAAATTTTCGAATTACAAAATTTCGAACATATTTAAATTCCCGAGTATTTATTTCAATTTCCCGGGGAAATGAATTCCCGGGAATCCAATCACACACCTGAATTATTACCTTTTTTTAAAACTGAATTTTGGGTTCCATCCCCTAACTGGCCAAATAATGACTCTAGTAGAAAAAAACAAATTTTCGATTCAAATTCCGCAAACCTCAATATATGACGAGTTCTTTGAGACTATAACCATTAAAATCGGTTAGTGGTTTCTATTCATAAAATTAATTCAAAACAAATATTTTTTGTAACGCATTATTCACTGTTTTCACGTTCGTTTCTTAGGTCTTTGCATATCTCTCTCGGTCTGGATGCGTGTAAAGACTCAAGACACGAACGTGAAAACAGTGAATAATGCGTTTCAAAAAATTTTTGTTTTTAATTATTTTTATGAATAGAAACCACTAACTGATTTTAATGGTTATAGTCTTAAAAAATTCGTCATAGATTGGGGTTTGCGGCATTTGAGTCGAAAATTTAATTTTTTAATGCTAGGATTATTATTTGGCCAGTTAGGAGAAGGAACCCAAAATGCAGTTTTAAAAAAAGGTAATAATTATAACATATTATTAAAACAGACCAAAAACGAATCTAATATTCTTCATATTAGGCTGGTTTAAAAGGTAATTTTGTAAATTTTTCGAATATACATACTGAACATGCTCGTTCTTGTTCCTACGGCATCTATTATATATTATAGATTGAAGTTCGTGAGGCATTTTTCTTTAATTTAAGCCTATTTTTGTATGGGGACCCCCTAAGGAGGGGAGATTGAGGGTGGGTATGTTTGAAGAAAATATTTGGGGTAAAAAAATAATGGGGGTCGGTCATATATATCATCCCCCTAGGAGGGGTTTAACTGTAGTGACAGCCATTTTGTATGAAAATGTGATAAAATTAAGGTAATTTTGTATGGGTGACCCCCTAAGGAGGGGAGATATGGTGTCAGTATGTTGGAAAAAAATGTTAGGGGGACAAAGTTGATGGGGGTCGGTCATACATTTGACTCCTCTAGGGGCACTCTGGGGTTAGTTACGATGGTGGGGGGAAAATTTATAAAAATATTTTTTTTGTATGGGAGCCCCCTTAAGGAGGAGAGATAGGTGGCATATTTGTTCAGAGAAAATATTCGGGGGAGAAAAATAATGGGGGTCGGTGTTATATTTTACCCCTCTAGGAGCGACTCTGGGACAGTTATAAAGCTTTTCATGAATTTTTTCTCGTTTTAACCCATCTTTGACCCCGATGAGGAGCCATTTGCCGACACCCCACCCTCCCCATTTTTTGGCTCATGCATTTTAATACCAAACCTCACAAAATAAGAGGTTACAGCGTATCGAAATCGAAAAGTCGTGCACTATGCCACCCCTAATGTACAGTGAAAGCTTTCTTTGCGGACAGCTCCCATAAGCGGACAAATTTCCAACGCACAAGTTTTTTTCGAAGGTTTTCATACAAAACACGCTCCAATAAGCGGACGCGGACGCATGATTTGGACATACTATTCTTTGTAAAAAAAAACATCTCCCATAAACGGACAAAAAACAAAATCCAACGAAAAAACGAACGGATAGGCATGTAAAATCAGACATATAATATAATATATTAGGGGTATTCACAAAGGCGTGTTAAAAACGTTGGAAAGTCGGAAAATCGGAAAATTGCGACTTCTTAAAAACTTTTTAAACATTTTTTGTATTTTTCACAACTTTTTAAGCATTTAAAATTTTCCGATTTTCCGACTTTCCTACTTTCCGACCCCTTTGTGAATACCCCTATTATAAAAACATTCAAAGTGAAACAGTGGCACAGTGAAACTAATATTTCAGTCAGGGCCGAAACTACAATGGGGCAACCGGGGCAGTGCCCCGGGGCCCCCGACTCGGGGGCCCCCTGGCAGGGGATGTAGTTAGATGTTTGAGCCAAATCATACTAAAAACAGAAAAGTCTAGCGAAAAAAACATGGCATTAGGAATTTAAAAAAAAATTGAAACTTGATTTTGTTTTCCTTCTTGTGCTTCAAGACGAAATATTACGGATAATGAACTTTCCATCAAAATCATTGCAGTCTGAAAAAATCGATCTTCTTTTTGCACATGATCAGCTTCAAAATGCTTTACATAGTATAAAATGCTTGCGTAGTAAACGTTTCAGAAATTTGCGACAAATGGAAAATAGAGAAAAAGTTTTCAGACAAAAGAACACGTAGAGTCAAGTCTCACTTTGATGAATTGTCACAAGATGAAAGATTTACTGATCCCGAACAACGTTTCCGGGTCAATACTTTTTACCCGATGATAGATACAATATCATCGCAACTTGAAAATAGATTTGCTGGAATGAAAAACGTTTTAGATATTTACAAAATCCTGCAACCTCAATATCTAATAAATTCATCGAAGAGCGAATTGGAGCGAGAGGCTGATCTGTTTTTCAAAACTTTCTCAAATGATGTGTCACCTTCTTTTTCTTCTCAGTTGCTTTTTGTCAGGTCGTCTTTTTCACAAGAGATCAGTTCAATGAAAAATGCAAAAGAGTTAGCTAAATTTTTGATCATTCAGAATTCGTCATTGTCCTCAAGTTATCCAGATGTGTGCACAGCTTTTATGATGTTCCTAACTGTCCCTGTCACTACTGCGAAAGCTGAGCGGACTTACTCGAAATTGAAGTTGATAAAAAAACTATTTGCGTAGCTCAATGGGACAAGACGGACTCACAAATTTAGCGATATTATCTATCGAAAATCAAAGAGCGCGCAAGGTTGACACAAATAAAATGATAGACGAATTTGCTATGATGAAATCTAGAAAAAAGAGATTTTAGTTTTAAGTTTTTGCTTTTTAATGAAACGAAATGTTTTAAGAGCGCCTGTTTAACATAACGAATATATCATGAATATCACGACTGTTTGTAAAAGTTAGTGTAAGATGTGAATAAAAATTTTTAATTGACAAAATACTTTTATTTTTGCTTTGAATTTGCACAATATTATTGTGACGAGTAAATTTTAGGTGGGGCCCCCAAATTTGGTTTTACCCCGGGGCCCCTTCAGCTCTACTTTCGGCCCTGATTTCAGTACACAATTTTGAGAACTTATAAAATTTTTTTTTTCGAGTAAAAGAATTTTAAGAAGTTTTTTTTATTTTTTGTGACTTTTTTTCTTGTTTTAGTGTGAGGAGCCACAAATCTGTATTGTTATTAATACCTGAAAATTGACTTTTTTTTTGTTATTTTATATTTTTTACTTTAAATAAAAAGAGACTCTAATATATTCACCATCTTATAGTGATCATCTGTCGTATTTGAGTAAGTTTGCAAGTATTCATCCAAAATTGACAATGTATTAGATACTTCAGTCTTTGAAGTTATTTTATTTTATATTGTTATGTAAAATAAAGCATTTTTGTTGTACTCTCCCAAAAGCGGACATCTCCCATGAGCGGACAAAAAGGCCGCGACGGTGGGTGTCCGCTTATGGGAGCTTTCACTGTATATACATCTATACATCTTCATATACACATTTGCTCGAAAAACAGTCGATTTAAGGCTCAGTTACTCTTGATTGAACGTAACTTAACTTTACTTATTTAATCAGCTGACTTGAAATGTTTGGTACATTTTGTATGGGAGCAACTACTGAAAACTTAATTGGCCTTAAGATACGTTCAATTAAAGACAATAGTGGTATTCAAGCAACAGTGCAAACGCAGTGTGCAATATTTGCACTTGTCAAATTGCGTACAAAAAAAGCAGTGCAAATATTGCACACTGCGATTTGCACTGTTGCTTGAATACCACTAATATAATAATTATATTGTCTTTGGTTCAATCAAGAGCAACTGAGCATTTATGCTGGCCCCTCACGTTATTCCGATCGAAAGGATTGGTGTAAAGTATGTTGTCCACACACGTCGAACCGATCCGTAAAGGCCGGTATCGAGTAGATACTAATTTATCTTTGTAGAGTTATCCATATATTTCACGCGCTAAAGTCAGCTGAGTTTTGTTTACATGTGAGCTGTCATTGTCAATGAACAGGAATAATTTCTTGAGGCCGATAGCCTCGGAAGCTAGCGCCTCCTATTTTTTTAAAGATTGCGTCTTAATTTATTAAGGCGCAATACACAAATAGTGATAGTTGACAAATATCTACATTTTGATATGAAGAAAAGTCAAATTTATCAACTATCAACACGATGTAGACTTTTAAAATAAGCCCCATAGCTAAAATCGTTCCAGCCCCATAATGGTATAGCGAGCTATATGTAATTGCAGAAAAATGTGTAATTAATTACATTTTCGTTTCAAATTACTTCGCAAAAGTAATGGATTACAACTTTCTGAAGGATCACATTTTAATGGATTACTAATCCAATTAAAAAAGTAATTTGAATTAAATTTAATTGAAATTTTAAATTACATGTAATTGAAATTAATGTAATTGAAAAAATTTCAATTACAATTACTTTTAATTGTTTTTTTCAATTTCCAATTACAGATTACTTGTAATTGTAATTGAACGAAATGTAATCCCAAAATACCCAAGTCTGGATACAGAGACATCTGTATGGAAAACAACAATTTGTTTGCGAACGAGGGAACACAAAAAAATCGTTCTCATTACGTCAAAATCGTGACATAGACAAAATTATTTTGAGTTTGGTGAAGTGAAAAAATCGGAGTAGATTTCTGGTATAGGGTAGTGGCGGAGTAGATTTCAAAAAAATTTTAAAAAAACGGAGTAGATCTACTCCGATCGGAGTATAGTCCGAACCCATGATACAAGAAAACAAAATAGCGCCACTTGAGAGAGGAAACGTCACAAACTCAAAATCGCGATTCGTTGTTGTTGTTTCCCATGTTAAACCGGCTTTTTACTTTTTTGAATAGCATGGGAAACAACAACAATTTCTCGCTCAGTGACGTCACAAACTCAATTTTCGGCTCTCAAAGAGAGCCTGAAAATAGCGGTACTGAAGTGGCGCTATCTTGTTTTCTTGTATCATGGTCCGAACCTTGTCTCTCTCTCTCTCTTGATTCAAATGCGAAGCATTTTAATCGCACTCTTTGTTTTGCAAGCATTGTTCTCTTCACTAGATCATTTGTTGTTATTAAAAAGCAAGCATACTTGTGCAGGGCTCTAGTAAGCAGACTAGAAAAATGACTAGAAATCGAGAGGTTCGGTGTTCAAATCCCACAGCCGGTGGACTCAAAAGCGTGGTTACCAGCTTTAAAACCGTTACTTTTTTTTTTACCGAAAATAGTCTTATAAGTAATATAAAATTCTTATTTGAATTTTACATTAAATATAAAAATTAATGATTTTTTTTGCTAATCGAATATGTTAGAAAATTCGAAAAACAGGCGAATCGAATATGATAAAAAATTCGAATAAAGCGCGATAGCAAAACGATAGCAAAATACGAGTCGCGCGCGATGCGTAAACGATAAAAAATTCGATAAAAATACGAGTCGCGTAACAGTGCGACTCGACATGCGATGGTTCATCGCATACCATCTGTCAAATTGTATGGTATGCGATGGCAGCAGGTAGAGAGATTTTTTTGAGTGGGCAAATTTCGGTATGCGATGAGCATTTTAAGATGGCGTTAAGCCAGAAAATTCGCTGCTTAGAAGCGCTAAAACATTTAAATTTGTTAAATAAAGAGTAAAAAAGGAAAAAACCCGACATTCTGGGTAAATCCGTTCTTGCAGAAAAGAGAACAACATAAAACAGGTAAGGGTGTTATAGTCAGGCGAGCCTGACAATAGAATACCCGACACAGACACACATCTTAAAAAAATTTTTAATATCAGGAGTTGTTTAAGGCCATAGGGGCCCCATATACCGACTTTTGTTTAATATCTTTATGAAAACCGCCCCTTTGCCACGCCTACTTTTCCAATTTTTCGGAATTCTAATCGGAGACCTAAATATACGCGCAAATTCTAAGTTTCATTGAAGTATTTGGAAAAAGTCAGATTTTGGGGAAGTTTTGAGATTTTTGTGACAGACCCTAGTACTGGAGGTACCCTTAATAATGAACCGATCCAGAAATTTTTTGGGCAGGATGTTTATGGTAACAAAGGAAGTATAAGTGCCAATTTTCGTTCAAGTCCCATAGGCGTTTCGGGAGTAGGAGACAATTTTCGAAAAACGCCCTTCTGCCACGCCCATTTTTCTGATTTTTGTAAATCACATTAATTGGCCTAAAATATGTTCAAATGCCAAATTTCATCAAAATATCTTGAAAAACTCCGATTTTAGAGCAGTTTTTGTGATTTTCGTAACAGACCCTAGTACTGGAGGTACCCCTAAAAATGGTCCGATCGGGTCCATTCTCGAACTTGTTCTTACTCATGTCCCCGTGAGCACGCATACCAAATTTTGTCAAGAGAGCTCAACTCCTTCGATAAGAAAACTGTATACAAACAGACAGACGGACAGACAGACGGACATGTCTAAATCGAATCTCCTGGTGACGCTGATCATTTCTATATATATTTTGTATGGTCTATCTCGACTGGTTCTGGGTGTTACATACAACCACACAAACGCAATATACCCTCGACACAGAGTGTGTCGGGTATAAAAACTCATAAGTGACAGCCCATCGCCAGCGATAGATGGCTTATTGGGAAGTACATACTTCTTCGTTTTTATGCCCGACACACTCTGTGTCGAGGGTATATTGCGTTTGTTGGGTTGTGTGTAACACCCAGAACCAGTCGAGATAGACTATACAAAATGTATATAGAAATGATCAGCGTCACCAGGAGATTCGATTTAGACATGTCCGTCTGTCCGTCTGTCTGTCTGTCTGTCTGTCCGTCTGTCTGTATACAGTTATCTTATCGAAGGAGTTGAGCTATCTTGACAAAATTTTGTATGCGTGCTCACGGGGACATGAGTAAGACTAAGTTCGAGAATGGACCCGATCGGACCATTTTTAGGGGTACCTCCAGTACTAGGGTCTGTTACGAAAATCACAAAAACTGCTCTAAAATCGGAGTTTTTCAAGATATTTTGATGAAATTTGGCATTTGAACATATTTTAGGCCAATTAATGTGATTTACAAAAATCAGAAAAATGGGCGTGGCAGAAGGGCGTTTTTCGAAAATTGTCTCCTACTCCCGAAACGCCTATGGGACTTGAACGAAAATTGGCACTTATACTTCCTTTGTTACCATAAACATCCTGCCCAAAAAATTTCTGGATCGGTTCATTATTAAGGGTACCTCCAGTACTAGGGTCTGTCACAAAAATCCGAAAACTGCCCCAAAATCTGACTTTTTCCAAATATTTCAATGAAACTTAGAATTTGCGCGTATATTTAAGCCTCCGATTAGAATTCCGAAAAATTGGAAAAGTGGGCGTGGCAAAGGGGCGGTTTGCATAAAGAAATTTAAAAAAATGCGGTATATGGGGCCCCTATGGCCTTAAACACCTCTTGATATTAAAAATTGTTTGAATATGTGTGTCTGTGTCGGGTATTCTATTGTCAGGCTTGCCTGACTATAACACCCTTACTTGTTTTTTTTTTATGTGTTTAGTATAGGAAATTTACTTCCTGCATATCTGCGCAAAGCCCATTAAGAAGAAAAGTATGCAACATACTGCAGACCACGTGGTACGCATGTGTTAAATTTGTTGCAAGGTCAACGTAGATTTTCTGCCTGGTCAGCGGCTTATTTGTCTATGTTAACAAAATTTCATCGCTCACTCCATAACTTCCCTGCAGTAATGAGTAGGTCCATTTCCTAAGAAGGACTGGCCTTAGACCGGTCCAAATCCTACCGGTTATATTATGGCAGTTCGCTCCATCGAATTCGGCTAGGCGGCGGTCGGTAAATGACACTTTCATCAGCTTAGAATATAGTGGGACTCATGCAGCTTCGCAAATTGTGGGAAATGAGAAATTTGTCCTTTGTGTGGGAAAAGCTGCGAAGGCATTTGCGAAGCTGCATGAGTACCACTTATATGTTGTATATAAGAAATTGGTTTTTTAGTTTCATTATTTGGCTATACTAAAACCACAAAAAATTACGGCAATTGACTCAAAAAACCGTCTTGCGGACTAGTCCCTCTCCAATGACAGGCCCATGTTAAAAAGGTCAGTTGAATACATTGGAAGTGGAATTGTGAAAGGACAATTACTGGTAACATGAAGCACTGACCCAAGGCTACACTTGGGTCAGTCCATATCACTGCAAGGTCTCGCCGATCTTCGTAGACGTTGGGCGACCGCATACGTAGATGTTTTACAAACACACTCTCATTATTATTTCTGTTACGACTTGTGACTGCGTCATATAGCGATAAACCGCTTATCAATCTAATATCGTCTCCGGCATTCAAGGATCGGCTTGTTGCGAGTGTATAAATTAAGAACCATTGTTCAAAAGGCGTCAGTCATTGGCAGGCAGTCGAACAGTCTTCGTTTGAGTCAAGTGATTAAAGCGGCTAAGTGGCTGGGATAAAATTTCATCAGATCGTATTTCACAAGCATTCTAAATCGACTGGTGCATTAAAAATTTAAAAAAAAATTCATTAAAATTAAATTCATTAAAATAAAATATGCCAAGCAACACAAATCAAATCTTTTAAAATTCTCTAAAGAAAGTAAAAAAGTGCACTGAAAAAACCTTCGTTGGAAAATCTTAAAAGGACTCATTTAAATGAGCGTCCTTTGGTTATTCACATAACTATATTAACTCGTCGATAAGGTAATTCCCGGTGAATTGAGGACAAAGAAATTCTAAAAAATCAATTAATTATATATCTCCATTCCCGAATAATTGGGTCGGTCATTTCAAAAACTCGTCAGTCATTCAATTCGAATTTTTCGGGAATCAATAAAAAATGTTTCGTGCACAAACCAACAAGTTTAAAAGGAATTTCTTATGCTTAATTTTGCATTTGAGTGCCATGAAATTTCAATAGCTAATAAACTATTTTTATACTTTATTAATGAGTAAAGCCATGTCAAGTGATACTCGAAAATTCCGTCAAATCACGGATTTTCAAAATATTTTTTTTTTCTAAAGTGTATATTGTGCCTATGTTTCAATATTAATATTTCGTGAAAATTTCAATTTTGGCTTATGTTACTGACAAATGAAATTTTTAATTTTTTTTTTAACGATTAAATAGAAAATTTTTTTTCTCCCAAACTACAAATGATAATGAGATGATGTTTTTTTATAATGATTAAGAATTGGATGCACTACATTAAAAAAAATTTTTTTTTTATTGTTATAAACAATATATTTTGTTTTAAAACCTTTTACACAATAGCATTTTTCATTGCTTTCTTCACGCTGCAAAAGAATAAATCTTATGCAGAATTTTGAGGATAACGATTACCTTCAATAATCTGTAACAAAATTTTGTTACTTTAACTTCGTTTCGGAGATTTTAACTTTTTTATCACTCAGTTCGCCATCCGATCGCACATGTGCGCTTGGTTGGTTGCAGCCGCGTCGGCTTGGTAGCGGCGCAAGCTAGAGTAACGATCTTCGCCAATTTATATGCACATGTGTCGCTCTCCAACGTGGTCAGGCGCAATAACAATAACATTAGATATATTTGAAAAATGTAGTTACACCACTTTCAAAGTAAACGGTCCACATAATGACCAAAAACTGTGGGCTCGGCAGTAAACATGGGGAACTATGGAATTAAGCACATTTTAATCCAAACTTTATTTTTTCCTGACCCAATATTTCAAATCAATCTAGTCATAATTTCTTTTCGAAACTAAAACCAAGTGGATTTTTCAATTCAAAGTTATGTTATGTTACGTATACGAAAATCCAAATTGAGTTGTTTTAGAAAAACCTTTATATCGTGGAAAAGGTTTGTGATACAGTTCTGAGATTTAATATTTTCTGCACATAATTGATTGACCTGCCATTTAAGATATCGATATTGAAAAATAGGCTGTTAATGGTTGTGTTATTTTCATTTAAACTAAAAAAAAAATGAAAATTTTATATATTTTTTTCAATTTTTTGACTTTGAGCACCAAAATTTTTGCAATTTTGAAAAAGCTTTAACCACATTTGAGAAAAATGAGTTGGAATGAAGCAATGGTGCTAAAAATTTCAAACGCAATTTTCTCGAAATCCTTACGTGATGGAATTTCTTTGATATTTTTCAATTATTCAGCAGACCAAAATCTACTAGAGCCACTTCTCAAACTCAAAAGGAGGATTTCATTGCCGACCAGTGTAATTAATAATTTTAATAACTGTGGATATGACATTGAGTCAGTAGCTCTATGGGGAAACCTAAGATCAGTCACCCTACGACTGATCATTGAGGCACCGCTGAAGCTAAAAAGGAAAGATAGGCTCCATCCGTATGGAGGGGACTCCAAGTTGAACAAATTTTGCCTTTGATAAAAAACTCTACTTTGTGGGGAATCGAACCCTCATCCGTCGGATTACAAATCAAGCACACTACCCCCTACACTACCGACGGCCTTGTATTGTCAACTTCGTAATATTATAATAAAATCAACTGTGCTGAATTTGAAAAGTTAAAAAAAAACAAGTAAGAAAGCTAAAGTCGGTCAAGCCCGACTTTAAAATACCCAGCGTCCCGACATTATGAGCGCACTATGTTTTTCTTCTCTATTTGTGGGCGTGGCAGTGGGCGGGCCACATAAATTATTTTCCTACACCTTTCATTCGGCTTGGTCAACCTATGTTGCGAATTTGAAGCTTCTACGCCTTTTACTTCAGAAGTTACGATAAGCCCTTATTTGTGGGCGTGGCTCGAGGAGGACGGCGTCCATTTTTTTCCAGGATATGTCCCTTTTCGTAGTTTACCAGTACACCAAATATCAATGGAATGTGTTGAGTGGTTTGCAAGTTACAAGCATTTTACTGAAAACACAATAAATTAATTTGTGGGCGTGGCAGTGGGCGGATGTCTCCCATTTTTACTTAGGATCATACTCGGACCCCGATATACATGTGTGCCAAATTTCGACTTCATTGGTTCAGCCGTTTCGGAGGAGATCCGACCACGGACGGACGGACAGACGGACATGTCTAAATCGATTCAGTTTTTGATCCTGATCATTTCTATATATACTTTTCTACATCTCCGGAGCTTAATTCTCCCTGTTACAAGATTCGCATAAAACTAATACACCCCGCTTACGCTGGGTATAAAATCCGCATCTGCCAGGAATCGAACACGGATCCCATCGCGTGTCAGTTAAGCATTCTAACTCTAAGCCACTGACTCATTTTACAATCCCAATTCAAAACCGTAACTTATATACTTAAATATTTTTCAATACTTCAAAAATGTAATTATTACTATATATATATATTACTATATATAATTACAAGTAATTGTAATTCAAAGTTTTCCAATTACAATTACAAGTAATTGTAATTGAATATTCTTCAATTACCATTACAAGTAATTGTAACTAAGTGTGTAATCAATTACAATTTTGTAATTGGACTTCCCAGGTCTGGATTGTACATAGAATATAGTATTTTTGCTGAAACAGTGTGATCAAAAAGTTATGTGGACAGGGTTGGGCTAAAGTTATGTGGACAGGGTTGGACTAAAAAACAATTCCATTTCTTCTTGATATTGAGTTTCCTTGATTAGTTTTATGTTTTTCAAGCTTCTCATATCATATTATGAGTTTGGTTGATATTTTATATTTAATGTACTCTAAAATCTCCCAAAATTAAAAATAAAAGTGGCAATGCCTTTCACCACAGCAGACTAAAGATTTTGCTGCCATAGCATGCTTCTCTTTTCCTCGTGCTATATGCCTATGTTGAGGCAGCGTAGCTCTAACACATTGCAGGGATTAGGAAGAAGAAGAGTTAGACCTATAGTGCTATATGGTTTTGAGTAGAGTTGGCAATTCTAGTTCATTTGAATGAGCGCTCTTTTTAGTTCATTCGTTCGTCGCGAACTAGTTCGTTCTTTTAGTTCTTTTAGTTCACGAACTATTACGAACTACTGAACTATTACGAACTACTGAACTATGGCGAACTACTGAACTATAAGATCTGTTGAACTATAAGAACTGTTGAACTAAAATAACTATTGAACCAAAAGAACTACTGAAGTATAGGAAATATTGAACTGTCTTCCTCACTCATTTGTTGGATTCTTTCAGTGAGGAGTAACTGAATACTATTTTAATTTTTTATATCAATGCCAACATGAAATACCTATGGGGCAAAACACGTCAAGTGTACCACCGGCAAAATTTTTTCTCCCCGATTTGGATAAAACATGGTACAGTTGTTAAGATGTAAGAGTACGTTAAATGTGTAAAAAAAGAGTAAATTTTAATCACAGGTTGCCGAGATACAGGGTGTCAAAGTTTAGATTTTTGCTTCGAAGAACATATTTCATTGAATTACAATGGGGCTAAAATCGCCTCGCTTCAAAAATTTTTCGAATGTTTCTTAAAAAAAATTTTCTGAACTTTTCGAAAACAATACTTAAAAAATTTTTCGATAACGGTAAATGAGGAAAATTTGGCATTTTAGTTTTATTTCTTGATTTTCTAGGAGAGACGTCATTTTTTAATTTTTATTTTTTAATTTTGAAATAAAGCTTAGTTTTTCCCCTTTAAATTGATGCATAAATCAGAATGGGCGGACCATGATTAGTGCTCCAAATACACCTTTGAAGACGCTTACCTAGCATATTTCCCTCAATATCCACTCAGCGAGCGCATTGTCAAGCGCAATCGTTGCGTGCTGTTTTGATATTATATGTGCACATACGAGTATAGGCATTGTTCGCTCGCTCCGTGGTTATTGAGGGAAATATGCTAGGTAAGCATTTTCGACCTTCAAACGCTCCAATAACGACATATAATAGTCACTGTTGATGGTTTTTCCCTTCTCAAGATAATCGATAAAAATTATTCCATGCCCATCCCAAAAAACAGAGGCCATTACTTTGCCAGCGGACTTTTGAGTCTTTCCACGCTTCGGAGACGGTTCACCGATCGCTGTCCACTCAGCCGACTGTCGATTGGACTCAGGAGTGTAGTGATAGAGCCATGTTTCATCCATTGTCATATATCGACGCAAAAACTCGGGTGTATTGCGAGTTAACAGCTGCAAACACCGCTCAGAATCATCAACACGTTGTTGTTTTTGGTCAAATGTGAGCTCGCGCGGCACCCATTTTGCACAGAGCTTTTTCATATCCAAATATTGATGAATGATATGACCAACACGTTCCTTTGATATCTTTAAGGCCTCTGCTATCTCGATCAACTTCATTTTACGGTCATTCAAAATCATTTTGTGAATTTTTTTGATGTTTTCGTCGGTAACCACCTCTTTCGGGCGTCCACTGCGTTCACCGTCCTCCGTGCTCATTTCACCACGCTTGAATTTTGCATACCAATCAATTATTGTTGATTTTCCTGGGGCAGAGTCCGGAAATTCATTATCAAGCCAAGTTTTTGCTTCCACCGTATTTTTTTCCTTCAGAAAACAGTATTTTATCAAAACACGAAATTCCTTTTTTTCCATTTTTTTCACAATAACAAAAGTTGCTTCACAAAAGACGCTCTATCTCACAAACTAATTGACTTACAGACGTCAAATTTTGACACGAATCATTTGAAGGTTGCCACTATATAAAAATAATATGCATTTAATACTAGCGACGCCATCTATGTGTCAGACCGGGGACTTATCAGCCAACCTGTTAGCAACTTCAACAGTTTTTGAACTGAAACTTGTCAGAAAATTGTGAAGTAAGTTACAAAAAACAATTATTTTTGACAATGTCACTTCACTTTCTGCACTCATTTCGTTCGTTATCTCATAAAACGGCTTTAACATTGGCAAAACTTCTGATATTATGACCCAGTCGTGTGTGTCAAGTGACAAGTCATTCCGATGAAGTGCTAGAGTACTAATTACAGCGTCCTTGGTTTTCAAAATTCGATCTAGCATATCGTATGTAGAATTCCACCTGGTTGCAACATCCTGGTTCAATTTCAGTTCAGCAGTGCCCATCTGACGCTGCATTTCTTGAAGCTTCTTAAGACCTTGACTGCTTCTGTTGAAAAACTCTACGATGGATTTAGTTTTAGAAATTGTTGACGCAATTTCTTTAGTGGCCTTTTGAACTACAACGTTCAACGTGTGCGCAAAACAGTTTATTGAGCGCCATTCTCCCATCCGCACAGCTTGCAAAACGTTAGCTGCATAATTTTATTTGCAATATTAAAATCTACCGCCACTTTTTTTAAAAAATTGCACAAGTTCTCACTCGTGTGACTGAGTGAAGTTTCCTCGCAGGCAAGTAGAACTGAACGGAGACAATACCTCTATCGAGGTAGTGAGCCGTAAGGGGCTGTCCATTAATTACGTAAGGGCGATTTTGACCATTTTTGACCCCCCCCCCTCGTAAGCATACTTAAGTATAAATCAGACACCCTTTATAAGCAGGCGTAAGATTTTTCGAACCCCCTTCCCCCCCTTTTATGCTTACGTAATTAATGGACAGCCCCTAACGGCTATATAACTTTCATTGCTTCTAGAGGTCCATGCGTCTGTCGTCAGGCACACGGCTGCGGCTGATTGTATCTTTATTTTCACGTCAGATAAAAGCTGTTGGTATAATTTTGGCAGCAAGTTTGCGGATATTGTTTTTATGGTTGGCATTTGGTACCCCGGACAATGAGAAACAAGCTCAAGCAGTTTTTTAAATTCAGGCTCCTCGACAATTCGAAATGAATGATTTCCCTTTGCCACCATTTTGACCACTTGGGTGTCTATTTGCTCAAGTTTCTTGGAGGAAGGTGGGCGCCGAATAAATTGTTCAATTGGAGGCTGAGATTTTTGTTGCGAGATCGGTTGCTGAAAGTGGAAGGTAACATCTTGACTAGCTTCTTGTACAGAATCAACCTCTGATGACGATGACTGTCTTTCTAGACTAATGGGAGTAAAAGGATGCTTCACTTTCATGTGCCGGTTAAGATTTCCTAATAGATGATCAAATATTGAACTCCTGTGTTAAATATGAACAAACTTGATTTATACCTAGAGAGCCTCCTGATATGCTTAGGTGTGATCCGCAGTATTTGCATTTTGCCTTCTGTTCACCGCTTTCCTCGAAATGGCTCCAAATAGCACTATGTTTTCTTTTTGACATTTTAATATATAACTTAGTATAAACTTGCCCCCTTACGCACTTTGGTATTTCAACTATCAAAAAGGAAATAACGGTTGGCCTAAATTCAATATGGCGTAACAACTAGCGAGTACGGGAAGTGTTGTCCTTCATACATAATACAAAGGGGACTACTTAATGTTAGCGCAGATTTGAAAATTTAAAATTTTTCACTTTAATTATATTTAAGCCCAACAATTTTTAAAATAAATTGTCTTAAATCTAATGCAGCCAGGACTTTCAGCAATTATTATAAAATGTATTACCTTTAATAGATTAGTTTTGATAATAACGGTCAACGTGCTTAAGAAAAGAATACACAGCTTATATCATGGAGAAAAGTTTTAACTATAAAAGTTAATAACCATAATGTCATCAGAATTTACCATTATATATATTATTTTACGTAAATAAATATAATTTAAGATTATCATTCAAGATATATAGTACGATTTATGGTTTCAAAGTATTGCGGTTCGTCAGGAAACGTAAATGGTTTTTAAAATAATTTGGTAGGTTTATTGAAATGGGTGGCAGCGCTTAAATTTGAATAACAAAGACAAATAATGCATCCCTGAACAAACGCACGTGAAGAGAAAAAGAGAAGAACTACACGAAAAAACGTACGAGCTAGCTTAAACGAGCTTAAGAGCAGTGTTGGAAAATGGAAATTTCAGTGTGTACCTAAAATGGTCCATAAATTGTACCTAAATGTAGTAAAGTGTACCTAATATACCCAGCCGGAATTTTTTTCGTAAATGGTAAATTCAATAATGTTTTCACCGAAGACATTAAGGGAAAAATTTGAGTACTTCTCAAATCTAATGACATGGTTATTTAGAGGAGATGTTATTCATACCAATTCTATGTTAATGGCAATGTCATCGAGAGAAGGTGTTATTCACTCCTGAACGATGACATTGTCTTGCAAAACGAGAGGTACCTACTGATACGATGGAGTAATCTATTCCAATTTCGATGACCAACCCGTGACATATATTCTTATGACGGCCAATGCCGCTTCTGTGTAAATTTCATGAGAATGTTGCAATAGAATCATGAGTAGTCGCGGATAACCACAGCAGACCTTTCAACATTTCATTCACTAACAAAATTTCTCCATCTTGAAATTGTGCCTAAAATGGATAAATTGTACCTAATGTACCTTTGAAGTGAAAAAGGGCCGAAAAAGGTACAATTACACCTACTTTTCCAACACTGCTTAAGAGTGAAACGAACTATTGAACTGTAGCGAACTATTGAACTAAAAGAACTATTGAACTAAAAGAACTACTGAACTAGATTCCTGCGAACTAGTTCATTAGTTCGATTGAGTGAATAGTTCATTTGAACTAGTTCGTTCGCGAACTACACAACTCTAGTTTTGAGTGCGGACGACAATTCCAAATGCGGATGAAATTTTCTTTAGCAGCGGTTGTAGTTTCTGATAAGAAGCTAAAGTGACGAAAAGGAAGAATGTGAATGAAAAAAAAATTCTGGAAAAGGAATGCATTAACACATCGAAATTTGTTATATGATGCATATATATATGTATGTATTTTTTTTTTTATTGACTAAAAACTGCATAAGACTAGATAATTCATCTTATCATATGATTGGACCATATGTAAAATGACCCCCTGAGTCCGAATCTGCAATCCGTTTTTGGGGGTCGCGTCTGGTTTAGAAGATATAACGATTTGAAAATTGCCGAAAAAAGCACGAATTTTTAGATAATTTTGACTTTTGCGGCGTTGCCAGACTATTTAATTTCGATTTAAGAGCAAAATTCAGAAAATTTTGTATGAAATGTTGCCATATTTATAAAAAGCGTGGAATTAATTTTTTCTATATATAAAAAATGTTTTAATGAAGGAAATAAATACAATTGAAATAAAGGATATATAAAAGCGCACACAAATACGATTGTATCGATGTGGCGGCATGCGAAAGCATTTTTGCCAAATTATTCTCGGAATAAGTACTTCTTTCGAGGTAAATTGGCGAAAATCATGTTTTTGCAGGGGTGTAGAGCGAAAATTTTGGATCCGTTTGTGGAATTCTTTAAGGAGCTGCAGAAGTATACCAACACGTAAGGGAGAGGCACCTTTCAGATGACGAATCCCACTCTAGCTACGCCATTGAAGTCGATGATGAAGAAGAGGCAAATTCAAATTAGAATTTCGGATCGGCGAGGAAGTAATCCACCAATTGGTCCTTTTCAGGAGCAAGAGTTGAAATTGTGAAATTGATAAAGTGGTGGTGAAGTGAAGAAACCGAAGCAGCGCCGCAGGCGAAAATTTTTTTCAAAAATCGCGCGATTTTTGAAAAAAATTTTCACGTTTTTCTTGTGGAAAACCTTAATTTTCTCCAATTTTTTTTTTAATTTTTCTCAATTTTTCTTTTTTTTAAATTTCCCCATTTTTTCTCTATTTTTCCATTTTTGTCAATTTTTTTCCTATTTTCTGAATTTTTTTTCTTCATATTTTCTCAATTTTTATCTTTTTTTATTCGAATCATACAACAACTACTTAAATCTACCAATTGGCAGATTTTTCCAAAACGTGAAGTCTGGTAGCGCTACGCTTTTGC
The DNA here is from genome assembly GCA_020466095.1 of Chlorops oryzae. NCBI lineage: Eukaryota > Metazoa > Arthropoda > Insecta > Diptera > Chloropidae > Chlorops > Chlorops oryzae. The sequence goes on from CM035806.1 coordinate 66,341,596, forward strand.
TGCCAGTCAATTTCCATAGTGTTTTCATACAAACTTTAAATTGCGATATCTTCTAAACCATACGTGACCCCCAAAAACGGATTGCATATTCGGGCTCAGGAAGGTGTTTTACCTATATTTGCCAAATTTAAGCCAAATCCCCCATATGTCACTAAAGTAAAATTAAGCCAAAAAAATTTAAGTACATAAAATTTCAAATCGTGCTAAATGGAATAAAATCGTGTAAAAAAATTAAAAATATTCAATTTTCAAACCGTGTTATATCAAAACCGTGTAAAAAAAGACCGTGTAAAAACAGACTTAGGTGTATTACTATATGGTCCAAACGAAGAGATTTTAAAGACTTGTCGTGCATTGATATAAAATTTATATTATAAATGAAGTTAGAAAACATATGTACATACAAACTGTATGTCGAGAGTCCCTTACCTAGCCGGAAATTTTCTCATAAAGGACCAATTCACTAATTTTTTCACCAAGGATATCAAGGGGGAAATTGTAGTACTTCTCAATTAACAATTCGTGACATTTACTCTTATGACGGCCAATGCCGCTTGTGTGTTAATTTCATTGGTGTATAATGAGGAGGAGTCGCGGCTCTATGTCATGCTGAAATCATTGATTGTTTCACTGGGACGTTTCCGGCTGGGATGCTTATATTGAGCTGATTATTGCGCATATGACTTTGAACTTGTACGCATGCTTATATGTATGTATGAATGCACATATATACATATATATATCAAATACTCTCGCTCATACGAACAATATTTGTCACGGAGCACATGCGACCATTCGGTTCCACAGCGCACAGCCGTAGTGATGGGCGATACCGATACAATAGTATCGGGTATCGATACTTTTGGGGCGATACTATCGAAATTTGGCATCGATTCTTTCGCAACGCGATACTTACTAGTATCGATACTTGGAGACTTAATTTAGAGTATTAATATATTAATAGAATTCTGTCTGAATTGGGTACTCGTTGGAACATCTGTTCCTTGAGAAAGACTTTTTTCAATGGCGGCTTTAATAATGGATGAGTGCGGGAATTGACTTTCGCCAGAGCATTTGAAAAGAAGAATTTTCCTTGCTGCTCTGAACCAACAATATTGGTTTTCTCAATAATAGGCCAATTCACTCACTCACTGGATTTTCATTAAAACTGCTCAAAATACTGTACATAATTTGCATATATAATACATACATTTCAAATACATACCCTGAACATATTTTTTAAGTATTTCATATTTTATAATTTCTTTAGAAATTGTATTACGATCATCGTAATGATAATGCGGGTAAGGAAGAGTTTAGCCTATAATTGCGCTTCAAAGCACTTATTTACACAGGGGAGCGGATATAAAAATGGGTATCGTTTTATTCGATACTATATCTTGATATCGATTCCTTTAGCCGCGATAGTATCGTTGGATCGATACTGATTGGACTTGAGTATCGCGATACCCAAGTATCGATAATGGTTTCGGATTTGCCCATCACTACACAGCCGACTGAAATCAAAATACAACGGAGAGTTAGTGTTGAAACGATACCATGAAAGTATCGATACCAGTACTCATTTAATGTATCGAGATAAAGTATCGATACCATTAAAATACCGAACCAAAAGTATCGATACTGGGTAGTACTCGCTCAAGATTAAACAAATTTTTATGATTCTTGGTATTTACACATCATAACCATGGGCGTAGCTAGGGATTTTTTCTAGGGTGGTCAGATTTTAATATATAATTATATGATATACCTGTTGGTATAGTAAATTTGAAGTACTACTGATTTTTCTAGGGTGGGAAAAGAGGTTTTTAGAGTGGGAGTTTGAATTATTGTTTCTTGTCAGTGCTGCCAATAATTTGGCGCAGGTTTAACCTTTAGATAATTTATAAAAATCCCTTTCGCTTCCTTGGAAAATGCATACGAAAAATTCATTTCAAAATGAAATCGAAAAAGTCCCTCAAAAAAGGAAAAACCCCCCAAATTATATCACTAATACAAGGTAAAATATTATGAGTAAATACCGACATTAAAGTATCGATACCGCGAAAATACTTGGTGGTAAGTATTGAGTACAAAATATACTCAGTATCGACTTAAAGTATTCGATATCAAGTAGTATTTACTCATTTTGTTTCAACACTACGGAGAGTTGCAATTTGGGATTCGGTTAAGAAGGTTGAGCCCGTATGGATTCGCGCATGGCTGGCTCTAACCGCCATTTTGTAACTCAGTGCCACATGTTTGAAAATTTACGACGGTCATATAAACGGTTTTTTTATAAAGACGCATATTTGAGTGGCGTTATAATTCCGTAAGGAATTGGGGCCAAATAATCCTTCGAAGCCAAGAAGCCAAGAAGCCAAGAAGTAACTTAAATTAAAAAAAAAAAAAAAAATACAACGGAGCCACTTTTTTGTTTGGCTCTCAAATAGGAAGCTGTGGCTTTTTAATAGAGCCACCACAAAAATTCTTATGGATTTTCAAATGTATGAGCGTTACACATCTTGATAGTTATAAGGTCTTTGGTACTACTATTTAGTTGTAAATAAAGTTTGTTGTAGTTTCTTCGAAAACCTTTTATATTCGCATACGTTTATCTGTTTTAAGCATTCACGAAAAACAAGCAATAAGTTTGATGTAATTTTTGGCGTCAAGCCACATGTCTGATGCTTTTTTGGGGCTATAGGTGGAAACTCAATAATCGAATGCTCGAAAGTTGAATAAAAAGTAAATAAAAAGAATTTAAAGTGACAAGATTGAAGAAGCGAAAAAGTGGAAAATTTTTCTTACTAAATTTCGTTCATTCATTTTGCATCCTTCTTGATTTATGAGTTTTCGAGGTTTTCGAAGGTCTAGTCTTTCTTTTTCTTCTTTTGTTTAAAAACTCCTTTTTTTTTAGAAGTACTCCGTTTATTTTATAAAAACTACCATTTTAAAATCATTTTTCTACTTTCTAAGATAGAAAAACGACAGCACTGCTCAGGAGCCGTTTCCATTTTGGCTCTTTTCAACACGGTCTTGGGTACCCACCAAAATGAGCATTTTTCACTTTTGTACTCACCAAAAATATTTCTCTCTCGCTCATGTTTTGCCTGCCGAGCAACATCTCTTTCTAACTGGCGCAAAACGTCCCGCGCAATATTTATGAGAGTAACATATATGGTTATATGTGGTTGTTAGTTGATTGTTGTGCATGAAATATTTTTAAAGAATGGATCTTTTTTAGAGATGCCGCGGATAGTGATTTTGCCGGATACCGGATACCGGATATCCGGCAAGCTGCGAGGCCGGATAGCCGGATATCCGGCAACCGGATAGTTGAATTTTTTCCCAAATTCAAAAGTAGCTTTATTCAGGCATGCTCTAGAATCCGAATCTGAATAAAAAACTCGAAATTTATGCATTCCTTTTCATTCACACACTCAAATACTGAATTATTATTTTTCAAATGAATTTCGACTTGACATGGCAGCCACACGTTCAAGTTTTCATTCAAGACTGGAAAGAAATAAATGACACAAGCCGAAGTTATTGCATCTCCGTCATTCTCACTTGTTTCGCTCCAGTATCTAAGGATTTTGTACGTTTTTTTTTGATTTTTTGAAATACATAAACACATGAAAGTCGTCATCATTACAAATCGTTTTGTTCTACTTAATTATTTCATAAAGGGCTTCCTTCAAGGAGATTTATATGAAAAACTGTGAAATTTTTTAATATCCGGTATCCGACCGGATAATGAGTTAGTATCCGGCATCCGGCCGAATAGTTCATTTTATGCCGGATATGCCGGATACCGGATAGTAACCGGATATCCGCGGCATCTCTAATCTTTTTACCCGGTTTTGTTTATTTTCCTTTTTCAGCTGTTATATCGCACCCTTGCTACTAAATCGGCACAATTTAAAATGACGCATATCTCGAAAATCATTAAATCTCTCTTAAAACTAAGGAGAAATAATATATTTTCGAAACTTATATTAATCTCAATTGACTGCTGCATCAGTCAATATAAGCGTTAATTTTCTAGGTGTTGGGTTTCTTACCGAAAAATGAAATCGAACATAAAAAAATTGATTAAAATAATTTTGAATTGTGCCGATTTATTAGCAAGGGTGCGATATATTTCCCACTATTTTCGATTATTTTCGATAACAAGCAGGGTTGACATCAAATTTAACTTGCTTCGAACTGAACAAAGTAGTGATAATGCTTCGGGTTGTCAAAAATTTGCAAGGGACGCAAGGGGAAGAGAGAAAAAACGCTCCCATACCACATCTCCGCGCGTCCCTAGTCCACAAAAAGTGTGTTTCATTACGTACGATACCGATTGTACTAAAGATGGTATGCCTCACCACTAACTTTCATGTAGCGCCCTTAAAATTTGCATGAAATATCAATTACATGTTCAGGAATTTTACTTCCGCAGCCATTTTTAAGAAAAAGATTTCATTCGCATGATGCTGCCAATTAAAGAAATAGGTAAAAGTAAAAAAAAATTTGTCACACTCCTCCACTAACTTAGCAATCTCTCGTACTATAGGCGAAAAAAATCAATTATTTTATGCTGCCCATTAACTGAACAGTCTATCATACGATTGTGATTGAACTGCAGATAGTATGCCTAGCCACTACTTTCAAACAGCGCCCTCACATTTTGCATCAAATATCCTCTAATAAGATGGCAACAGTGGCGTAAATATCGAGAATTGATATTCGATACAAAAAATCGAACTTCCAAGCTTTAAATATCAAACTTACCCGTCACTAACATTAAGTTAATTTCGTAATTTGCGTTTGTTTTTTTGACTTAATCCTTAATGGCAACTTTCAGAAGCAACACGGAGAAAAGGGACATGACTATCCCGAAGGACTGGCTAAAACATGGCGAGATCTATACCGATGCCGATTTCAAAAGCCACTACGTGTGCTGCGAGTGTAAAAAGGTTGATAATCGATTCCTTGCCGGTTATATCGCGCAGGACGCGTTTTCCTTTTGGAAACACGTCGAAGTGAAGCATCCGATTCAGCATACGTCGTGCATCCGGAACAGGAAAAAAAGCAATGATGAGGTAAGTCAATTTGGGATTTTCTTTCTCCATTGTTCAAAAGTAACGGGATTTCTTTCCTTTCTAAATCCTAACCCCAAAAACACATTTTGAATTCGAGATGATCCAAGGGGAAGATAAAGAATTTCCCTCCGTCTGACCTTTTTTTATCTCATAACTCAAGAATCTTGAAAGAAAAATTTGTGTGAGGAATGAAAATTGTGAGAAATTGTGAGAAACTGAAAATTGAGAGAAATTGTGAGAAATTCCTTTAGTCAAAACTTAAGCGCGATTATGCAATCAAGTTGCAGTGGGTTGCAATGATTGTTATTACTTTGTTAATTGGTTGGACTCATTTGCAGTCGATTCATCTGCCAAAGCACCAAATTTGTCCGTGTTTTTAATATTTTATAATTTATGAATTTTGATCAATATGGCTAAGTAGTGGGGCCATAATCACGTTGAGCGTCTATAAACTTATATCGTGAACCGCAAAATGATGATCAAATAGAACATTCAAGCACACTTGATGGCATATAAATTAGAAAGGTTTTTTTTAAAAAATCGAAATGTCGCTTATCTTTAGCTTTTCTACTTATTAATACTTAAGGTGGCCATTCGTCTTGTTTTTAGCGTAAATGTGTGTTTTTTGTTTATACTTCCAAAAGCCATGCAAATAAAAAATTTCGAATAATCAAATGGAAAATACCATATCTTTTCAAAGTATTTTGAAAAATCCCAAATTAAAATTTAGACTTTAAAATCTGTTTTAATCAGAGACCGAGAATTTTTTGAGGCAAAAAGGCAGGTGAAAAAAGTCGGAGGACGAAAAGGAATTTATTCTTGTGACTTCTTCTACTTAAATCCAGGATGACTTTTATTAAACCCAGCGTAAGCGGGGCATATTAGTTTTGTGCAAATCTTGTAACAGGGAGAATTAAGCTCCGGAGATATAGAAAAATATATATAGAAATGATCAGGATCAAAAACTGAATCGATTTAGACATGTCCGTCTGTCCGTCCGTCCGTCTGTCCGTCCGTCCGTGGTCGGATCTCCTCCGAAACGGCTGAACCAATGTCGAAATTTGGCACACATATATATCGGCGTCCGAGTATGATCCTAAGTAAAAATGGGAGACATCCGCCCACTGCCACACCCACAAATGAATATAATGTGTTTTCAGTAAAATGCTTGTAACTTGCGAACCACTCAACACATTTCATTGATATTTGGTGTGCTGGTAAACTACAAAAAATGACATATTCTGGCAAAAACTGGACGTCGCCCTCCTCGAGCCACGCCTACAAATAAGCCCACAAATAAGCCCACAAATAAGGGTTTATCGTAACTTGTGAAGTAAAAGGCGAAGAAGCTTCAAATTCGCAACATAGGTTCACCAAGGCGAATGAAAGGTGTTGGAAAAAATTGTATGTGGCCCGCCCATTGCCACGCCCACAAATTAAGATTTTTCGTAACTTCCGAAGTAAAAGGCGTAGAAGCTTCAAATTCGCAACATGGGTTCACCAAGGCGAATGAAAGGTGTAGGGAAATAATTTATGTTGCCCTCCCACTGCTACGCCCACAAATAGAGAAGCAAAACATAGTGCGCTCATAATGTCGGGACGCTGGGTATTTCAAAGTCGGGCTTGACCGACTTTAGCTTTCTTACTTGTTTTTTTTATTCAATTTGCGTAGAAGGCAAAATATAACTTCAACTTTCTGCCTTTTATTTTTTCGGACAAATTATACCAATTATACCGATATTTTTCGGGGAAATTCGATTACAGTTACGATCATGAGTTTTTTTTAAATAGCGAATTATATATGGAAAATTCCACGGAAAACGGTGCTAAAGGTCACGCCCGTCACAGTCATTCTGAGCAGAAATAAGGGCTTGCAACCGAAATTAACGTTCGGGTTATGGTTTCGGTTTTTAAATTATTTTGGGTTCGATTTTCGTATATAACCCAGCAGAAAAACTCCCCCTGACAAAATCAGTGATGGGGTGACTTTGGAGCCAGTATGCATGCCAATTCGTGGGACACTTTGTATGACTAAAATTCCAATTCCGACACCTATCGGATTCTGTGACATCCCTGAATGTCACTTTATAGAAACCGGTTTGAAAACTCTCTTCTTTGTCTTCTCTTTGAATATTTCGAAAATTTTTAAAAATCTATTTTTAACAATTTTTGTTTTTCTCAGCCAGGGATCGAACCAGCGGTCTTCGGATTGTGAGTCAAGCACTTATACACTAGGACATCCATGCTAACGCTCAACATACTCTAAAACCTTATTTAAATTTCAGTAGCCAATGAGATTCAAGATCATGAACAGCATCCCTCCACGATTACATGTACCCCAATTTGGCATGCATGACAATGTCACCTGTATGACCCAGTGAAATCACTAATGTTTTTTCCTGCTGGGAAATTGTTGAGTCTACTAACAACTTCTTTACAAGTTTAAGGCAAGCTTTTCCTTTCAGTTTTAAATTAAATTGAACTAAAAATGTCCGTCAGGGCAGGGATCGGAACTCGTGGCCTTCGGATTGTGAGTCAAGCCACTTCACGCTAACACACGAAATGACTAATGTTTTTCTCCTGCCGGATATACATAAGTATTTGCCTGCTGAAAATGCACACGGGTGACTGACCAGTCAGACTAAATGTTTATGTGGCGCATTAATGAGTGACTACAGTACTTCCCGCTTAATTGCAACTCGCTTAATTGCAATAAAATTTTTGCAATGAGTTTTCCCCATATAACGTAACATTAATTTCCCCGTTTATTTATCACACGCTTATTTGCCAAACTCTCTTAATTGCCACGGTTTTTAAAAACTACCAATTATAAGAGTACGAAAAAAAACTCGCTTATCTGGCAACTATGAAAAATTCGATATCTAATTACGATTGAGTGACAATAAGCCCCAGATGCAAACGAAGCAGTCAAGGCAATTAATGTTTTAAGAGACTTTTTCCTACCTGTCGACAAATATTCTATTGAATTTGAAAAACTGGAAACAGACGTCTTGAAAACAATTGATAAAAATCGGGTCCAGTCTAAGATTACACACTTCTTCTCTCGGGAAGACTGTTAGATAATTCCTACAAAGAAAAATATGTAAATATGTAAACAAATATGTACATTTTAAGTTGTACTTAAACTCTATTAAATGCAATATACGGTCATTTAACCATATATTCGCTTATTTGAAATTATATTGCAATTATCCGAATACTCGGTTATTTGATATCCCCGCTTAGTTGCATAACAAGTCGAGCAATTTTGGTGTGTCAATTAAGCGGGAAGTACTGTATCAGATAAATGAAATTTTGGGGAAGATGTTTGAAATTGTTTCAGAAACAGTTTCGAATCGTTTTCGGTGCTTCGGTTTTGGTTCGGGAACCGGTTTCCAAAAAAGAAAAGTATCGGTTCCGGTCTTATTTTGGTTACACTGCAGCAACTTGAAAGGCAATTTTATTTTCAAAATGCCGTCGTCAAGGAAACAACTTAGAATGCTATGGAACTATGATCAGCTGTTAAAAACTTGAACGTAAAATTTAAACGGAGCTTGATAGAAAAATTGAAGTCTCGTTGGCGTTCAAGTTCTAAACGAGTGAGTGTCTTAGTAAAATGTTTTGAGTGTATGGGAACTTGAAAGGCAAAAATTGAACGTGTGGCTGCCGTGTTAGGACAATAAATCGGTTACGGTTTCAGTACCGGTTACAGAAATGAGATAATTTCATTGCTCAACTGTTAACAGTTTTTACAATTATAGACCCTTGAGCATCACATCCTGTTTGTTTTAAATATCTAAAACCTATACAAAGTAATTGCGATGGGTGTGACTAAATGGAATTGCCCATGGCTTTGAATGTAATTGTGTTAAAGTATTTTCCGATGTATTCCCAATTGAATACACCGTCTAAATACTTTAGTGTGAATAAATAAAGCGAAAGGACACAAAATAGATTATTTTCAATCGTTTATTAAGTTAACGTCCTTATTATCAGACCTGGGGGTAGTGCACTAAATTTTTAGTGATTCACATTTTTAACTAAATCCCAATCTAGTGGTAGTGGAGCTAGTGGGTTTTAATAAAAAAAATTTGAGTGCAAGAAACCCGACGTGTCAGTTCCACTATTATTTTTAGTGGTAGTGAAACAAAACTTCAGCTACAAGCCTAGTGGTAGTGAAGTTGAAAAATTTCCACTAAAACAAAATTAGTGCTTAAACATTTTTTTCCACTCAAAATTTAAATAACTAGTGGAAAATCAAACTGTTCCACTAAATTATTTTCAGTAAGTTTTGTATCTTTATTCATTTTAATTTTCAAATAAACACAAGAAGTTTAAACAAAATAAAATCTTTGCTTTCGACTCGGATGATAGTATTGTAGACCCGAGCTTCAGTCTAGAAGAGCACAAAGTAAGCACTCCTAACATTTTAAAACGACCAGTGACCCATGTGCAAAAAGCTATATCAAAAGTACCATGAATGATTGTCATTGTGCCAGTGTATTCTGGCATGCCCGATGCCAGTTTTATTCTTTTTCAAACTCGTGATTGAATGTGTGTTTAATATATTCAAAATATATTTTTTTCTTATTTAGTGGAGATATTTTGTTAGCCACTAATTTTTCAACAACAAAATTTGATTTTGAAAAAATAAAAAAAATTTTATTTTTTAATTTAGTGGGGATATTCTTACAGCCACTAGTAAAAGCTTAAGTCAGAAACATTTTCACTTCCACTACAGAGAAATTAGTGTAAATTTTCTTACATTCACTATTTTACTACTGAAAATAGTGGAAGAGAATTCAAATTCACTACGAATTAGTGGAACCGAATATTTTAAAGTTTCACTCATTAAAGAACTAGTGGGGCTGAAAATTTAGTTCACTACCCCCAGGTCTGCTTATTATCTATTCACAATTTATTACCTTAATACCAATAACTCCTAGCAACTACTTGATTAACTTCCCTAAGTCCCTACATTTTGAAACACTAAGGTCCTCACTCTAATCGCCGTTGCCACTGGTGAGTACGTGCGCTTCGAGTTGAGACCTCTCAAATTGTTCGATACCAAAGGTCTCTTTCTAAGTCTCGATCTTCCGCTTTTATTGAAAGAAAGTGTCGATGCTGCATTATCGATTTCCCAATCGATGCTAGCCGATTTTGCATAGTCGCGGGTTGAAACTTCTAGAACTATTTCGTAAGTTTTACGCTGACATGCGCGTGCCATCGTTTTGTTGTTGTTGTTGTTCTCTGCCAGCTAGCACTTCAAGCCGAAACAGGTGTTACAATTGTTGTTCTCGAATTTCCTTTCATTCGGAAATTCGCTTACGAAGTCATTTATGGTTGTTGTTGTTGTTTCGTCGTTGGCCAAAATTGATTGTCATGCATTTATTGTTGTTGCAGACGATCTTGGATAAGCTGCTTGCTTTTATGGTGACCATATGGAATTATGCTGAATGCTCGTGAGTCGAGTATTGACTCACAACAATTGCTTAGATTTAAGTGTGGAAAATATAATATCAAAAATGTATTCTTCACAAAAGGACGAGTTCGTATTTCATGCATTATGAATTCGATATTTTAAACGCAATGAGAAGAGATTTGTTATTATTTTTTTTTCAATTTTGTTGTAAGTACTTATACTTATAAATAAAGAAAAAAACGTAATGTTTGTTCTTTTTATCCAATTTAATTTAATGGTAATGGTATTTAACCGTATTCACCTATAAATGATATTTTCAAAAAAATCTCTCTATGACCATTATTCTAAGTTCTTGAAACAAAACCGTTTCGGAAAACCTGAATTTACATTTGTAGTTGCTGACAAAATTCAGAGCCGTAGCCATAACGCAGTCCAAAAAAAAAAAAAAAAAGTATCCACTTTTGCATGAACGACCCTGTAAGCAAGGTGTATAAAGTAAGCGCGATATTAGCGAATTTTAAAACATTATAGCTTTAGTTATAAATAGGTAGTTACTTTAAACAATTTTTTTATATGGAAATGGTTGACGCAGTAGGCTTGGGCTTTACAAATTTCCACACAACATGGCACAAAGTTTGATCATCAAAATCGATGTGCAATATTTGCCCGGCCGCGGAATTTTTTCCCATACAAACAAATTTGCACAAACGCAAAATTTGCGAGGGTACAAAAATTGCACACAAGTTTTAATCCCACTATTGTCTCGAAAATAAGTTTTTTTTTTTTAATATTGGGAATTCAAAACTAAATATTTCCCATCATGCTTAATCTGTAGTTTAGTTGAACTGCAAATTAATGTGCTCTGAAAAACACTTTCATTTGTAACTTTAGATTAAATTTTCGTTTAAGTTTAGGAAAACTTTCGGATAAACTGTAACTCATTTACCTGCCCTTAACTCTTTATTGCATGATATGTTAAATAAGCGGAAAGTAATTTTATTTTTAAATAAATGGGTTTCTTAACCCGGTTTCGCCTGAAATATTGAATAAATAGCTGGGAAAATTTTTTTGCTGTAAATGGTTTTATTGGGGCTTCAAAAATAATAATATATCAGTTTTACTCAACAAATAAACCATGTTTCCATTTTTTTGATTTTTAAAATTTATACAAGTATTTTACTAATCTTAGCCAATATATTTTATAGACTTATAATATATCACAAAAGAAAATGAAAAAAGCCGAAACCATCGAAACGATTGTCTTGGACGATGATGATGAAGCTGATGAGATCGAGCAACAGATGTCGAGCATGTTTGGCACAGATTCGTGCGAAGAAGATAAATCAAAAATTATAGGTTTTGCACCCTTACCAGCCAACCACGAAGGTAATTTTTGCACTGTTCTAAAAAAAGTTAGAGATGGGGTTTTACAATGTAAGCAATTCCGTCTAACGAGATTAAAATTATTTATCGATTGCAATTATTCCCAAAATTCATCCAATGTTAAATAGATTATAAAAAAATTTCAAGGGATGTAGTTTACGCACTTTGATATTCTTGACAGCCGTTTTCTTACTTGCTGATGAAATCGATGGATTTAAGGCTGAATTACAATAAGGCAATGGCAGTGACAGTTTTCGAAATGAGCTGAAATTTTAAAATACACTGTTCGATATGTCTTTATGCCAGTTTAACTTAATCACTTTTGATGCATTCGAATTTTTCAGATATTTTCATATGAAATTTTATGACTAGCTGGTAGCAGTCATAAACCTGGTTTCACGAAGACTATCCTTTGAAAACTTAGACCTTCAAAAATTTGAAACTGGGAAGGCCACTATGAGCCTTAATGTGCCACTCGCTCTCTGGGCGATATCCTTACCCATTGCGCTAACTAAGCTTTTTCAGTTACGCGTCCAAAATGCATATTTATCTACGGGTATTCAGACCCAGCGAAATACAAGGCGTGCCTTTATTTTTACTCTCAGAAAGAGGATTTTTCTTTAAAACGTTCTTACGTGGCTTTATTGAAAAAGCCACGGCAAATTTTTGAAAGGACATGTTTTTTTTCGAAGTGCGACATCTTGATGGTTGTATAGTCTTTGGTCGTATCGTGTCTAGAGATGTGGGTATTTTCTGAAAGCTATATAAAGGCAAGTAGAATTTGACTTTAACCATATCTAAATCAGTTTAAAGCAGTTTTAACTATTTAGTTTTGAAATTCAAATTGTTAATAGTTTCCGTCTGTTGACACTAGAATATGATGTTCGTCCCTGCACAGAAAAGATAAGCTAGGTGGTTTTTTATTAGTTTTTGATCTTTTGCATACGATCAGCATGACAGGTACTGATAACAACAATGAGTTAAAATAAGGTTAGAGGAGAGTAACTGATCGATAAGAAACTATCATATAATTGCAGAACTGTAAAAATTTTGTATTTATATATTATCATTCTTGTTTTTTTTTATCTAGAATTTATATCTGAAAAACAAATTGTTACTCCAAAGAAATTAACGAGCGTTGGAACACCTCTATCAAATATACCCACGCCAGAGGCTTCACCAAGCGACAATTGTAACTTTTATCCTTCATACATAGATTTTAATCAACTAACGACAATAAATGTATCAACGATTGATAACGTAGTTAAAACTGAAGACGATAACTCAATAAAATTGAAGGAATCCTCAGCAGATACTAATGCAACTGTAGATCAATTCACGAATGGGGCTCTTGGAACGAGTATGCCTACAGACATCGATATTAAACCAAATATTCCAGTTGTAACATCTCAGGGAGAATTAAAAATCCGCATTAATTTGAACCCTCAAATCAATAAAGCCATATTGAACCATAGAAATTCAAGTTCACCAACACAATCTGTTCTACCTTGCTTGGAAACCGTACAAACCAATGCTAATAACTCGCGAACAAATTCACCAACCCAAATAAATCAACCTAACCTGGAAATCGGGCAAACTGATGCCAGTAATTGGGTAGCATATTCACCAACGCAATCTGTTCTACCTGGCTTGGAAACCGTTCAAACCAATGCTAACGATTTGCAAACAAACTATCCAACGCAAGAAGTTCAACTTAACCTGGAAACCGCGCGAACTGATGCCAATAATTGGGAAGTATATTCACCAAAACGATCTAGTCTACCTCGCTTGGAAACTGTACAAACTAATGCTATTAATTTGCAAACAAACTCACCAACCCAAATAAGTCAACTTAATCTGGAAATCGGGCAAATTAACTCCAATAATTGGCAAGCATATTCACCAACACCATCTGTTCTACCTCCCTTGGAAACCGTAGAAAACAATGCTAAAGATTTGCAAACAAATTCACCAACTCAAACAAGTCAACTTAACCTGGAAGTCGTGCGAACTAACGTCAATAATTGGGAAGTATATTCACCAAAACGATCTGGTCTACATCGCTTGGAAACTGTACAAACCAACGCTACAAATTCGCGAGAAAATTCATCAACCAAAACAGGTCAACCTAACTTTGAAATCGTACAATCTGATGCCAGTAATTTGCAAACAAACCCACCAACCCAAGCAGTTCAACCTGACCTGGAAATCGTAAGAACCAACGCCAATAATTGGCAAGAATGCTCGCCAACACAAACTGGTGTACCTAATCAGGAAGTTGTAAGAACTAAAACTAATAATTCGCAAGGACCATCACCCAAGCCTATTCCATCCATTACTTCATATAGAGATTATCGTGCCCAAAAAGCTCATCAAAAAGTAAAGTCTTCAAATTCAATCAGCCATGAGACACAAGATTTACAAAAAAATTTGAATCCTTCATATAGACAGCGTCTATATAGTTTCAGTGGAACACCTAGCACAGTACAAGATTTAACAAGTTATCAACAAATTTTCAATAAAAACCCTCAATATCGAGCGAGCATTTATCGAACAACAAACAATCAGAATGATTTTATGCCAATCCTGCCCCTAATTACAGGAAACCAATCAAATTCAATCAACTTTGGAAGCCCTATTAATAATTGTCCTTTTATGCAATCGACAAACGAATTACAATTTCATTCGAACTTCCGAGACATGATTGGTAATACGGACAGATTTTTATCATCTTCGTTGCATATTCCAAATCAACCACAACATAAGAAGAAGCAACAGCAGCAACAAGAACAACAATACCAACAGAAACAACATCCATATCACCAGCAACAACAACGACAACAACAACAAAACCAACAGCAGAAGCAAGAACAACGACAACAACAAACCCAACAACAACAGCAACATAAAAAACAGCAAAAACAACAACAAAACCAACAACAAAACCAACAACAAAACCAACAACAACAGCAAAAAAAACAGAAAGAACAACAGAAAAAGCAACAACAAGATCACCAAAATCTACAACAACAATATCGACAACAAAATCAAGAACTGAGGCTATATTCAAACCCAAATCTACTTTATCTTCCAGTTGGTGGTAATTCTATGAGTGCGATAGAAGCATATCCAAACCCTTACATAACTGCAACAAACACTGATTTTGCAAAACCACAGACAGCAGCGCCAAAAAAACCAGCGCGCCGTCAAAGCTTCAGAAACTTCAAGTGCAAGGTATGTGGGAAAACAATGGTTACAGAGAGTAACTTGGAAACCCACAATACTCGTTTTCACGATCCATCCTATTCACATCCATCATTAGTTGATTGTCTCATTTGCAAAAAACGTTTAACTGTAGGCAGTTACTCACGTCACATGAAAATGCACACAGGAGGAAGTGATTAACAAAATAAACCTACTCAATGAGCTTAATTACATTGCAGTGTAATCGCTCCAGTGTCAAACACGTAAGTTTGGTAAAATTTTTTTTAAATACTTATCGTAGTTGTTCTAAAGCTTTGGTCTCAGTTAAGCTAGAAGTTGAAAATTTTATATGCAAAAGCTGATAGAAATTAAAAAAAAATGGTTTTGTGATATATCTCTAAGTTTTTTTTTCTGTGAAATATGTGATTTGTAAAGTTCCTATTGATGCTTTCCGATGAAAAGTGAAATATCTAACATATAAAATAAAATAAACTTTAATCTTATAGCCCATACTAAGATGCGATCTAAATAAAATGGCTATATGAAACAGATGCAAAAAACCAAAAATTATTTCAAAGTAATTTTTATACCTGAAACACTCTGTGTCGAGGGTATATTGCATTTGTGCGTACGTGTGTAACACCCAGAACCAGTCGAGATAGATCATATACAATGTATGTAGAAATGATCAGCGTCACCAGGAGATTAGATTTAGCCATCCGTCTGTCTGTCTGTCCGTATACAGTTTTCTTTTCGAAGGAGTCGAGCTTTGTTCACGAAATTTAGTATGCGTGTTACAGGCGACATGAGTAAGAACAAATTCGGACCGTATTTACGGATACCACCAGTACAAGGGTCTGTTATGAAAATCATAAAATTTGCTCTGGAACCTGAATTTTTCAAGATATTGTGAAGTTATTTGGTATTAAAACATACATAAAGGCAGTTAATGTAATTTGTAAATGTAAAGTGGGCGTCGCGAAAGGTTTTCCAAAAATTGGCTCTTACACCTGAAATTTGTATGGGACGAAAATTGGCATGTATGTTTCCTATTTAGCCATAAACATCCTCTCAAAAAATTTCCTTTATCGGTTTATTATTATGGGTACCTCCAGTACTAGGGTCTGTCACAAAAATTCCAAACCTGCTAAAAAAAAATCGTCGTTTTTCGAGACATTTCCATGAATTTTAGCTTAAATTTAAGCCTCCGATTAAATTTTCTAAAATTTGAAAACTGGGCGTGGCAGGAGGGCAGTTTTCATAAAAAAATTTGAAAAAAAAATCTGAATATGAGGCCCTTAATAATCTTAAACTTTTGCAGAAAACCTTTTCGTAATGGAAGTTGTCCTGGGGCCTATTTCAAAAACTGTTCAAACATTCATGTTTGTATCGGGTATTGTATGGTCAGGCTCAGATAGCAAATAATTTAGGAGTATTGAATGCGCAAGTTTGCATTCAACATTTAGACTTTACTTCGCCATGAGAAATGAACATGTCAATTTTTTAGATAAAGTAAATTGGGCAAAAGTTGATAGCGGCTTATTTTTTCAGAACGAACATGGACGCTGACTCTGAAACTAGATTTTTTTGAAGTAGTTTGAAATATTTAAGAAGACTGAATATAACCATCTCTCTCACACCTGAGGAGATTGCAGATAATTGACTTGCTTGCCTTCCACAAACATTTTTCGAATGCACTATTTCTAACCAGTGGCTGCCGGATTATTGGAATGTCCGGATGATTGGATTTAATTCGTGGTACATAAAATAAAGCAATTTGAAAAGAGAATGTAATGCTATTTACAGACTATTGAATTTAACTGATTTAAGCTGTAGTGATTTTAGCATTTATCGCTGCATTTAACCTGAATTTTTCTTCTTTAAATGCAGAAATAAAATCATGAGTTTAGCTGTTTCATATTGCAACACTTTCCTTTTTGGTGCTAAATTCAGATTTTAATTTAAATGCTAAAATCACAACAGCTAAATTCAGTTAAAAGCAATAGTCTGAAAGCGGCATAATATATGTATTTGCATTGTTCTCAACATTTTTTATAACAGTTATCAAAACTAAGTAGTTTCATAGATTTTAAATAATCCTTAATTGAGTTCTGTTTCTCTGCAACTTTTGTTTGCTTAAAAAGACCTTCTCTTGCGGGCGGACGGTGTCAGATTACACAGCTCAACAAATTAAATATTTTCGTTTGGTGCCGCGATTTCATTCAGTATTACGGATAAGGGTGGTATTGGTAATACCAAAAATATTTTAAAAAATTTTTTCCTAGGTGTAGTTTTGGAGCTACCATAAATTTTGTGTCAGGTCTTCAGTTGTTTCACTTTTATGGAAATATATATATATTTCTGCTTTGTTAACTTATCACGGTTGATATCGTAGCAAAGCTAATATCACGGCCTATCAAATGACACCTTTTTCATGAAGATAGAGCTTGTAGTTTTTAAGGTAGATTCAATGGTAGGTAGGCTTGTAGGTTCAATGTTTGCAGGAATTGATGCGCAGGATTTCCTGCTTTATTGGAAATCAGGCTTAATCAAAATTTTTTGTAATGTATAAAAATTCTGTTGAAAATCTTGGGAGTTGTTTTTTGTACTTCAAAAATGAGAGCTTAATTTTTTTCACAATTTGAACCATATCCTCCTCATTTTAAATTATAAATCAAAAAATTTGGCTTCGGGACTTAGTATAAAGAATCACCTTTCAAACCATGCATAAAGAATATTTAAAAAAAAATTCTTTCATGTCATATAAGGTCAAAAAGGATCCAAAAATCGAAGAAAAATTAAAAAAATTCTCATTTTGTACAATTGCGAAGCTCGTACCTTAAAAACTACAAGCTCTATCTTCATGAAAAAGATGTCATTTGATAGGCCGTGATATTAGCTTTTGCAACGATATCAACCGTGATAAGTTAACAAAGCAGTAATATATATATTTTTCCCTAAAAGCGAAACAACTGAATACCACCTCACACAAAATTGATGGTAGCTCCAAAACTACACCTAGGAAAAAATTTAAAAAAATATATTTAGTATAACCAATACCACCCTTATCCGTAATAATGAAAGAAATCGCGGCACCAAAACCACTGTTGATTTGTGTTATTGGACGTATTCGTCTACTGAAACACTGGATTCTACTGTAATATAAGGGCCCATTTACACTTTTGACGTTTGACATCAAAAAAATTTGACTTCAAAATTTAAAATATTTTTTCGATTCAAAAAACGATTCTGATGTCAAAAATTCTTACGTGTACACTTTTTGAAGATTGTTTTGACATAGATTTTGACAAAATTGTCAAATGTGTAAATGCCCCCTTAAAAGTCGAACAAAACAGCTAATTAATTTTCATAATTTCGTTTGATTTGGAATTATAAAAAATTTCCAATCACATCGCTGTGTTAAGAATAGTGATTTTCGAAAGAAGTTGTTTGCATCAAATTCCTGTCGAAAAATCCTCATTATTTCCCATTGATTTATGTACTTCATCACAATTTCAATGAACAGTTCCATTTCATAATTTTAGCTTATGTCAATTTCGATAAAATAACCTGGAGATTTCGGAAGTAGGAGATATTCGTTCATTATAATCCGCATGTATTGGTATGAAAACTATTGAGTATTTTGATATTCGATACTTTCACGATATCAGGAAGAAGTTATGCAATTTATAAACTCATTGTAATTTCCGCTATCGAAGATAACAACCTATTTTACATATTTTCATACATAGTTATTTGTACGAATCTAATGAAATTTTTTAAAGCTAGAAATTAATTGAAAATATTCAGGGATGCTCTAGAAATCGAATCCGAATAAAAAATTCTAAATTAATGTATTTTCAATAAAAAGTAAAGCTATTAAGAATTGTTTATGGGGATTCGATTTCTAGAGCGTGCCTGATTTCTATCTTACTCTCCGAGTGCAACAAGAACCTATAACTGATCCTTTTTAATTTAAAAAGAAATGGTATTCCTTCTCTCACTCTCTTCTTCCACGCTCTTTCTGCATATGTAAAACCCCTTAATATGACAAAATCTAAAGTCTGGATTTTACATTAGAAACTTGTAACTTCGGATGAAATTATAATATACCACCTAAACAGCTACTATACTTAAAGATTCCAACAAACGCTTCGTTACAAATCCCGAAGATATAGCCAATATTTTACATTTTGTATTATACAATATTAATTGTGTACAAGAATATTTTTTGTGTGCTTGTACTTTTTTTTAGACTTCAAAGATAAATTAGGATACTACAGAGAGAAGGGATTTTTTCAGCTGGTATCTACACCAGTGTGTATTACTTCGGGGTGCTTTCAGACACGCCAATTTTAGGTTGATTTTACTTGCCGATTTTCTTTTCTATAGGCGAGACAGTTTAGACACCACGATTTTAACCTAACGATTTTTTATTGAAGTTATTTTTCTTTTCACTTCTCTTGGTCTACTGTTGTGAAAAGCGTAACGATTTACCTTTTTTTTTTTTAAAGTGAAATCAAAAGTAAAAAGTAAATTAATCTTTGAAAAAATTCCAAATTTTCATTTAACGGTTCCCTTGTCAAAATAACACGAAAAAGCGAATATATGTAAAAGAAATGCCAAAAATCGTTTTAAAAAAAACTTGTTGGTTCGGACGATTTTTTCCCGTTCCCTTCCGTCATCCCTTCCTCGCCTGAAATAAAACAAGTAAGGGTGTTATAGTCTGGTGAACCTGACCATACAAAACCCGATACAGATAAACAGTAATATAAGTATATATTTTTTATTCGGAGGGTTAAATATACGCTTAAATTCCAAATTTCATTGAAAATTCTCGAAAGATTCTAATTTTATAGCAATTTTTGTGATTTTTGTGACAGACCCTAGCACTGGAGGTACCCTTACCAATCAAGAAAATATTTGAAGAGGATGTTAATGACTATAGAGAGAGAGAGAGTATACATGCCAACTTTGGTTCAAGTCCCATTTTAATTTCGGGATTAAGAGACAATTTTCGAAAAACGGCCTTTTGTCACGCCCACTTTTCCAATTCTTAGAATTTGTATTAAGTGGCCTAAAATATCCACACATCAAATTTTACTGAAATGTCTTGAAAAATTTTGGTCTTAGTGTAGTTATTGTGATTTTCATAACAGACTCTGGTACTGGAGGTACCCCTAAAAATAATCCGATCGGGTCGAACTTGATTTTACTAATCGGGCCTATTACGGTAGTCGTCGCTATAGTTGTTGACGACTTAACAACGATGTCGTCGTCGCCGTCGCTTTGTCCTTAATAGCTATAACGGTACTAGTTCAAAACGACGACGACGACTAATTTGAAATGAAATTGGTGCACTTTTTTTTATTCGGAAAATAGAAAAAATCATATGAAAACTTATTTGTGTGACACAGTTTTGAGAGCAAAAAGAATTTAGAATGCTCAAGCAAAAATCCAAGTAATGTTCAGAGGAGAATTTTAAGACAAAGAATGGATATTTTAAGTTTGAATTGGAGGACCAGGTGAATTCATTTTTGGCGAAATAACTTCCCATTAATAGTTCCTTTTCGCTAACCTCTTGCCAAACTTGGGTTCTTTTCAAACTGGCTCACTTTTGAGTGTAATGGATATTCATTTTTTTACTTTTATCGCACTGCTCGCTAGTCGTCATCTAAATAAACAGCGCCAGAAAACGACAAGAAGCGACTCTCGCGGCTACTACGGTAATAGGTATTTAGTGATGACGACGACAATATTGCGTCGACGGCGACTATTGTAATACGAATCTGTCGCTTGGTCTATTTTTTGCGTCGACGGCGACAACCGTAATAGGCCCGCATGATTTCGCAAATACACATACCGAACAGACAGACAGACAGACAGACGGACGCACAGACAGACATGGATAAATCGAATCTCCTAGTGACGGTGATAATTTCCACATATATTTTTTAGGGTATATTTCGACTGGTTCTGGGTATTACACACAACCACACAAACGCAATATACCCTCGAAGCAGTGTGTCGGGTATAAAAATCATTGAGAAAAATAGGCACACTAAAACTATAAGTCTGATATAAGCCTGAAACATAATGTATGCAATTCAAAGAACATTTTATAAAATCAAACGATCTTAGATGTTCCTACATTAATCATTGAAAATTTACGATATAGCGTTAATAATTTTATATCTTTTTTCTTCTTTTTCAGATTACACTAGCAAAACTCCTACTTCGTTTTTAAAACATATAATACCATTTAAAAACAGAAACTTTTTTAATTTCGTGTAATTTATTATCGCGTTAAAGAACTCTTACATATTATTTTGTGTTTCGAAACAAACGCGATCGAGTAATCTAAGAAATGGCATTCTAATATAAGACCTTCAAATTGTCAAATTGCTTTCTAAAAGGAATTGTATCAATCTAACGTTTTAGCTTGGATCTCGTTTGAGATGAATATGATATTAACTAGATGTAACTCAAATTTTGATAAATTTTTGAAGTTATATTTTTTTGTAGCTGCCCTTAATCCCACAGTTCTTCTTACAATGTTTTTTCCTAAACGAAATTTGTATTCTTAAACTGCCTTGTTCATAGAAATGCTAAAATGGATTTTAGCTAAAAAGCATTTTAATTTCATATATTTTTGACAGTAAAGTCATCGTAAAAAAGATTTAAACAACGTTTTATTTCTATGAATAAGGCTATTTCAGCCATTTTCATGGAAGTATTTAATCAATCAATATTGTTTGATATCGATGTATATTTAATTAAGCTTAATATGTACACCACCTGATTGATCTGTTAAAACGACAGAATATGTTTATGTTAAGTTCGGCTTATTTTAACACGTCTCTTGAAAAAGATGTAATTTCCCACAGATACGAATATTTGCAGTATCAAATTTGAGGCATGTATATAAAGCTTAATTACCGTTGTTCATATATATATAGATATATATACAATATTTATATATATAATTTGATATTGGGATTATTTGCGGAAGTATTCACATAGGCATATGGACACTTCTCGAAGTAATCCACGTTTGGAACCGAATGGAAATGTGCTTCTAAAGATATCTCCTTGATGCTGTAATACCCACATGATGTATATATTGATTTCAAACATCAAAAGAGAAATGCAGTTACGCACAGAGATTCCTGCCTATCAATGCAATAATATTTATTGTATTAGTTCATATATATAAATAGGGTACAGTACATAATTTGATTCAATAAAACATTCTTTAAAGACAAACGCAGAATAAGCCAATGTCACATTGCCCATAATCAAAACCTTCTCGTCGACATGTTGTGAAGCAGTTGAAATCATTACTTGATTCTTGGCAAATCAATTTATTTAGCGAAGATTTTCCAGTAATATTTGGATTCTCCTCGAAAAGGACCTGTTCACCTGCGAAAAGAGGAAAATTTGAGCAATCTTTTTTCGGTAAATCAATATATCTTAAATAATTTGAAATGTTTTGGGGCTGTAAATTCTGGATTCAGGCGATTTCGAAGAGCATTGTTATAGAAAAATGTATATTTTCGGTAGTCTTCTTTTATTTCTTTGTAATTATATCAATCTATTAGCGAACACTTCCATGCTATGTGAAATATGTATATTAACTTGTGCGACTTGCCCGAAAAAGAAATTTTTTATTTTTATGAATTAATCGGCCCTACTACGTAAGTCGTCATTTAAGTCGCCGTCGACTCGTTGTCGTTGTCACTCGATATCGACGTCGTCGTCACGTCGATGCATTATCGGTACCCTCTAAAGGTGCTCTCACACAATATGTATCGAGCAATATGACCTGTCAAATTTCATTCCGTATTCCTGTCAAAATTGGTTTGGAACATGCATGCATTTTTTGCACTCACACGACACATATATGTCATGTCGATTAATTCCTTTGTTTTAAAATTATCAATTTATTAAAAAGCAAACTATATTTACCTTTGCCGACTCCATTTCGCGCAATTTTTATTTTTAAGAGAAAACAGCTGTTTTCGCGTGTGCACACACACGATTATCAAATTAGTTTGAAAATCGAATAAAGGAAGATGCACAGCCATGTGGCTCACTCATATGTATCACCATTCTTGCATTCACGCGACATGCCAGCTTCGGTTGTGGCATATTTGACAGGTCATATTGCGGGATACATATTGTGTGAGAGCACCTTAAGTCGTCTCGTCTCATCACTCGACGTGACGACTTATTATCGATAACATAACATAATCGAAAATGTGTCAATTTTTTTTTATATTTAACAGATTTTTAAAAATATTCTGAATTTTTTAAAATGTATTTTGTTTCGGATACAAGTGCAAGTGAATCCAGTGATGAAGAAAATGTCTTCAAATAGAGCGGAAAATCATCAGGCAAAAGTCAGATGTGTCAAATTTGCCAGATTGCAAGTAAGTAATATTTTAAATGTTTTTTTTTTTTTGGATCATGATGTGCACGATTATATTTCATCATAATGCAGGTTTCTAAATTACTTTCGGTTGAATAAAGCTGCATTTGAATATACACTTGAACTAATTGAGCCAAAAAGGAAAAATATTCGCTCAACATCGGTTTCAAGCACACTTCAGTTGGCTGCAACATTGCGATTTTTTGCCGAGGGTTCTCATTTGATGAAGTTTTCTTTTTTACTTTAAACTTTAAGTCCCTCCAGACCTAAAACAAAATAAATTTCAATTAATTGGTTCCGTTACTCCAGCACTATAAATTGTATTATCTTCTGCCAACCATCATTAGTGGTATTCAACAACAGTGCAAACGCAGTGTGCAATATTTGCACTTGTCAAATTGCGTACAAAAAAAGCAGTGCAAATATTGCACACTGCGATTTGCACTGTTGCTTGAATGCCACTACTATTTCTAATCGGTGGACCAAAAGAATTCAGCTTTTTACCAATATCTTCCCAATTTTTCTTAAAATTGGCTGGGACCGTTCCTCTGCAAAATCCATTTGCTAGTTTTGGATTTTTTTCGAGCTCCCCAACCAAAACTTCGAATTGCTTCATATTTGTTATTTTTAATTTCTTTTCCACTTTTTTTAACCAAAGAAAAATTTAAGTCGTCGCAACTCGTGCTGAAAAATTGTAACGACAGAATTTAAGTCACGTCGACTCGTTTTTTCGTTATAACGACTCAGGGAGTACCGCATACTCGTCGTCTGCTGTCGAAATTAATCGGTAACGACTTCAGGGGTACCGATTTTGTCATGTCGCACAGTGTCGCGAGTCCATACATTTTTTGGCCAAAAATAGAAGGAGTTGTCCTAGAGCATTGAAATTTGGTATGGACGTTTATTTGCATGAATTTAAGAAATTTGGAAAAATCTGTGAAAATCGAACCACCCCTCCCCCACCCCAACATAACGGGATTTTCTGAAATGGTAATTTTTTGGATGCCACGCGTACTTTTTGCATAACGCCCACTCAAAGTTTGGAAAAAACTTGATTATAAGACCCCCGAAATTTCAATGAAAAATTATAGGAAATGTTAATTTTTATATTTTTCCATAAAATTTAAGCATGTATTTAGTTAAAAAATTCAAAACAAGGTTCCTATTTCCTACTAAGCCAGAAATACGAAGTGGCGAAAACAGCGAAATGCAAAGACAAAACTCACACCAGTAATAAGCTTTAAATCAGTTTTCACTTTTCCTTCATTCAGGGTCGTTAAAAAGTTGTATATTTTTCCCCTGTCGTTTGATATGGAGCATTTCTCCTTTCCCCTTTACACTCTCCACAATTCCAAACCCCCTAAGTACCCCTAAAAAGTACTAAATACCCACGTTTAAAAAAAATATAAATGCAGTTTTTTGCTTATAACTTTCACATTTATCATCCGATCATCGAATTCTGCGGCTTTAAATGTTCGTTACGGTTCTCGCAAAAACTGTTATGCCTAGTATTGGGATAATTTGCACTGCTTGCTAAGATATGGCTCGATAATTGAGCACAAAAAGTGAAAATATGAGCGAAAAATGGCCTTTCTGATTTCATAGGAGCCACAATTATAGTTGCAGGCTAACGTTTAGGCACTTAAAATTTGCGCACGGTCTCCACCTTTCCAAATTAGGTCTATGCGCTTATCTTATCTATCTTATACGGTAATTGAGTTATGGCCCTAAATATGGGGCAAAGTAGAGAAAATTGACTTTTTTCACATTTTGGGCCATATCTCGGAAACGCTACTTAAATCCATCAAACCAATGACCTTTTTGGAATGAGGGAGCCCTAAGCTAACATAAAATAACCATTAGAAAAAAGTGTATGAAAAAAAATTTTTTTTGTAGCATTGTGTAATTATATTGCATTTGTGCGTACGTGTGTAACACGTCTGTCTGTCCGTATGCAGTTTTCTTATCGAAAGGGTTCAGCTATCTTGACGTAATTTGGTATTCGTGTTCCAAGAGACATGGGTAAGAACAATGGACAATGGAATGGACCCGATCGGACCATTTGAAGCGGTGCCGCAAAAAAAAAGACGAAGATACAGATTCGTATTATAGCAGTCGCCGTCGAAGCAATGTTGTCGTCGTCGTCACTAAATATCTATTACCGTAGTCGCCTCGAGAGTCGCTTCTTGTCGTTTTATGTCGCTAGTTATTTTATTGACGACTTGCCGGCGAGTACTACAATAAAGGTAGCAAAGCAATTTCATTTAATAGTTAGCCGACTTGAAAAAACCCCAAATTTGGCTGAAGTTTTTCAAACACGAAATGTTCCTAGCAATTTTAAGGAAAAATGGGAGGTATTTCGATAAAATTAGATTCACTTGGTCCTCCCATGTGAGATAGCACTGGTTGGCAAAAAATAAGTCAAATTAAATTAACTTGCTCTCCTTATCAAAATTTCTAGGCGTGGAAGGACTTGAAAATTAAAGAACAAAATTGTATGCAATACAAGTATACCTCCACCAACAGGTAGA
Source organism: Chlorops oryzae (assembly GCA_020466095.1). Taxonomy (NCBI): domain Eukaryota; kingdom Metazoa; phylum Arthropoda; class Insecta; order Diptera; family Chloropidae; genus Chlorops; species Chlorops oryzae. The sequence goes on from CM035806.1 coordinate 66,367,660, forward strand.
CGTATTAGCGAATTCCTCTAACATATCTTGAGGAATCAGTTGCAAATCGAGAAGCTAATATATCCTCATATATATCCTAGGATCATAATTTCCAAATTGTTTTATTCTTACAAAAAAATTTTACAAAAATATCTTCTTTTTTCCAAATGTGAAAAAAAGTGCTGCCAATTACCTTTTAAAATTAGTCGTCGTCGTCTCGAATAAGTACCGTAATAGATATTAAGGGGCGAAGCGACGGCGACGACGACATCGTTGTTGAGTCGTCGGCGACGGTAGCGACGGCTAACGTAATAGGCCCGAATAATTCTCTAGCCCTTTAAGCTGTCACAAAAATGCTCAAAGAACCGAAGTGGCTTTATTAGTACTAACTGGTATGGCGAATTTGAAAAAATGTGAAATCTGTCTTTTACAACTGTCCGCTTCATTTTTACAGGTACCTTCAGTACTCTACAGCTAACTACGCAACGCAGGCCGTCAATATATTTAAAATTTAAAAATTTTTCAATTTATGACGAGCAACAATTTTTCTAATGATTCTATTAAATATTGGCAAGAACATTTTTTTTTTCAATTTTATATTTGCTTATCAAGGATGTTTTCATAATTATTTTTATCGAGCATTAATAGTTTAATTGACTTTATCCCTAAGTTCGTTTATGTTCATAGATGGAGTCCATAAATTTAAGCTGCTTAATATTGAATGAAAGAATCCAACAGGTAATGACGCATGGCCTTAAATTGTTGAAGAAATGAGCGAATTGAGAATATCATGATGTATTTGTGAGCCCGCATTCATCAATCTGAGGGAGGAAGTGAGAGACGGATAGCTATTATTGTTTAAGGCTTAAGAAGACGTCGGATTGTTTTCCAAACCATGTGATTTGAATACAAATTTTCGCCTGCTATTTACATATATACTTATATATATCAATTTTGTAGACAACGAAACTTATTTATTTATACAACTGCACCAGAAGAAGACTTCGAACGGTCATCACAAGTGAAATGTTGGTATCTCTTTTTCAATGAGTTTATTAATTGGAATGTTGCGTTCAAATCGCGTTCAAAAATCGTTTTCGTAGATTTTGTCCTTGTCTTTTAATTTTTCTTATTGTGTGGAGCCTAAAATTCTTACCTACAATTGGCAGACCTTGACTCAGTTGCGCAATTAAGCTGAGTACAATAAGAATCCATATTATGGGTTTGCTTAAAACATTGGCAATCATATTGTGATCGTTTGCGGAAGTCGGTTTTTTTATGTGAAAATGCAAATACAGAATATTCGGGTATTTAAATCGTAAGTAAATATACAATTTGTTTCGCCCGCTTAAATATCGAATGCGTTGTGACCACTTGGGATATTCGCACTAAACTGAATCGTTATTCTTTAGACAAGAACGTCAAATTCAAAAAACTTATAACTCTTGCATTACAATTCACGGTGAATACAATATTATTTATATTATTGGTTCAGCAATAAAAACGAAATTGAAACTAATATTTTCAATACTCCATAGAAAATTTCTCTCTATAGCGAATCTTCTCAAGGTTTTTCGGTATATTTTTTGGGCCTTTTTTTCTCCTTATAACGAATTACCTCTGTAACGAGTTTTTTCCCGGTCCCTGCAAATTCGTTATAGAGAGTTTCGGCTGTATATGAAATTCAAAAGCATTTTCGAACAGAAAATTTATTTTCGAAGTTTTCTGCAAAATGTGTTTGTGTTAAGCGCCAGATCTTAAGCTAAATACCAGATCGGAATTAAGGAAATCAGATAAAAAAATATGTTCTACAATTGGTTGAAAATCAATTAATTGAGATTAAAATCATGAACTTTAATATAATATATTAAATCTGAATGTATTCGATCTCTCCGTGGCGTACCGCATAGCATACTGAGAATTGCTGAGAAAAATGCTGAGAATTGCTGAGAAAATGCTGAGAATTGCTAAGAAAAATGCTGAGAATTGCTGAGAAAAATGCTGAGAATTGCTGAAAAAATTCCTGAAAATTGCTGAGAAAATACTGAGAATAGCTGAGAAAAATGCTGAGAATTAGCTGAGAAAAATGCTGAGAATTGTTGAAAAAATTCTTGAAAATTGCTGAGAAAATGCTGAGAATTGCTGAGAAAAATGCTGAAAAATGCTGAGAATTGCTGAGAAAAATGCTGAGAATTGCTGAGAAAAATGCTGAGAATTGCTGAGAAAAATGCTGAGAATTGCTGAGAAAAATGCTGAGAATTGTTGAAAAAGTTCTGGAAAATTGCTGAGAAGAATGCTGAGAATTGCTGAGAAAAATGCTGAGAATTGCTGAGAAAAATGCTGAGAATTGCTGAGAAAAATTGCTGAGAAATTGCTGAGAAAATGCTGAGAATTGCTGAAAAAATTCTTGAAAATTGCTGAAACAGAATGCTGAGAATTGCTGAGAAAAATGCTGAGAATTGCTGAGAAAATGCTGAGAATTGCTGAGAAAAATGCTGAGAAATGCTGAGAATTGCTGAGAAAAATGCTGAGAATTGCTGAGAAAAATGCTGAGAATTGTTGAAAAAATTCTTGAAAATTGCTGAGCAAAATGCTGAGAATTGTTGAAAAAATTCTTGAAAATTGCTGAAAAGAATGCTGAGAATTGCTGAGAAAAATGCTGAGAATTGCTGAGAAAAATGCTGAGAATTGCTGAGCAAAATGCTGAGAATTGCTGAGAAAAATGCTGAGAATTGTTGAAAAAATTCTGGAAAATTGCTGAGAAAAATGCTGAGAAATGCTGAGAATTGCTGAGAAAAATGCTGAGAATTGCTGAGAAAAATGCTGAGAAATGCTGAGGATTGCTGAGAAAAATGCTGAGAATTGCTGAAAAATTCCTGAAAATTGCTGAGAAAAATGCTGAGAACTGCTGAGAATTGCTGAAAAAATTCTCTGAAAATTGCTGAGAAAATGCTGAGAATTGCTGAGAAAAATGCTGAGAATTGCTGAGAAAAATGCTGAGAATTGCTGAGAAAAATGCTGAGAATTGCTAAGAAAAATGCTGAGAATTGCTGAAAAAATTCCTGAAAATTTCTGACCAAAATGCTGAGAATTGTTGAAAAATTCTTGAAAATTGCTGAGAAAATGCTGAGAAAAATGCTGAGAATTGTTGAAAAAATTCTTGAAAATTGCTGAGAAAATGCTGAGAATTGCTGAGAAAAATGCTGAGAAAATACTGAGAATTGCTGAGAAAAATGCTGAGAATTGCTGAGAAAATGCTGAGAATTGCTGAGAAAAATGCTGAGAATTGCTGAGAAAAATGCTGAGAATTGCTGAGAAAAATGCTGAGAATTGCTGAGAAAAATGCTGAGAATTGCTGAGAAAAATGCTGAGAATTGCTGAGAAAAATGCTGAGAAATGCTGAGAATTGCTGAGAAAAATGCTGAGAAGTGCTGAGAAAAATGCTGAGAATTGCTGAAAAAATTCCTGAAAATTGCTGACCAAAATGCTGAGAATTGTTGAAAAATTCTTGAAAATTGCTGAGAAAATGCTGAGAATTGCTGAGAAAAATGCTGAGAATTGCAGAGAATTTATTTTTTTTAAATTTATTTATTTTTTTTTTTCAGATTATTTTGAAACATTATTCGAGAGTAACTGCTTTGCACTTCCGCCTAGGTCGGACATGGCCATGTTTCGTCACGACGCCACCCGTGACTCATCAGCGCCTTTGGAGTGCATAAGTGCATGAAAATTCAAACACCTTATAGGTGAAACTTTTTACAAAGTTTCTGAGAATTATACGCATTAGATGTGAAGCTAATGGTATTTTAGGGAACCGACCTAGGCGGAAGTGCAAAGCGGTTAAGCTCGAATAATGTTTCAAAATAATCTGAAATTTGTTTAGCACCGCAATCATTAATAGATGCTAACCGTGTTAGCATGTTATTAATGATGTTGGTCTATTGCCGACGACGATGTGAACTAATATTGTAATATTTTATGATGTAGGATCATCCTTGTCAGATGGGTTTGATTGTATATTTGAGTCTCGCTGCAGATTCTTCATTGACATGCTTTCTATATCACTGAAGGGGCATCCTACTTTGAAACCAGCGAAGTCACGTTTTCTGACGTTGTCAAAGTCTTCATCAAGGAAATGTTCTTTCTTCCTGTCATTATGGTTTGTTTAGCAGTAAGTAGAAGTGACCTTTTAGAATGTTAAAAACTTTCTGAATTTGAACTGAAAATTTTCATCTTTTTTATATCAAATTTTGAATCATCTATTTCCACATTTCAATCCAATAAGCAGCTGATAAACAGCAGCAATAGGTTTACACACAAGCGTGAGAAACCTGTAATAAAAGCTAAAATTTACGACATTTTTCAAATCACAATGTGACCTATCTATTTCCATTCAATCCAATGAAAATCTTCTTATTGGAATTTGTGACCCACCGCGTTCTCACTCAACCGATAAGCTACATTTTCCTTTGATCTTATATGCAGCATGATACAAGAAAACAAGATAGCGCCACTTCAGCCCGATGATGTCACAAATACAAAATGAGAGCTTCGTTGTTGTTGTTTTGCACGCTAAGCCCAACGTCACAACTATACTTTAGCATGGGAAACAACAACAATGCGAATGCTACAAAATAGCGGTACCCGAAGTGGCGCTATCTTTCTCTCTTTGTATCATGATATGCAGCTGCAATAGGTTTACACACAAGCATGAGAAACCTGTTATAAAAGCTAATCAAGGGCTTGCTCATGCACCGTGTCAAAAACCTTTTAATGATCAACAAAAACCACACACACACACAACTCTCATGTTTGTCTGCAGTTTTTTCTTACTATTTTCAAGAATTTTCCTCACCATTTTTCCTCACCATTTTTCCTCACCATTTTTTCCTCACCATTTTTTGCTCACCATTTTTTCCTCACGATTTTTTCCTCACCATTTTTTCCTCACCATTTTTTCCTCACCATTTTCCTCACCATTTTTTCCTCACCATTTTTTCCTCACCATTTTTCCTCACCATTTTTTCCTCACCATTTTTCCTCACCATTTTTTCCTCACCATTTTTTCCTCACCATTTTTCCTCACCATTTTTCCTCACCGTTTTCCTCACCATTTTTCCTCACCATTTTTCCTCACCATTTTTTCTTCACCATTTTTTCCTCACCATTTTTCCTCACCATTTTTCCTCACCATTTTTTCCTCACCATTTTTCCTCACCATTTTTTCCTCACCATTTTTCCTCACCATTTTTTCCTCACCATTTTTCCTCACCATTTTTCCTCACCATTTTTCCCATGGAACGTGTCAACAACCTTTTAATGATCAAAAAAAAAAAAAAAAAAAAAAAAAAAAATGACCAATCCAACAAACAATATCTTCTTGCACCCATTTAGAGACTAAATTTACGACATTTTTCAAATCACAATGTGACCTATCTATTTCCATTAAATCCAATGAAAATCATTGGAATTTGTGACCCACCGCGTTCTCACTCAACTGATAAGCTACATTTTCCTTTGATCTTATATGCAGCTGCAATAGGTTTACACACAAGCGTGAGAAACCTGTAATAAAAGCTAATCAAGCGCTTGCTCATGCACCGTGTCAACAACCTTTTAATGATAAAAAAAAAAAAAAAACATATGACCAATCCAACAAACAATATCTTCTTGCACCCATTTAGAGCCTAAATTTACGACATTTTTAAAATCACAATGTGACATTTCTATTTCCATTAAATCTAATGAAAATCTTCTTGTTGGAATTTGTGACCCACCGCGTTCTCACTCAACCGATAAGCTACATTTTCCTTTGATCTTATATGCAGCTGCAATAGGTTTACACACAAGCGTGAGAAACCTGTAATAAAAGCTAATCAAGGGCTTGCTCATGCACCGTGTCAACAACCTTTTAATGATAAACACACACACACACACACACACACACACACACACAACTCTCATGTTTGGCTGCAGTTTTTTCTTACTATTTTCAAGAATTTTCCTCACCAGTTTTCCTCACCATTTTTCCTCACCATTTTCCTCACCATTTTCCTCACCATTTTCCTCACCATTTTTCCTCACCATTTTCCTCACCATTTAAGTGATCCAGAATCCCCACATCCTACCTACTGACATTCTAAAGCCAACAACAAATATATGCCTGATTTTGATTCCACCAAACCATCTGAATATATTTTATACTTAGATGCGAACAACTTGTATGGTTGGGCAATGTCTCAGTACCTACCTACTGGAGAATTTGAATGGGTAGAAGACATTGAAAGTTTTAATATATTTGAAATAGATTCAGAAGCTTTATATGGGTATATTTTAGAAGTAGATTTAGATTATCCCCAAGGAATTCATGATTATCACCTACCTACTGGAGAATTTGAATGGGTAGAAGACATTGAAAGTTTTAATATATTTGAAATAGATTCAGAAGCTTTATATGGGTATATTTTAGAAGTAGATTTAGATTATCCCCAAGGAATTCATGATTATCACCTACCTACTGGAGAATTTGAATGGGTAGAAGACATTGAAAGTTTTAATATATTTGAAATAGATTCAGAAGCTTTATATGGGTATATTTTAGAAGTAGATTTAGATTATCCCCAAGGAATTCATGATTATCATAATGATTTTCCTTTTTGTGCGGAAAATAAAAAAGTTAGTTGTTCAAGGACATCGAAACTAATAACAGACTTAACAGATAAACGAAATTATATCATTCACTATAGAGTGCTACAACAATGTATTAAGAATGGAATGAAACTAATAAAAGTTCATAGAGCTTTAAAGTTTAAACAGTCACCTTGGTTAAAGAGCTACATTGACTTAAATACTCATCATAGAACGCTTTCTAAGAGTGATTTTGAGAAGAATTTTATTAAATTACTCAACAATTCGGTTTACGGTAAAACTATGGAAAATGTAGATAAAAGGAAAAACATAAAAATTGTGAGTGAATGGGAAAGTAGAGGACGACATTTAGGTGCTCGTGCTCTTATAGCACATCCAACATTTCGCAGCGTTAAACATTTCAGCGACTCTATGATAGCAATTCAATTAGATCGGGATCATGTTACATATGATAAACCGTTATATTTAGGTTTTATAGTACTCGAGTTATCGAAATTTCTAATGTATGATTTCCATTACGACTATATGAAACCCAAATATAATGAAAACCTTTTACTAAATTATATGGATACGGATTCCTTTATATACACAATAAAGACGGATGACTTTTATTCAGATATATCCAACGATATTGATTTGCGTTTTGATACGTCCGAATATCCTCCCAAAAATCCATATAATTTACCTTTAAAAAATAAAAAAATATTAGGAATGATGAAAGACGAAGCTAATGGAAAAATAATTAGAGAATTTGTGGGTCTACGTCCCAAAATGTATTCCTTAGATATAACAGATACGAAAGAAATAAAAAAGTCGAAAGGTGTTAAAAGATGCGTACTCAATAAATTTAGTATTAATGATTATAAATTATGTTTATTAGAAGATAAATATTATGTTCGCGATATGTATTTTTTTAAATCAAAATTTCATAAAATGTATAACATTCCAAATTGTGCAAGCCTTCTTGTATCCATCCATCCCAAAGGCCAATTTTCGAAAATTTTTAGGCGCTCGCTCTCATAGCACATTCGATCGGTCATATCCAAAGGTTCAACATTCTTTACACTCTGGATTGATGGTGGCCAAAACGAATCTGTTCCTCGATGAACAGGTCTGCTTATTGTTGTTGCTGTTGAACAGATCTGCTTATTGAACAGGTCTGTTCCATAATGAACAGGGCTGTTTGCTGTCGATGAAGAAGAAGAAGGATGACTATTGAACTGATCAGATTGTTGCTTGACTCCAAACATTGTTGTTGAACTGCTTGATCTGTTTTTGAAACTGAATATTTTGTTGTGCATACACTTTGCTTTTATAGATGAATAAATATGTTGAACCCTTTTCTAAATCGTCCAATATTTAATGAATCATCTTTGCTAATGACGAGAAACCCATATTTATCCTTCCAACATTCAGTACAAATTTTTTAAAAATCTTGAAATGACATATCAGTACCAACATGATCATTATAAATATGTCTTATGTTCGTTTCATCTTGTTTAAACATGATAATTAAGTTTGCATTGTCACGAATCAGATGTTTTGGTATTCGAGTATAAGTTTGGCATAGATAAAAGCTATCAATATTATTGTGCCGACCCATACAGAAATAAAAATCTGATTTTGCTTTTTCTGGAGCTAGAACTTCTTCATTATCTGAGAAGGTGTAAAAGCCCATTCCTTTTATTGGTTTTATAAGTTGTTGAAGATATTGATATTTCGGTTGATGCAATGACTTTGAATACAAGTATACATTTTTAAATCTAAGACCATTGGGACTTTCAATAAGACTCAGCATAATGTTGGTTTTTCCACAATTCGATGGTCCGACAATAAGTGCACGTATTGTGTTTGGTAGCAATGAACTATGACGTATTTGTGACAATTTATCATTTGAAATCGTTTTTAGGTCTAAATTTTTCACCGAAATATTCATTTGTTGTCTTATGAAACGCATTTTACTCTTTTAACTAACATCAATGATATAAAAGCGATTCCTTTTATACTTTTTTGTTCAGAACGCTTTTGACCGTTGATTTGTGTGCTATACAAACAAACAAAAATTTATAAATGCTTGTTAGCAGCAAAAAACTATTTAGTCGTAAACGTAAAGCCGTTGGAAAAGGATTAATAAATAACCTTATTAATAAACTGCCAATTGAACTTCATTTACCAGGCTATCAGTTTTGTGGACCGGGAACTAAACTCGAAAAACGTTTAGCAAAAGGAGACAAGGGTATAAATCTTTTGGATTCTGCATGTAGAGAACACGATATTGCCTACTCTAAATTCAAAGACTTACCTAATCGCCGCATTGCCGATAAGATTTTAGTTGAAAGAGCTTGGGAGAGAGTAAAAGCTCCAGATTCGAGTGTCGCAGAAAAGGCAAACGCTTGGTTTGTCACAAACGCAATGAAAGCCAAACTGAAGATAGGTGGTAGTCTTCGAAAAAACAATAATCGAAAACTAAAGACTGTGAAGAACAAAAAGAAGAAATTCTGTACTAAAATTGTCACTACTGCAATAAAAAATGCTACAAAAGTTTTAAAAAATGCAAAACCAATTGATATGAATGATGCTATTCAAATTGCTGAGAAATCTTTATCATCTACTCTTAAGAGGAAAAATCGTAAAGTTCTACCTCATATAATCCCTGTACCAAAAGTGGGTGGATTTTTACCATTAATACCAATTTTAGCGGGTATTGCAAAACTTGGAGGAATAGTATCGGGAGGCATGTCGATTGCAAATATGATAAAAAATATAATATCTGCAAAGGATAAAAAGCCCAAGGAACCTGTTGCCATTGGAAATGGGCTTTATTTAAAACCCTATAGAAATGGATATGGTTTCTATCTTCGTCCTTATTCAAAAAACTAATTAGCACTCTACCCAAAAGAGCCCTAACCGAGGTCGACCTAAGAAAATATGCCGCAAACTTGAAATCTTTCAGAGGAGTTTTTATGCGAAATATGTTAGTTTACCAAGACGTCCTCATAAGATTGAATGTGGAATAATTAATCTGGATTCATCAGATGGAGATGGTACTCATTGGGTAGCATATTTTAAAAATAATACTGTTAAGGAATATTTTGATAGTTTTGGTAACCTTCCACCACCGAAAGAAGTTGTCAAATATCTCAGTGCAAATAATTTAAGATACAACTATAAACAACATCAGCAATACAATTAATATAACTGTGGTCATTTGTGTTTAAAGTTTCTGTATTCACAATCATGCAACAATTAAATAAAATATCAATTTTAAATACATAAAAAGTTTCTTTTATTTATAATTTGATAATATCTGATAATTATAAACCATTACATATATTCCATTAATTCAATATCTTTAGCACTACTCATGAGTTCGTCATCATTTACAGCAATCTTACAGTGTCCCCAAGCATAAGTATTTTTTTTATCCTCTTTAACAAATCTTTTATCATCATTGTTACTTAAAACTAATTTCGTAAATAATTGTGTATAAATTTTATGAAATTTTGATTTAAAAAAATACATATCGCGAACATAATATTTATCTTCTAATAAACATAATTTATAATCATTAATACTAAATTTATTGAGTACGCATCTTTTAACACCTTTCGACTTTTTTATTTCTTTCGTATCTGTTATATCTAAGGAATACATTTTGGGACGTAGACCCACAAATTCTCTAATTATTTTTCCATTAGCTTCGTCTTTCATCATTCCTAATATTTTTTTATTTTTTAAAGGTAAATTATATGGATTTTTGGGAGGATATTCGGACGTATCAAAACGCAAATCAATATCGTTGGATATATCTGAATAAAAGTCATCCGTCTTTATTGTGTATATAAAGGAATCCGTATCCATATAATTTAGTAAAAGGTTTTCATTATATTTGGGTTTCATATAGTCGTAATGGAAATCATACATTAGAAATTTCGATAACTCGAGTACTATAAAACCTAAATATAACGGTTTATCATATGTAACATGATCCCGATCTAATTGAATTGCTATCATAGAGTCGCTGAAATGTTTAACGCTGCGAAATGTTGGATGTGCTATAAGAGCACGAGCACCTAAATGTCGTCCTCTACTTTCCCATTCACTCACAATTTTTATGTTTTTCCTTTTATCTACATTTTTCATAGTTTTACCGTAAACCGAATTGTTGAGTAATTTAAAAAAATTCTTCTCAAAATCACTCTTAGAAAGCGTTCTATGATGAGTATTTAAGTCAATGTAGCTCTTTAACCAAGGTGACTGTTTAAACTTTAAAGCTCTATGAACTTTTATTAGTTTCATTCCATTCTTAATACATTGTTGTAGCACTCTATAGTGAATGATATAATTTCGTTTATCTGTTAAGTCTGTTATTAGTTTCGATGTCCTTGAACAACTAACTTTTTTATTTTCCGCACAAAAAGGAAAATCATTATGATAATCATGAATTCCTTGGGGATAATCTAAATCTACTTCTAAAATATACCCATATAAAGCTTCTGAATCTATTTCAAATATATTAAAACTTTCAATGTCTTCTACCCATTCAAATTATCCAGTAGGTAGGTACTGAGACATTGCCCAACCATACAAGTTGTTCGCATCTAAGTATACAATATATTCAGATGGTTTGGTGGAATCAAAATCAGGCATATATTTGTTGTTGGCTTTAGAATGTCGTTTTGAACATTGGACAATACCACCTCTGATTCCTTTTTTAACGAAATCATACATACTTATATCTGTAAATAGTTCGAGTTAAATTTTTGTTGATTTCAACATTGCATCCCAAGATAAGCCCGGAATAGTTATGTATTGACAAGGATCCAAATCATAGATACTTTTAAATATTTTTCGAAAATTTTCTAAGATATCGGTTAGGAGAAATACATCTGTTTTTAAATAGAGAATCATGTAGTCTTTCAATGATTGACAATTTAATGTATTCCATACATTTACAGCATGACTATAGTCCTCAATAGAACACTCACTATTATTTAGTATATTGAAAAATTTCTCACGGTGAGGTAGTTGATTTTCTTCAAGACGTTCAATTGAATCTAAATATTCATAGGGAAAGACACCCTTTCTTTTAAGTAAAGAAAACTGTTCAGTGTTGGGATACATTGATCTGAGTACGTGAAAATCTTCAGATCGCAAGTTTTGAGCTAAGCTTTCTAAGCTTGCTGTCATGAATCTATAGGAATCTACAAAACGAATTTCCATGCGTTCATTCTTGAGATTATCCCCCATTAGAATGTATTTCGATAGTGAAATGTAAGGCTCTTTATTGAGTGGAATTACTCTTATGTCTCCGGGAATGGAAGTGAGTTCTTTTACAAATAAATGACAGTCGTAGGCGGAAAAATTATGAAAGAAAACTGAAATAAATTTCGATATCTGATATTTCAAATTACATTCTGAATGAGCTGCTCCACGAAAATCTCCAGTAAAATGACAGTGATCTGCAACTCGATCATTAATAAGATCTTCATTACAGATATGACATACTGAACTCTCCGCTAAGTTTTTCATTTGTTCTTTTGTAAGAGAATTCATTGGTTTAAATTTACTAATTTCTTTATAAACACTTCAACACAATCCTTTCCCGTATATATCCTAAACTTATTCAAACTTTCATCAAATTTAGATTTAATAAAATAAGCGAATGCCATTGGCTTATGATGCTTAGTGCTTACAACTTTCTTCGAATCTTTAATATTTATATTTTCCAAAATGCACTCAAAATCGGCGTAAATAACAAAAGGTACATCTAGTTGCTTTTTTTGAGCACGAAACTTTAAAATTTTATTGTCCTCGTCTGGCAGCTTTGTTACGACATGATTACATACCAATTTATGAGCTTCCAATCGTTCCTTGGATAAGGTGTATTGAAGACAGCCATGACAGAGATGTTTCATTCTGTGATTTGCAGAAAGTTGAGAGCTGATTAATGTACAAAAATAAAATTAAAAAAAAAAAATAATAATAATAATAAAAATAATAAAAAATTAAATTAATAAAGATAAATATTTTGGGTTACCAACCTTGAAATATTTTTAATCCATATATAATGCGTTTGATTGTTTTCCTTCTCAAAAAACAATAGATTTATATGCTTCTGTTGTTCTCCTCTAGTAAAATAATACGGTCCAACAATCGCTTTACTCTCCTCATTCAATCCAAAAACATTTATACTTATTTCTGGATTATTCTCCTCAAAAATTTTAATTTGATTCAATGTCAATGGAAATGATAAGTTGGAGAAATTAAGCAAAGTTCCATCTGGGGTAGTAATGTGATCCAATTTTATATTTAGCTTATAATTTGAGCATTTTTCCAGATTTCGACCTGTTTGAAAGGACGATATCACTGCCCATTTGAAGCAGTTCTCATCTTTATTTTTAACATTTATACAAGCATGTTTTTTCTGAATCCATAATGGAAGCACTATATGACCAGATCCTCTCATGGGTCTATATTGGTTAATGTTCACTTCCAAGTGAACAATTCGTAAAAGAGACCATCCACTATCCCTTTCTTGAAAAACATTCATTTTTTCCAAAATATCTTTGCATTTCTTGGAAAAGTCCTCATTTATATCTGATGACTCCGTTAATATAGTCATTTTAGTTGAGAAAGATTTACTCATTATTTTTGTTTCTTCCTCATTTTGCTTGATTAGCAAATATTCGCAAAATAGTTCTATGTTAGATTTTATCGATGTATGCTTTAGAATTAGGTTGCTCAATGCGTCCAGAACTTCTGTTTTTGCAGCTGCAAAGAACTGTTCTGGAATGAGTATACTTTCATCCTTATTCACATAAACTAGAGTTTCCATTTTTTCGTTAAAAGCAGATTTATCCTCTTGAGGTTTTCACTAAAGTCAACAATGCTATTCTTTTTATGTTGATTGGTTCGCAGATGATAAGACCAATCTGTTATAATAACATTTCTTCGTGACAAGGTTTTCATCAGACATGTTTTGATCTTGGATTTGAAATTCCGTACCATGAAGTGTCTCATAATGACATTTTATAGCAAAACGGTTTTTAAATCTAATATCGCAATATTCGCACAGAATATCAGAATCGTTTTGGTCTTGGTTTGGAAATTCCATACTATGAGTTGTCTCATAATGTCGTTTGAGAGTAAAATGATTCTTTAAAATAACACCGCAATATTCGCATAAAAAATTGTTCTTTAAATGCATTGCCCTTTTATGGCGTTTCATACCCGTTTCCGAAGAAAACTCCTTTAAACAAATTTCGCAAGCCTTATTCATTTTGATTGTTAATTTTTATATTCTAGAAACAAAAAAGCAAAATATGATATTAAATTCAACCCTACGTTTCCAGTAGGAAGGAAAGGAATAAATATACATATAAAATATATTACATTAAATAAAAATATTAAATGCTACGTGCAAACTTCAGAAAAGGATGCAAAGGGTCACATACCTGGGGGTTTGACGGCGGAATTGTCTGCGATCGTCTTTGAGTGTAAACTTTGATGATGGACGTTAGTCTCTATCAATACGATGATCACGATACGGATTGGACAAGTCCACGGGGATTTTATACACTTAAAGACGACACTACTTTCGAAACCGACGCTCACGATCGATTTTTCGATAAATTTAAACTGAACTGTTTGATTTCACTTTAAAGAATGGCAACGTCAAAGGGGTCGTCCGTATATTACGTCATCATACAGGGGGGTGGAGGAGTAGGTAGGATATGGGGATTCTGGATCAATGAAAAATGATGAGGATGGATGAGGAAAAATGATGAGGATGGATGAGGAAAAATGATGAGGACGGATGAGGAAAAATGATGAGGATGGATGAGGAAAAATGATGAGGATGGATGAGGATGGAGGAGGAAAAATGATGAGGATGGAGGAGGAAAAATGATGAGGATGGATGAGGAAAAATGATGAGGATGGATGAGGAAAAATGCTGAGAATTGTTTAGAAAATTTTTGAGGATCGCCAAGAAAATTCCTAATGAAAAATGATGAGGATGGATGAGGAAAAATGATGAGGATGGATGAGGAAAAATGATGAGAATTGTTTAGAAAATTTTTGAGGATCGCCAAGAAAATTCCTAATGAAAAATGATGAGGATGGATGAGGAAAAATGCTGAGAATTGTTTAGAAAATTTTTGAGGATCGCCAAGAAAATTCCTAATGAAAAATGATGAGGATGGATGAGGAAAAATGATGAGGATGGATGAGGAAAAATGATGAGGATGGATGAGGAAAAATGCTGAGAATTGTTTAGAAAATTTTTGAGGATCGCCAAGAAAATTCCTAATGAAAAATGATGTGGATGGATGAGGAAAAATGATGAGGATGGATGAGGAAAAATGATGAGGATGGAGGAGGAAAAATGATGAGGATGGATGAGGAAAAATGATGAGGATGGATGAGGAAAAATGATGAGAATTGTTTAGAAAATTTTTGAGGATCGCCAAGAAAATTCCTAATGAAAAATGATGAGGATGGATGAGGAAAAATGCTGAGAATTGTTTAGAAAATTTTTGAGGATCGCCAAGAAAATTCCTAATGAAAAATGATGAGGATGGATGAGGAAAAATGATGAGGATGGATGAGGAAAAATGCTGAGAATTGTTTAGAAAATTTTTGAGGATCGCCAAGAAAATTCCTAATGAAAAATGATGTGGATGGATGAGGAAAAATGATGAGGATGGATGAGGAAAAATGATGAGGATGGAGGAGGAAAAATGATGAGGATGGATGAGGAAAAATGATGAGGATGGATGAGGAAAAATGATGAGAATTGTTTGAGAAAATTTTTGAGGATGCGAGGAAAATTCCTATAATGTGTTTGGTGTGTGTGTGTTGAATTTTTGTGTGACCCGATGAAAACCTACTTGACTAGTTCTGATGTAGGTCTCTCACGTTTGTGTGTGGACATATTGCTGGGATATTAGATCAAAAGAGAATGCAGCTTATCGATAAAAGAAACCGGGGGGACAAATTCCATAGGAATTTAAAATTGGTTGAATGGAAATAGAAAGGTCACATTGAAATTTAAAAATCGAAAAATATTTTTTTGTTAAGAAATAATGTTTATTGTTGATCATTAATAGCTGTTGACCCGATGCATAAGCATGCACTTGACTAGTTCTGAATGTAGGTTTCTCACGTTTGTGTGTGGACATATTGCTAATGCTTATTAGATCAAAAGAGAATGCAGCTTATCGATTGAAAGAGAACACCGCGGCGGGTCACAAATTCCAATAGAGATTAATGGGTAATGGAAATAGAAAGGTCGCATTGCGATTTTAAAAGTCGAAAAAATAGTTTTTTTGTCAGCTGCAAGAAGATTATGTTTATTGTTGATCATTAATAGGCTGTTGACCGGTGCATAAGCATGCACTTGACTAGTTCTGAATGTAGGTTTCTCACGTTTGTGTGTGGAAATTTTGCTTATTAGATCAAAAAAGAATGCAGCTTATCGATTGAAAGAGAACACCGCGGCGGGTCACAAATTCCAATAGGAATTTAAATTGGGTTCAATGGAAAATAAAAGGCATTGAATTTAAAAAGTCGAAAAAAAGTTTTTTGTCAGCTGCAAGAAGATAATGTTTATTGTTGATCATTAATAGGCTGTTGACCCGGTGCATAAGCATGCACTTGACTAGTTCTGAATGTAGGTTCTCACGTTTGTGTGTGGACATATTGACAATGTTTGTCAGCTGTTATTAGAATTGGTGTGGAAAAAAAAAAGAGACAAAATTGGTATAAAAAGTCGAAAATTTTCAGTTTAAAGTCAGAGAAATCTTTAACACTCCAAAAAGATAGTTTAAATAATAAAATAAAGAAAAATAAATAAATAAATCAAAATGGAAACAAAATTGTTTCAGTGCAATATTTGTGCAAAGTATTTTTTCAAATGCATAAATTTGAAGGACATGTTTCTCAAAAACATGGTGAAACGGCAAAGTAAAGTGTGTATGTTTGTATAAGGAGTTTGTGTACAAGCATAACATGAAAAGGCACAAGGTTGCAAAACATACAACACTATCAACTCCAACATTATCCACAACACTATCAACTCCAACACATTATCCACAACAACAACAACCCAACAGTATTAACTCCATCGACTCCAACAAGAAGAGTGGTGACAACCAAGACGTCAAAGATGTTATTAAAGAAGTGTAGTGATTGTCAAGAGTGGGTTATCATGCGGAACTGGTCAAAGCATTTGCGAAAATCTAGTCACAAGGCAAATGCATCAACGATCTTGAGCGGAAACATTAAAAAGGTACGATCAGTTTTCAAAAATCGTATCGAATGTTTTCAAATTGAAAACAAAAATGTGAAAGAGTTAATATCAAATAACTTTTTCACAAATGTAGAGCCGCCATGTGAAGGAGCTTTTGAACAAAATGCTCATTAAACATTCACTATTTAAATTGAACATGGAACTGTTTTGTGAATATGTAAATTAATTGATTGACAACAAAGAAATGATGGATATAAGTCAAAAATCATTTCAAACAACAATGTCAACAATTCAAAGTGAAGCAGATATTATAGAAATATTTTCAACAAGGTGCTAAAGATAAGCAAACAAATGGAAGAGTTTCAAAAAGGATAGCGGTTGGACACTGTCAAAAATTTTATGGTTGGAAATAAATATCAACCGGTACGACCGATTCGAGGCTCATCGTATATTCCGCTTCCCAAAGAACTCATTTTAAAAAAAGCAATTGTGAACGTGCAAAACAGTGACACTTATTGCTTTAAATGGGCAATTATATCAGCGTTGTACAATTCGACTACAAATTCAAATAGATGTTCTACATACGATGTACACATAGAAGAAAACATATTACAGTCAACATTGACAACAACAACTTCATTTTAAACTTTGATGGACTAAGTTTTCCTCTGCCAGTGAAGGATGTAGCTGTTTTTGAAGCTAATAATACCAATATTAGCATTAATGTATTTGGACTTGAAAAAGGTTGTGTTATTGGCCCTTACTACAAGACAAAGAGTGTCAGGACAATGCATATTAATTTCTCCTTTTGGAAAGAGAAGAGAACTTTCACTATGTTTGGATTAAAATATTCAAGGTAAGCAGTATTAAATATTCAATATACTAATAAATTAATGCAGAAACAATAAACATTTACTAATTTTTTTTTTTTTTTTTTTTTTTATTTCAGATTGGTGCGAAAGCAGAGTACAAACCACAAAGGTGCAATTCATATGTGCAACTTTTGCTTACAATTTTTTTATATGAAGAAAGTTTGGACAAACATTTATCATGCTGCAATATGACAGTCACGAGCTACCAACGGTAGCAAAAATAATTTATTAAAATTAACAATTTTCGAAAACAGTTAAATGTACCGTTTGTAAGTGTACAGATTTTGAATGTTGTTAGAAGAAATAAATAGGAAGGAATCGGAAAATGTTCAATCGATTCAACTACACAAACCGATTGCTTTTAGTTATTTTTAAAATGTAGCTTTGACGACAGACTAAATAAATTTGAGACATACATCGAAAATAATGAAAATGATGAAGATGCAAGCGAGGTGTTTATTAAAAAAATTATAGTGATTGTTTACAATTATTAGAAAACAATGTTTTTATAGTTAAAAAAATAACCCGCTTTCTCAAAGTCAGCAGATTGCTTTTAATACTGCAAAAATTTGTCATATTTGCGAGTTACCCTTAGATCAAACAAAAGTGAGGGATCATTGTCATTTAACTGGGGAATTTCGAGGTGCAGCACATTCCGAATGTAATTTAAGTTTTCAACTAAGACGTTTTATACCATATTTTCCATAACTTTTCAGCATATGACTGTCACTTTTTGTAAAAACTAAATTTGTTACCAGGTTCTTTAGGAGTTGTTGCGCTCAATAAAGAAAAATATATATCTTTATCAAAAATATAACGTCTAAAGATAAACATCATATGGAAATATGCGTTTGCTCAATAAGATTTTTACCAGTCAAAATTTAGACACTTAGCTCAAAATGGAAACGATTGTTTTCACATTTTAAGTAGTGTATTTACACGGGAAGAGGAAAGAAATTTATTAACACGTAAAGGTGTATTTCCATATGAATATATTAACACTTTTCAAAGCCTTCACGAGACAAGTTTACCACCACGTGAGCTTTTTACAATAGACTAACAAATAAGACATGTTCTGATGAAGACTATCAACATGCACAAAATGTTTGGCGGTTTTTTAATTGTAAAACGCTTCAAGATTATATGTCCATATATTTAAAGACAGACGTTTTATTATTAGCAGATGTTATGGAAAACTTTTAGAAAAGTTTCCCATAACATTTATAAATTAGATCCTTGTCAATATTTAACATTACCAGCGCTATCATGGGATGCAATGCTCAAGTATACAAAAATTGAATTGGAGCTTTTAACTGACATTGAAATGCTTTATTTATTTCGAAATGGTATTCGAGGTGTTTGGTTCAATGCAGTAAAAGACATTCAACTGCAAACAATATGTACATGGGGGAGGATTATGATGCAAGTAAACCTTCATCAACAATTGTATATTTAGATGCAAATAATTTGTATGGATATGCAATGTCTGAATGTCTGCCGTCATGGAGGTTTTAGTGGGTTGAAAACATAGAAAACTTCAACGTTTTCTCATATCAGACAATTCATCAACTGGCTACATATTAGAAGTCGATTTGGATTATCCGAATGAAATTCACGACACACATAATGATCTTCCCTTTTGTCCAACAAATAAAAAGCCACCAGGTGGGAAAAATGCTAAACTTATAGCAGACTTGACTCCCAAGCGTTACTATGTCGTTCATTACAGAGTTCTTCAACTGTGTTTAAGACATGGTCTTAAGCTTGTTAAAGTTCATAGAATCTTAGAGTTCAAACAATCACCATGGTTACAAAAATATATTAATTTAAATACAAGTGCAGACAAAACGCTAAAAGTGATTTTGAGAAAAATCTTTTCAAGTTATTGAATAATGCTGTTTACGGTAAGACTTGGAAACAAGAAAAAAGAAAAGAATCAAGTTGGTGGAAAAATGGGAGAGTAAAGGAAAACGTCTTGGTGCCAAAGCTCTTCTCGCTAAACAATTTCCGCAATTTAAATTTTTACAGACAATCTTGTTTCCATAGAATTACAAAAAGAAAAATTTTGTATGACAAGCCAATGTACTTGGGTTTTACAGTATTAGAGTTGTCCAAGCTTAAAATGTATAACTTTCATTATGAATATATGCTACCAAAATTTCAAAAGATCTCTTTCTTAATTATATGGACACTGAACTCATTCATATATCAATTAACAACCTTGATTTTTATAAAGAAATAATAAATGACATAGATTTAAATTTTGATACATCAGACTATGCTGCAGATAATCAATTCGAAATTCCCCAAAGAAATAAAAAAGTTTTAGGAATGATGAAAGATGAACTGAATGGTAAAATAGTAAAAGAGTTTATTGGTCTAAGATCAAAAATGTATTCTCTTAAATCTATTGACGAGCATGAAATAAAGAAATCTAAAGGTGTTAAAAAGTCTGCTTTAATAAATATAATAAATAAAACGATTATCGTAAAAATTTATTATCAAAATAAGCTCTATTTTGATAGTATGCTAATGTTTAGAAGTAAGCTACATGACATATATACACAAATGTGGAATAAAGTAGTATTAAGTAATACTGATGATAAGAGGCACATTAAGTCAGATTGTATTAATACTTATGCATGGGGACACTACAGTATTAATAACAGTGAACCAATGGATGTAGACTAAGTTGTAATGTATATGTATAAAAATAAATATTGAATGAAAAAAAAAATGTTTTTATTGTAATGAATTTCACAAGAGAGGTGAGTCATCATTTTCAGAAAATTATTATCATTTTTAATAAAAGCTCCACATTAAATCATTTTGAATTTAGTTGACTTTTAGCCGCTTTCAAAGGAGGAGAAGGAAGAAAAAATTTTTGGATTCAAGAAATAAAAATCGCGAATATTGCATTTGCAGTACTTTTTGGAAATCATTTACTATAACAAATATTGAACCAACAATTCCTGAAATGAGAGTATTATTTTACTCCAAATAACGGTACTAAGTGTTTACTTTTTAAAATGCACAGAATGGTCCAAGACCCGATCATATTCTTGGAAAATATTTACATTTAAAGAAACTGATCACTGTAAAATTGAAGTGCCGGGGAACTATTTGTTTGGTGGGTGTTGCATATGATGGAATGTATCAAGCAAAACGTGACTTCGCTGGTTTCAAAGTAGGACCCTTATGAATACGGGCATGTGATGGATTCTTTCCCAAATAAGGAAAGGTTTCGTTCCTAATATTTTGAAGAGTATGAATTTTAAAGAAATTACATGTCAAAACAAAAATACGTATAATAAAGTTTTCGTAAAATTTTTGAATTTATTGATAATTCATTCAGAAATGATTCCGGAATCCAATCAACCCCTTAGAAAAAAAATGTCAATAAAGAATATGCAGCAAGACTCAAATATGCAATCAAACCCAGCTGACAAAGATGATCCTACATCATAAAATGCTACAATATTAGTCTACATCATCGTCGCAGTAAACCACAACATTAGTAAAATGCTAACGCAAAGCGGAAAAGAATTCTTCTTTTTTTGGAAACGTTTAAACGTTACATTACTCCTGAAGAATATAATTTCTTGATGACTGCAATGCAACAGGCTAAACAAGTGGAACAAGAGCGAGCTATCGAATCCTTATATGGATTACATTTTCAAAGCTGTCCTTCAAGTTGCAGTCAATATTCACAAGGATTTAATGACTGTACTTGTTTTAATAACAAATTTATTCTTTGCAAAGCAAACAACCTAATGGTGTATTATAAAAAATTAATTGAGAAAAAATAAAAGATTTTGTTTTTTTTTTTTTAATTTTTTTATTTCTTTTTTATTTATTATGTGAATAAAGAAATTGTAAACACAAATGACCACAATTATATGAATTGTATTGTTGATGTTGCTTATAGTTGTAGCTCAAATTTTTCTCACCAAGATATTTTACAACTTCTTTTGGTGGAGGTAAGTTACCAAAACTATCAAAATACTCCTTGAAGTGACCGTTTTTAATATATGCTACCCAGTGTGTTCCTTCTCCATCTAATGAATCAAGATTGATTATTCCACACTCATTTTTATGTGATCGCTTTGGTAAAGCATTTCGCATGAACACACCTCTAAAGAAAGATAGTTTCTTAGCATGTTTACGGATATCGTCTTCATTGAGTGCCCTGTTGGGTAGCAGGTTTATTAGTTTTTTGTGTACGGTTTAAGAAAGAAACCATATCCTTTTCTATATGGTTTTAAATAGAGCCCATTTCCAACCGCAACAGGTTGTTGTGGTTTTTTATTTTTTGTTGATACTATGTTCTTAACAAGGTTTGCAATTGACATTCCACCAGATATTAATCCACCAAGCTTGGCAATACCAGTCAAAATTGGAATTAATGGTAAAAATCCTCCCACTTTGGGTACTGGGATAATGCGCGGTATTGCTTTTTTGGTTTGTTTCTTAAGTGACGATGATAAAGATTTTTCAGCAACTTGGATAGCATCATGTAAGCCAATGGGCTTTGCCCTTTTCAATTCTTTTGTAGCTTTCTTGATTGCTGTCTTAAAAATTTTTGTGGGACATTCCTTCGTTTTCTTTACAGTTTTTTTCTTCATCATTATATTCTTCTTTTTCTTTTGATTTTGTATAAAATTTGTGAGACTGCCGCCAAATTTTAATTTAGCTTTCATAGCGTTTGTAACAAACCAAGCATTTGCTTTTTCTGTAACACTGGCGTCAGTCGATTTAACTCTCTCCCAAGCTCTTTCCACTAAATTCTTATCTGCAATATGCCGATTTTCCAAGTCTTTGAATTGAGAATAGGCAATATCGTGTTCTCTACAGGCAGAATCCAATGGGTTGATACCTTTGTCTCCTCTTGCTAAACGTTTTTGAAGCTTTGTACCGGGACCACAAAACTGATAACCTGGTAAATGAAGCTCTATTGGTAGTTTATTAATAAAATTATTTATTAATCCTCTTCCGACGACCTTTCGTTTATGACTAATTGTCATTTTAGGGTGGACAATCATTTAAAGAACTATACTTTGAATATGTTGTAATCAAAACAATGATCAAAATCAATCTAACTGAAAAGGTATAAAAGCATCATCTTTTATAGTTTAACTTTTAGTTGAAAGGAAAAATGCGTTTCGTAAAACAGCAGAAGAATATTTTAGTGAAAAATTTGGATGTGAAAATAAATCCAAATGTTAATTCAACACAATCGCGTCATAGTTCATTGTTACCAAACACAATACGAGCATTAATTGTTGGACCATCTAATTGTGGGAAAACTAATGTTATGTTGAGTCTTATTGAAAGTCCCAATGGTCTGAAATTTAAAAATGTATACTTGTATTCAAAGTCATTACATCAACCGAAATATCAGTACTTAAAACAACTTATAAAACCTATAAAAGGAATGGGACTTTTTACCTATTCGGAAAATGAAGAAGTTGTAGCCCCAGAAAATGCTATAAAAGATTCTATTTTTATTTTCGATGACGTTGCGTGTGAAAAACAGCACAATATACGAAACTATTTTTGCATGGGACGTCATAACAATATTGATAGCTTTTATCTTTGTCAAACTTACACTCGAATACCAAAACATTTGATTCGCGACAACGCGAACTTAATTGTTATATTCAAGCAGGATGAAATGAATATACGTCATATATACCATGATCATGTTGGTACTGATATGACATTTGCCGATTTTTTAAAAATTTGTGGAGAGTGTTGGAAGGATAAGCATGAGTTTCTCGTCATCAACAAAGACGACTCACTAAATAATGGTCGATACAGGAAGGGTTTCAATGTATTCATTCATCTATAAAAGTAATGAAGACAAACAATAAAACACTCAGTCTCAAAAAAAAAAAAAAAAAAAAAAAAAAAAAAAAAGGTTTCATTAACTGCAGAGCAGCAGGAGCATCAGGAGCAGCAGACGCAACAGTAATATCATTTAAAATGGTTGACTCAGTTCATGAAAAAAAAATTCATCTTTTCAACAACAACAACAATCACAGCTGCTATATAAACAGACCTGTTTTCAATAGAACAGATCTGTTTCCAATAAACAGACCTGTTTCCAATGGAACAGATCTGTTTCCAATAAACAGACCTGTTTCCAATGGAACAGATCTGTTTCCAATAAACAGACCTGTTTCCAATGGAACAGATCTGTTTCCAATAAAGCAGAAAAGAATTCCAGATCCACCGTTGGATATGATTGATCGAATGAGTTATGAAAGTAACCGCCTTAAATCATTTTACAACTGGCCACTAGAATGGTTGGATATGAGACGACTTGCACAATTTGGAATGTTTTACACTGGAACGAGTGATATTACAAAATGCTTCTTTTGTAATATTGAAATATCCAAATGGCAACTGGGAGATGATCCTCTAACAGAGCACATACGTTGGTCACCGTCTTGTCCATTGATATGCTTAAATCAAACCAACAATCATACTATTGATCACAATGAGGTGTATTCAATCATACATATATCGAGAATAATTTTACAATTAAAAATTTTGATAAGTAAAAGGTGTTCTAACAATTATATATTCCAAAACGAGCTTAGTAAAATCTCACAAATTGTTAATAATTTATTACAACTTAAAACTACTGTATCTGATTGAAATCAATAAAAATAAAAACGATAAACACGCCTAGTCATTATCGATACTATAAAGGTCATTAACAGTCCTAAAGTACTTTCATTTCCATTAATATCTTCAACGATACTGGTTCATTGAAAAATGGATGAAAAATTGTTAAAGAACATTATTCAGACGAGAAAAATCTTGAAAGATAAGTTCAATGCCATCAAAATAAATGAACAAGGTGTTGCCGAGAGTCTTGAGAAATCGTTTCTTCCCATAACTACACCAATTAAAGATCTACTTACAGAAACTAAAGTTAAAAACGAAATATTAAACAATTTGAATGAAAACTCTAAGCTAGCAACAGAAAATAATTCTACTTTTAATAAAAAAGGATTGATTGGGAAAAAGGTGGCTTTCAGTAATGAAAGACCCAGTCGTAGTAGATTTAGAAATGAAAGACCGAACCGCAGTAGATTTGAAAAATATGATTTGTTTAACATAAAATCAAGTACACCGCTTAAAAATTCTTCCAACACCACCACCATCACCGAAAATGATAACGATGAAACTCCAAACAGCAGCAGAGATCAGTTTTTCAGCGAAGATGAAGAACAAGAAAGTCATATAAAAACACTTATCCGAAGCTATAAAGAAAAGGATGAGGAAAGAAATAAAAGTACACATAACACATTGAGTTTTGAAACATTAGAAAAGCAAAATAATCTTGATACTCAATTTGGTTTACATAAAAGACTCGATGATGGACATTGGATGTTTGGAGATTCAAAATTAATCTGGGATAATTCTAAAAAGTTTCAAATTGGAAACGAAAAATTCCTTATGACACCAGGACTTTACCAGCTAATGTTTTACAAGTCTCCTCAAAATTATAATGAGGTAGATCTTGAGCTTTATAAGCATATTTTATTAAAAACCAATGCATATCGACGTGGTTATACACCACTTGGACAAGTTAATGGTAACAAAGGTCAAAAGTATCGTAAAATTATCAAGCAATTAATTCACAATGATGAAGAAGAAGAAGAACCTGATTCAAGCTTAATCACAAAAGAAACGAAAAAGAAAGGATTTGGACTGATGAAATTAAATTCTGTCCCAACAAACTATATATAATATATTGGGACGATCCTAATGAATTAGTCAATCGTCTAAGACTGCTCTTATCATCACAATCGGCTGGACATAATAATCATAATAACGAAATTATTTCAATTATTGAAGAGCTCAAAGAATCCAATACAATCGAATAATGAGCGTTGACAAATTTGGTCGTTATAATGATATTAATAAATCGAATAAAATTAGTATGCAATTGACTGCTGGAAGAGATACTTGCTTCAATGCACATTTTCATCGTATCAAAAATCTTAAAGACCCAATAGGAGACCAAGACGCTACAACAAAGAATTTTATTAATTCAGGTCTCAATGTGCTTCGAACTGAATTTCAGAATTCGCTTAAAGCTTATGAAAAGCAAAGTAATAAGGAATTTGAAGCCATTTACCACAAAATTGGGGCTATTGAAAACAATATTGATGACAACATTAAAGCGTATATGGAATACATTGATACGCGTCTAGAAGGTATTGATAATGTTGTGTTTTCAATGATTTCAAATCCCAATAAACAAAACAAACAAAAACAATTAAAAGCAATACAGAAAGATTATAATCGTTTAAACCATGAGTCGTCGTCAAATAGTGGAGGAGCTACACAAACAAGCGCGGCGACACTTTAAACGAAGAGCAGTCATAATCAAAGGACTCGATGATCTTTGGCAAGCTGACTTAGTTGAAATGGGTAGCTATGCTGTTCACAATAAAGGTTACCGCTTTCTTCTTACAATCATTGACACATTCTCAAAATATGCTTGGACCGTTGCATTAAAATCTAAAACAGCTACCGATGTCACCAAAGCAATGAAAAATGTCTTAAAATGTGGACGAAAACCTAAGAATTTACAAACAGATGATGGAAAGGCATTCTTTAATAAGGAATTTCAAAATTTGATGAAACAAAATAAAATTAATCATTATTCGACTTATAGCACATTGAAAGCCTCAATTGTAGAACGATTTAATAGAACACTGAAGAATATGATGTGGAAAGAGTTTAGCAATCGTGGTTCATACAAATGGATTGATGAGTATCAGAATTTAACTGAAAAATATAATGACACTGTACATAGTAAGATTAAAATTGCTCCAAATGATGTTAATTCTTCGAATGAAGCTTTAATTTTAAAAACAGCTTACAATCGGCTTAAAACTTATGATAAGCCAAAATTTCATGTAAACGATTATGTTCGAATAAGCAAATATAAACATATTTTTGAGAAAGGTTATACTCCTAATTGGACAACTGAAATCTTTAAAATTAATAAAATTCAAAACACCAATCCGTGTACTTATATACTAGAGGACTATCAGGGTAACATTGTTAAAGGTGCTTTTTATAACGAAGAGCTATTAAAATCATGCTATCCACATACATATTTAGTTGAAAAAATTATTAAAAAAAAGAGGTGATAGAGTGTATGTAAAATGGTTAGGATTTTCATCTCAACACAACTCTTGGATAAATAAAGATGATATACTATAAAAAGAAGTTTAATTTTTTACTTGACTCAGTTTAATTTTCCTATTCAAGATGTCAAGAACATTAACATTAACTGGAAACTCATCAATTCTAACGGCAAATTATTTTCCTCCCATAGAACTTAACAAAGACTACGTTTGTGGGCTGATTGATTTTCATACTTATTACTCTGTACCGAATGTCGATCAAACCAATAATATTTTTCATATTGGAAATCATGAAATTGAGCTTCCTATTGGTTCATATGAATTTGATGACATTGTAAAATATATTACAGATAAATATGAAACTATTGAAAAAGCATCTGGTGCCACGCTAGATATATTTGCAAACAATAATACATTAAAAGCTGAAATTTACTCTTCACAAGATAAAATTTTCTTCGATAAAGAGCGAAGCATTGGACCACTTTTGGGATTTTCCAAACGTCAACTTTTGGCTAACACATACAATACTTCTGATACAAGTCTTATGATTACACAAAACAATGTTGTTCGCATTGAATGTAATATTGTTGGTGGTTCATATTTAAATAATGTAATGGCACATACTTTACACGAGTTCTCTATAAATGTTGAACCTGGATATAAAATATCAATCACTCCAAATAATGTTATCTATTTGCCTGTGACCGTCAAAGAGATAAGTTCGATTGAAGTAAAAATTGTAAACGAAAACGGAAAATTGATAAACTTTCAAGGAGAAACAATAACATTGCGACTACACTTAAAACCTTCCGAATAAAACAATGATCATATTTAATAAATATAGATTGTGGGATGATACTTCTACCAGTTTTCTTTCAGCTTTTAAACGTAACACATCACCAGTTACTACCGCTTTTACAACTAAAAAAAGAAGAAAATTATTCCAACATAGAAAACCCCTCAGTATTGAAAATAGAAACTTTTTACAATCATTAGGATATACATTAAAGTAAAATTAAAAAAATTATTGATATATTAAAAGTTAAAGAAAAACCTGTCTTTTATGATGCCATTACAAAAAAGGAATATCATACATATCAACCATATTTGCAAGCATTTGGTAACAATGATGAAATACGGATAGCAATTCAAAATCAAGATGTTTACATTCTACCTCACGAAAGCTTATTGTACATTATTGTATAAAAAATCTTGTATCTCTTAACCCTAATGTGAGCACAACGTTACAAAATGCCGGATGGTCTTTTGAAGAAAAAATTCGACCGTCAAATGGACATTTCAATTTTTGTGTACCACTTAAAATGTTAATGGGCTTTGCCGAAGACTTTAACAAATTATAATAAATTCGAAGCATGAGCTTATTTTATTGCGCTCCAGATCGGATAATAAGGTCTTCTATACTACGGATGCGACTGAACAAAATCAGTCAATTAATCTAAAACTGTTAAATCTGTCATGGAAAGTACCACACATTCAGTTATCCGATGAAGCAAAACTAAAAATTTATACCACCATCAAAGATGACACACCTTTGCCCATAACATTTCGAACATGGGAATCACATCTTTATCCAGAGCTGCTACAAGGTCAAAATCATACTTGGAACATTAAAGTAGGAACACAAATTGAGCGCCCTCGCTTTATTCTTGTTGCTTTTGAAAATGCTGGTAAATTTGTTGGTTGCAATTTGACTGATTTAAAAGTGCAACTTAACTCTGAGACATATCCCTATGATGATTTAAATTTAAATTTGTCTCGCGATCGTTTTGCTTTCTTATATGACATGTATTCAAGATTCCAACAGAGCTACTACATGAATGATCCACAGCCACTTTTACAGCGCGATAGCTTTAAAAACAATCCAATAATCGTCATTGATACATCTCATCAAAATGAACGTATTAAGACTGGTGCTCTTGACATTCGCATAATGTTTAAAACTAGTGAAAATGTTGTAGCAAACACTTCAGCATACTGTATTTTAATACATGATCGTTTTTTCTCGTATAAACCAATGACTGGTAATATTGTAAAGCATATGTAATATAAAAGTATAGCTTTTACATAAAACAATGTTTAGTTCATTTTCTGACTTTGAATGGAAAGTATTGTTTGTAACGTCTCAATTTTGCACAATAAATAAATAAATAAATAAACAATGACCAAACTTGTTGTCTTCGATTGTCAGGGATTCAAAAACATAAACAATCAATTCATTTTTAAGGAACTATCTTTTTGCTTTAGTGAAAATAAACTCGTACATTTCCTAATAAAGCCACCATTTCAATTTCATTTGCTAAACGCCGATGAGAAGAAATCTGCATGCTGGTTAAAAAATAACTATCATATGCTAGATTGGGACTCTGGTATATTCACTTTAAGCGATGTAAAAAGATACTTAAAGTTTCTTCTCCAAGGATATCAAGTATTTGTTAAAGGTGAAGAAAAAGCGTTATGGGCAAAAAAATTGTTTAAAGGCTGTCCTATATCTGGTATAAAAGAAATTGATTCCACTTATTCATTGAAAGATATACACCAATTGTACAATACAGATATGATTAAAAACTGTTATTATCATTGTAAAGAATGGAATAGTAAAAAAAAAGTATATGCATGTGCCTTAAGAAATTCTATTGTTTTAAGAAAATATATTAATGATAATTATAAGTCGCTTTAGTTTTTGTTATTCTGTAAAACCTTTACAAAAAAAAATAAACAAATAAAACCCAAATAAAAAAAAATATATTATGGTTTTTTCTTTTAAAATTAAAATCGGGTATAAAAGTGTAAAACATTTTTTTTTTTTAGGCAATTTACTATTGTGCAAAGCGTTTGAGTTTGTAGATCAAATTTAAAAGGTGGAAGGTTACAAAGGGTCATCATGTGTATTAACCAAAAGTGGAGCACCCATTTTGCTCTTGCTAAAAAAAGGGGAAGAAAGTTTCATTGGGAGACCATTATTTCAACCATCTTACATGTGAAACAAGTTGAGTTGTGTCATAGGACACCAGATAAGAACGAAGTTCATTATGGTATTTATAAATGTTAGTAAATATAATTCGCAGCAAGGTTTTTCGCAAAACTCAATTGTTTTTATTAATCGAAAAATATATGTATACAAGACGGCTGTTTGTTGTTTTCAACTGTTTTTAACAAGCGAAAATGCGATACAGTATATTCAGCTTAGCTGCATTCAATTATTTTCCAGACAATTTTATGCACTTACGCGAAAAACGCACTGTATTTTTGAGTAACATATAATATCAGAATGTCCTTAACAACACTTGAATTCTTAAAAGAACGCCGTCCAAATATTAATTTTATTAACAAAAAACATATTTAACTTTTGTAATAAAAGGAAAATTCTTTCATAACTGACTAGAAATAAAAAAATGCAGTAAAATGAAATGAAAAAAAAAAATTGAGGTTTATCGTCTTCAACCTAGCTTAATCTTTTTGATGGTTTAAACTTTCAAATGATAGTCGCTATGAGAGCTTAATCCAGGTTTATTAATTTTGTATCAACATTTTTGAAAAATTCTAATAAAGCAAAGGCATTTTAGGTCGATAGGAAGGCGTTTGAAATTCAAAAGATATATTTTCAACAGAGCTGTTAAAGGAACATTTTACCATTAAATTTTATTTCAAAAACTAAAAACAGGATGCTGTTAAAGCGAATGTGCACCTAAGTTGAATGCAGCTAAAAGAGAAATTTTCATACAAATACAGACAAAAATGCTGCCGTAGAATATTTTTGTGCAGGTATGTAACTTACATGGGCGCTAAAGGGCTCTACGCTCTAAAGCTGCAAGTAAATTTCCAATACCAAACACATGTGGAACCAAGTAAGAAAGCTAAAATCGGTCAAGCCCGACTTTGAAATACCCAGCGTCCCGACATTATGAGCGCAATATGTTTTGCTTCTCTATTTGTGGGCGTGGCAGTGGGAGGGCCACATTAATTATTTCCTTACACCTTGCATTTGCCTTGGTGAACCTATGTTGCGCATTTGAAGCTTCTACGCCTTTTACTTCGGAAGTTACGATAAATCTTCATTTGTGGGCGCGGCAGTGGGCGGGGCACATAAAATTTTTTCCTACACCTTTCATTCGCCTTGGTGAACCTATGTTGCGCATTTGAATCTTCTACGCCTTCTACTTCGGAAGTTACGATAAATCTTCATTTGTGGGCGTGGAAGTGGGCGGGGCACATAAAATTTTTTCCTACACCTTTCATTCGCCTTGGTGAACCTATGTTGCGCATTTGAAGCTTCTACGCCTTTTACTTTGGAAGTTACGATAAATCTTCATTTGTGGGCGTGGCAGTGGGCGGGGCACATAAAATTTTTTCCTACACCTTTCAATCGCCTTGGTGAACCTATGTTGCGCATTTGAAGCTTCTACGCCTTTAACTTCGGAAGTTACGATAAATCTTCATTTGTAGGCGTGGCAGTGGGCGGGGCACATACAATTTTTTCCTACACCTTTCATTCGCCTTGGTGAACCTATGTTGCGCATTTGAAGCTTCTACGCCTTTTACTTCGGAAGTTACGATAAATCTTCATTTGTGGGCGTGGCAGTGGGTGGGGCACATAAAATTTTTTCCTACACCTTGCATTCGCCTTGGTGAACCTATGTTGCGAATTTGAAGCTTCTACGCCTTTTATTTCGGAAGTTACGATAAGCCCTTATTTGTGGGCTTATTTGTGGGCGTGGCTCGAGGAGGACGGCGTCCATTTTTTTCCAGGATATGTCCTTTTTCCTAGTTTACCAGTACACCAAATATCAATGGAATGTGTTGGATGGTTCGCAAGTTACAAGCATTTTACTGAAAACACAATATATTCATTTGTGGGCGTGGCAGTGGGCGGATGTCTTCCAATTTTACTTAGGATCATACTCGGACCCCGACATACCTGTGTGCCATATTTCGTTTTGATTGGTCCAGCCGTTTCGGAGGAGATCCGGATACGGATGGACGGACAGACGGACATGTCTAAATCGATTCAATTTTTGACCCTGATCAAGAATATATATATATATATCTATATCTACGGAGCATAATTCTGGCTGTTACAAGATACCCTAATATACCCTGCTTACGCTGGGTACAAAAACAAATAAGTACTTTGACTTACTTTCGCTACTTGAACGCATACGCTTATTACAAGTAATCGGACTCACAGGGTTGCATTTAAGTCACACATTTCCTATATTTCTGTCGACCTGTCATCGAAGTTTCAGCTCTGATTTCCTTTCTTCAAAGTAGTGAGCTCGTTACTTCCTTTCAATTTACTTTAACAGCGTTGAGCCCTCAAAGTGCTAAGTTAGATAAGGGAACGTGTCCAAACTACGTGAACCATTTTTTACTACTTTTTACCCCCCTCCCCACCCTCGGTGACAATCCGTAGAATAATTTAAGTGACCAATTTGTCCAAGTGTAGTACTTTCAGGTCCCCCCTCCCCCCCCTAAAAGGGTCACGTAGTTTGGACACGTTCCATAACCAGAATATACTGGAACTGAAAAAGCATACGTGTAAAGGGTTTTCCATCGCAAATGAGATAGTCTCGAAAATACGAATTTTCATACATAAAGATGTTTTAAAGTATCGATATTTTTCACACCGATATTACATCCGCAGCCCCAGGAGTACAGACGATGATTTTAAATATGTTTTAATTATGTACGAATTGACGTATACTTTGATAGCGCAAATAAATTATAAGCTACCTAAAATGCCCTTATATATTTGCAAAACCCTACTAATCAGAGTTATTCTGAAAACGTTCAGTCTGGCAGCACCACATATTGTTTTGTTTTGTTTGAATGCATTTATGCTTGTATGTGTCTGTGTAGTTTCTGAATTTAATAATTAATTGTTTTTTCGGGATATCGTCGGAAATAAGTGTTGCCTAAAAAAGTATAATATCTCGGCCGCATCAGGAAGTCATTTTACGTAAATATATGTATATTTATTTCTTTTTGCAAAGGTTATTATACCCTTTTTTGCGAACTTCAATTTAGGTAACGCGGATTTTATAGCGGTTTTTCACTTTTTCTCGACTAGGTCCCCTGTCGCTATCGTTTCATAAAGAACTTCGTTCTAAAAAAAAAATGTACAACAGCAAAGACTTTTTTCCTTTCGACTTTCAAAAAAATAAAGCAAATAAATTCCATGTTCAATAGTTTATTTATTTTTTTTTTTTTTTTTTTAATATGTTGAACTTAAAAAACTTTAATTAAACTTTATTATTACCATTAAAATGTAAAACATTAGTAATCATGAAATCTTCTTCGGAAGTGAGCACCGGTTGGGAATTTGGTACATCAAACTCGCTTTCTTCTTGCATCTCTAAACTGTAACTGGATGGAGTTCCAGTTTTCCACAATATATGTGGAACTTTGTTAATTTTGGTCAGGTCCTCCTCTCTTAATTTCTCATTGTATCCAGGTGGTAATATTAAAATAGATTCCGGAAGCTCCACTCCCACTTTTGGGCCATATTTCGTATTCATCCTTTTTATTGATTCTATTTGGAAAATATTTCCAAACGGAAGCCGCTTGATTGAAGTAAATCCTTTGTTTTTCTGCATCTTCCCGATTTGGTTAAATCGGCTTGCTCCAAAGTCCTGTGTTGCTGTTGGTTTAATTAAGGATGATGACGAGGATGAGGACGATGAAGTTGTTGCTGCCGCTGTCGAAGCTTTCAATGATGACATGTTCTTTCTTCCTGTCATTTTTGTGAGAACTATCAGTACCTTCAAATTATCTTTTTGAGTCTTAAAAACTTTCTGAACTTGAACTGAAAATGTTCGACTTTTTATACCAAATTTTGTCTCTTCTTTTTCCACACCAATTCTAATAACAGCTGACAAACATTGTCAATATGTCCACACACAAACGTGAGAAACCTACATTCAGAACTAGTCAAGTGCATGCTTATGCACCGGGTCAACAGCCTATTAATGATCAACAATAAACATTATCTTCTTGCAGCTGACAAAAAACTATTTTTACGACTTTTTAAAATCGCAATGCGACCTTTCTATTTCCATTGAACCCAATTTAAAGTCCTATTGGAATTTGTGACCCGCCGCGGTGTTCTCTTTCAATCGATAAGCTGCATTCTCTTTTGATCTAATAAGCATTAGCAATATGTCCACACACAAACGTGAGAAACCTACATTCAGAACTAGTCAAGTGCATGCTTATGCACCGGGTCAACAGCCTATTAATGATCAACAATAAACATTATCTTCTTGCAGCTGACAAAAAAACTATTTTTACGACTTTTTAAAATCACAATGTGACCTTTCTATTTCCATTCAACCCAATTTAAATTCCTATTGGAATTTGTGACCCGCCGCGGTGTTCTCTTTCAATCGATAAGCTGCATTCTCTTTTGATCTAATAAGCACCAGCAATATGTCCACACACAAACGTGAGAGACCTACATTCAGAACTAGTCAAGTGCATGCTTATGCATCGGGTCACACACACACACACACACACACACACACATATATAGGAATTTTCTTGGCGATCCTCAAAAATTTTCTAAACAATTCTCATCATTTTTCCTCATCCATCCTCATCATTTTTCCTCATCCATCCTCATCATTTTTCCTCCTCCATCCTCATCATTTTTCCTCATCCATCCTCATCATTTTTCCTCATCCATCCACATCATTTTTCATTAGGAATTTTCTTGGCGATCCTCAAAAATTTTCTAAACAATTCTCAGCATTTTCCCTCATCCATCCTCATCATTTTTCCTCATCCATCCTCATCATTTTTCCTCATCCATCCTCATCATTTTTCATTGATCCAGAATCCCCATATCCTACCTACTTGGAGGGGGTCTCGCGAATGATGACTGAATTTGTCAATTTAACAGTTTAACAGTTTGTTTATTTTCTACCTTTTTCCTTAGCAATTTATTTTGTAAAGTATGTCTAGTCAGCAATAGTTAGGTATAAAAGAAATTGATTTATAATAATAAACCAGTACTTTAACTACATCCAAAGTGTTTAATTGTGCTCTTCGTGTGAACAATCAGTTTATGTGCTGAATTGTTAACTAAATAAATCAACTAAATCAGTTTGCTTGATAGTCGGTTTCAAGTGCCGCTCTATCAATTCATCAAAGCTTAGTGTAAAGTAAAGTGCTGATTGCAGAAAAAACAAACATTTTAAAATCAATGAACCTTAACTTATCATGCTACTTATTACATTGATATTTCCGGATCTACTGAAAATCTTGTTGCCGGTGTTGGTGTAATGTTGCACTCAATTGTTCGGCCTTGTCTGTTTGTCTTAAATGTCCAAGCGAGCCATAAGATGGTACTGATGATTAATAGTAAATCTGCATAACTTGTAATATGATGGTGGACATTTTGATTTTCAACCAATTGTGGCAATTCGAAGACCTTGTCCCGTTTAATAGTTTCTTGGAGTTGCTGAAGTTGCAGTAATTCATTGCCGAGATCGATGGGTGAACCATTAATAATTAGTCGAGTAGCAGATGTGGTATAAGAATTGAAGTCTCCAAAGGCTATGTGTGATTCATACATCGTGTCGGTATATATTTGATGAGCTTGGATAGTGGCCGTATGATGTTTAAGCGTGCAATCATTTTGTAACGTGATAAGACTGGAACCATGCAGTTCGAGCATTTCAGCTGTTCCATTGCATACGGCACTGACTTTTGTTGAATATTTTGATCCAAAAATCCACTGATTTGTGAGTTCTAGTGGAATCCAGATTGTATCGTCTTTGATTTTCTTCCAGATGCAATTTTTATCAGTAACATTTCTTAGCAAATTCAATTCACACAAGTAAGCTTGTGCACCTTGATGATATTTTGGTTGCTTGTCCGAGCACAGGAGTTGATGTGAACCTTGTCTTATAGCCTGGCACGCCTTTAAATCTTCCCTTGTCATTGCAAAGTAGTGGTCGCGATGTGGTGTAACCGCGAGCAGAGATGTTTCAGTGTGAACAGTAACCATCGTGTCGTTGAATGTTCCAGGAAAGGGTATGATATTATATAGATGAAATAGTTCGTTGTTTGTCAGTGGGAGTCGTATGATAAATATAATGTGATCTGCTGAAACTCCACTTTGTGAATTCATTAAAGTGTACATGTGTATGACGTCATTCTGGCTGAATGGCAGGTGAAGGGAATTTGGCAAATGTTCTTTAATTTTTGTGATTTCTTGTTGCAATTGTTGTGGAAAAATCAGCAAAGGACTGATTTTTCCGTGTCTGACACCAGTCAGTACATCAAAAATATCAGATTCCAATCTTTGCAAATCTGAGAACAGTAATGATAATTGTGTAGCTGTAGATGTGTACACTTCTAGGGTGACATAGTTTTTTACGTCAGTGATTTCGGTGGCAATTTCGTTTTCTTGATTTTGCAGCTGATTTAATTTTATTACGATCGCTTCTGTTTCCCTTTTTACAATATTGATGGTGGTATCAATTACTGAAGTTTGATTGTGAATCATTTCGGACAAAATGTTGTCATCGTTCTTTAGCTGTTTTATTAAGTTAGATACCTCGTCAGCATACTCGTTGTCCAATACACCGAATAATTTGTTGGCAATGTTTCCAACTATGTCGAATGCTCCTCGAGACTTCCTTCGTTTCGTGGGTTTGCTCCCTTGTAGCTTAATGTTGTGGGTTTTAAATCGCTTGACTAATTCGAAGCACATGCTGGGTTGTTGCAGGAGTGGACATAAATTTTCGAGAAATGTTGTTCCATTTCGAAGTGTCTGTAGTTCGGTTTGAATTGGTGCTAAATCAAAGTAAGTAATAATTTTCCATTCGCCAACGACACGATTGACAGTACCCATACCCTCAAAGTAAATTCCAGGCTTGTTTGGGAATTGCTGCTGGATTATTGAAGTTGCTAAAAGTACAGGTAACAAGATGACTGCAATGATTGCAATTGATAAGAATGATGGTGATGATGACCTTCTCCGTCGTTTCTGTGGTGCTACGGTTTCCTCTAAATTATTTAATATTCTAGGATTTTTGATGCGATCTAATGGTATGCTAACCATTAAAGATGAATCCTTTGTCGAGCACTTTGGTTCCTGTAGTGTGTTATCCGTTTCATCGTTGGCTTCATTTCGGATTTCGTTAGCATTAATTGATGACGCTGTTGGTAATGGGGCCAGTAAATGTATTGGGCGCTTGAATATACCGTTTGATGTTTTAATGTCTGCTACACGAATGCGTCCATCGTTTCCTCGATATATTCTATGAACTCGTCCAATTGGCCATTTCATTATGGGAAGGTTGTCGTCTTTGATAATAACCATGTCGTGTTCATTTAGGTTTTGAGATTCTGTTTTCCATTTGTAACGATATTGCAGCTCATTTAAGTATTCAAATGACCACCTCTTCCAGAATTCATGTTTAAGTTTTGACACTAGTGGCCATCGCGCCAATAAAGTAATTTTTTCGTCATTTTGATGTGGATCTGGAGTAGCCGTGAGTGGTTCACCGATAAGAAAGTGTCCTGGAGTGAGTACAGACAAATCGTTGGGATCCGTTGACATTGAAGTTAGTGGTCTCGAATTTAAAATTGCCTCAATTTCAACTATGACTGTTTCCAGTTCCTCATAAGTGAGCGATGCATTTGACATGCTTCTTGTCAACAGATATTTTGCAGATTTTACTGCGGCTTCCCACAGACCTCCGAAATGGGGTGCCCTGGGAGGAATAAACTTGAACTCAATTCCCTTGTTGCTGCTGCCTCGCATGATTTTCTCTTGTGCATTTTTTGAAAATACAACTTCCTTAAGTTCTTCTAATTGGTTTTTCGCACCCACAAAATTTGTTGCGTTGTCACAGTAAATGACCTTGCAGCGACCACGCCTACAGCTGAACCGATTGAGTGCTCCTAGGAAGGCGTTGGTGGTGAGCTCGGTTACCAATTCAAGGTGGACTGCTTTCGTAGCAAGGCAGCAGAAGACTGCAACATATGCCTTTGTGGGTTTTTTGCCACGGATTTTATAATGAATCCAAATTGGGCCACAGTAATCTACCCCTGTATTCAAAAATGGGCGTGACATTGTAACTCGGTCTGGTGGGAGATTACCCATAATTTGACCCATTAGTTTAGGCTTGGCCTTCGAACATAGTATACAGTTGTGCACCGTGCTGCGTGCCATTATTTTTCCTTTGATTGGCCAAAAGTTTTGTCTCATTGCTGCCAGCAGCGATTATATTCCACAATGCTTGTTTTCCTCATGTTTATGCTTAAATAGCAATTTGACTATCGAATCGTTGTAGGGTAACAACATAGGATGTTTCGCGTCGTATTGTAGCATTGAAGTCTCCAGACGGCCTCCGACCCTTAGAACACCGTCGGGGTCGATAAAGGGTGTTAAAGTGCTTAACTGTGATGCGTGTGCTACAGATTGATGTTTTTTCAAATCGTTTATTTCTTGTTGGAATTCCGATTGCTGAATGGTCCGAATTATCGTCAACAAGGCATGTCGGATTTCCATTGGTGACAGTGCCAATTGTTCTCGCCTTGGACGAATGAATGGACGTCGAAGATACGCCACCGTATTTAGTAAGAATGAAAACGAATTTTTGTGTTCGATGCGGTATATTAATGCTTCTATATAGTCGTGCTGATGAGTTATTGCCACAACTCGTTGTCGTCTCCTTTCCATATCATTCGGGATGTCAGGAATTTTCGGAATTGGATCTATCCACCATTCTTTGTTGCCATACAAAAAGAATGGACCGTCAAACCATGCGGAGTCAGGTTTCAACTTATCTGGACCGATTCCCCTCGACAACACATCAGCCGGATTTTCGGTTGATGATAAATGATGCCATTGCTCCGCGTTCGTGTGCTGTTGTATTATGCTTATGCGATTTGAGACGAAAGTGTGTAGTGTAGAGGATGGCGATTGGATCCATGATAACGTGATGGTTGAGTCTGACCAAAAAAATGTTGATACGTTTGTGAGTTTTATGTCCATTTGAACTCTATTGGTAAGCTCTGCGCCTAAAACTGCTGCACACAGTTCTAGCCGAGGTATCGTCAGTTTTTTCATCGGAGCGATTCTTGATTTTGCACAAAGTAGCTGAACTGTGATCGTTTTGTCTTTATTAATTGCCCGGATATAAACTGCTGCTCCAAAGGCCTTCTCTGATGCATCAACAAAGGTATGCAATTGGATTTTGAGAGGCGTTTGTCCGCGAAACACGTGCCTAAAAGTTTTTAAATTATTTAATGCCTGTAAGTCATTGCGAAATCGCTCCCATTGTTGTCCTAACTCCATCGGAAGTTCCTCATCCCAATCCATGTTTCGCTCCCAGAGCTGTTGCATGAATATTTTTGCCTTTACCGTGACTGGTCCAAATAATCCAAGTGGGTCGAATATTCGTGCTAAATCTGATGATACCGTTCGCTTGGTGATTTTTGATAACGCTGTAATGTTTGCCCGTCCGCATAATTCATCCGTTTTAGGTAACCAAATAAGACCCAACGTTTTTATTGTTTGTGTTGAGGATTGCTCTAGATCCAAACTTATTTCTTGATCTTCCAAGGGTATTTCTGATAGTAACCGATTGTTGTTGGAGCACCATTTTCGTAATTTAAACCCTGCGTCCTTCAAAAGTGATGTTACCTGTCGTTGCATTTCTTGGGCCGTGAAAATATCATTTGTCCCGCTTAAACAATCGTCAACGTAGAAGTCATCATGCATAACTGCAGCCCCAAGAGGATATTTAGCCTTGTGTTGTGTAGCCAAATATTGGAGGCATTTTGTTGCTAAGTATGGTGCTGACGTAGTTCCATATGTTACAGTTCTCAACCGGTAGTATTGAAGATCTTCACATTCGTTGTTTCTCCATACGATAATCTGATATGCGGAGTCATCATCATGCACAAGAATTTGCCGATACATTTTTTCTATATCAGCTGTGAACACGAATCGATGAACGCGAAAACGCAGTAGAATTGAAAGTAATTCACTTTGCACGGTTGGACCTTTTTGGAGCATGTCGTTAAGTGAACGCCCTGTTGTTGTTTTTGCAGACGCATCGAAAACGACTCGTAGCTTTGTTGTACTGCTGTCGGGTTTAAGAACACAGTGATGCGGGATGAAGTAATTTGATACTGGAATGTCATCCTTTTGAATTTTCTGCATGTGTCCTAATGCTTCATATTAGTTCATGAATTTTTTATACTCCCTTTGAAGGTTCAGATCGAGTTTTAATCTTCGCTCAATTGATAGGAACCGTTTTTCGGCTTGGAATATTGACGTTCCCAATACAGATGGATTTTCACAAAATGGGAGTTTGACTATAAATCTTCCTTCATGGTTTCTTGAAACGGTGTTGACAAAATGTGTTTCACAGAGTTTTTCAGTTGAAGTCATATGCTTTTGTCCGTTATTAAGTTCATCAAGTTTCCAGAACCTTTCTATTAACTCGGACATTTTCTCTTCCTCTTTTGCAAAAATTGCGCAGGTCACGGCTGCTTCACCTTTGATTTATGTTTTTCCTATCACAACCCATCCTAGGACTGTGTTTTGGAGTAATGGTAGACATTTTCCCAACGTTCGTTGTTCTGGCTGCAGCAGATGATGATAGTGCTCTGCTCCAATGAGAACATCTATTTTTTCTGATTTATAGAAATACGGGTCGGCTAACTCTATATGTTCCGGTATATTCCACGTCGATACGTCGAGATTTGTTGAAGGCTGCGCTGAAATAATCTGAGGTATAACAAATGCTTCCAATCTGGTAGTAAAGTTTCCAGCACATGACTGCAGATTAACATTGACTCTTGAAGTTGATTTTCCAGTTTGTTGACCGACTCCTTCAATAATCAGCTTCGCTTTCGTTGTTGAAAGTGATAATCTATTGATTAATCGTTGTGAGACTAAGTTTACTTGTGATCCCGCATCCAAGACGGCTCGAACTTCACATGCTTGGCCATTGGTTGCTACTATTCTGACCTTTGCAGTTGCCAGTAAAACGTAGTTTTTTAACGCTTTGGTTAACATTACGGCATTGTTAGTTGTTGCTATTACTGATGATGAGTCCGAGTCTCTAGCCATTTGTTGCGTTTGTTGTTGTGTATCTGCTGTGTTAGCGATTGACGTTGAGTCTGAAGGAATTTGATCTGGTTGCTTTTGATATTTTGATTTCGAGTCAAAATGCAAGAGAGAGTTGTGTTTTTTGTGCAATGCTTGCATGAACGAGATGGGCAGGATTGGGCTCTATGACCTGGTTTGAGACAGTTAATGCATAATTTGTTATCTTGAGTCCATTGATAACGTTCTTTTGGTTTCATTTCAATGAATTTTTTGCAATAGTATAGTGCATGATCCTTTGAATCGCAAATCTTACAATTTGTCGAAGTTAGCGATGCAGAAGTAGCTTTATTTGATGAATTTTACTTCTCCTCTTTCTTGCCTTTATCCTTTGAACCTAACGACTCCAGGGCTTGGAATCGTTGTTCAAGAAATTTCAAAAAATGTCTGATCGTTTGTATTTGCCTTGGATTGGATAAGGATGATTCATATAGAACATGACTGTGTCGATCCAGCTTTTTTTACTAATATTTGGAGTAGAAGTGGATCCCAATCTGACGTACTTATGTTGACATTATGAAGTGCTGCAAGGCTTTCTTGAATGATGTCATGAAAGTCTTTGATGGATTTCGCATCAGCTCCAAGATTCTGATTCTCAAGGATTTGTTGAATTGTTGTTGATGCCAAAGCTCGTTTATTGTTGAAACGGTCGCTTAACAGATTCCAAGCTGTTTCATAATTTCCTGCAGTGAGTGATAGGTGCCGAATAAGACGTTCGGCTTCACCCGTTAAATTGGTTTTAAGATACCACATCTTCTGGATTGATGATATGGGTTGCTCGTGTACAACCTTTTGAAACAAATCTGAAAATGTTGGCCATTTTCCGTAGTCTCCGTCGAATTTTGGTATGTTTATTTTTGGGAGAGGGACGTTTGATGAGGCCGATGCTGAATTCTTTTCAACCGTTTTGCTTGTCCCGGTTGCTGAAGCTAAAATTTGCATTATATCTGCTTCTACCTCCATGAATGCACCCATGTCGTAACCGTTATCTTCTGGGTGTTCGCTCATTTCTGATATCGCAAAGTGCAATTCTTGTATTTGATCCCAAAGTTTTTCTTTTGAATTCACACTAGGAGCTGTGGCGTCTTCGGATACAGTTACTTGAATTATGCGTTTTAATGAAGTGATCATAGCAGTTTGTCTTCGTATCAGTCTTGAAAGTTGACTTTCGCTACATTCGGCGGATATAGGTTTGTTTTCCTTAATTTCCAAAGAAGAAAGTTTTTTGATTTCTTTTGAAAACAGCTCTAGATATTGATTTACAAGGTTTTTAATGATGATGGCATAGTTTTTTGTAAAATATTCTGATGCGTGATGCTTGCTATCCAATTTTTGAAGCCAATTATCATTTTCCACGAATTCCGCAGATAGGTTCTGGAGTTGTGTAATCCGTTTTTGGAAATATGGTAGTGTTTTGCGATCTGCGCCATCTTTCTTAAAATTTTTTACCACTCCCTCTATTTGTTCTCCAAGTGCTTCTTGGATTTGAAGTTTTGTTTTCACACCTGATTCGTCTAATGGATCCATGTTGACTCAGCCTTGTTGCCTTGTTTGTGGGCTGAATCGGATGCTTCCCAATGATGATTAGATCAGTTGATCCTGCGTTGCTAGCCGTGCTACGAATATTGAAAAAATTCGTGACGGATTTACTTGATTCGCGCTACGAGAATTTTATTCGCGGCGAACTTTGTTTTTTTTTTTTTTTTTTTTTTTTTTTTTTTTGTAGTCGGGGTCACCAACCCCTTGTCTACGTCAACAAAACGGGAATTGTCGTACAAAGAAAATAAAAATAAACTTTGAATTTGATAAATTCAAGGCCGGCAGAATGTTAGAGCTACACTCTAACATACATATGGGCAATTCCATTTGTTGGTACGTTACACTTTTTTTAATTTTGGGCACATAACTTCTTAAGTTTTGTAAACACGATGTCGAGCTTTTCCAGTAAATAAAGATAGGCATGAGTTCTAGAAAATACAATATATAATTTTGAAAAAAGTCCATGGGGCATCCTGGTAATGCTGATTAAAAGGCGTTGGTACGTTACAAATTTTTCTAGCTGTTTTGAGAGAGCGGCAGATATTGTGAAAACTCTGCTCTCCTACTGAATGTAGTTTTACAAAATTTTTATGAATTATGTAAAAAAGGTTACTTTCGATGATTTGCATTAAAAAATCCAAGAAATATGTGTTGATAAATTTTAAAAAATATTATACGCCTGTTGGTACGTTACGTTGGTATGTTACATAAAAATTTTTGAAATCGAACTGTCATAGAAAGTAAAAAAAAATTTTTCAAAAGATTTAACCTAAATCTATAAAACTAACCTTCTGAATAGTATAGAAGCTTTTTATGCCCGGCAGACTTTGTGTGCCTGGAATACTATCTTTTTGCATTTGTTTAAACACCCAGGTGTTTCATCAAATGAGGGTACCTCCTGCTCATCAAGTAAAAAAATGAGGCGTGATCGTTTATCCTTTAAAACTGTGTATGTCCAAAACAGGGTTGGATCGACGGTGGCTATATCGGGTTTGCACACCCCTTTGGGAAATTTTGATGGTTTGGATGGTTTGTGCGTATCAAAGACTTCTATCCAAAAGATATAAAAAATCAGGTGTGTGATTGGATTCCCGGGAATTCATTTCCCCGGGAAATTGAAATAAATACTCGGGAATTTAAATATGTTCGAA
The DNA here is from genome assembly GCA_020466095.1 of Chlorops oryzae. Taxonomy (NCBI): domain Eukaryota; kingdom Metazoa; phylum Arthropoda; class Insecta; order Diptera; family Chloropidae; genus Chlorops; species Chlorops oryzae. Next base: position 66,411,432 of record CM035806.1, read on the forward strand.
ATTTTTTAATTCGAAAATTTTATCGTATAGCCGCTCTTTTGTTTTTGACAATGTCATTTCTTTCAAAATTTCCATACATTCTTCAAAATATTGGAGGAACGAAATTCCCTTTCCCCAAAATTTGGGGAAAGGGAATCCAATCACAAGCCCGAATAAAACATTTACATACTAATTTTCAAGTTACATAGATCTTAGCACATTTGAAACTGCGACCGGTACCTTGTCAGGCTAACAATCATGAAAGCGTTGGTACGTTACAGCTTTTTAATGATATTTAAAATTAAAAATTATCCACAAATTTAATTTTTTTAACGGTATTCTTTGCACAATTTCGAATACTTAGAGAAAAAAATAAAGAGCATTTATTTCATCGACATGCTTTACTTTGACACTAACTTTGTTGCATTTAGCGTTGGTATGTTACACAAACTTTGCGGCCAAATGCAACACTGCCTGCGTCGCTTAAAATTATACTTTTCGTACTTTTGCCAGCTTAATTTAAAGCTCTTGATTGTTAACCATAATTGGGCTTAGTTATATGTCGAAAAATATATACATGTTTTATTTGCTGACCTTGGGAAAATTTTCGACGTTTGACATTTTTCTTCGAATAATTTAAGCTTTTCACAAAACACGCGTGTCCACTTGCGAAAAAAGGATGCACTATATGAATTTGACAGCAACGTATAGATTACATATCTGTTCAACTATTATTGATATTTTTTTCCAACTTTAATCGGAAAAAATTTTTTTTTCTTCTCATCCATTTCTGTGGAATTGCCCATATGCTATTCACAAATTCATGATTCAGTTACAAAATAACTTCAACTTCATAATGAGTTTCGCAAAATAACTCAAACTTCATAACGACGTTCAGACACTGCATTAAGTAACTCAAACCTCATATTGATGTTCAAATAATGCATTGAACTCAACTCACGGCAATAAATGTAAAGCAAGGCAGCGTCTCTTATTTCAGTCAACACGAATGCTAATTTGTATTTTTTAATATCTGAATTTGTCAATTTAACAGTTTAACAGTTTGTTTATTTTCTACCTTTTTCCTTAGCAATTTATTTTGTAAAGTATGTCTAGTCAGCAATAGTTAGGTATAAAAGAAATTGATTTATAATAATAAACCAGTACTTTAACTACATCCAAAGTGCTTAATTGTGCTCTTCGTGTGAACAATCAGTTTATGTGCTGAATTGTTAACTAAATAAATCAACTAAATCAGTTTGCTTGATAGTCGGTTTCAAGTGCCGCTCTATCAATTCATCAAAGCTTAGTGTGCATCGCATTAAGCTAATTCATTTAAACATATATTTTGAAGAAATTAATTTATATTTACTTGTGAAATAATAAAGAGCTCAAGATGATGTCAAACAAGGGGGGAGGGGGTTCTGGACGATGACGATTGATGATAAGGGGGAGGAGGGGGTCAAAAATGGTCAAAATCATGCTGACGTAATATATGGACGGCCCCAAAGGAGAAAATCTGATTTTATGCACACTTCACTTGTAAGACTGATAGCGTCAATAGAACAAATTTTATTTTTATACCTTCACACTTTTCTTCAAACTTCCACACAGTTTCTCACCCACACCATACTCACACATATATGTACTAATTTTTCAAAACATTCAATCCTTAAAATGTCCCCCTGATTGAACTGAACTTGAACTTGAAAAAATTTTGAATAAACATCCAATGAGGCAAGCTTCAACTTGTTCTTGCTAAAAAATCATGCCTTCTTCATCTCAATGACTTCAGTAGCGATAAGTCAACTCCAGCTCTAACCCAATGTTTACATATTGAACTATATATGCTCTCCTACCGCACAGTTTCTCACCCACACCATACTCACACTTATATGTACTAATTTTTCAAAACATTCAATCCCAAAAATGTCCCCCTGATTGAACTGAACTTGAACTTTAAAAATTTTTGAATAAACATCCAATGAGGCAAGCTTCAACTTGTTCTGGCTAAAAAATCATGCCTTATCTTCATCTCAATGACTTCAGTAGCGATAAGTCAACTCCAGCTCTAACCCAATGTTTACATATTGAACTATATATGCTCTCCTACCGCACAGTTTCTCACCCACACCATACTCACACATATATGTACTAATTTTTCAAAACATTCAATCCCAAAAATATCCCCCTGATTGAACTGAACTTGAACTTTAAAAATTTTTGAATAAACATCCAATGAGGCAAGCTTCAACTTGTTCTGGCTAAAAAATCATGCCTTATCTTCATCTCAATGACTTCAGTAGCGATAAGTCAACTCCAGCTCTAACCCAATGTTTACATATTGAACTATATGTGCTCTCCTACCGCACAGTTTCTCACCCCCTCACCTCTTCAATGAGGCTCAGTGCGAAACTTCTCATATAAACCTCCAAAAATTTCCAAAGACCTAAATGTATGTCACCTCATACAAACTTCCTAAATTTCCAAATACCTAAATGTATGTCATCTCATATAAACCAACCAAAATTTTCTAGGTCTTAAATGTGCGTCATCTCATACAAACTTCCTAAATTTCCAAAGACCTAAATGTATGTCATCTCATATAAACCAACCAAAATTTTCTAGGTCTTAAATGTGCGTCTTTTCATACAAATCAAAAAAAATTTTCTAGATCTTCAATGTGAGTCTTTTCATACAAATCAACAAAAATTTTCTAGATCTTCAATGTGCGTCTTTTTCCGATTTTCCATACAAAAAAAGTTGCACATTAAGAACGAACATATCCCCCCTACTCAATGAACTTGAAAGAAACAACTTTGAAATCATTCAAAGAAAAACTAAAATAATATCAATTTACAATAAACTGATTTTAAACTAATTTAAAAGATATGCAGATACAAACAATTGACTTTGCCGTAGGACATCGCCATGTTAAAAAAGTTAGTTTTCTCTATGGGAAGAAGTCAGAGTTTAAATTAATTGTCACTTTAAATCAAGCAGTTGTTCCATTAATTTAAAATTAGTTGAAATTCCTAAAGGGGCATTCTAAGAAATCTAAACGTTTATAGTAAGTGTTGCAACCTGTTATATAACTAAATATTTTATATCGTTCTAAAAATACCTCTAAGCCTTCAGCTAGCATCACTGTTGGCTATTATCTGTACAGCTATTATACACGTGGCGTTCTTTAACGCGCGTTTCGGCAATCGCGTGTCGAGTTTGCAGGATTGCGGTGTCCCGCCGCCCTACTAACTCGACACGCGAGTGAAGAAACACGTGTTAAAAAAACGCTCGTGTATAACAGCACTAAAACGACACAATTTCACTTATTTCAAACTGAGTTTCAGTGTTACATGACAGAAAACGTACAAGCTAAAAAAAAGGCTAAAAGCGAAAGAAGTTATTTTACGGCTAAAATCGCAAAATAAATTTCGAGCTATAAAAAAGCCAGAAGCTAAACTGTTTATTAAGCGGCTAAATTAAGAAATAAAAAGCTAAATTTAGCCCTAAAAATGATAAAATGGCAACACTGGTGTAAATGCATTTCTTTTCCGGAGTCATTTTTTCATTCACATTCCTCCTTTTCAGCTCTTTAGCTTCTTATCAGAAACTACAACCGCTGCCATAGAAAATTTCATCTGCGTTTGAAATTGTCGTCCGCACTCAAAAGGGGCAAACAAAAAATGAAATAGCAGCGCGCCGTGTGCGGGCAAAGTGCTGCACACGTACACGGGCTTGCAGCGCTGCATGATGCGCTGTGTGCGGGCCGCTTTAGAGGCCATTTAATGTTAAGACATTTCGATAATTAAACACGCTTTTTGTTCGCTAGGGACGCGCGGCGATATAGTATGGTAGTGTTTTTCGTTCTTCCCCCTGCCTCCCTTGCCATCGAAAACTTGTTTCATTATCGAAATTATCAATCAGTTATTCCATTAATTTTAAATTAGTTGAAATTCCTAAAGGGCAGTCTGCATACAAGCTTAACACTGGTAAAAGCTTGAACTTTCGAATGATAGTCTTTATGAAAGATTAAAACGGGTTTATTATTGCCGCCAGGCAGTGGAAATCTCAGGGTCATAGTCTTTATGTCGATTTAAGAACTTCGAAGAATTAAATTTTCGAACATGTTCCTTCAGTATCCATCCCAGTGTAACTTAATCAAAAACGTTAGCTTTATTCGAATTAAAAAAAAAATTCATATAAAATTTTATTAGTGCTTTCCCATTTTTTCATCGGTAATTGTGGGTGAGAAATTATTTAAAAAGTTAATAGCAAGATTTTATATCGGTCGTAGTTGCTCATTTTGAATTTGCTTGAAATTTTTTTTCCCTTTTTCGCCTCCTCTTTTCTCCTTTGTAATTGATAGAGAATAACCGGATCTTTTTTACATTATGCTGCTCTTGGTTAAATTGATATATGTCCTCATCTATCAACTTATTGCAGTGCTGCGGGAGGACTACTTAGAAGAACTGTTGGCAGTTACAGGACGGTTTTTCTCGCCAAACCGTGTTTTTATTCTCGTTCCACCCAAACCAAATGTTTCATGCCGAGCTCTCCAGCAATAAAAATGGTTTATTGGTCTTTCATCGACCAATTTTATTCAATCTCTCCACAATGCACTTGTATAGATTATTTTCTTTCCTTTAAGATTTAACATTTCTTTTTTCTTCTTAAATTTTGTAAGCTTTAAAAAAAATGACTTCAGCGAAACCGCAGTAGGTTGGATATGGGGATTCTGGACCATTTAATTGCTGAAAAAATTCCTGAAAATTGCTGAGAAAATTCCTGAAAATTGCTGAGAAAATGCCTGAAAATTGCTGAAAAAAATTCTGAAAATTGCTGAAAAAATTCCTGTAAATTGTAAGAAAAAACAAGTAAGAAAGCTAAAATCGGTCAAGCCCGGCTTTGAAAAACCCAGCGTCCCGACATTATTGGCGCACTATGTTTTGCCTCTCCATTTATTACGAGAAATCTCCATTTGTGGGCGTGGCAATGGGCGGGCCACATAAATTTTTTTCCTACACCTTTCATTCGCCTTGGTCAACCTATGTTCCGAATTTGAAGCTTCTACGCCTTTTACTTCGGAAGCTATGAAAAATCTCCATTTGTGGGCGTGGCAGTTGGCGGGCCACATACATTTTTTCCTACACTTTTCATTCGGCTTGGTCAACCTATGTTGTGAATTTGAAGTTTCTACGCCTTTTACTTCACAAGTTACGATAACCCTTATATGTCGGCTTATTTGTGGGCATGGCTTGAGGAGGACGGCGTCCATTTCTTGCCAGGATATGTCCCTTTATATAGTTTACCAGTACACTAAATATCAATGAAATGTGTTGAGTGGTTCCCAAGTTACAAGCAATTGAAAACACATTAAATTCCTTTGTGGGCGTGGCAGTGGGCGGATGTCTTCCATTTTTACTTAGGATCATACTAGAATCCCGATATACCTGTGTGCCAAATTTAGACTTGGTTGGTCTAGCCGTTTCGGAGGAGATCCGAACACAGACGGAAGGACAGACGGTCAGACGGACGGACGGACAGACGGACATGTCTAAATCGATTCAGTTTTTGATTCTGAATCCCGGTTAGAGTGAACACCTCGGTCGAGTGAACACACAAGTTTTTTCATTGAGTACTCTGTAGTGTGAACAGGCAAAAATCTGTGTAGTGTGAACAAAATTTTAATACCGAAAAACAAAAAACGAACAACACAATAAACACAATAGGGGTATTCACAAAGGCGTCGGCAAATACGAGAGTGGGAAAATCGGAAAATTTTAACTGCTTAAAAAGTTGTGCAAGATACAAAAAAAGTTTAAAAAAATTTTAAGAAGTCGCAATATTCCGATTTTCCGACTTTCCAACGTTTTTAACACACCGTTGTGAATACCCCTAATGAAAGCAAAAACAAGAAAATTAACAGTTAATCTGATGGAAATTCTTTTGTTTTGTTTGTCATGACGATTTTTTTTCTCTTTTTCTAACGTATATACATGTTCGAGAAAGTGTTAAGCTGCAATCAGTGATGGCATAGCATAGCAGAACATAGCATAAGATAATAGCTAATTCATACATTTGAATGAAAGCCGTTAGTGAACGCATAAGACGGCATAAAAAAAATCGATTGAAAATAAATTCTAAAGCTGCAATCATTCATGGCATAAGACGGCATAACATAACATAGCATAATCAGCTGGTTCTATCTATTCAATACATGTTGTATGCAAGTGGTCAGTGATGGCATAACATAACATAACAGAACAGAAGAAGCTGAAAAAAAACAGATTTTTCTTATGCCGTCTTATGTAAGTTCGAGCCAGCTGATTTGAATTTGTGCTGCCAACTCCTTCCCAAAGCTGCCACATTTGTCCTTTTTATGAAACTCTCGAAAAGCCACAATTACTAATGTTGTAATATATTAAAATAGTATTAAGCATATAATTTTTTATTAAAGCAAAATATATTTTATTACTTTTCGGCATGTCCCGAACTGATTTACAAGCGTTTGTTAATTATTTCTTGAGAAATTGTGGAAATAATTTTTCCCCCTTTCCGCAATGTGCGCAAATTGCAACATTGCCTCTTCTGTGCTCTTATGTTTTCTTATGTCTTCACTCACTACTCAAAAAGCGCTTATGTTATTTTATGTTATGTTATGTTCTGTTATGCAGTCTTATGCCATGAATGATTGCAGCTTTATTCTATGTTATGCTATGCTATGCAATCACTTACTACGTTCATGCATCACGTTAACCCAGGTATATTCAACCTGGGTAGAAAACCTGAGCGTAAACGGGCAGTTTTGAACTTGAGTTGAAAGACTAACCCAGTTTTATTCTTAAGAGCCACTGACACAGCGATGCGGCATGACATACACGAAAATTATGTTTTTAGAAATATAAATGTATGGGACACACATTACAATGCATGACTAAAATTCGAAATGAGTTGGATTTTTTGTCATTCGCAGAAACTTCTTTGAATTCAAGCGAATGTAAGAATTCCATGTGTAAAGTATGTGCGTAAGATCTTCGCAAACATGTACACCAACAGTGGAGGCGCATGGTCGATGCCCTAATATACCGTCCAGTAAGTCAAAATACTGGCCTGTGTGACGTTGGTTGCCGCTTTTATTGTTGCAGCGCTTAATTTTGAAATAATCCTTTTTCAAATTTTTAAACTTTTCCCGAATTTGCCCAACATTCTTTTGGTAACCCTTCTGTTGCATTTCTTTGGCTACAATTTCAAAAACACTTTTGTTCCGTTTGATTTTTCCATCAAGAAAACCCATTATTTTCTTTTCTTTAATTATTTCTATTAAACTTTTTACTTCGCCATCCTGCCACACAATTCTTTTCTTTTTCTCCATTTTTTTAACAATGTCACTTTAAAGAACGTTTTCGCAACAATTGTTTCAAATTTATATTAACAGCTGACTTCAGATTTGCCTAAGCCCTCGTGTTTATGCACAAACTTCAACTCGAGTTGAATTTTCTACCCAGTTTAAATAAACGTGTTTATTCAACCCGATTAAATTCTCTAACTCGGTTATAAATAGCGTTTATGCGAGGGAGTTGACTTGACCTGGGTTGAATATACCTGGGTTAACGTGATGCATAAACGTAGTAACTGATTGCAGCTCTATTTCTTTTAAATTTGTGCGTTGTTTACGTTTGCGTTTTGCGGAGTTTAGATCAATGTGATAAAAAAAGCATTTATCGGTTGAATATAAAATTGTTAAAAGTTACAAAAATTATTGAATTTTTTTGAAAAAAAAAATAATTGAATTAAGAAAATTTAAGCTCGCATATGTAACATGTAAATTTGTGTACATATCTTTATTATATAAAGCAAATTTAACAGAAAAAGTTGTATCCTGAACAGTTGTAGCGTGATATCCGCGGTGAACTCCGCGTGAAAAAGGAGCCGTCCCAACTTTGTAAAGGAGTCGCGCGGTGAAATTTCTACACGAATGGCATTGCGCTTCACGCCGGACAAGTTCATCGGGGCGGCGCGAGAAAGTCCGCTGCAGCGAAAAAAGTATTTCAGAGCTACATGTGCTCTTTTTATACCCGACACACTCTGTGTCGAGGGTATATTGCGTTTGTTGGGTTGTGTGTAACACCCAGAACCAGTCGAGATAGACCATACAAAATGTATATAGAAATGATCAGCGTCACCAGGAGATTCGATTTAGACATGTCCGTCTGTCCGTCTGTCTGTCTGTCTGTCTGTCCGTCTGTCTGTCTGTCTGTATACAGTTATCTTATCGAAGGAGTTGAGCTATCTTGACAAAATTTGGTATGCGTGCTCACGGGGACATGAGTAAGAACAAGTTCGAGAATGGACCCGATCGGACCATTTTTAGGGGTACCTCCAGTACTAGGGTCTGTTACGAAAATCACAAAAACTGCTCTAAACTCGAAGTTTTTCAACATATTTTGATGAAATTTGATATTTGAACATGTTTCAAGGCAAGTAATACGATTTCCAAAAATTTTAAAAGTGGGCGTGGCAGAAGGGCGTTTTTCGAAAATGGTCCCCTACACCCGAACTTCAAATGGGACTTGAACGAAAGTTGGCACTTATGCTTCTTTTGTAGCCATAAACATTCTCCCAAAAAATTTCCTGGATCGGTCCATTATTAAGGGTACCTCCAGTACTAGGGTCTGTCACAAAAATCTCAAAACTGCCTCAAAATCGGACTTTTTCCAAATATTTCAATGAAACTTAGGATTTGAGCATACATTTAAGCCTCCGATTAGAATTCCAAAAAATTGGAAAAGTGGGCGTGGCAAAGGGGCAGTTTTCATAAAGAAATCTATCACAAGTCGGTATATGGGGCCCCTTATGGCCTTAACACCTCTTGATATTAAAAATTATTTGAACACGTGTGTCTGTGTCGGGTATTCTATTGTCAGGCTCGCCTGACTATAACACCCTTACTTGTTTTTTCTCTCTCGTTGTCTATTTTTAGAACCCGTTTGACAACTCTCTCTTTCTCCTGAGTTCAGGATGGAAACTCGAGTTTCGAGAGAGGATTCTATCATCGTGTTTTTTCGTGTATGGGGCATTCTTTTACAAATCGGACAAAATTAAGGGAAAAATGAATTGACCTTTTTTAATTGAACCAATTTTCGTTTAAAGCTTCACATATTAGTATCATGATTCATGAACAACAAAAGCATAATTTTCAGAAAAATCACATACTACAACGCGGATCTGTTCGAATTTTTGAATCACCCAAAAGCTTCAATCCTTTGGGCATTTTATCAAAATTTCGAGTTAAGCAAATTAATTTTCTAAACGCGGTGACCTGGTTCCCAAACCCATCCCTAACATGCGTTTTATAATCCATGGCCAACTGAGTCTCTCCCTAACATAATATATTTCGTCGGCTTAAAGTGTAAACCTGCTAACTAACAATTTCAAAACTTTACAGGGCAAAAAAAAAAACACTTTTTTTTTTTCAAGACTTCAAGCTTGGGAAGAAGACCCAAAATATGGATGGTTTATTTTGTTCCTATATGAAGTCTCTTCTAAATTCGATTCTGTGCACTATACAAAGTCTACTTGGAGTCTCTTGTTGGTATTAGCTGTGAACTTTGACCACATTTAGACTTAGCAGTTTTACACATCACCAATTTCTCCGTATTTTGAATTTGAAATTAAAAAAGATTTTTTTTTCCTGACGATGCAGTGTTCTTTTTTCTTTCGAATGACATCGAACAGTCAGAATCGGTTAAAAGTGGACTTAGCAGGCTTACACTTTAAGCCGACGATATGTAGAAGCTGTAAAAAAAATTTCAGAGGAATCGGAGACATGAAGTTAAATTAATTCGTCTACAATTATTGTTTGGCTCGGGCAGGGATCGAACCCGCGATCTTCGGATTATGAGGCCAGTATGCATGCCATACGCTTCATCTCGCAAATTATCTCCTGACGCTAAGACCCTATTTAAATTTAAGCAGCTAATGAGATTGAAGCAAGACGATTTCAAAATGGAAATGACAATCGGGAATGAATTTTTCACTCCACCTCGCTGACACTGTCATGCGGAGCATTTCACCGAGGCGTCCGCTCTGAAAGACGCGCGGACTTGTTCACCGCCGCCATAATATTCTGCTGGAAAAATATCAAGTGTTTTAGTACACTCATTGAAATGTAAACAAACTTGCCCCAAGTAGCAAAATAGGGCGCTTCGACCGCCGTATCGACCTATTTTGGTTGAAATTACCCTATTTCTGACTTATTTCCGGCCTTAAATGAGACCTAACATTAAAGTCCGTTTATAACAGGTTGGCTGATAAGTCCCCGGTCTAACAAAGAAAAACACATACGATACAACGATTATAACGACCTTCCAATTTTTTGATACCATTTTGGTAGTACTCCTTCGGTTTTGCCTCAAAATAGGCCTCAGTTTCGGCGATCACCTCTTCATTGCAGCCAAATTTTTTCCCTGCGAGCATCCTTTGGAGGTCTGAGAACAAGAAAAAGTCGCTGGGGGCCAGATCTGGAGAATACGGTGGGTGAGGAAGCAATTCGAAGCCTAATTCATGAATTTTTGCCATCGTTCTCAATGACTTGTGGCACGGTGCGTTGTCTTGGTGGAACAACACTTTTTTCTTCTTCATATGGGGCGTTTTGCCGCGATTTCGACCTTCAAACGCTCCAATAACGACATATAATAGTCACTGTTGATGGTTTTTCCCTTCTCAAGATAATCGATAAAAATTATTCCATGCCCATCCCAAAAAACAGAGGCCATTACTTTGCCAGCGGACTTTTGAGTCTCTCCACGCTTCGGAGACGGTTCACCGATCGCTGTCCACTCAGCCGACTGTCGATTGGACTCAGGAGTGTAGTGATAGAGCCATGTTTCATCCATTGTCACATATCGACGCAAAAACTCGGGTGTATTGCGAGTTAACAGCTGCAAACACCGCTCAGAATCATCAACACGTTGTTGTTTTTGGTCAAATGTGAGCTCGCGCGGCACCCATTTTGCACAGAGCTTTTTCATATCCAAATATTGATGAATGATATGACCAACACGTTCCTTTGATATCTTTAAGGCCTCTGCTATCTCGATCAACTTCATTTTACGGTCATTCAAAATCATTTTGTGAATTTTTTTGATGTTTTCGTCGGTAACCACCTCTTTCGGGCGTCCACTGCGTTCACCGTCCTCCGTGCTCATTTCACCACGCTTGAATTTTGCATACCAATCAATTATTGTTGATTTTCCTGGGGCAGAGTCCGGAAATTCATTATCAAGCCAAGTTTTTGCTTCCACCGTATTTTTTTCCTTCAGAAAACAGTATTTTATCAAAACACGAAATTCCTTTTTTTCCATTTTTTTCACAATAACAAAAGTTGCTTCACAAAAGACGCTCTATCTCACAAACTAATTGACTTACAGACGTCAAATTTTGACACGAATCATTTGAAGGTTGCCACTATATAAAAATAATATGCATTTAATACTAGCGATGCCATCTATGTGTCAGACCGGGGACTTATCAGCCAACCTGTTAAGGTCCAAATTACCTTTATTTGACCAATTTTATAACTTCAAAGTCGTTTCGACTTACAAGTAGATTTTATGTCGCAAATAGACAAAAATGCGCTATTTTGCGACTTAATATATAACAAAGAGTATAGAACAAACAAGAGATGTCATTTTATATATTTTGAAATTCACCCGGACCAGCAGCGAGAGGAAGCTATCTTAAACCTTGTTCAAACACGCTTTTTTGTGTTCGATCCGGTCGAGCACACGAAAATCGCGTTTGACGCAACCTTTGGTTCGCTTTGGCTTTGTCAATGACGGGACTTGTAAATCGGTATGCACGCTTATATTTGAAGGAGGTTGTGTGTATGTCTAGCGCAGGGATTCCCAAAGTGGTCGATATCGACCCGTCGGGATCGATATCGGTTTCCTAGGCGTCGGAATAAACGAAAACTGATGTTGGGGGTCGACGAGGTCTACAAATAGACCCCCCATTAATTAAACAAAAGTTCTTATTTAAAACTCTCAAGATAGGTAAGTGCCAGAGAGATGCAACGATCACATTTTTCTTGATTTGTGCTTGATCGAAAGTTTTCATTAATGTTCGACCGAAAGACGATTTTTAGCCGAAACCGAACCTTCGGTCAGACACTATTTTTTATGCACAATCGTTCACACACTGAAACGAAGTGTTGCTCACACTCGCACATACCGCATTCGAACCAATAATTTCAACCCAATAAACACAAAAACGATAACGAGTTCGAATCGAATTCGAATCGAATTCGTAGAGCGCGAATCGCATTAAACGAATTCGAATTGAAGAAAGGCAATTTTCGCAACATCGCGCTTTTATCGTATTTTGCGTTCGATTCGAATTCGATTCGAAGAGAAAATATGATAAGAATTCGAAACGTTTACAATGAGCTCGCCTCGTTTTACAACATTTACCACTCGTGCAAAAAAAAGCTTCATTTCGACACTTGTATCGAAAATATCTATTAAACATTTTTCGAACGAAACGGCATATTGGAAAAAATTGTAATGCATGCGTACTATGAGCTTTTATACCCAGTGGCGTTTTCAGCCCCAAACCATTGCAAGGCTGTTGACCTGACAGATAATAGCTCATACATTATCCTTACAATGCCATTCCATTGTAATGTCCATTTCCTTTTGCCCATGCGATTTCCTACTTACGTATTGCATGAATAGAAGCTGGATATTCAGACTGGAATTTCATAAGTAATTGTCAGAAATAATTAATATTTTTCGATTTCAAAATAAGTATCGTAGAAAAAGACTTATTTTCTTGTTACGATACCAGAATAAATGCTTGCTGGGATATACAAATATATGCAGTTATCGTTTTTTATCCTTGTATTTGTGATCACAATTGTATAGCAGCGTGCTTTGAATGTTCTGTCGCGAGCAACGAGGAGTTGCGCTTCAACCTCTTCGGCGTATGCACGCTGTTCTTCTTAATGTCTAGTTTTTGTTAATAAAGATTTATGTTTTATATTTTATATGTTCAATCACTTGTTAATGTACAGGATTCAGGAACATAACAGTGGCGACGAGTAAAAAAGGCTATCTAATCGGACTTAACACATCATGGCAGCTTTGGAAAGTGTTGTGGGCCAGCTTCTCGTACGACAGCAAGAAGCGTTGGAACGTCAAAATCAAATCCTCGAGAGATTCGTTACAGCTTCACAGACACCAAGCACGTGTTCCACAAACGCAAATCCGTCTGCAAGTGTAAGCACAGCACCAGAGGTATTGATGGAGATTTTATCAAAAAGCATCAGGGAATTTAATTATGAACCTGAGGAAAATCAAACCTTCGCAAATTGGTACGACCGCTACGTGGACGTATTTACGGTGGAAGCAGAGGCGTTGGACGACTCTTCGAAAGTTCGACTCTTGCTGAGGAAAATGAGCGCATCAGTCTTCAATAAGTACAAAGATTTCATTTTGCCTAGACAGCCGCGTGACGTCACTTTCCAAGGAACATTGGAAGTCTTACAGAAGCTCTTTGGAAGGAAAGAGAGCCTCTTCAGCGTACGGGTAAAATGCATGCAAACTTACAAAATGGAGAATGAAAACGTTATAAGCTATGCAGCCAAAGTGAATAAGAACTGCGAAAACTTTGAAATAAGCAGATGTACGGCAAATAATTTCAAATGTCTGATGTTCGTGAACGGATTGCAATTGCAAAGAGATCAAGAATACAAAGCTAGGCTCCTAGCATTGCTTGATTCGGAAACACAGCAAATGCCGTTGACATTGGAGCACTTAATTGCAGAAATCGAACGCATCAAATGTTTGAAAAATGACGTCGGCTCAAATTCAAATAACCCTTCCAAGGTCAACGCAGTAGATAACGGATTTCGTAAGTCCAACGGTAATAACAAAAACAACAACACATCGGAAGACAGTATGCCAAAACGGCCTTGCTGGCAGTGCGGATGTATGCATTTTGTGGGGAATTGCAACTACACCAAACATAAATGTACGCAATGCGGTAAGGTAGGGCATAAAGAGGGGTTCTGTTCTTGTTTTCCAGACAAGTCAAAGTCAAAAAGGTCACAACACAAAAAAGGGAACAAGCAACAAAAATCCAATGAATCGTGTGAAGCTAGCAGAAGCGTTCATACAACGAAGGCAGCGAACAAAAATCGACGATTTGTTGACATACATATTAACAACACATGCATCACTCTACAGCATGATACGGGTTCAGATTTGACAATTATCTCGAAGGGCAATTGGAATAAAATTGGTAAGCCGGTCTTGGAAACTTCTCAGCACAAACCACGAGATGCGTCAGCAAATGAAATCAATATCCTTGGCGAATTTCAAGCTAATGTGATCGTCGACGGTGTGTCACGAATTTGCAGCCTGGTAGTTTCAACACAAACGAACTTGAATCTTTTTGGTGCGGACTTAATGGAACGGTTTCAATTGTGGAACAAACCAATTGATATCTATACATCATGTAAGACAATCGGAATTACAGATTCTAATTTACGCTCTCTTTATCCGGAGGTATTTAGGGAAGAAATTGGTCACTGCACGCATTTTAAGATACACTTGCCACTTAAAAAAGAAGCAAAGCCAGTTTTTCGACCAAAACGACCTGTCTCCTACGCAGCTCGTGAAGCTCTGGACGAAGTACTGGACAAATTGGAGCGTGAAGGGATCATTTCACCCACAAATTTTTCCGAATGGGCAGCACCTATTGTGGTCGTAAAAAAGCATCGGGGGAATTGCGAGTCTGTGGAGACTATTCTACTGGACTGAGTTCGCAGTTGGAATCACACGCATTTCCACTGCCGGTTCCGGAGGAAATCTTTGTAAACTTCAACAAATGTTGCTATTTTTCAACAATTGACTTAAATAACGCTTACATGCAAATGGTAGTGGATGACGAGACGAAAAAGATCTTAGTTGTCAATACACACCGGGGTCTCTTCACATTTAATCGCTTTGCGCCAGGTGTTCGATCAGCTCCTGGTGCCTTCCAGCAATGCGTTGAATCAATGGTTACAGGAATACAAGGCGTTCATCCATATCTCGACGACATTGTTGTTGCTACTTCTACGCGCGAAGAAAATGTCAACGCAGTGAAACAGGTACTTGAACGATTAAGACATTATAACATCACAGTGAACTATGCAAAGTGCCAGTTTTTTCAAAACGTCCTGCACTTACCTGGGATATTATTTTGACAAAAAAGGGGTGTATCCTGACAAAAATAAAGTTAGGAAAATTCTTGAGTTCAAACCGCCTCAAAACATAACCGAATTAAGGTCCTTCCTTGGCGCAGTTAACTATTATGGGAAATTCCTACATGAAATGAGGAAACTCAGAGATCCTCTAGACAATCTTCTCAAGCAAAACGCAGTTTGGAATTGGTCAGCGGCATGTCAGCGTAGTTTCGAGAGGTTCAAACAACTTTTAGCATCGGATTTGTTTCTTACACATTTCAATCCAAATTTACCCATGAAAGTAGCTGCGGATGCTTCTAATGTCGGTCTGGGAGCATACATTTGTCATGTTTTTCCGAACGGTTCCGAAAAAGCAATTTGTCATGCGTCTCGATCTCTCACGGCAGCGGAGAAAAATTACTCTCAAATAGAAAAAGAGGGTTTGGCTTTGATTTTTGCAGTAGTCAAATTTCATAAATATCTTTTCGGAAGACAATTTACCTTACAAACCGATCACAAACCTCTTCTCGCTATTTTTGGAAACAAAAAGGGAATTCCAGCGCATTCTGCAAGTCGACTACAGCGTTGGGCTCTCACCTTAATGTCTTACAATTTCCAATTAGAATATGTGCCTACGCAGCAATTCGGCGCAGCGGACATCCTATCTCGCTTAATAGGAAACACGTCAAAGCCTAACGAAGATTCCATTGTAGCATGTATTCAAGTGGAAAAAGACATAAAAACGGTAATCAACGACATTACGAACGCTTTGCCTCTTACCTATAATATGATATGTGCGGCTTCCCGGAAAGACCCATGTCTTCAAGAGCTAAAGAAATGCTTAAGATCAGGTAATTGGCCAGTTCATAAGTCTAACGATTTACAATGCTATTTTTCGAGAAAAAACAGTCTAAGCACCGTGGACGATTGCGTAATGTTCGGTGAACGCATCATCATACCGAATTGTTATAGGAAACGAGTGTTGAAGGAATTACATAAGGGACATCCGGGTATCGAAAGGACCAAAGCAATCGCTCGAAGTTATGTGTATTGGCCCTTCCTGGATGACGAGATTAAAAGGCGTACGTGCAAAACTGTGACAAATGTGCGGCCGTGGAAAAATCGCTACCAAAAACCACGCTTTGCTCCTGGCCATTGTCTCAGCGCGCAATGGAAAGAGTGCACATCGATATCGCTGGTCCAGTCGATCAATGGTATTACCTAGTGATAGTGGACTCATTTTCAAAATGGCCACAGATATACCAAATCCAATCCATTTCATCGCAATCAATATTGAATTGCCTAATAGATTTTACGGCATTGTTCGGGAATCCAGAACTCCTAGTCAGCGACAACGGAACGCAATTCACGAGTCTGCAGGTTGCTGATTTTTGTAGGAACAATGGTATAACTCACAGATTGACCGCTCCATATCATCCGCAATCCAACGGACAAGCTGAAAGATTCGTCGATACGCTTAAACGAGCTTTAAAAAAATTGGAAGGTTCTGGAACGCCCATTCAAAACCTCAATACATTTTTAAAATATTATCGTTCTTCACCTAATCCCAGCATCAAGGGGAAAACTCCGTCTGAACTTTTCGTCGGAAGGAAAATAAGGAACAACTTGGATCTGCTAAAAAAACCAAACTTGAGCAAATCGGAACGAAATAAGAAGATGGAAAATCAGTTCAATAACCATCACGGCGCGAAGGAACGCAAATATACAGTGGGACAACCAGTATTTGCGAAGTTATACAAGAGAAACAAAATGGAATGGTTTCGTGGGAAAATCACGAAAATCTTCGGGAACGTGAACTACGAAATCGAAATAGAGAACATTCCAGATTTTCGCGCTGTACGGTCCCATGCGAACCAACTGCGTCCTCGTTACACCGATAACTGTAATCCTTCAAATGATTTCTTAATTGATTATTTTCAGTTAGACGGCCTACATCGCTCTTTAACGGACAACATGAACACCAATCCAGATGTCGCATTGCCGCTTGTAACTGATATCTCTTCACTTCCTACCGCACCTGATCATGGAGACACAGCCCCTGCAGAGTGCGAGAGTGATCCAACCGCAGCAACAGACAACGCTCCAACTACTCCGATTCAAAATAGTTCAATGGAACCACGCCGCTCTAAAAGACAGCTGCGATCCCCAGTTTGGACCGCGGACTACCAGCTTTCTAAAAGAAGGAGAGATGTTACGATACCAGAATAAATGCTTGCTGGGATATACAAATATATGCAGTTATCGTTTTTTATCTTTGAATTTGTGATCACAATTGTATAGCAGCGTGCTTTGAATGTTCTGTCGCGAGCAACGAGGAGTTGCGCTTCAACCTCTTCGGCGTATGCACGCTGTTCTTCTTAATGTCTAGTTTTTGTTAATAAAGATTTATGTTTATATTTTATATGTTCAATCACTTGTTAATGTACAGGATTCAGGAACATAACATTTCTGAATTTGAAAGAAAAATCAAAATGTAAGACTTAGGTCCGAATTCACCAAGCTATTTAAACAAAACTTAAACGAAACGAACTGTCAAATTTCATATTAAAAAAGGAAATTTTCATTTAAGTTTTATTTTAATAGCTTGGTGAATTCGGGCCTTATTTTATGATTTATAAATAAATTTTAAGATTTAAGAGATATTTTTCAATTTTTATATAAGTATTAGAAAATAAGTCTTATTTTGTAATATGATGAAAAAAATTACGAAATAATATTTATTTTTTAATTTCCTTCAAAAAGTTTTGAAATAACTATTGATTTGTAATGTATGTAATAATTCTTATAATTGTTGCGGTCCCTGGTTTTAAGTTAGCTCTTAAAAGAATGTAATTTGGCCATGGGGGTCTGCGGTAACAGTTCATTTTGGAAAAAAGGATCACTTGTCCAAAATAGTTTGGGGATCCCTGGTCTAGCGTTTTCAAAGCAGTAAAGTCAAGAAAATTTATATTTTCTGATTCTCTTGTTCGGTTTCGTATATGCGTGATGAGTGTAGCAAACGAGCCGAAGTATATGGGTAAAACCATGATACAAGAAAACAAGATAGCGCCACTTCAGTACCGCTATTTTGAGGCTGTCTTTGAGAGCCGAAAATTGAGTTTGTGACGTCACTGAGCGAGAAATTGTTGTTGTTTCCCATGCTATTCAAAAAAGTAAAAAGCCGGTTTAACATGGGAAACAACAACAACGAATCGCGATTTTGAGTTTGCGACGTTTCCTCTCTCAAGTGGCGCTATCTTGTTTTCTTGTATCATGGGTAAAACTACAAATTTGTTTAGGTCTATCCGAACTCTATGCGCCTTAAGCATAAAACGATATATCGGTCATGAGTTTTGTTCTTTAAAGATAAAATTTTATGTTTTTATAATAAAATATCTATAGTTTAATTTTTCGAATATTTTAATAAAATTGAATGTATTTTTTGTCTAAAAACCGTTTAGCGTCAAATATTTAATTACGTTCAATTTGGTTTTAATCGTCATGAAAATATACAATATATCTATATCTTAAAACCACTTCTTTAAAGTGGTTGAAAGGGTTTGAAATGAACTCACGTCGTTGTGATATCATGCACACACTCTACGCACAAACATGCGTCGGTTTGTTTTGAAAAATAAGCGTGCGCAGCTTAACTTGTAAGTTGATGGCAAGTGCCACCTCACCTGTTATTTTGATTTTATAAAAAATAAATTATGCGTAAAAGTCAATTTTTTAACTTACAGGATAATTAGACTTGTTTTTTAAACACGACTGCGCCCATTGGGCTATTTGATGCAGATTAAGTAATGTCCTCCAGATCCATAGCAAGAATTTAAATTTTAAAATTTTACGAGTAAAACCGAAGTCGATTATGGTGTTTAGAGTTCAGGATGTAGGCTTATAACAAAAGTAGCTGAATGTTGATTTTGTTGGCTTAAGCATTGTGTGGTAGAATATTTAAAAGACTCTTACAAGGTTTTTTTTTTTGCTGGATCGCATGGAGTTAGGGAATCTTCAAAAGATACGACTTCTCCAGGTTCAGCCGCATGCACGATTCACTGCCCATTCTAATGACAGTGCCTACGTACTAAACCCAACCCCCTTCAGCTCATCAACCATTCTCCCAACAGAATTGCGCTCACTATTTCTTTGATATATCGACATTTTCGATATATTGTTTTATTGATATGATATATTAATATATTGATATTAGGAGGGGTGGGGTTGGTGAGCGAAGCGAGAGAGAACAATTGTAAGTTAACTTGAATTTGAATACAATTTGAATTGTGTATTGAATAGAATTGTGAAATTCATATTTTATTGTAAGAAATTTTTGAATACATCGAAATAATAAAATTTGAATTTGAATAAACTTGAAATTGTATGTCTTTTTGTAATAAGGTGAAATTTTGACGAATTTTAATATTTTTGTTGACTTAACATTTTTGATAAATTTTATAAATTAAGGAAGTTTACGATGTTTAACAATGGGAAGAAAAAAGTTAAAATTGAGTGAATGAGTTAAAAGAGCGAAAGCTCAAAAACAAAGATTGAATTTAGCTGATGGACAGCGAAGCTTTAACATTGTAAGCATGTAAAAAGAGAAGAAATTTGAAATAAAAGATTTGAAATTAAAAGTTAGTTTTTTTTTCAATTTTATTTTTGTGGGATACATCAATGGGGCTCCAGAAAAGATGGCGAAGCGATCGTGGGAGGGTTGGGGGTTGGTGAGCGAAGCCCCTAGTGTTTAAAAAAAAGCCTGCATCATTAAATTCAAACATTTTCTCGCAGTCTGTTTTTTCCAACTTATTGATGTGCTTGAAGGGAGATCTACTAATACTTTGAATATAACATTTAGAAAAGCAATCACCAATATTTTTATAGTTTTATAGGATATACGTTTATTTTAAATTTTATTTAAATATATACAAAGAAATTTGCAACAGGAATAAACAATCGAAATAATTATAAAGTTTTTAAAAGAAAGGGAAATATATTTGACGCTTAAAGCGTTTATACATACATAAATTCATGACAAAAAAAAAATTGAACACCCCATAGAACTCCAGCAAATCAAAAATGATTTTATGATACTTCTAGAATGATCGAAAGATACAATAGCAATATGCTTTTAACATATAAAACATGTGGAATCAACGGAAGTTTTAAAATAAGGACAAGATGATGATTTTCAATATTTAATGCTGCTTTTGTAGTTCGAAATACAAATATTTATTTGTTTTAATTATATTTTAATGGAGTTTCAAACTCTTCCAGCGACTGGTTTCATACTTCGAAAATATATGGGAAACGCGGCCTAAAGTTAAAATATACGTGACTTGACGCTTTCATTGACGAATGACTGTGAAGCGGAAAACCATGAATCCACCCGCAAGTGTGTTACATACACACTATTGTGTGTAATTTTATATGTATCTACATGTCAATATACTTAATAACGTCTCAGGTTTCTTTCTTTTGACATTTTAAAATAATTAACTAAATAACTTTTTATTCATTTTTGTTTCATCCTTTCGTTTTTGCTTCTTCGTTTTCGATTATCATAAAGAATTATGAATATTTTAGGCGTTTCTCCAGTAAATCGTTTAATTTCTTCATTTGCTTGCGTTTTAACTCTATACTTTTATTGTTTTATATTTATTGATTTTATTAGATACGATACTATTTAACCTGAGCCCGTATATGCTGTAAAAATTCATAATAAGAAAAACTTGATTCTGTTCGATCATCGACCAGCCTCTCAATAAAGTCTGGCTTCGCTGTGCTGGTATCCCTACAAAATAAAAACAAGAATTTTTTATTAATTAAATCATCTTTTCCGTACATGTAAATACAAGATCAATGCAAACCTTATTATCTGAACAGTTGGTGCATAGGGTTTATCCTCATTTAAACGCAAGATAAATCTCCTAAGGGCATCATTTTCCGGACTACTTACATTTGGTAGACCATAATAATAATCTGGCAATTCTGCAGTTGATTTGATGCCTTAAAAATATAAAGAAGAATATCAAATATATGAATTTCACATAAAAGTTTATGTTTGTACTAAATAATTTTAATTGTGTTGCTCTCAAAATAAATATCGAAAATAAAGTATTGAATGATAGAAATACAAGACAATATTAATAAACGAATATTCGGCAAATGTTCTAGAAACCATCAAATGATGTTAGGAGAAAAAATAACCGTCAGAAAAATATGTTGATTCGGTTAATATCAACTTTAATAGGAACTTAGTTATAGAACACGAACCGCTTGATCGTTTATAAGTCTTTTTGAGACCGATTATTCAATCGATGAACATGCCTGGAAAGGAACATGATCACGATTTGAAATGGCGGAAAAGATGTACTAGAAATAGGAAATCATGCACTTATGCAACAGAAATTCAATACACACCAAAAACGCTTTCCAGTATGCTGGCGGGCACATTCAGGCCAACATAAATTATAATAAGTGTTCCACAATCCATCAGAAACGTGGCACGGGAATCAAGGCTATGAAAAAATGGAAGAAAATCGAGTTTCTTAAAGTCTTTGAAAATAATTTTCAATATTTACAATTCCGCAGACAGCTGCAAGCGTGGAACTTCAGGCAAATAATCTTCTTCTTCATCATCCTCAGTCGTATTTGAATTCCCTATTGCATTCGGATTTTGCGTTTTGTAAAATAAAACGTCGATTTGATAAAATTCCGGATAAATATATTTCATTAACTGATCGAGTGGTAAAGTTTTCATACAGTCCATAGCGAAAACACGATCATCCAAACGAGTGCTCGTACCGACACGGAAAGCACGCTAATTTTTAAAAATAATAATTATAAATATATATACATATACATATAGCACTTAATTCTTTAAGGTTAGAGAAAATTGGGGAAAAGTCTTACGTGTTTCAACAGCGCCAGAATATACAACGGTAGCAACGCCAAGCAACGTGGCGCAATCAACTGACCGGATTGTCCACTGGGCAAGTTTTGTGCAACCTTGAATGCATTGAATATATCAATTGTCGCATTTAGGAATGCTTCACGAGCATCAGCGACGTTCGATGTCAATGAACGATCGACAGCCATTTTTGAGAGTAAACCAATAATTGCTTCGGTATCCGCAGCATGCATAATTTCCGGCAGAGATGCTGTAACTGGCAAACAGAGCGTATGCACACGAATGCGCCGCTCACCTTCACTGTTAGTGTATAAAAGTGCAGCTTGGAAGCAAATTGTTTTTACTTCCGACAGTGTTTCTTCATAAGAAATCTGTAAGAGGTAAACTTTTTTAGAGGCACGTGAGCAAAAGATTTTTTTTTCTTACTTGCATGCCGTAACCCGCATCGGGATTAACATTTGGCAACGATAATAAATCAGTTGAACGGACAAAGAAATTGCCATGGAATGTATGGACCTGAAGTCCACGAGTACAGCGTATGCGCATGACAGCTTCGAAACCAATCTTTCGCGTTAGATAACGCTTAAAGCACTGTTTAAGTGATTCTACATGTTGCGGTTTCGTTTTCTGATACAGCGGAAAGTGATGAACACAGCCGCCACTGTGTTTACTAACTCCAGCTAGGTTGTAAAAATTTTTCATTTGATTTTAAAGAAATATTCATGATCTAAACCATTAAACATACAAATTGTAGCCAAATCGCTGTACTGCTGATTAAGCAGGAACAAATCAACTGCAATTTGATAACCAGAACTATCCAATGCGTAACGTTTATAGAAATCAGTTGCCGGATTTAGATGCGCAATATCTTTTGCGGAGCGATTATTCGGATCCTCACGGGGTTCAAGTGAACCTGGACCTTTATTGGGAAGGCACGTTTGAAATACGGTCACTCGTCCACCAGATGTTTGCTATAAGATTTTATATTAAAAAATTAGAAAAGATTTCAAATAAAATAAAAATTTTATTGCATTACCATCAATTTGTAAGCAACTTGTAAAGCAGTACCCAAAGCAGTTCCCGGATCATGTGTATCAGCGAATCGTTTTGGCAACTGGGTTAGTAAATCCTTGACTAGCTCCTTACACTCTTTTAAATTCACCAGTAAATTGTCAGGCCGTGGCAAAAAAGGATCTAAAATGCGAACATTTTTAAATAACCTAATATTTTTGCTTTAAATAAACTCGGTGTTGTCTTTTAAACTCACCATCAATATCCAATAAGGTCATTTCATGCGGTTGATTATATCCTTCAGCCATGCTATAAAAGTGAACTTGGCTATTAAATGCAATAAAACCAACTTGAGTACGGGCATCGCCTGGCATATCGTCAAGATGTTTATTCAATGTAGCGCATACATTTTCCAAGTAGCCACATTGTTGGGCAATTATCGAAACATCGAAAAGGAACAAGTACATTGCAGGTGGCGGCGGACGCAGCTAAAATTTTGATTTTTTAATTCTTATTTTTAATTACAAAAAAAAAAAAAAAAAAACATTTAACAACATACCATATACTCTGAAGGTGCTATAAATTCAATAGTGCTAGAACGCACCTCTGGACGCCGTGTAACATCACCATAAGTTTTTGTTGCTGGATCGAATTGAAAATCTTCGGGCACTGAAAATGGTTGGAAAATAAAGGAAAAGTTTACATTTCATTTTTAAGTATTTCGCAATATAAAACTTTGATGCTTACACTCATTGGTTCTATAACAAAGATTGCACTTCCACATTTTACTATCCACGAAGTAGACAAAGGGATTAATATACGTACGACAAAGACGACAGCGTACAATATTGGGACATTGTATTACCGGTAAACTCTGAAAAAAAAAAAAAAAATAAGAACAATGTCTCGAATTAAAAAGAATTCAGATTTTAAAGCAATGCCACGAATAACATCGATTGATGTTATGAAAAATGTTTGACATATATTTAGTTTATTTTTATTGATTCCAAATAACAGTTGCTTTGTTGCTATAATGTCACGACGTCAATGACATCAAATATCACAATTTTTAGGAACGAATCGATACTCCTGATAGCGTTAAGCTTATTCTTCAAAACTTACATTTATATCACGGAATGGATGTATTACAATGCCGAGGGGTAAACGAGATTTTTGCAGTAGGGCATTACTCTCGGGTATTTTCGCAATAGTGCAACGCATTATACTACAAAATATGGATAAAATAAGATAATTTAATAAGATAGCAGTGGCTGGGCATTAAAAGTTTCAATAAAATTTTTTGGTGGAGTTGTTCAAAGTATATAACTTACTGTGGATTACAATTGACTGATTCTTGGAACTGATTATGCAAAGTAACCTTTGGTGGCATCAATGTGTTAGATGTAAGTATATGCCTATTTTGCATTAGATCAATTGTATCTTGTCCCCAAAGACGATTGAAGCCTTGTTGCAAGACACTGCTTTGCGGGCTTGGGCCATATTGCTGTGGTGCTTGTGCCATTGCTTGTTGGTTTTGATATTGCAATGGCCCAGTATTATGTTGTCCATTAAACATGCCTGGCTGAGTTGGAGACAACTGCTGCTGTTGTTGATGGTATACCTGTGCATAGGCTTGTTGTGGTTGCATTGCACTTGACGTTGGAGGAGGCATAGGCGGTAAAGCATTCGCTGTTGGATACATTGGTCTGCGCTGCATTGATTGTGGTGGCGGTGGTGGCGCTACCGCTGCTGTTGTAGCTGCTGCCGCTTGTTGTTGTTGATTGTTGTTAAATTGATTTTGCTGTTGAGTCGCAACATTTGGCGGTACTGACATCATATTTTTCACGTTAACAGCGTTTTGTTGGTATGCCGTTTGGGATGGTCTTAAATTAGATTGGGGAAGAGGTGGCATGGTTTTTTGACCAACTTGTGGCGGTGGTTGGACATAATTTGTTGCATTTGTTGGATGTGATGTGGATGGTTTCTGTGACACACTTGCTGCTATTGTTGCTGATGGTGGAGGTGGTGGCATTTGTTTGTAAGATTGTTGCATTAAGGGCGAATATTGTGACTGTGCGACTGATGTTGTTGTTAGAGGCGCTTTAAATTCTGTTAATGGTTGTTGCTGTTGAGGTGGATTCAAAGCAGTTGTTTTAAAGTTTTTCTGAAATTAAATAATTTCATTTTCATCAAATGAAATTCCCTTCAACTAATAAAAAAAAAAAAAAGAAATCCTTACGTGAAGGTTATTTGATGGAGAAGCCAAATTACTTGTTGCTGCCATCATAGGAGGCGGCTGTTGTCGCTGGAGCATATTTTGAGCACCGTTTTGATGGTTTAAATTTAAATTTTTCACACTTCCAGCTAAAGCACCAACATTGGACGGCACTGTTGTTGTCGCTGCTGCTGCTGCTGCTGTTGTTGACGTAGCAACATGCATGGCCATCTGTGCTTGCGAGAATGATGGGGGTGGTGGAAACTGTGATGTAGGCATCATTGCAGTCGTTCCCATATAGTGTTGTTTTTGCGGTTGTTGTTTAGCTGAAATTGTTGGCATTACGTTTTGTAATGCTGGCGAAGCAGTACGAGAAGAATTTGCACTTGCTTCACTAGCGCCACCGCCATTCATAAGTTGTGAATTGTTGCTATGGATGCCATTAAGTCCGGGCGGTCTTAAATGTGGTGGCAGACTATTAGCTAAATGCGTTGGTGCTTGTGTCGATTGGATTAGTGGATTAATAGGACCATTGGCTAGTTGAGGTGGTGCAAAATTTGCTGGTCGCGTTTGAGACATAGGTAAATTGCTTGTTGGTGCTGCCACACCAGAGCTTGACGGTGGTGCTGTCGTTGGCGGTAAGAATTTACTTATGCTGGAACTGCTCAATGAGGGTGACATTTTCGCTTGCTGTTGTTGCGGATTAGAATATTGTTGTTGTTGTACCTGCTGTTTTTGCTGCAGTACTTGTTGTTGTTGCTGTTGCATTGTGGGCTGCATGCTCGTAGAATGAGGTGCGCCATTGATCATACTGCGCTGTGTAGCAGACTGAGCTGGAGAATTTGCCATATGCGCCGAATTAGGATACATCGACATTTTAAATTTATTTCATTGATCCAACAGGAGATATCTATTGAAATATAAATTTATAAATATAATTATACGGATTTTTTTTCGATGCACCTTGAAAAAATTGCCTACAGATAAGAAAAAATTTAAAAAAAATATATATATATCTTAAGATAGCTAGTAACGCTTATCTGAAAAATTGTTTACGATTTCATCTAGAGGCAATTCATTCTATTGGATAATTACAATAAAATATAATTTAAAATCATGCTTCTTCCTCGTAAGATTTGGTATTTATTTTTTCGAATATTGTAAAATATTGAATAATTCCTATGAAAATTTAAATTTATCGAATCATAGCTGGATCTGAGGAAGAAGAGAACTTTAGTAAGAAATTTTTGGGATGGATTGTTTAATATAACTTTGATAAGCAAGCTCTACTAGGACTATCAGTGAAATTAAATCGAAAATGCCCCTCCCCCCCTTTTGGATGCTCTTTATAAAAGAAATTGGTTATTGCAAAAACACAAAGTCAAGAGATTGGCCGAGAGTCACTGCTGGATATTCAAAATAAAACTGTTAACGGATTTTGGATCGCGGGATGTTTTTTTATACCCGACACACTCTGTGTCGAGGGTATATTGCGTTTGTTGGGTTGTGTGTAACACCCAGAACCAGTCGAGATAGACCATACAAAATGTATATAGAAATGATCAGCGTCACCAGGAGATTCGATTTAGACATGTCCGTCTGTCTGTCTGTCCGTCTGTCCGTCTGTCTGTCTGTCTGTATACAGTTATCTTATCGAAGGAGTTGAGCTATCTTGACAAAATTTGGTATGCGTGCTCACGGGGACATGAGTAAGAACAAGTTCGAGAATGGACCCGATCGGACCATTTTTAGGGGTACCTCCAGTACTAGGGTCTGTTATGAAAATCACAAAAACTGCTCTAAAACCTGAGTTTTTCAAGATATTTTGATGAAACTTGGTATTTGAACATGTTTAAACGCAAGTAATATGATTTCAAAAAATTTGAAAAGTGGGCGTGGCATAAGGGCGTTTTTCGAAAATTGTCTCCTACACCCGAAATACAAATGGGACTTGAACGAAAGTTGGCACGTATGCTTCCTTGATATCCAGTAACGTCCTCCCCAAACCATCGATAGAACCATTATTAAGGGTACCTCTAGTACTAGGGTCTGTCACAAAAATCCCAAAAATGCCTCAAAAGCGGACTTTATTGAAATATTTCAATGAAACTTAGAATTTAAGCGTATATATAGGGGTCCGATTAGAATCTCAAAAAAATTGAAAAATTGGGCGTGGCAAATGGGCGGTTTTTATAAATAAATTAAACAAAAGTCGGTATATGGGGCCCCTAATGGCCTTAACCCTGCTGTTAGATTAGAAAAACTGACAAACCTTTGGCTAACGGAATATTGGCTCCATGGTGTATTTTTTATACGAAAAAGGTATATATAAGAAGTTCAGTTCTTTATGAACAAAAGTGTGCCCGAAAGTATATACATATTTTTCATCGTCCTTGATATATTTGCCTCTTAAATTATGCATTTTGGACCAAATGGTCTTAATCTAACAGCAGGGTTAAACAACTCCTGATATTAAAAATTATTCGAACATAAGTGTCTGTGTCGGGTATTCTATTGTCAGGCTCGCCTGACTATAACACCCTTACTTGTTTTTTTTTTTTGTGTCAAGTCTCTTATAAATCTTTTAAAATAGGTATTTCCGACGATTAAATAGCTGATCCTTGGCAAGTCCGTCTGTAATTAGCTTTTACAATGCGATTAAGTAAGTTCATGTACGGGGAAAAGTGCAAAAAGCTGGACCAGAGTACAATAAAAATGATGACGATTGCGCAAACGACCCCCACGATTGCGTTTAACTTTCAACAGAAACAATACCAACGTTTCAATTATCATAACTCCAGATCAATAAGAATAACAAATTTATTTCAACAATTAGTTTTGCTTTGTTTTAATCGTCAGGCAGAAAATCACTATCGAACTGAATGTCCTTTATTCTGAAATTCAGACGGAGAGGGTTTTTTACTGTGAAGACATATAGGAGAGGGAGCGGAGGGATGGGCAGTCGGGAGACATGGGTACCACCCTTTAATTGTGATCCCTTCTGATTTTATCCCCCCCCCACCCAATTTTGCAGTTTACTTGACCGAATGCCAGCACTGTTCATCCATAGACAAGGTGTTATTTCTATCAGTTGTTGAACACAGACACGTTTGATGGTTATGCGCTCGTAAAATTGAAGATTTTTTTTTTTGGTTTCGGATCGTAGTAAAGAGAAAACTAACGGATGATACGTCTATTTTGAATTATACATCTATTTTATATATACTAACTTATAAATTAAACTGAAATTCACGCTTAAATACCTAAATACAAAAAAAAAAGTAACATTTGTTGAAAATGTATACAGAGGGAGCAATGGGCATTCCGATGTGAGGGAGGTTTGGGCATACCAATGCTGCCTCCTATATGTTTAGTGTAGAAGGATTATGTTGAGAAAATGTCAGAGGAAGAGTAAGATGAAGATGATGTGATAATGTTTGACAGAAAATTTCAAATGAATGAATTTAGGCCCGTCAAATTTAATAAAAAAAAGATGTTGTGTAATATGTCGGCCAAATCGAAGACATAAGTTATAGCCATGGCTCAGTAAGATAAGAAATACCGAAGTAGATGACGTGGCTAATGTCCCACTAGACGTCATCAAAGCTAAATTTCGAGGACATGCAATAAAACCAAACGTGGTTGCTGTAAGTACACATTTGATAAATTATTTGTTGTTAAATTTTATTTTTGGATTCGATTATGGATATAAAGTGTCTTATAGGTAATTAACATTCCTTATCTGTGTTGAGATGTCTGTCAATAAAATACTTCCTTAGTTACTCAATTTAGGTTTTTTCAAAATTTTTTAAAATCTTTTTTTATGGCATTTGAAGGTCAAAAAGCAAAAAAGTGACAAAATATTTAAAATTAATATATTTATATTTATTTTTTAATTTCAAAACCAATAAATAAATGATTTTTTTTTTTAAACATTGAAAGATTGGAAGATACAAGAGACAAAAAAAAAGAGCTCACAGTAAACCAAAGCAGGTCAAGTCAAAGTGACCTCGTTAAATATCACAATTCCATGAAAGTTATCGAAAGGGCTGAAAGCTACGTGTATCGTTCAAATTTAACTCATATTTAGAAAAATATCATTTTTTAAATAAATTGAACCTTGTTTATAATTAATCTCACCCTTTATCTTTATCTCAAGCGCGTGTAAAGAAATTAATTAAAGATAAAATAATGATCACGAAAAGCAAGTGCTCGTTTGTCAATTTTTTTTCTAAATCATTTTTTTTTCTTTTGAGAATGGGCAGAATTGGGGAAATTTGGAAATTTGGCAGCTGTTTTATGGTGCGGTATACTTGTTCGGGTATACACAGAAGAGCAATGACGAAACAGTCTTTGTTTGCACGGCTCAGGAAAAAAAAATGTGCTAACATTATCAATAATTTCTTTATATACATATGTATGTAGCATATATGTATGTTTGTTAAATAAATGCTAAAGTATCTTTAAAGTGTTGAAGCGCAATTAAGGCATCAAATTGCAAATCATGCAATTGGGTGGGTTCAATTAAGTTAGATTTAGCTTTCCATAAGCCGCTCCTTCTTACTTGCCTTGTTAATGTAAATTAGTTCCTTAAATGTGGCGACCAATTGTCAAGAATTAATTTGACAGTTTGACTTTTCCAACAACAATTGACGTGGAATTTGGATTTTGCACTTTTTCCGTTTGCTTTCACTTTCGTAGCAAAGTTAGAAATTCTAGATTTTTGCCTCGCTTATTTCCTTTTAAAGATAGTGCTGCATGCAGCACCTTTTTTATCACTTGCCACCGTTGGATTATTTTTTAATAGAATTTTCAAAAAAAATTACAGGAAAATTAGAGAAATTGCAATTTTCTTAATCACAAATTGGTTTCCATCTTCCCTTAGTGTTGAAACGAAGATTCACTTGCAATAATCGAGTACTTGGTGTTTGCCAACACGCATTACAGCGCCAGAAATCGAATTGGGTACCAGATATTCGCACAACGCTAAATGTTAGATCGATACACGAGCACACTTGTTCTCATACTTTGAACGATAGCTAAGCACTAGTGTCCGACCGAAGGTTCGGCTTCGGCTTCGGTAATCGGCCAATTCTTAATCTTCGGCTTCGGCTGGAAAAAGCCGAATATTTTAGCCGAATATTTTTGCATTTTAATGGAAGTAAAAAAGTCACTATAGATTTTCAATTGCTTCATTGAGACCTTTTACACTATTGAATTATTGCCGTAAATTCTCACTTTGTGGGCGACTAAAGCGAAAGAATTTAGAGAAAATTTGAGCGGTTTTTTTTTTGTGCTTGTCAAATGAATAAAGACTGATTTTGTTTCCTTACTGTAAAATGTTTTGCATTCGGCTTCGGCCTTCGGTGTTCGGCCGAAGTCTTCAACTCTGCCGATTGTTCGACTTCGGCTAAGAATCCACCTTCGGTCGGACACTACTAAGCACACTCATTTCAGAGTCAGACGCATATAGTACTATAAATGGCACTTGGCAAAAAACGTGTGTGTTGAATTGAAGTAGGCCCCCTGTGCATATAGTAATATAGGGAACACTTACAACAACAACCGAATTCCGTGGTGAACTAGTGATGCTATAATTTTTTAAGTATTCACTTAATTTTGTAACTAAACATAATTGCGATGAATTTTTTTTAACGTTTTCTTTCTAATGTAAAACTTTTTTAGTTTTTTAGGATAGTTTATGCATTTTTGTATCTTTTTCATTAAGAAGAGCTACAAAATTATAAAGTTTATGCATTCTATTTATCATGATATGTAATAAGTACTTGAGCCACTAGTTATGTATCGAGCATTTCTAGTTATGATATCACTGAATATTTCATATCAGCTGTTCTGTAGTGGATTTCAAACTTTTTTATAATCGGTCATATTCGACGCATGAGTACTCTGCTTTATCGTTCCCTCATAATATGAGCAATTATCTAATTATCTTTTACTCAAATATGATTTGCAATTATAAGTTTAATTATTTCGTATAAATTATTTTTAATTGTATAAAAATAACATATGGGGCAAAACACGTCAAGTGTACCACCGGCAAAATTTTTTCTCTCCGATTTGGATGAAACTTGGTACAGCTGTTAAGATGTAAGAGTACGTTAAATGTGCAAAAAAAAAGTAAATTTTAATCACAGGGTGCCGAGATACAGGGTGTCAAAGTTTAGGTTTTTGCTTCGAAGAACATATTTCATTGAATAACAATGGGGCTAAAATCGCCTCGCTTCAAAAATTTTTCGAATGTTTCTTAGAAAAAATTGTCTGAACTTTTCGAAAACAATACAAAAAAAATTTTTCGATAACGGTAAATGAGACAAATTTGGCATTTTAGTTTTATTTCTTGATTTTCTAGGAGAGACGTCATATTTTTTATTTTTTTTTTTAATTTTGAATTAAAGCTTAGTTCTTCCCCTTTAAAATGATGCATTAATCAGAGTGGGCGGACCATGATTAGTGCTCCAAATACACCTTTGAAGATGCTTACCTAGCATATTTCCCTCAATAACCACTCAGCGACCGCATTGTCAAGCGCAATCGTTGCGTGCTGTTTTGATATGTGCACATACGAGTATAGGCATTGTTCGCTCGCTCAGTGGTTATTGAGGGAAATATGCTAGGTAAGCATCTTAAAAGGTGTATTTGGAGCACTAATCATGGTCCGCCCACTCTGAATAATGCATCATTTTAAAGGGGAAGAACTAAGCTTTAATTCAAAATTAAAAAAAAAAATTAAAAACATGACGTCTCTCCTAGAAAATCAAGAAATAAAACTAAAATGCCGAATTTGTCTCATTTACCGTTATCGAAAAATTTTTTTTGTATTGTTTTCGAAAAGTTCAGACAATTTTTTCTAAGAAACATTCGAAAAATTTTTGAAGCGAGGCGATTTTAGCCCCATTGTTATTCAATGAAATATGTTCTTCGAAGCAAAAACCTAAACTTTGACACCCTGTATCTCGGCACCCTGTGATTTAAATTTACTTTTTTTTTGCACATTTAACGTACTCTTACATCTTAACAGCTGTACCAAGTTTCATCCAAATCGGAGAGAAAAAATTTTGCCGGTGGTACACTTGACGTGTTTTGCCCCATATTTTGCTGTAAAATGTAATGAGTTCTTATGAAAAACCTTTGATTAACACTTATATATATCTGATTTTTAACAAAAATTTTAGTTCATGTTACAAGATTATAAAATATTTGTTAGACCGGAACCGGAATTTTCAGGGGGCGTGCTACGTTTTTGATTTTTCCATAAGAATGCATGCATAGGGGCATATAGTACTATAGATGGCACTTGGCAAAAAACGTGTGTGTTGATTTGAAGTAGGCCCCCTGTGCATGCATTCTTATGGAAAAATCAAAAACGTAGCACGGCCCTTGAAAATTCCGGTTCCGGTCCAACAAATATTTTAAAATCTTGTAACATGAACTAAAATATTTTTGTTAAAAATCAGATATATATAAGTGTTAATCAAAGGTTTTTCATAAGAACTCATTATATTTTACAGCAAAATATGTTATTTTTATACAATTAAAAATAATTAGATAAAATTTTGCTCATATCATTGGGGAACGCTAAAGCAGAGTACTCATGCGTCGAATATGACCGATTATAAAAAAGTTTGAATTCCACTACAGAACAGCTGATATGAAATATTCAGTGATATCATAACTAAAATTGCTCGATATATAACTAGTGGCTCAACTACTTATGACATATCATGATAAATAGAATGCATAAACTATATATTTTTGGATCTCTTCTGAATGAAAAGGGTACATAATTGCATAAACTGTCATAAAAAACTAAAAAAGTTTAACATTAGGAAGAAACATTTAAAAATTTCATCGCAACTATGTTTAGTTACAAAATTATATGAATACTCAAAAAATTATAGCATCACTAGTTCACCACGGAATTCGGTTGTTTTTATAAGTGTCCCCTATATTACTATATGGTCAGACGTATGATATATAGTTCGAAAACATCCCATTTGAATGCATGAGAAAGAATGAGAAGCGCTAATTGTTGCGGAAAATTTAACAACCATCTCTTTTCTTCTGACGTTTTTCTCTACTTATTTAATTCTTTCAAAACATTTTATCCATGATTAATAAAAGTGAGTCAAACCAATGGTTCCATTGAAAATGTATTTTATACATTCGCGTTACTTATACGTTATTTACACATCAAGACATTTCGATAATCAAACAAATTTTCGATTGCAATACACTATTTACACGTTAAGACATTTCGATAACGAAACACACTTTTTGTTGACTAGAGGCCATTAATACTATGTTCAGACGTCAACCTAAATTAAGTAATTCGGCCTCCATTCGTAATTCACAGTCTATTCACGTTGTGAATCACATAAGCGGTATTCACTATCCAGTGCATTTGGCCGTGCATTTGAGCATGAGCAAAATATTTATGCTTTTTTGCTCTTTACACTAACAAAATATACACGTATGCATATGCTCCGATTTTGCACATATGCTCCGCCTAAACCTAGTGCAAAAATCAGTTTCGTGCATGTGCATTTTTTGTTATTTTGAAAAAATTAGGGATGGGCGATATTGTATCGATATATCGAGATATCGATATTTCCTGTGTGGACTATGAATAATTTGTATTCGATATTGAAGTGGCGCGATATATTTAACATCGATATTTTGCTTCGATATTATCGAAGTTTTTTTTTTTTATCTTGACACTGGCTCAAACTACATGACGCCTTCTGAGAATTAAAAAAAAATTCCTTTTAACCATTTGATGTGTCGCTTGTTCCAATAAAGGCCTTTTACACTAGTCAATTATTGACATTTAATTCTTAATTTTATTCGCATATATAGTTACATCCATGTCTCCACGTACGAGGGAACAAAACGATCTACCGAGTACTTGCCACCGAAAACCATTAAATTTTTCTATTAATTTCCGCTATTTTCTCGCCCAGAAAGTGAGAATTGACGTCAATAATTTACTTGTGTAAAATACCTCATAGGAATGCAAAAAGTCCCCCCGAATGAGAAAAATAGTCAAATTAGCAACACTCCATGAAGCTTATTCCAGAGGCACACACACAAAAATGTTTCGCAACAATCCTATTTGAATGCATGAGGAAGAAAGAGAAGCACAGAATTTTCGGTGTGCACTTCAAACACTTCTTGAATATCGATCAGAATTCAAATAAAATTTGTTCAAATTTTCTTTTTTAAACAATTATGTGTTCCTTTTATGTACCACCGTGGTAGTCCGATGTACCTTTATCATCAAAATGAAGTTAGTCATTTTTATTATACATGCCTTAGTTAAGAGTTATTTTTATTGTTGAGTTAAAAAATGAATAAAAGCTTTTGTTTTCCTTTATTTATTCATATTTTCTTAATTTCATCGTCAACCGATCGTCATCGTGAGGGGTCAACAATTGAGAAAACTTTTTTCTCTCCTAAGATATGATTTCTGCTTTCAGTTGTTGAATCTCGTGCGAACCGGCACATATACATTTCGGCGATATATCGATATATCGACATTTTCTATGTCGATATTTCGATATATCGTATCGGCTATGTAATAGAATACGGGAATATCGACTATCGATATTCCAACGCTCGATGCCCATCCCTAGAAAAAATCAACTTTCCAGCTGTCTTAGGGATGCTGGGTAAATATCGATCATTGACGATTATCGTTGTTCACAGTTTAAACATCTTTGTTGTATTATAATGTTGAGAGTTACTACACTTTCGGAGTAAATGAGCCGTTTATTTTGAAAGTGGCATAAGTCACTTTATCAAAAAAATCGAGTTAATGGCAACACTAAATACAATTGAACGGTATCTTTTCATTTTTAAAAAATTTGCACTCAAATATGTCAGTATCATTAGATAACAAATACAAGTAAATCTTCTCGAAAGTTAGCATCCATATTTTTAAACGTGTTAAAACGCAAACCCTTAAATATCTCGACTTAAAAAAAAAGTCTCTTATGCCACTTTCAAAATAAACGGCTCAAATGAATCATAAAATAAGCTTTTGGCAATATCTTAGTATTATCTCCGATTAAAAGTGTCCATCGCTTTAAGGTTCTGAATGCTTGCAACATCGATAATTATAAAACAATGAGCATCCCTAATCCTTCTTGAAAAAAGAGGCCTTTTACATTAGTCAATAATTGACCGTCAATTCTGATTTTCAGTACAAAACGATAACATATCGTTATCGAAAAGTTGAGCGTTTTTGGCTGCGCGTACTCGCTCAATCCGGTTTTGCTCTCTTTCGTTTATCGAACTTATCGATGGCTGGGAGAAAATTTCTGACATTTATTTTCATATATTATGTTATATATGTTTATTTTATTCGTTTTCGTTGTTCGTGGAGACAGCATCGCATGCAATTATATGTTATTACTAATTTTTCTTGATGAATATTTTAGGATCTTACATTCTTGTATAGACCGAAAACTATATACATATTGAAGACTTATTTTTATGTTATAAGATATGAAGAAAAATGTGATGAATTTAATTAAAATTTAAGGCGAAACTCCATAAACGACGGAAAAGACGGTTGTTGCGGTATTCGCCACAAAGATGAAAATTTTTGTGCTGCTTCCATTGAATCAATGTATTGAAATGTATTTAAATGGAAGCAGCTACATATCTTCCGCCAAAAACGCTTGATATGTTCGGTCGTTTATGGAGTTTCACCTTTATTCTTTTAACAATGTGAAAATCACCTACAGTATGCAAAACTCGTATTCATACACCTCAAAATTTCAATGAAAAAGTGATTTTTACTGCCATAAATATAGAATTTTGGATGAAAACTCATAAAAAGCATTACTTTAATGCAAATCAAGCAGAAAAACAAACAAAAGATATTATAGTTTTCAAAATATAAGGAAATATGTTATTTTGGCACGCAAAATTCGTATTCGTACACCAACCAAATGTGGTCCTGGGATAACATCTACTTATTTAATGTGTCAAAAACAGCTGTTTTGCAATTGTCCAGATTTTAATCTATAGTTATAACTTGACATTTTCGACTCAATTCGTTTTTTGATGCAATGGGACGTAAAGGAACAGAAGTTGGAAATGAAATTCGCGAACTCGTACTTAAACTGCACAAAGAAGGCAAGTCACTGCGTGAAATAGCAAAAATAATAAATAGAACCCATTCTACGGTTCAGTACATTGTCAAAATGTTTCAAAGTCAAGGATACGTGCAGAAGAAAAAACGTAATGGACCCAGACAAAAACTTACTCGTAGACATCAGTCCTTCTTAATAAGGCAAATTCGGAAAGATCCAACAACTTCAGCACCATATTTAGTGGAAAGCCTACTTACACAATACGGAATATCAGTAACAGCCCAAACTGTAAGAAATTATCTCAGAAAACTCAAGTTTCAAAGCAGAATTGCGGCACGAAAGCCTTTTATAAGTCGAATTAACCGCATCAAAAGAGTACAATTTGCCAAAAAGTATATTAAAATGGGTTTGCGGTTCTGGAAGCGTGTTATATTTTCCGATGAATGTAAATTCAACATAAAAGTGTCCGATGGAATCACTAAAATATGGCGAGAAAAAAATAAGAGGCTTTATTTCAAGAACCTTTTGCCAACAGTTAAACACGGCGGGGGCTCCGTCATGATTTGGGGCTGTTTCGCTGCTGCAGGCGTGGGAAAGCTGGCTCATATCCCTGGCATAATGAACACAAGAAAGTACATTGATGTTTTAAAAACCAATTTGGGTCCCAGTGCACAAAATTTGGGGCTGACAGGGCGATATATGTTTCAACAGGATAACGACCCCAAGCACACAGCTTTCGATACACGTTTATGAATCCTTTATAACTGCCCATATTATTTGAAAACACCACCGCAGAGTCCCGATATCAATCCTATTGAGAATCTATGGTCGATTTTGAAAAAAAGAGTTCGAAAGCATACAATTAGAGATGCTACTGATCTGAAACGCATTTTACAATGGGAATGGCAAAAAATATCCCCAACTTTGACAAAACAAATTGGTGAAATAAATGAAAAACGTTTGAACGCTGTTATAAAACAACGAGGATATCCCACAAAATATTAATTCTTAATAAAAAGCTGTTAAAAATAGAAGCTAAACAGATGTATGAATACGAATTTTGCGTGCCAAAATAACAAATTTGCTTATGTTTTGAAAACTATAATATCTTTTGTTTGTTTTTCTGCTTGATTTGCATTAAAGTAATGCTTTTTATGAGTTTTCATCCAAAATTCTATATTTATGGCAGTAAAAATCAGTTTTTCACTGAAAATTTGAGGTGTATGAATACGAGTTTTGCATACTGTATATAGTTTACTCCTACAAATCGTTAATAGAATATATTTTCCAACAGAACAATTTAACAGCTACTCACTAAAAATTGTCTTTTTCAAAAAGCATTTTTAATTCAAGCATTTTGAAATAGTCCTTAGCATCAATAATTAAATTCATTAAAACAAAACAGGTAGTGCTGTATTTATGCTTCTGCTATCAACCCTTAATCAGAGATAAATAATTTATTTTGCTTGTATTTTATAAAATATCAGCCCTGTGTGGAAGAAGAAAATGTAATAAAAGGCAAACGAAGTAAGAATTGACCATCAATTCTTTCGAGTAAGTGTAAAAGCGAATGCAACTCCAAAATGGAATATCGATAGGAATTGACGGTCAACTATTGACTAATGTAAAAGGCCTCAAATATGCACCGTGTGCTTCGAAAGTACACTCACAGCTTCTTGCAAATGCAAAATAAAATTTGTAAATGCACATGCACATGCACTGGATAGTGAATACCGCGATAGTACGCCATACAAAATTTGACAAGCCGAATTACCTCATTCGAACGTAGTTCAGTTTGAATTACGATCCGAATTACGATTAAATCAGTAGGGGTATTCCCAAGGAAGGTGGAATTTCGTCGCAAAAAGTCGATGTCGGAAAATTTTCGATAAATTTCCGATTTTAATTTGTTATTTTTGTTTTGCTTACAAATAAAAATTCCGACAGTGTAGACTTTTTGCGACACTCCCGAGCGTGTTACTTTTCGCGTTGTAATTTTGCAACATAAAATGGTGTTGCCAACATTTTTTAAGAGCTTAAAAGCCTCTTTTCCCCCTTTATTGGTTTATAAGTATTGAATAAGTAAGTAATAGTCATGTTAAGTTTTTATTATTGTATAAATAAATATTTTCAAAATAAATAAACGCTTTCTTCACTGGGCTGCTCACAAAGAAACTTTTTACGCAATTTTGCGATTTTCCGATTTTCCGACGTTTAAAATTTCCCTTGTGAATACCCTTAGTGCCTTCTCTAATTTTTATCGGAATTCATCGAAACCAGAAGAAGGAATCAGCAAGAAAAGAAATACTCCCAGCCGGAATTTATTGGATTCATGACATAAGCGATCAATTAGTGCTCTTTCCAATGTCGTTCTAGTAAAAATATCATGAAAACAAGAGCTGGCTGCAACAGACCCTTCTTCAAAAGAAATTTTCATGGTGAAAAGAATTTTTTACTTATCGAGCCCTAACCGCGAAAATAACGTAAGCGACAAAAATCAAATTTTACAGGAGAGCGTTTTTTCTGATCTCCTTTGCATTTGACTGGCATACAAATTATTAAACTTATAGTGCAATATCTTCGTTAATATTGAGCACATCGTCGTAATATTTTACTAGGTGATGAGTTTCAGGCTGAAGAACATATTTCCATCAAAAAGTCAATTTCGGAAAATATGTCGCTTACGTTATTTTCGCGGTTAGGGCTCGTTATATTGAAACAGTTTCATTACGTTGAAATTGGTGAATTTTCCGACTGGGCTGTTGATTTTCACACAAAACGTCAAAAAAGAATTACGAATCTCTCATCTGAACGGGTTAATTCGCATTTGTAATTCATGGAGCCAATTACTTAATCCACAATGCCGTCTGAACATGACATTACACGTTAAGATATTTCGATAATGAAACACACTTTTTGCTGGCTAGGGACGCGCGGGGATGTGGTATGGTAGCGTTTTTCTCTCTTCCCCCTGCCTCCCTTGCCAACGAAATTTTGTTTCATTATCGCAATGTCTTAAAGCCTATACTGAGATATGCAGTAAGTAAAGCTCCCATAAGAAATACGTGCAAAAAAAATTGAAAAGTACTTCGAAGTAAATACTTTACTTTCGCTTATACTGAGATGTCAAGTAATCATGTGCGCAGGATTGCATGCGACTTGCCTGCTTTACTTCGCCATAGAAATGAACATGTTCATTTTTTATGCGAAGTAAATGCCAGGACAGCTGATTGCGGCACATTTTTCAAATGAAATACTGACACCGACTTCGAAGGTGTTAAATTGTTGGCATACTTTGAAGAATTCAAGAAGCGTGAATATAGTTGTCTCTCTCACACTTTACGACGTTGTAGCGAATTGGCTCCTAATGTGCAAGTAGTTACTGCATATCTCAGTATAGGCTTTTAACGTGTAAATGGCCTCTACGGACTGTATTTCATGAAGAAATCGTATGAATAAACTTTTTAAAAAAAAATTTTTTTTTATTATTTTATTAATTAAATAAACAATAAATAGTTGTAAGAATTTAATTCTTTTATTGCAAAAAATAACAAAAATAAAAAAGAGTTTCAGTTCTTTCATTAAAAACCAAAACTCAACAATTCTTGATATACTTATATACCCTTTTTCTTGATTATGAGGCATGCTCTAGAAATCGAATCCGTCCAAAAAATTCAGAATCAATAAAATTCTACACCTTTTCCCAACTGATTTCCGAAAAGTTCGAATTCAGAAATATTACTTCGATTATAGAAAGCATAAATTTTCAATCAGATCCGTTATTTTGAATTCAGAAATACAAAATTGATTTCAGAGAGTACGCTCTCTTTTGATTTGATTTGATATTCGAATGCGTAAAACTGAAATCAGATTAGTAAAATTGAATTCAGAACACGTTAGATTGAATTACGAAATATAAATGTGATTTCAGAATGCGTAATTTTGATTTCAGAACGCTTAAGTCAAAATTCGGAAGCGTAACATTGATTTCAGCAAATATGAGTAAAATTAATAGTAAATAAATATATAAGGTCCAACCATATAAGATGAATTATCTAGTCTCATGCAGTTTTTAAAGTCATATTAAAAAAATATATATATAAGTTAAACACTTGGCTATGGTGTTACGCAACCATTCTCGCCAACTTCTTTTTGATATTCTTCGCTATTTCACAATCAATTCCAATTCGGTCATTCACCGCTATTGCACAACCGATTCGATCACGTGGCACCTTCCTATAACTCAAGTGCATACGCAACGTGATTGCTGAGACTGCGTTCCCGCGAATCCCGTAGAAGCTCCTGGAAGGGACTCCGCGAAAAAATTTCAAACGAACCTAAACGAAACAAGGAAAGAAGTTTACATCGGCAAAGCCGATTGCACACATACCTTTTCCTCAGCCTAAAATATGTTAAAACATTACCTTAACAAAAATTCCTGCCGTTTTCGTTGTTCTAGCTTGGATATCTATTATATTTATAACTTATCTGTTCTTCGATTTAGCTTCTAAAATTCGAGATTATTATTAAGCACAAAATTTTCGCGAATGGTGGTCATGGTCAAATTTTAACCGTTAGTTAGTTTTAACATTATGTCTAGCTGCGAAATACTCAATTCAAAATAGTGTAAATCAAAATTTTGCGAATTTCGCGAATGGTGGTCTTGATAAAATTTTAACCCTTAGAGGACATTTTGTTTAGCTGCGAAATACTCAATTCAAAATAGTGTAAATCAAATTTTTGCGAATTTCGCGAATGGTGGTCTTGATAAAATTTTAACCCTTAGAGGACATTTTGTTTAGCTGCGAAATACTCAATTCAAAATAGTGAAAATCAAATTTTCGCGAATTTCGCGAATGGTGGTCATGGTCAAATTTTAACCTTAATTGACGACTTTATTTGGCGGCAAAATACACAATCGGAAGAAGCAAAAAAAATCATTTTTGTATAACATACAGATATGAGAATAAGAGAAAGAGTGTTTTTCTCTAATGTGTAGGATAATGACCATAGTTAAAGCGATGTCGCAATTTTTTTTCAGCGAAAGCTTAAGTCTACATGGTAGCTATACACACACCAAATTTCAATAAGCTGGGATGTATAGTACAAAAGCTATCCAGGAAAAACGTTAAAAATCGTGATTTTTGAAACTTCTTAACCACTTCCCACGACCCAAGGAGGGACTACGAAAACAATTTTTATGCAGTTTTTCGGACATTTACCTGGTTCATGTCCATGCCGAATTTCAATATGATATCTTTCATGGCTTAGGAGTAAATTACGAAAAACTAAAGTGTGACCGACAGACAGACAGACATGGCTAGATCGACTCCTCTTGTCACCCTGATCAAGAATATAAATATATGTCTATATCTATCGCGACTCCTTTGGTATGTTACATATTCCGAGCCAAACTTAATATTCCCTTTCCTTCGGA
Organism: Chlorops oryzae; assembly: GCA_020466095.1. Taxonomy (NCBI): domain Eukaryota; kingdom Metazoa; phylum Arthropoda; class Insecta; order Diptera; family Chloropidae; genus Chlorops; species Chlorops oryzae. Next base: position 66,453,339 of record CM035806.1, read on the forward strand.
AAAGGTATAAAAATACAAAAATTTGTTTTTCCCCAAACAAATAAAAGCAAAAAAAAAAATAATAATAAAAAAACCCAAGAACAAATATTTAAACGAAAACGAAAAAATAAGAAAAACTTGTTTTTCTCAAACAAATAAGAACGAAAAATAAGAATAAAAATCGTATTCAAGCGAATAATCTGTGCTGCAAGAAAGTGAATTTAATATAAGGTTCAAAGGTTTTGTGTGAAATAGCCTTTTTCCTATTTCTAGAAGGAAATAGCAATTTTGATTGTTAAAGGCGGTGAGGAAGTGAAAAAGCCATTGAACTGTTGTTGGGGACCGCCATAGTGACAGTGAGCAAACGACGCAAATAAAATAAGAATGCTGCTAGATGAAAATTCTTATACTGTGAGTATTCGCAAAACTTCTATTTTATATTTTTGTATTTTTGCATTTTTATATCTCGATAATCCATATGATGGAGGAGCTTGAAAGATCAGTGACACAGTTGACAGGCGCGGTTAACGCGTTAATAGAACAGGTCAGGAGCTCCGAAAGGAGAATAGGCGCGTTAGAAAATGTAGAACGTCCAGCACCTCCGATTGCCGATGCCGGCGTCGTGATAGCAGCTCCTAGAGCTCCCCAGACTGAGGAAGAGGTGAAAGAAATTTCTAAGCTCCCTGATTGCGTTAAGGAGCTTCGCGCGCTAGAAGGAAATCCAGCCCAATACATCTCGTGGGTTCATAACGTGGAGGCAATTTTGAGTGACTATGAAATTGTGAGATCGAAACCGATCTACAGAGCTATTTTGCAGAGCGTGAGAGGAAAAATAAGGGGTGGTGCACATGCTGCCCTTGTTTCTTACAACATCTTCGACGATGATTGGCCAACTATTAAAAAATGCCTCTCTTTGCACTACGCGGACAAGCGCGACATTCGGACCTTAGAGTATCAGCTAGGGCAGTTAACGCAGAAAGGGCAAATGTTAGATACTTTTTGTGCTTTAGTGAATTATCAGCTTTCCCTCATAATCAATGAAGTGAAAACAGAATTGTACTCACAAGAAACGGTAACTGCATTAGTCGAAGCCTATACAATCTTTCACGGCTTATTGCAATCCAGAGACCACAAACGCTGCCCGAGGCATATACCTCTTGCCTCGACATCCAAAAATTGAATGTAAGGCGTTACCCGATTCATCCCATGGGGATTCCCAATTTAATAACAATTCCGGTTAACCAAATGAGCAGAACCGAAACCAGACAGAATCCACCACCAAGAAGATTCTCTTCTAAAAGTTTCCCCCAAAATGCACCCCGAAGATGTTTTGATAATAGATTCAATAGTTATCCTCCACCTAAGCCAATAGCTCCAAAACCTTGTGAAAAAATGGACGTTGATCAATCAACGCAAAATAAATATGTTAACTATATAAATAGGCCGCAAAACTTCCAAAATTTTAAAAGAAGGGGGTCATCCTTGAATGCGCCTATGAAACACCAGAAAATGTTCTATACGGTCCCGACAGAAGAGGGTACGGGAGAATCGCCTGTACACACAGAATTAGTAGCGAAGGAAGCCTGCGAGGCCCAGGATGATTCTCAAAATGAGCCTTGTTCAGACGAGGTAAATTTTACAACAGGAGCCTCGTGTTGTGAGTCAATAATCGACTCACGAGCATTCAGCATTATTACATATGGTCACCATAAGAGCAAGCAGTTAACCCAAGACCAGAGTTGCCCACCACTACAGGCGCAATTAGATTGCATGTATCTGTATACCCTGCAAGCATTTGGAAGATGTTTGGAAGAACGTTCGTCCAGAAGATGTTTAGGCGATTCTTCTGGAAGAAGGTTTGTCCAGAAGATGTTTAGGCGATTCTTCTGGAAGAAGGTTAGACGATGTTTTTCATTTCATACCAACAATTCAATAGCAAACACGTGCATCGCCGAATCATCTTGTGGAAGAATCGCCTAAACATCTTCTAGACGACCGTAATACGAACGTTTGCAGTGGAAATTTCCACTCCAGGTCTAACGTCCTATCTGCATGAGAGTGTGAGGGAGATAGATATATGGCACGCGCGCAGATTTGCCCACGCACTTCACTTCTGGCCAGTGTTGCCAAAACATTTCGAGGAAAAAGTACACAAATCGGACTTTTGTTGTCCAAAAAGTGCACACTTATATAGATTTTTTAATAAAAAGTACACAAGAAGTACACATAATGTGCATCATGTTAAGCATATTTTAAACAAATTCATCGTATATTACAATGTTTAACAAAGATAAATTTTTAAAAATTCGCCCACCCATTTCAGGCGAACGATCTGTTGGTTGCATATGCTGCAAAATTCAATTACATTATCAACATATTTTTTTCTTCTTCTGTCGAGTTGTTCGAACAATAAGTATTAAAAACAAACACTTGAGTACCAAAAAGCTATTTATATTATTTATGAGTATACATTAGCGTATATCGAAACTCTAAGTAAATATTCTACATGGGTATAACCTATGCACTATGCAATTTGGTGTAAATATTGAAAACTTGAGGTTTTTTTTTTCGAATTTTTCGCAATTTTTTTTACTTATTTTCTTAGAAAATGTGCTGAATACTTTCCATATATCGATTGAAATTAATTGAGTAATTGAGCCAAAGGCTTAAAGCTCGTGCTCCTTCTCCTTTTTTTTTAATATAATAATTGATTCCTAAATTTCATATTGCAAATAAACTAAATACATAGATTGAGTAATTATGAAATTACATGTCTCAAGCCTAACTGGTACGTTTATTTGGCAGTTTTCTAGTAAATACTAACATTTTATAAGAGAAATAATAAAAATTTCGCTATATATAATTGTGTATTATCGTGGCAAAAAGTACGCAAATCAACCTATTAAAAATTGGTACACAAAAAGTACACAGACGGTAGAAAAAGTACGCATTGCGTACTAAAGTACACAAATTGGCAACACTGCTTCTGGAAACACTGGCACGATGTTGAAAATTTAGTTTTAGTCTTGACCATGTAGGACTGTAGGTCTAACTGTCGACGTCGAAAAGCCTCTGCCGCGATGAGAATATACACCATTAGGCAGGCATAGGAAATTCAACAAATTGGGGATATTCACCAAAAAGCTACCAACAAAAACCTTAAGCAGGAATAGGAAATTCAAAAAATTCGAGAAATTCACCAGAAAGCTACCAACAACAATACGGGCAGACACAAAGTAGCACTATGATGCCACTTGCAAGAAAATTATCAAAGAAACACGGCGTCAGCTCGGTTTTTTATATAGCTTGAAAAGTTATAATTAAAGCTTTAATAAATATATTACGATATACTTTTGCTTAATGTGCACGAATGTTTTCATTTTGTAATAAATTGACACACATTTTTGGCTACTGCTACGAATTTGATTGTATATAGAATTTAGTATTTTTGCTGAAAAAGTGTGATCAAAAAGTTATGTGGACGGAGTAGGACAAAAAAAACCATTTCTATTTCTCCTTAATATTGAGTTTCCTTGATTATTTTTATGTTTTCCAAGCTTTTCATGGCATTTTATGAGTTTGGTAGATATTTTATATGTAATGTACTCGAAAATCTCCCAAAATTAAAATTAAAAGTGGCAATGCATTTCACCACAGCAGAGCTAAAGATTTCGCTGCCATAGCGTGCTTCTCTTTTCCTCATGCTATATGCCTATGTTGAAGCAGCGTAGCTCTAACACATTGCAGGGATTAGGAAGAAGAAGAGTTAGACCTACAGTCTAGAGCTGGAGAACTATCGATAGTTGCGACCATCGATAGTTTCGATAGTCGATAGTCTAAACCATCGATAGTATCGATAGTACTATTGGAAGTTATATTTTAAGATTTCAAGTAATTTGATTCGCAGATTGCTATTGGGTTGAATTCACTTTTTGTCAAATAAAATGTTCGAACTGTTTAAAATAAAAATATCCAAAATTTTTAAGTTTTAAGTTAAAAAAAAAATAAATATTTATTCTTACAACTTAAAAATATAAAAACTAAAACAATAGTAAAAAACTTAACAATTAACAAAAACAAACAAAAAAACATAACCGTTTAAGTCCCTGGTTTATATCACTCAAAATTCATATTTTTGTTTAAAAATATAAGTTTGTTTACTGTTTTCGATTTCAAAGCGCACCTGCGGTCAGAGATTATCTGTCCAGCTTTGCTGAACGTTCTCTCCGATTCGCACGAAGACGCTGGGCTACAAAAGAATCGCTTGCTTAACTTTTTGAGTATAGCCATGCATTCAGTGTTCATCTAAAAAAAAAATATAAGTTTCTGATCAATTAATTTATGTTTCAAGCATATAAAGAGATAATTACCTTCCAATATTGAAGAGGATCAATTTCTGCTGATTCGGTTGATTTTTCGAAATATTGCCTCAGAGCAATTATAACGTCTACTTTATAGCAATGTATTTTGCTAACTTCTTTATGTTCCAAAAAGGAGAACATTTTCGGCTTTGCTTCCGGCGGTGCTGGCTGATTCCCATGGGCGTTGGACAGAGCACTGCACATTTCCTGTTCAAGTGCTTTCGCAGCTTGGTCACAATTTGATGGCAGGCGAAAAGCATCTCTTTTTAGTCTTGGGTCGAGTAACGTGGCTATTCTCGTTATTGTACGAGTTTCGTAATGAGCAAATCGCTCAGGCAAACGCTTTTCCAACAATAACAAAGTGTTGATAGACTCTATGGATTTCATTTTATGTTGCATGTCACTTAATTTTTTCACTAACTCGCACACAACCGGAATTACCAACGAAATGGTGACAGTTTTGTCTGCAGACATTTGCATAGTTGCATCATAAAAAGGTAACAATATTTCTTCCAATTCTTTTAGAACCTCTATCTCTTCCACTGAAAACGGTTGTGGGGCCTTCACTGTGCTTAATAATACTGACGAGATATATTCATGTGTCAGGATTATGCGTTTAACCATCATGTAGGCGCTGTTCCAACGCGTGGGAACTTCCTGAATTAAAGATAATGGTTTTGTAACAGCTTGTGCTTTCTTAAATTTCTCGCTGGCAATTGAACTGCTTTTAAAAAAGGCTACTATGCGTTTGCATTTAATTAAAATCGGTTCTAAGCATGGCAACTTTAAAACTTCTTGTACCAGTAAGTTAATGGTGTGCGAAAAACAGGGCAAATGTTTTTTCTGTAGAAGTTCACAAGCTTTCTTCATCGTACTGTCGTTGTCCGTCACTATTGAGACCACTTTGTTAATAATGCTCCATTCAGTCAAAACACAGCGAAGGGTGTCGGCTATATTATCAGCTTTGTGGTTCGTAGGTGTTAAAAGCTTGTCAGTTGACAAGACAGCGGATTTCAACTGAAAATTGTCATTGACAAAGTGGCAAGTCACAGTGATGTAGCCCTCATTCGACTTGGATGTCCATAGGTCTGTTGTAATAGCAATATCCTCTACTTTTTCTAAGATAGCTTTTAATTTTTCTTTTAGGACTTCATAGTCGTTCGTTAGCACGGTGTCGCGAAGATGCGTCTTACTTGGCAATTTGTATCGCGGATCCAATTTTTGTACTAGTTCGCGGAAACCTTGGTCATTTACAATGCTGAATGGCTGTACATCCTTTGCTATCATACCCATTACCGCTTTGTCAAGTTCAGTTTTTCGAACTGAGCTATTTGTGTACGAAAAATCTTTTTCAAGGAAGTTTTTCATAACTTGTGCTTCACAACCCGGTTCGGTCGTTGAATATTCCGGATGTGCGCGTTTTAAATGATCGAAGAGGTTTGATGTGTTACCAGCAGTTTTGTATTCTTTTCCACACCTGATGCATATAGCAACTTGGTTGTCCTTTTTCGACCTTTTGAAATGCAGCCATACAGTAGAAATTCTCCCTTTTCGTTTTACATCGTTCATTTCCGCCACGAAATTTTCCTCAGTTTTTCCTGTAATAAAACGTTCTAAATTTAATAAAAATATGGCACAAATGTAACATTCCTCGATGCAAAGTACGTTGGAATATACAATGAGGCGGATCTTTCTTACTTTTTAGGAATCTGTCCATTTGAACGAAAACCCGGATAACCGCCAGCACCACCTTTCCAAATCTAAAGTAAATGACCAAAAATTAATGTAAAATAAGTTAAATTGTGAAAATAATAAGAGTGCGTCTACTTACTAGTTCTCCCGCTCTTTTTGGCTTGACGTTTATCTTATTTGGGATGCATATAAACTATCGATAGTCATTTAAAAACCATCGATGTTTACGATAGTTTGAAACCATCGATGTATCGATAGTGCCATCGATAGTTTCTCCAGCTCTACTACAGTCCTACATGGTCTTGACTTCGGGCACGCAGCTAATAGTGAAGAGACGCAGTTAATAGCGAAGAGACGCGGAGTAGGTATAATTGAAAAAACAAACGAAAATAAACAAAAATTAAAAATGTCGCAGGAAAATTTAAGAAAAAAAAGCAAACGGGAAGCTAGGGCCTTAATGAATGAATTATTTGGCAGCTCAACTGCCAGCAGTGCGCATAGTGAAAGGGAAAGTGTTCATAGTGAAAGCATAAATGCCCAAAATTTAAATACAGAAAATAACAGTCCAAGGGAAAATAATAGTTTGTGTGAAAATGCGGAGTATTTATTTAGCTCAGATAGTGAAGAAAAGGAATTTATTCATTCATTAGAAGAAGAAAACATATTTATTTATAATTTGCATAAACAGCTGTGCAAGTGGGCAACAAAAAATAATATCAGCGGCTCTGCAATGAATGAGCTATTGCATATTTTAAAAGAAAATAAAGTAGATGTACCAACCGACGTGAGGACATTAAAAAAAACACCAAAAGAAGTCGTTAGCAGGTCAATGGGTTCCGGTACGTACGTACATTATGGGCATTATGGGCAAGAGCTGAAATGTCTACAACAGGACATGCAAAAAGAAAGAGAGACCACCAGAAATATTATCTCTCGTCTAACAGATGAAGTGATATCCTTACGCAACGAGGTGCGCGCTTTAAAAGGCAGTAGTGTGCTAGAAGATATGGAGAACCTGCCTGCCTTACCATTTGCAATTGCCAATGACTTAAACATAATATTTGTTGATAATTAATGCTGAGGAGCCGAGACTGCGAATGCAACTTATTTAGGCATGCTTGTTGTAGGTGATGCTTAAACGATGTTTATTTCTAAAAAAGAGTACATTCAAACAGTTATGCTTATATATATAATTAATTTCTTACCGCGGTTCCGTCCACGCAACTCTTGCTCAACATTAATAATGACATGAACGGAAACGACATAGAGAAGTTACAAGAACGATAACATACAAACGATAACATATAATCGATATCTCTTTTTGGTACGATTAGGACTATAACTTAATTTTAGATCACATTCAGAGTTGCATTTTAGGTACTTCGTTGGTCTGCACTTGAGGAGCCGTTCTGCGACATCCCAGCCCCCGTGAGTCGATCCGATTCACAACAATTCAAATCCAGAACGGCGAGCTTGGACACGGCTCTTCGCATAAGTCCCCCTCGGGGTGTTCGGATATCTGCTTGTCGGACGACGCCATCCTTTCCAGGGTATACCTTCTCCACTACGCCGCGGCACCATTGTTTCCTTGGAACATTCGGGTCACATATGAACACCATATCACCTTCTTGCAGCGGCTTCGACGGCATACACCATTTAGAACGACGTGTAAGTGTAGGCAGATATTCGGCTATCCACCGCTTCCAGAATTGGTCGCGCATCTGACGAGCGATCCTCCATTGCTTTCGTAGGGCGCATATTCGGACGGGTTGGAAGTCGTCGCTAGGTGTTTGCGCCGTGTTCGCACATCCCAGAATAAAATGATTCGGTGTGAGGGGTTCGTCTTGATCGGCGTCAATCGGCAAGTGAGTGAGGGGACGTGAATTCACGACGTTTTCGGCCTCGATTAAGAAGCAGTTCAGTGTGCATTCGCGTGGAGCGATTTCTTTCAATGTGCGACTTAGGACTCGTTTTACACATTGCACCATACGCTCCCATATTCCTCCTTCAGATGGGTTAATTGGACAGTTAAAGACCCACTCTATATTTTTGGCGGCGAGTTCGTCTTGGAGGCGGCCGCTGTCGAACACTTCGGAAAATCTTTTGGCCTCCATGTCTGCTCCAATAAAATTTTTTCCATTGTCTGATCTCATCCTTACTGGTACGCCTCGGCGATTAATAAAATTGCGTATGACCATTATGCAGGCATCAGTGCTCAAGTCGTGTGCTATCTCAAGATGAACTGCTCTGACGGATAGGCATGTGAATAAGGCCACCCAACGCTTCTCGTGATGGCGGTTGACTGTGACGTTGACTGGCCCAAAGTAGTCTAATCCGGTGTAGGTAAACGGTCGGACATACGGAGTAAGACGGTCGACAGGCAAGGGCCCCATAATTGGCGTCCGGGGCTTTACCTTGTGTAACCTACACTCGCGGCAGTCGGCGACGATGCTCCGTAGTACCTGCCTTAAACGAGGAATCCAGTAGACTCGGCGGACTTCACATATTGTGGCCTCAGTGTTTTGATGTTTCATCAAAGAATGATGATGAGCCACTATGAGCCTAGTAAGGGCGTGATTGGGTGGTAGGATGACGGGTCGTCTTGTGCTGTATGGCAGACAGCTTGCTGCGTCGATACGTCCCTTGACTCGTAGCATATTATTTTCATCAAGGTATGGTGACAGATGGTACAGGCTGCTACTTTTCGATACGGCCAACCCCCGTTTGAGCATATTTATTTCCTGTATAAAATCGTCTGCTTGCGCTTGACGATACAATATATGCCTCGCTTTTTCGAGCTCAGTTGACGTCAGCCCTGAGTTGAAGCCGCTTACTTCCCGGCGAAGACACAAATCGGCGAAGCGCAGCACCCATGCCATTGTACGAACTATTCTGCGGAATGAAGAGAAGCGATCAATATTTATAATGCTATTACTCACGGCAACCAGCGCATATTTGGAGGGGAGCTCTTCGTCGTCTTCGTGGTTCTCAGCCCTTGTAGTTGTTTGAGATGGCCATTCACTTTCGTCCGACATCAGAAATTTAGGACCTTGTAACCAGCGCAAGCTAGGTTCTTCCGGATGCTTTTGCGCTCGAGTGGCATCATCGGCTACGTTATCAGACGTTGGAATCCATCTCCAGCTGAGCTGATCCGTTGAAGCCAGTATTTCCGCTATTCGATGTGCCACGAATGGTTTGTAACGCCGATGCTTGCTCTGGATCCACCTTAGAACGGTCTTTGAGTCCGTCCAAAATACGTATTTCGATGCTGATGCAGAATGATCTTCCTTTATAGCTTGCGTTAGTCGTGTTCCCAATACGGCAGCTTGGAGCTCGAGGCGGGGTATGGTGAGTATCTTCAGTGGTGCGCACCTCGCCTTTGCACAAATGAATGAGACTTCCACTTCGCCGGACGAAGTCTTAGATCTCCAATAGGCGGCGGCTGCAAATGCGTCCTCACTGGCGTCAACGAATACATGCAGCTGAAGGTCTGTTGGTGCACCGCAGCGAAAATAAAAGCGCGGAATCTCGAGATCCATCACCTTTGTCAGCAACAGTCGCCATTTCTCCCAGGCCACATTTATATCTTCGGGAAGCGGCTCGTCCCACTCCATTTTCCGTCTCCAGATTTCACGCATCATGAGTTTTCCGATGATCGTTATGTTGCTTAAGAACCCCATCGGATCAAACACTGACATTATTATGCTTAGCAGCTCTCTTTTTGTTGGACGTCTCTCCCCAGACACGACACGTTCGTCAACGTTGTTGAACTTAAGATGAAATTTAAATGAATCCACTAAAGGTTGCCAGTACATTCCCAAAATCTTCTCAGTGGGTAGACTTTCTTTGCTGGATATGACCACACTCGAGGCTTCACCTTGTAGTGCCTGGAGGACCGTTTGACAATTTGTTGTAAAGTTTCTTAGCTCGAAACCTGCCCCTTTGTGTATGTCTCTGACCTGTTGCGATATCTCGATAGCTTCCTGAGCGTTTTCGAAGCTGTCCACGAAGTCGTCGACGTAGTGGTAGTCCGATATTGATTTTATGGCGCGAGCACTGCAAGTTGATGTGTGGTCTCTCGCATTTTTCGTCTTGACATATTGCGCCGTACACGGCGAACAGGCCGCTCCAAACGTCATCACCTGCATTTCGTATATATCTGGTTCAGCACTCCTGCAGTCGTCTCGCCATAAAAATCTTTGCGCACATCTGTCCTCTGGCCGAATGAGCACCTGATGGAACATCTCCTTGATGTCCCCGCACACAGCTATTGCTCCTTCACGAAAGTGAAACAAGACTGATGGTAGCGGACGATAATCTTGCGGCCCTTTCAGCAGTTGTGAGTTGAGGGACACACCATGAGACTCTGCAGCGGCATCGAACACAAGGCGCAACTTCGCAGGTTTATTTGGGTTAACTACACCAAAATGCGGTAAGTACCATGTACGGCTCGGATTAATGGCGATTTCGTCCGGTGATAATTTTCGTGCGTACCCCTTTTCGACGTAGGACGTAATGACATTTTTGTAGGCGTCGGCAAACTTCTGGTCTTTTTTCATTTTCCTTTCTATACTCGATAGGCGTTGGCGCGCCATGGCGTAGCTCTCGGGCATGCTTATATGGTCATCCTTCCATAGGAGACCGGCCTCGTACCGGCCCTCTACACGACGGATTGTGGATTTTAGCAACGATCTTGCGCGTAAATCGGCTGCACTCTCAATCGGTGGCAATGACTTCACTCCAAAGCTGTCAATCTCGAAGTAGTCTGCAACCATCTGATGAAGCGAATGATCTCTTGCTATATTTGCAAAAAGGCATGTCTGCGTTTCGATTCTGGATTTGCCTATTGGTCCAAACACCGTCCACCCAAGTTCGGTGTTAGCCGCGTATGGCCCATTGGCTCGAAGTCTAATCGTCTCCGATGGCAGTCCCAAATGACAGTGATCGAGGCCGATGAGCAGTTTCGGAATAGCACCACTATATGGTTCTATTGGCAGCACGTGCTGTGGCTTTGCCGATAAATCCGTCTCGCTTACGCTTTGAGCTGGTAAATCCAAATTTGAAACGCTATACACGTTTCGCAGTTTATGCCTTTTTTGCATTTTCGCTCCGCTTACATCCAAATCCACTACAATTGATGGCTCCTGCGTTCCTCTGCCTCCAAACCATTGCACGTTTAGGCTGCGTTCGTGGCCTCTTAGACCTAATTCTCTGACGAGGGCCTTGTCGATCAAAGTAACAGATGAGCCTTCATCCAGTAGCGCATATGTATCGATGTGTTTCTGTAGACCATAAAGAGTTACTGGGAGTATTCGGAACAATAACTTACGGTTTGCAGCTCTATTCGAACAGCTTAGGATGGCTTCTTTGTCAGACTCATTTGACTTTTTCGGCTTTTGATGAAGATTTTCTTTATTTTCCGGGAAAGGCGGCGACTTTACTGGACGTGGATCGACTTCTTTAGGATTTTGCGTTTTCGGACGTTTTGCCTCCGGTGGCTCCGTTTTATTCAGGTCGTGCAACATCTTATGGTGCATCCTGTTGCATCCGTCGACTGAGCACGATTTTCGGCGACGACAGTTACGGGTTCGGTGGCCCGGCTCCAGACATGAGAAACACATATTCAGTCGTTTCACTTCCTTCCACCTTTCGGCGTTTGATGCGTTGACGAGACGGGGGCACTCTGCCGTCTTATGCTGATTTTCACATACCGCACATTTAGCCGTCCGCTGATTATTTTCGTTGGTGTGCAGTACTCGCTTTGACTCTCGCGCTTCCAAACCTTGTACGGTACTTATGAGGTTTGCTGTTTGAGTCAGCCAGTCGCTAAAATTCACCACGCTCGCATATGGCTGAAGTGTTGATGCAGCTCTGGCCCAGTCGATCTTTTTGCTTATTGGCAGTTTACTTAACAATTCCTCCAGTAGCATAGGGTTTGCTAGATGATTGTGTCCGCCAGCTGCTTGCAGAAATGCAACGAGATTCTTGACTTTCGTAGCGAATGGTATTATCTTTACGATCCCGTTCTCGTGAATGGGGGCGACGTCTTTCATCTGCGCTAACTGGCTGCGAATGAGCTGTTCTGGGCGTCCGAAACGAAAACGCAGCTGCTCGATTATGGTGCTGACATTATCCGGATGTATTAGCAGTGATTTGACGGTTTCTCGTGCCTCTCCCTTAAGACATTTCTGCAGGCGCTGATTATTTTCCAGATTACTGTATGCATACACTACGGTGGATTGTTCAAACGCAGTCAGGAACATGGGCCAATCCTCCGGCTGACCACTAAATTCCGGCAAATCCTGCAATTTACGTGGCGCCATCACTCCATACGGCATTAATGAAGCAGGCGCATATCCGGCGAACGCATTAGCTGGAGTCGTCACAACTGTATGACCGTTTGATGTACTCGCCGACTGTACTTCCGTTATGCGAGTCGGTTGTTGAACAGCGTTACCCTGCTCAAGGTTAAAGTTGGTGAGACAAAATGGCGGCCGCATGGCTTGTGGCGCGAAAGGCATGGCGGCATAGGGTCCGGCGACTGCATTATACGCGGCGGCAGAGGCGCTGGCAGTACACGCGGCAGCAGCGGTGCTGGCAGAGTTCGAGGCGGCGGCGGCGCCATGAACGGCATAAGGCGGAAAAAATGGCGTCAACCCGTTGCAGGCGGACGAACCAACTGTGGTTTTTACACTATTTGGCTGTGTCTGGCTTGACGTCATTGCAGACGATATTGAGTTTCGCATGGCAGCTGTCGATATAGTTCCGGCCAATGCTGCAGCAGGGTGCACCGTACTCACGTGTGGAGCTGTGGCCAATATGGCGGCTGTATTCGACGATACGTTGGCAGTTGCTTCCCTTTGTAAACGCGACACAAGTGCTTCATTCTGTGATTCCATTTCCATCATTTGTGTGTGGAAACGTAGTAGCTTTCTTTCCAAACTTGCAATTTGTTCTCGTAATATCTTAACTTCCGTACCTTCACTTGATGTCCTACTAGACTCGCTCCCCTCGTTCTCATTTCCTCTCAAAATGGCGGCTGTGTGGTCAGAAGTTGGCTTCACGGCGCTGGCTGCGCTGTCGACGTCGGTTACAATATAGGCAGCGGTAGCGGTCGGCATCGCGGCGTTGGCAGCGTTCTCAGTCAGCATGTCGAAAATGGCGTCGGGCTGCGCGGCAGTGGCAGCGCCATCTTGATGTTCGTTTCCAATTGGCTGCGCAATAAGATTACCTTGGCTATCTCTTTCTCCTCCGATGTCGTTACCAGGAAAACGTGGGCTGCGTCTAGGCGGTGTACGATTCATCCTTCAGGGAAATTTATATAATTTAAACGAAATTAAAACACATATGCAGGTGGCGCCTGCAACAGAACGACAAATTCCGTTCAGGTTACGATGACAAAGATGGCCGCATTCACGACTTTTCCAACGGCGGTCAGTTCGGACGCGAAATAAAAAATGTTGATAATTAATGCTGAGGAGCCGAGACTGCGAATGCAACTTATTTAGGCATGCTTGTTGTAGGTGATGCTTAAACGATGTTTATTTCTAAAAAAGAGTACATTCAAACAGTTATGCTTATATATATAATTAATTTCTTACCGCGGTTCCGTCCACGCAACTCTTGCTCAACATTAATAATGACATGAACGGAAACGACATAGAGAAGTTACAAGAACGATAACATACAAACGATAACATATAATCGATATCTCTTTTTGGTACGATTAGGACTATAACTTAATTTTAGATCACATTCAGAGTTGCATTTTAGGTACTTCGTTGGTCTGCACTTGAGGAGCCGTTCTGCGACAATATTTGACGAGGACTTAAAAAAAAACGAAACCACGAAAATTCGCTTTGTATGCTTTTATTTTTTATCTTCATTAAGAAAAAAGTTATATTTTTAAAATTAATTCATTTAGAAAGCAGTATTGCGCCGAGTTGGAGGCCAGGACATACCAACTTTCATACGGTCCGCGCTAAAGAAAATGGTCACAGACGACTTGGCAACGAATTTTTCATGGCGTGGAACGAAAGAAAAACCAGCCATATCAAATTATTATTTCGTTACAATGATAAGAAGTATGAAAAAACAATGAGCTTGTCATAAGAGACGCTAACACTTTGCTTTGTCTTTGTAGATATGTGTCATGAAAATTTCAATTTGGCTGATGATGGCAAGATAAACCATATAATCCAGCAACACTTCGCCCATGCCAAAGACCGCATGGAAAAAAGGAATAAGCCAAAGTAAATTGTGTACTTCATTGTTAAGCGCTGAAATGCTACTTTTTTTTTAGAAGTATCAAAATCAAAAATTCTTTTCCTATAAAATTCTAAAAAATTACTTTTTCAATTTAAATTCAATTTAAAATTTCCTCAAGTTTAATATCGGTGAATTTGAGTAAAAATGTGAGAAGTCAGTTTTTAAAAAAAGGGGCTTTTTAGAACGTAAGCTAGTTAGAAAGAGAAATTGAGAATACGTCAATTTTAAAGGAATAATGTACTTATTTATTTTTATTTTTTGTTAAGCACTGAAATGCTACTTTTTTACAAGTATCAAAAATGTTTTTCCTGTAAATTCGAAAAAATTACTTTTTCATAAAATGGTTGTTAATTAAATATATGAAGTTCATAAAATTTAAAGTCCATTTGTATTATTTGAATCAATTTGAATAGTTCTATAAAAATTACCGGTATTAACCGGTAAAACCCTTACCGTAATAAAAAAATACCTTTACCGCTACCGATATTCGTCAATTTTTTGTTACCGTTACTCTTACCGTTACCGTTATTTATTTCGGTTTCATTCCCTGGTTGTGTTCTTAAAATAAAAAACGTTTAATTACTTTTAAAAACTTTACACTTCTGTTATAAATTGTTTTTGGTTTAAATTCAAATATCTAGGCGATGTAGGTAAGTGATGAAATAGCGAATCTTCTCCGCGATGAAGAAGCGAATCCTCTCCGCGATTAAAAAGCGAATCTTCTCCGCGGTGAAGACGCGAATCCTCTCCGCGATTAAAAAGCGAATCTTCTCCGCGATTAAAAAAGGGAATCTTCTCCGCGATGAAGAAGCGAATCCTCTCCGCGATTAAAAAAGCGAATCTTCTCCGCGATTAAAAAAGGGAATCTTCTCCGCGATGAAGAAGCGAATCCTCTCCGCGAATCGCTTTCGACCGGACAAATTCTCACAGCTATGATCCGAAAGCGATTCTTAAGCAACTGTTGCGGCGAACAAAACGTTCGCGGCCGCGAATCGCATTCGGATCTTCCGCAACTGAAAATGCTTGCAGGGTAGTGATACAACAAACACATAAAATTAAAAATGCTAGAGAGTAAGAAAAAATCGAGCGACATAGGTCCTACCTCGCCGAAAGTCTATAGCATACTAAACTCTCAACGCACTCTAACTGAGTCAAAACTAAAAATTTTACGAAAAAAGGATTAAAAAATTAAAACAGAGCGACACATGTCTTCCCTCTGCGAAGTTCATCATAGCACTGATTTGAAAGATTGACGTGACTTCGTTTTTTGGCTCGCTTCGCTTCTCGATTACAAGTGGAATTTTGCTTTAATTTCGATCGTCTTTTATACTTTTTCATCTCCCGCTCACAGTTTCTATGCGTGTGAAAAAATGCTCTCTTTTACTCTCATTCACACTTGGAGCTAACACTTTGGGCACCTCTGCCCAAGACCATCTGTTACAACAATAAATGCATGACGATCAATTTTGGCCAACAACGAAACAACAACAATACTGACTGCGTAAGCGAATTTCCGAATGCACGAAAATTCGAGAAGAACAACAATTGTAACACCTGTTTCGGCTTGAAGTGCAAGCTGGCTTATTGAGGCAAAGAAAAACAACAACAGCAAAACGATGGCACGCGCAGGTCAGCGTAGAGCTTACGCAATAGTTCTAGAAGTTTCAACCCGTGAATATGCAAAATTGGCTATCATCGATTGGGAAATCGACAATGCAGTATCAGCGCTTTATTCCAATAAAAGCTGAAGATCGAAACTTCGAAGGAAGCCTTTTGTATTCAACAGTTTGCGAGGTCTCAACTCTAAGCGCACGTACTCACCAGTGGAAACGGCGATTAGAGCGAGGATCTTAGTGTTTTAAAATTTAAGGATTTAGGGAAGTTGTTAGAGTGTTGGCTATGAGTAAGGTACAAATTTGTGAATAAATAATAAGGACTTTAACTTAATAAAAGATTAAAAGAATCTATTTTGTGTCCTTTCACTTTATTTATTTTCACTAAAGTATTTAGACGTTGTATTCAATCGGGAATAAAACAGAAAATACTTTAACACTCGTTTCAGGCGTACCATATTTAGAATACCGTACAAATGAAAATTGCAGATTGAAATTCCTTGTCGACACTGGAGCTAATAAAAATTACATCAGTCCCTCCGTAGAAGAAAATCTATTCCAGTTGAAAACCCCTTCGCGGTGAAAGTTTCCGCAAAATTTTTTGATTTTGTTGATCGAAGTGTGGAGACCACATTTTTTGTATTCCCAGGCCTTGATCCCTTTGACGGGATAATAGGTGATGACACGCTTCGCGAGGTTAAGGCCGTTCTCGACAGGGATCTCAATCTCCTTATGCACAAACCCGATATAGTTATACCCCTGAAACAAAAGCTAGGGGTAGAAGTAAATACGATAAAGATTCCCAGGTTAGAAATTTCTAAAATGACTGAAAATGACCTTCAGTCATTATAAGAAAAATATAATGATTTATTTTGACCACTTGACGGAAGTTCAGTTTACACGAAAAGCTACCCTTACCCGCCAAACATGCGTGAGGAAGTTGATACACAAATTGACGAGCTTCTTCGAGAAAATATTATCCGAAAATCCGATAGCCCCTACAATTCACCAATTTGGGTGGTACCTAAGAAAGCGAAACCAAATGGAGAAAAACAATACCGCATGGTGGTCGATTTTAAGCGACTGAACGCAGTAACGATTCCCGATACGTATCCTATTCCGGACATAAACAGTACATTAGCTAGTCTTGGCCAGGCAAAATATTTCACGACTTTGGACCTTACGTCCGGATTCCACCAAATTCTTCTGAAAAATAGCGACATTCCGAAAACAGCCTTCTCCACAATGAACGGAAAATATAAATTCTTAAGGCTTCCATTCGGACTTAGAAATGCTCCGGCAATTTTCCAGCGAAAGATAGATGACGTTCTTAAGGAGCATATATGTATATCAGTGCTTGTCAGCACGACCGCTAGCACAATTTCTCTCATTCTTCACATGTATGTGTGCTTAAGAGGCTTCGTTCATTGCCGCTGCCAAACTGATTGAATTCTCTCGCTAAGACAGACGCTGTGTGCGAGAAACAACAACAAAGAAACAACAAAGCCGCAATACTCAGCTTTGTATGAAAGAGTATTACGCTGGCAAGCACTGATGTATATCAATCTTGATCCAACACTTGATCAGTTCGGACGTGCAATGTTGTCGCTCTGTGGAATTTGTTCGACTTCTGATAGTGATTTAAGATATAACAATTGCAATAAGCTCTTTCATGCAAAATGTCTTGAGATAAACACTGATAGTGTAAAAATAACATAATCGTTGTATCGCTCTTGACGGGAACTATGTTGAATAATAAAAACGAATTTTGACAAAAAAATGTGTTTTTCTTTGTTAGACCGGGGACTTATCAGCCAACCTGTTAACTGCATCTGCTGCTGCTATAGGCTCAGTCAATGGGAGTGTAAGTTCTCCTCTTCACAGCAGTGTGTTATGCGTTGACTCTCCGCTAGAAAATACGTGTTCTAATAACAATAATAACGCTACTGCACATGTAAATGATGAAACGTTTGATCGAAATATTGATTTACCATCTGTTCCTTGTATCAATAATTATACTGATTGGGTTGTTGTTGGTAGCAATTTAAATAAAAAGAGAAAGTCAGTGATCGGGTCAAACACGAGCTCTGAGCTCGAGGCTGTTGTGCAGAAGAAATGGCTTCATCTCTCCTCGTTTCTCCCCTCTGTAGCTGAGGTGGACATAATAAATTATGTTGCAAAACACGCCAAAATAGATGCTTAGCATATATGTTGCTATAAATTAGTAAAAAAAAGACGTTGATTGTGCGCAGCTTAAAAAAGTAAATTTTAAAGTTAAAGTCTCTTACGATTATTATGATCTCTTGTTTAATTCCAATGTTTGGCCTGTTGGTGCTAAAGTTTGCCCTTTTCGTTTTTTTTTCAAAAAGCAATAGAGCAATCTCAAGAAACGTAATTATATCTAATAATAAGAGAACTACATATGATAGTGCACTAAAAATTTATTATCAGAACCTAGCAGGCATGCGAACAAAAGCGTCGCAAATTTTTAGGGCAACAGCTCACTCTGATTACGATATATTTGTTTTTACTGAGACCTGGTTAAATACTGATTTTTATGATGGTGAATTCTTTAATTTATTGCTTTTTCAAGTATTTCGGAAAGATCGAGATGTCGCCTCAACAGGCCTAAATAGAGGTGGTGGGGTTTTAGTTGCTATAAAGCGCAGTCTACCTTCCACCATTATCCCATTGTTTAATACAGACCAAAGTTCGGATCAATTGACAGTAATGGAACACGGAAATGGAAATAAACTCTTTATTTGTGCTTCCTATATACCTCCAAATAGTCCTAGCGTTTTGTATGATGCCCATCTAGGGAACATTATTAAAATTGCTAACAATTATGTCGGTGATAATCATCTTTGTGTGTTAGGAGACTTTAATCTTTGTAAACTGAACTGGATCCTGGATCCGGACGGCTGTGGTCTTATTCCGATAAATGCTTTTAGTGACATTGATACACTTGTTATTGATAACCTTTCTAATATTGATTTAATGCAGATAAATAATTGTTTTAACCGGCTAAATAGGTTATTGTACCTAGTATATTGAATAAAAATGTAAACTATGATTTACATGAAGATCAAAATCCTCTTTCATCGATAGATACTCATCACCCTGTTATATCTATTATAATTAAATTCTATACGTTTGAGCCTATTGTTACGAATATAAATCTTTCTCCTAGCTACAATTATAGTAAATGTAACTCTGCTCTCTTAAATAATGCTATTAATAGTGTAAATTGGTGTACGGAGTTAAATTCTCATAGTGTTGAACAGTCATACAGACGTTTTAAACTCTTAATGGGTGGTATTATACATCGTTTCATCCCGCTGCGATACAAAAGAAATCGTTCGACTCCATGGGCCACTTCTTATCTATCTAAAATAAAAAATTTGAGGAATAAATTTTATAAGAGATATCTTCTAACAAATCTGGATCATTATTACATGAAATACAGACAATTCATGCGTGAATTCAATTTTCTTGATAAATATCTTTTCAAGTCCTATATTGCGAAATTTGAGTCTAAAATAAAAATTAATCCAAAGGACTTTTGGCAATTTATCAATTATAAAAGGAAATGCTCTAGTATTCCTGCATCTATGTTTTTCGGTACTGAGTCATCAAACTCTACAGTTGGAATTGCAAATCTATTTGCAACATTTTTTAAGTCGAACTTTGATCATACTTCTGATATTGAGTATGAGTCTGGCGATGGTTACACTTTTTCGCCTGTTAGCTTAAACACTTTAGTAATCTCTGAAGAAGACATATCAAAAGCTGTCAATAACCTAAAATGCTCCTTCAAGTGTGATGTGGAAGGATTCTCGAGTTATTTGTTTAAAATGTGTGCATGCTCGATATTGCAACTTCTTTCTTTAATTTATAATAAGTCTATTATGACCGGCTCTTTCATTGCTGATTGGAAGATTGCAAATATAACACCAATCTATAAATCGGGTAATAAGGCTGATATATCTAATTACAGACCGATCTCGAAACTGTCTACGGTTAGTAATATGTTCGAATCGATCGTAAAAGAAAAATTATTTTTTGCGGTAAAATGTACAATCTCGAATTTCCAGCATGGGTTTTTTCCAGGACGTTCAACCATTACAAATCTTGCGGTTCTTTCAGAATATTGTATTTCTGCCTTTGGTGAGAAGTCTCAAGTAGATGAGATCTATCCAGACTTCTCGAAAGCCTTTGATAAGGTCTCACACTCATTTCTTCTTGCAAAATTAAAAGCATTTGGCATACATGGGAACATACTAAGTTGGTTTACGTCATATCTACATGATAGAAAATGCATGGTCTTGGTTGAAAATATTTTTTCTGAACCCTTCATCGCTGCATCAGGTGTTCCTCAAGGGAGCATTCTTGGCCCTATTCTATTTCTGATTTTTATTAATGACATTCCTAAGGTAATAAAATACTCTAATTGTCTACTTTTTGCGGATGACCTAAAAATCTACCGGAAGATTTGTGTTTTACAGGACTCTTATGAATTGCAATCTGATATAAATAATGTATATCAATGGTGCCAAAAAATAGGCTTGCTCTAAATTTAAAAAAATGTGCGTTTGTTTCTTTCAGTAAATTAGAGAACCCAATATGCTCACAATATTTTATCAATGGCCCCGAGGTGATAAAATCGCAGTACATTAAAGACTTATGCGTGATATTTGATGATAAGTTCACTTTCAAGGAACATATAAATTTTATCATTCCTAAAGCTTACTCAATGCTAGCCTTTATGCGAAGGAACTCGCGGAGTTTTAAAGACCCTTACACGTATAAAGCATTGTATTGTGCTCTTGTACGCTCTAAGTTAGAATATGCCTCTATCATCTGGAATCCTTTTTATTCTAATTTTATTTCGAGAATTGAGAGGGTACAAAAGTCCTTTATTCGTTTTGCTCTTCGATCGTAAATGTTTGATGACCCAAGTAGCAAAATAGGTCGAAAATTGGTAAATTCTTACCTATATTAGGTCAGAATATTTACTTGACCTAACCTAAATAGGTCGAAATTACGTCAATTCGACGTCGAGTCGACGTAAGTGGGGAATAGATTGGAAGTCGATTGGCGGTAATAATAGGTCATAATAGGGCATTTCGACTTCAAACTCAGGGCGAAAAGAAGTCCGTTTACCTAATATTAGTCGAAAAGAAGTCGCAATGACCAATTTTCGACCTAATTGGACTTATGAGTAAAACGAAAGAGAACGTAAAAGGAAACGAAAAAAGTGAGAGAGAGAGTAACAGAGAAAGATATAAATACATAATATCTTACTCAGTCATTCGTATTACTCGAAAACAGAAATGAACGAGAGATTTTCTTCTTCGTGTGTCTTAAGAAATAAATAATAAATAAAATATGGACTTCATTAAAAATTATTTTGCGCCTAATAAGTCCCAAAAACATATGCCCGCTGAGATTTTTCGTGAAAGTGTTCCTTCTACTTCTTCATTTTTAAGGGGCTTTCTCATTGATGGAAATTAAATAAAAATTGCTTGAAAAAAATTGTTTCTCTTAAAGAAAAAACATATGCAGAAGAATAATTCTCAATTTGCCATTCGAAAAACATGGCGGAGCTCGACCTATTTTGACCTATTTCGACTTTAAAGTCAAACCGACTATGAAGTCCGAATATCAAGTCCGCTCGACTTTGAAGTCAAAGCATGCAACAAAATAAGTCAAATTTTGACCCTATTTCGCCCTATAAGTCAAACGGACTTTAAAGTCGAATTTTAGTCGAAAAATTGGTCGGTTTGCCTTGAAAAATTACCTAATTTGGAAGTCAAAGTCAAGTCAATATTAAGTCACAAAATAGGGCATTGTTACCTCTTTTCGACCAAAAATCGACTTGTTAGTCGAAACGACTACGAAGTCATGAAATAGGTCTAAAAAAGGTAATTTGGACCTTCGAAACGGACTTTAAAGTTAGGTCATATTTAAGGCCGGAAAATAGATCAGGAATAGGGTAATTTCAACCTAAATAGGTCGATTCGACTTACTGCTGGTCGAATCGCCCTATTGTGCTTGTTGGGGAACCGTTGCCACCATACGAGGCACGCTGTAAATTAATTGATTTGAAATCTCTTCAAAATAGAAGGACGATACTAGCCTTATTTTTCTTAGCTGATCTAATAGCTGGAAGAATCGACTCTTCTGATCTTGTTCAGTTGATTCAATTTAAAGTGCCAGTTAGACCCCTTCGCTCGAATGAATTCTTTTTTCTGGAATTGCGGCGTACAAATTACGCTCTGAACTCACCAATTTATAGAGAACAAAGAGAATTTAACTCTCTGTCCGATGTAAGCATTGATTTTGATCTCCCGAAACACAGGATTAAGATTATGCTAAATAGTCACTTTTAAGAATAAAAACTCAAAGAGCTAGTATCTTATAATAACTACTATATATATTGGTATTATGTACTTTTTCTTTTATATTTTTTCCCCTCATTTTTTGTTAATTTAATGTAGCTTAAGCAGTCTGTAAGACTAAAGTCATAGACTGAAATAAATAAATAAATATGCTATGTTTATATTGATGACATCACAATTTTCAGCAAGAGTGAAGATCAACATCTCAAAGACATAGAAACGATTTTTTCCGAACTCTCATCTTCGGGCCTGAAGGTTAATTTAGAAAAAACCCAATTTTTGGAGAATAGCACGGAATTCCTTGGATATCTCGTCACACCTGAAGGAATTCTCCCAGATCCGTAGAAAGTTTCAGCTATTCAAAGGATGGCTCCACCAAAAAATCTCAAAGATTTAAAAAGTTTTCTAGGCCTTACTTCCTATTACAGGAAATTCATTCAAGACTATGCTAAGGTAGCTAAGCCTCTCACGAATCTCACTCGCGGTGAGCATGCCCAAGTTAAAGCCAGTCAGTCAGTGGCGGATTAGAGTGTCATGGGGCCCGGGGCTTATATAGTCATGGGGCCCCTGATGCTATACTTGGTGCAGTTTTTTGATATAAGGAATAGCTGCTAAAGTCAATTTTTATTAGAACAATATAAATTCTTTCAAAGGAATGAACCACAAAGGAAACATTTTATATATGAGCCCTTGATTTTGAAAGTGGTAAAAGTCAAAAATTTTATTAATAATATCATATAATAAAATTTTTTATTTCATAAAATTTTTAATTTTAAAGCAATTTTACGGGAAACATTTTTTTTGAAATGTTTCGATCATATCTTATTTGGACGCTCGGGGCCCGTTACCAGTTGGGGCCCGGGGCTATAGCCCCAGATAGCCCTACCTTAATCCGGCACTGCAGTCAGTCTCGCAAAATACAAATCACTTTAGATCAGGAAAGTTTACAAGCATTCCAAACCTTAAAAGACCTTCTTATGTCACCCGAAAATTTAGCATTCCCTGACTTTCAAAAACCCTTTCATCCTGACTTCCGATGCATCCAATTATGCAATAGGCGCTGTATCGTCCCAAGAGATAGACGGAAAAGATAGACCGATTGCTTACATATTCCGAAGCTTAAGTTGCACAGAAGAAAACTATGCGACCAACGAAAAGGAGATGCTCGCAATCGTGTGGGCATTAGATAACCTACGCAATTATCTCTATGGAGCAAAAAGATAAAGATTTATAAAGATCACCAACCTTTGACCTTTGCATTGAGTAATAGAAACTACAATGTTAAGCTCAAGCGTTGGAAAGCTAGAATAGAGGAGTACAATCACGAGTTGATTTACAAACCAGGTAAATCAAACTTAGTTGCTGATGCTCTCTCCCGGCTACCAACAGAAATGAATGCGTTTGATGCACTAAGCGTAGCAGGCAATGTCAGCGAAATCGGGTCTGTTATCACCTTGAACGCAGAACAGGATAGCAGTGATTTAATACCCCATGTGGAAGCCCCTATTAACGTTTTTAGAAATCAAATCATAATTCGTCAGGCTAGAGACTTGAGGAGCGTTAAGGAGCCCCATCCAAAATTTAAACGCCACTACGTAAATATGGAGGAGATTAATAGTGAAACTTTGACTTCATTACTGAAGGAAATATTGAGGCCATCTGTCGTGAACGGTATTAAAATTCCCGAGCCTTTCCTAGCAGCTTTGCAAAGTGCTTATTTGGAAAATTTCTCACATTACAAAATCAAAATAACCCAAAGAGTCGTTCAGGACGTTTAAAATGAATAACGCGTTTTTGAAATCATTGAAGCTGAACATAACAGAGCTCATAGGAATTGTAGAGAAAACACCCTTAAATTTTTAGAAAAATTTTATTTTCCTCGTATGACGAGCCTTACTAGAGCATATGCCAGGGGATGCGAAGCATGTCGTTTGAATAAATATGACAGGCACCCTACGCGTCCGCAGCTTCAGCCTACTCCCATACCCGATTTCCCTTGCGAAATATTGCATCTAGACATACTCGAAATCCAAGGTGTAAAATTTATTTCAGTGTTGGACAAATTTTCAAATTTCGCGAAGCTATTTCATATTAGAAACAAAACTGCTCCACATCTGCGTCAAAAATTAGCAAAAATTATGCACTTCTTCACAGTACCAAAAATGATAGTAATGGACAACGAGCATGGTTTTCTAACCCCTATTAACATAAACTTCCTTAGATCTTTAAACATTGAAATCTATAGAACCCCCACTCAAAAAAGCGAGGTCAATGGTCAAGTCAAAAGGGTCCATTCAACAGTTATAGAGATTTTTAGGTGCATAAAAAACGACTTACAAAATCTAAGAATTAAAAAAATTTTGCAAATAGCAGTGGATAGGTACAATGACAGTATTCAAGTCGTCATACGCCATAAGCCTAGTGATATATTTTTCAATCGCAGTGAAAGGGTTAATTTTCAAAATATTTTAAACTTTCACGAAAAATTTAACAACGACATTCGCGGTCAACTAATCGAAAAATTGGGAGCGTCATATACGTTGCCAATAAACAAATTAAAGGCAAGCAAAAGCCTCTTTCTAAAAAAGAAACTGTCGCAACAGGTAATACAGTCACTATAACAACAGAAAGCGGGAAAAAAATTCATAAATCGCATATCAAGAATTGAATGAAAATATATTTATGAATATCTTTTCATTAAACTTTTTATTGTCTCTAAATAATAAAGGGCAACCAACCTTATCAAATTTCTTGCAAAAAGGAAAAAAGAACGAAAAAGAAGCAAGCGTAGATCGCATTTCATGAGCAAAAGCATTGTTTTAAATTTCTTGTTAGTCTGTTCATTCTCTTACCGAAAACAAGTAAGGGTGTTATAGTCAGGCGAGCCTGACAATAGAATACCTGACACATACACACATGTTCAAATAATTTTTAATATCAAGATGTGTTTAAGACCATAAAGGGCCCCATATACCGACTTTTGATAGATTTCTTTATGAAAACTGCCCCTTTGCCAAGCCCACTTTTCCAATTTTTGTTGAACTATAATCGGAGGCTTAAATATATGCTCAAATTTTAAGTTTCATTAAAATATTTCGAAAAAGTCCGATTTAAAGGCAGTTTTGGGATTTTTGTGACAGACCCTAGTACTGGAGGTACCCTTAATAAAGGACCGACCAAGGAAATTTGTTTGGAGGATGTTTATTGCTACAAACGAAGCATAAGTGCCAAATTTCGTTCAAGTCCCATTTGAATTTCGGGTGTAGGAGACAATTTTCGAAAAACCGCCCTTCTGCCACGCCCACTTTTTCAATTTTTGGAAATTATATTACTGGCCTTTAAATATGATCAAATATCAAATTTCATCAAAATATCTTGAAAAATTTCGATTTAAGAGCAGTTTTTGTGATTTTCGTAACAGACCCTAGTACTGGAGGTACCCCTAAAAATGGTCCGATCGGGTCCATTCTCGAACTTGTTCTTACTCGTACTCGTTATTAGAAATTTAATTTGTAGGGCCACCGAACATAGAATATAAAAGATGAACTAAGTAAATGGAAATGTTGATTGTAAGATGCGAAGTAAAAATGATCAAAAGCAGTTTTCTCCTTTTTATACCCAGCGTAAGCGGGGTATATTAGTTTTGTGCAAATCTTGTAACAGGGAGAATTAAGCTCCGGAGATATAGAAAAATATATATAGCAATGATCAGGATCAAAAACTGAATCGATTTAGACATGTCCGTCTGTCCGTCCGTCCGTCTGTCCGTCTGTCCGTCTGTCCGTCCGTCCGTGGTCGGATCTCCTCCGAAACGGCTGGACCAATCAAGTCAAAATTCGGCAAACAGGTATATCGGGATCCGAGTATAATCCTAAGTAAAAATGGGAGACATCCGCCCACTGCCACGCCCACAAATGAATATAATGTGTTTTCAGTAAAATGCTTGTAACTTGCGAACCACTCAACACATTCCATTGATATTTGGTGTACTTGTAAACTAGGAAAAGGGACATATCCTGGAAAAAAATGGAAGCCGTCCTCCTCGAGCCACGCCCACAAATAAGCCCACAAATAAGGGCTTATCGTAACTTCTGAAGTAAAAGGTGTAGAATCTTCAAATTCGCAACATAGGTTGACCAAGGCAAATGAAAGCTAAGGGATAAAAATTTATGTATCCCGCCCACTGCCACGCCCACATATGGATAATTTTCGTAACTTCCGAAGTAAAAGGCGTAGAAGCTTCAAATTCGTAACATAGGTTCACCAAGGCGAATGAAAGGTGTAGGAAAAAATTGAATGTGGCCCGCCCACTGCCACGCCCACAAATGAAGATTTTTCGTAACTTCCGAAGTAAAAGGCGTAGAAGCTTCAAATTCGCAACATATGTTCACCAAGGCGAATGAAAGGTGTAGGGAAAAATTTTTTGTGGCCCGCCCACTGCCACGCCCACAAATGAAGATTTTTCGTAACTTCCGAAGTATGAAAGCTAAAGTCGGACAAGCCCGACTTTGAAATACTCAGCGTCCCGACATTATGAGTGCACTATGTTTTTCTTCTCTATTTGTGGGCGTGGCAGTGGGAGGGCTACATAAATTATTTCCCTACACCCTTCATTCGCCTTGGTGAACCTATGTTGCGAATTTGAAGCTTCTACGCCTTTTACTTCGGAAGTTACGAAAAATCTTCATTTGTGGGCGTGGCAGTGGGCGGGCCACATAAAATTTTTACCTATACCTTTCATTCGCCTTGGTGAACCTATGTTGCGAATTCGAAGCTTCTACGCCTTTTACTTCGGAAGTTACGAAAAATCTTCACTTGTGGGCGTGGCAGCGGGCGGGCTAGTTAAATTTTTTCCCTACACCTTTCATTCGCCTTTGTTAACCTATGTTGCTAATTTGAACCTTCTACGCCTTTTGCTTCACAAGTTACGATAAGCCCTTATTTGTGGGCTTATTTGTGGGCGTGGCTCATGGAGGGCGGCGTCAATTTTTTATCAGGATATGTCCCTTTTCGTAGTTTACCAGTACACCAAATATCAATGGAGTGTGTTGAGTGGTTCGCAAGTTACAAGCATTTTACTGAAAACACATTATATTCATTTGTGGGCGTGGCAGTGGGCGGATGTCTCCCATTTTAACTTAGGATCATACTCGGATCCCGATATACCTGTGTGCCAAATTTCGATTAGATTGGTCCAGCCGTTTCGGAGGAGATCCGACCACGGACGGACGGACAGACGGACATGTCTAAATCGATTCAGTTTTTGATCCTGATCATTTCTATATATATATCGCACCCTTGCTAATAAATCGGCACAATTCAAAATTTTTTTAAAATATTTTTTTATGTTCGATTGATTTTTTCTGTATGAAACCGAAGACCTTGAGAATCGAGGCTTATATTGACTGATGCAGCAGTCGATTGAGAGAAATATAAGTTTAGAAAAAATATTATTTCTTTTAAGTTTCAAGAGAGATTGCATGATTTTCGAGAAATGCGAAAATTTGAATTGTGCCGATTTAGTAGCAAGGGTGCGATATGTCTATATCTCCGGAGCTAAGTTCTCCCTGTTACAAGATTCGCACAAAACTAATATACCCCGCTTACGCTGGGTATAAAAAATTGTAAAAGTGGGCGTGGCAAAAGGGCGGTTTTCATAAAGAAATTCAACAAAAGTCGGTATATGGGGGCCCGTAATGGCCTTCTCACCTCTTGATATTAAAAATTATTTCAAGATGTGTGTCTGTGTCGGGTATTCTATTGTCAGGCTCGCCTGACTATAACGCACTTACCTACTTGTTTAAATCTAAATTCGTTTTGGTTTTTAGAAAATGCAACTGCAAACACTTGCAAAAAATATTAGGTCTTTTTCATTAGCCAATTTTTCTGGTCACACTGCTCATAATTTCCGATTCGTTCGCAACCAACAGCTACTTTTAAAATTAAATTAATTCCTTGGCCACTTTGGGAAAAAAGAAAAGATTTGATAAAACATGTAATTAAAAGTAAAGACAGGCTTACAGTGCATTTCATTAAGCAAACCTTCCTGCTTTTGCTTTAGTATTTAAGGGCAAATTTTATGGGGACCTGTTGATGAATTCCCACATTTAAAGCATACATCCATTGCTTTGGCGAAGCTGAAAAATATATACGTAATATTTTCAAAATCCACCATATATTATATGTCTGCGGGTCTGTGAGCATGCCAATTAGTGAAATAAAGGGGAAAACAGAAGATTCGACCTTCACTTTGGCGTCGTGTATTTGCCGGTATTCCGCTTCACTTGCGCAAACCATCTATGAAATCCTGCTTCTATATTATTTCTTATTCTATGATGTATATTCTTCCATTATATTTAAAACAATTATGTTAGAACTTACCTGCGTTGAAACATATCACTTTTTTCAATTTAATGAAATCCTTTTAATCCTTCTTTTTATGCATGCATATCATTCAACGGAACACTTCGAACTCACTTATTTTGCAAAGCACGCCAGATTATGAAATTATAAAGTACAAAAGATTTCGTTCATTTTACGAATATATTCGTAAATTTAAGAAGAAAAAAACCTTGACTTGGTGACTTCCGTACTATTTACGAAACGGTTTCGTACATTGTAAAATGGCTTTCGTACTTCTCTTAGGAGTTTGTATATAGTACGAATGCTTTCGTAATATGTACGAAAGGATTTGTAAGTAAAGTGCGCTTCACAAATTACGAAATTGTTTCGTAATATGTACTAAATTTTCGTACAATGAACGAAAAAAGTCCGTGTTTTCGGTTACGAAACCACTTTCGTTTAATTTACGAATGATTCGTAGAATCAGATTTATATGAAATTTTTTGTCAAGAAAAATTCGTATTATATACGAAAATTTCGTACATTGTACGAAAATCTTTCGTTTTTTTAGTACATTTTATTTTCTGTGGAAGAAGGGCATTGTCAACACGTACCTCCTAAGCAGCGAAGAGGTCAACCAAATCGTATCAGAGGTCGAAACACTGCCATATTAAAACGAGGTCGAAGCAATCGAGTATGGTGAGCCATCAATATTCACCAATGGCTCAACCTTACTGTACGTTCTGGCGCTAAGAAAAGTGAAAATGCAGCTATATCACCACCTAATCGTTAGGAGTACCATAAGGAATGGTACACTGAGCTAAAAATCGTAGTAAAAATAACAAAAACGTAGTTAAGTTAACTACGAACAGCAATGATTTGGCTCTATTAACGGACGTAGTTAAAATAACCACAAGCGAAGTAAAAAACTTGAAATACGAAAGTAGTACCAAATCCCAAGTCGGCGGGTTCGATCCCCGGTCAGGCGATTTTTTTTTATAAATTTTTTTTTTTTTTTTTACAAATAATAACATAACATTTAGGTATATAATATTTAAGAACCTTACAGGAATAAAAAGCTTTAAAACTTAATATTTTACGCAACAAAAAAAATACATTTTAGAAAGCCGGGATGGGCCCTCTCTCAGTGGCGTAGCGAGGGGGGCGTGGGGTCTATCATGCACCGGGCGCTAATCGTAGGGGGGCGCCAAATGATCCTAAAGAAAAAATGAAAAATTTACCATTTCTTTTTCGGATTTGTTTATTGTTATACAACACCTTAACACATTAACACCTTAACACAAAGACATCGATGTCCGGGCTTAGATTGGGAAAAAATGTTGCGGAAACAATTATTTTGATCTCTCATTCTTTCCCATGTAAAGAAGCTAGTGTTGAAAAATGTTTCCGAAACATTGTTTCCCAATCTAAGCCCGGACATCGATGTCTTTGTGTTACGAGGAGTAAAGGCTCAAATACAGTATACAAGCATTTGCACAAATCAGTGATGCCAGATTTTATCGATAAAAAAACCCTCATATATTGGAAAAAAACCCATTTCTCCCCATTTTCAAAAAATAAAAACCCACGAAAAAACCCAGAATGATTTTTTGAAAATATGGGCGTACCGATTTCAAAATTGAACATTGGATTTAAACGCAATATTTTAATATTTTAATAAAAGTATCATAACAAAAATAATAAAAGTAACTTAAAATTGTAGTAGTAAATATACCTTAAATGTAGTGCATAAATTTCGATATAAAATTACCCATACTTTTCCCCATGTCACGTTTTTTGAGTGAAAAAACCCACAATATGGGGAAAAACCCACAATCTGGCATCACTGGCACAAATCCATAAAATTTATCGATAAATCCTCCGACACACACGGTACAAGCCAGGTACGCACAAACATGGATTTTCAGTCCGCATTCACATCGCGGTGAAGGAACACCGGGCGGGCTATGCCAATACCATATATTACTATATGTGGCACTCCCAACAACAACCGAAATCCGTGGTGAATTAGTGATGCTAGAAATTTTTGAGTACTCGCGCAATTTTGTAACTAAACATAATTGCGTTGAACTTTCTTGATTTTGTCACCTTAGTATAAAACTTTTTTAGGTTTCAATGATAATTTATGCAATAATATACTCTTTTCATTCAGAGGAGCTCTAAAAAGATGTAGTTTATGCATAATTTTGAGAAAGATTTTTCTTAAGTACTTGAGCCACTTAATATGTATCGATTTACAATTTTCAAACATTTCTACAGCTCTAGGAAGGATGTGTTGTGTTTCTTAACCTTAAACAGCTGTTTTTGTTATTGTTTAAGATTTTATCAAATACAAATATTTTTAGTTCTGTGTTGTTCCAGATAAATGTTTTCGAACATTTTAAATATATAAAGCCTTTAAATTAGTCTTAACAGCTGTAAATAGTCAAAGCTGTTACGAGAGAAATGCTGGAAAGCTGCCAGGTAAGTGTTTGAAATGCAGTCGAATAATATATTTCATGCAATTCATCCAACAGGAAAACTTGGAATTTTTAGCTGAACTGGAGAATTTCGAATTGGATAAGGTCTCCATACTGACGGAAGAATAGAAGGAAATTGAAGCATCGCCTTGAAAAACGTTATAAGCGAAAAATTTCACATGTTTGAAACTTTGCCCAGTCAGTCGGTGCTAAGTCATTTCACTTCTTTAAAGTCGGAAAGTGTTGAGAATTGTCCAAGCATTAACCAAATTGGAACATTTTTTATAATGGCTAAAAGGGCCGAAATATTTTTGAAAGTGAAAGTGCGAAAACTAGGTTCAAAAAATTTGTCGCTTACAACGTTTTTCGAGGCGATGTTCAATTAAAAATGAAAATAATTATTGCATTGAAGTGCTCCCCAGCTTTCAGGATGAAAGCAATCCGCGATCTATTGATAGTATATATCTAAAAAATTGGAATATCGTCGAACGTGATAAAAAAAGGTTAAGTTTGTTTTTTATGAATTTCAACACATCACATATTAATTCATAAATTCTGTTTTTTGCGTTTCTTAAACACACGTTTGGGCCCGGCACGTTGCCGGACTATCGGACATTCCGGACTGTTGCTTGAAGGACTTCAGCTGTAAAATAATTATGCACGAACATACCTTTCAACGGGGAGACTTGTCGGAAACAATTTGAAACACAAGGTTCATCAAAGAAGGTAGTGTATTATTTTTGTATTGGAAAATATATTTAAAAAACTTATAAAAAAAACTTCTACATTTGGTTTTAGGCACACAGAATGAGCAAATTTCGTCTGCGAAAAATTTGAGATATGGCTTATGGAGTATCCTTATAGCTTCCAGGCGCACACATTAAGCCAGCACACACTTGTATTGGACTTGATTTCATCAAATTTGAAGGGTGTTGGTGATTTATATAAGAAAAAATCTTGTAAAAGTAAATATCAATTTTATTTTTATGCAGGGATCAACACAGACATTTTTCAAAAATTGTTAAATAAAAATTGATAAATTTCCTAAAAATGATTTTCGAACATCACTTTTCTTTCATACTTACTGCATACACTTTTTTAAAGCACACAAGATTTAAATTTTATTGAAATGTCTTTATTCAAAAATTTGCATTTCCACGCCACCCAAGAGGTATGCAAATGGCGCGTTGACCGTTTTTTAAGGTGGTTGGTTCCCCAGTAGGCCTATATCCACCAATACTTAAAAACTAGGTGTTTTAAATATAAAAACATGCAAAACTAAAATACTGCAATATTCGCAGTTACTACGCAAAAAAAAAAAATTGTAAAATAAAAATATCACAATGAATGTAAAGCAAAACTGAAATAAAATAAAATCACAATTAACAAATCACATGCAGTAAAACAGGTACTTCTTCCTGAAAAAAATAAATATTTGATTATAAATGTTTAATTTTAAGAATTTTGTCATTAAAATTGCAGTCCTTCAATTTTCTGTTATAAAACCTAATAACCCACAATATTCTAACCCGTATTACAAAAGCTAAAAATTTTTGGGGATCGTTTTTTTCGCAGCATTTGTAGGGATCTACGGTCACCAGTTGGTGAAAAAAATATTGGCTCAGATTTTTCCTGTGGCAGTTGTGATCAAAAAGCTCTAGGAACTTTTGCTCAAGGGAACGGACATATGAAATAAAGTTTTTTGGTGCTTTAAGCATCTCAAAATCGCAGTGTTTTTTTTCGGACGAAAAATGAAAATTAGGACTTTCGTTTTCACTAATAAGCTCAGCTGCCTGTGAGCAAATGTGCATTTTACGAAACTTGGAGTAAAACCAACCACATGCATAATTAAATGCATTTTCCTGTAAACAAAGAAAAGGCTCGTCATTGAGCTTGGACTGAAATTGCTGCATAAAGATCCGTTGAGGCGAAACTAAGCTTTGAAAATTTTCCCATGCTCCTATCGAATTTTCCTTCTGTTGGGAGTTAATGTGGTTGGTATTGAAAAAGGGTCCGTCTTCACAAGACTTTTCAGGTTCGCAATTACCGCGTTTGACCGTATTTAAGAAATTTAGACCCCAGCGCTTTTGAAAAAGCCTCGAAAACAAATACGCGGTTATTCTACCCCCTTGACCCCCCCGAGATCTAATTTCCCCGAAGAAATGTTCTAAGCCGTCCTGGTTAAGTTTTCTAGTAAAAACATATGGAAACCCAAACTTACTCAAATATTCCCACAAAAGTAAAAGGCTATTTATGTTCAAAATCCACCCATCTATATAAGAAAAAGTATTTTTAATATCTGAGCCATTTGCACTATGAATCTTCATGGAATTGAGTAATTGTCTTGCGCTAAGCAAGAACTCTTTCTGTTCAACGGACAAACAAAACGCCTTTTTAAAAGTTGTCATGCAATTTGAAGATCTACTATTAAAAATGTCAAAAAGATTATTTATAAATAAAACAAATGACGCTGTGTTGGGAAGCGTACGAGCTTCTGAGCTTTCTAAAGTTCCTGAGCTATATAAAGTATTTAGCCCTGCTGCTACTGTATTGCTAAAAATTTGACTAGCTAAACAGACTTTCATTTTTTGAAAATTGTTGGGCCTAATATGTTCTAACTTAAGCTTAGGAGCACAACGAACTACAAGTTGGGAATCAATATTAAAAAAAGTAACTATGTCAGTCCAGCTGACATCCGCGGAATCGAAGTTTATAATGTTTTTCCTATTCTGAAAACAATTCCTAGTACTTTTCAGTAAATGTGGTGCGTCAAAGAAGAAGAAAATTTTTGAAGAACCTACATTAAAAAAAGGACGATCTATTGAAACTCCTAAATTTTTAGCTAGGCCCACAAAATTTTTGCCTTGGTCACATACAAAATGACAAGGCACTAAACCTATTTCTTCAAGGTGTCCTACGGCTTCTAGTACATATTTTTCTAAAACATTGCTTTTACAAGGCCCACTAGTAAAAAAATAGGCAAATGGCTGTCGCCAAAATTCCCCACCTATGCTTTGCACCATAAAAGTTAATACACTAACAGCATTGTTTGCTGTTCTATTTTCATCGCCGAAATCCTCCAAACCAACTATTTTGTCGAGCGTTATATCGAAAACAAGGAATTTTTTCAGTGACATTTCATCACATGAAATTGAAACAAATTTTTGCTCTGACGTTAGGATTTTTACGCGGAATTCTAAGGCTTTCAAAGAAGTTGGATTAAAACCTGGATCTTTTGGCCAGTCTGAAACGTATCGACGAAGAACACGCTCAGAAGGCAAATGAAATTTTTCTTTCAAGTACCGATATGCGGACGGGGACAAGAAAAATATTCCTAATGCTAAATTTTTCACGTCGGTACCATACCTAAAGCCCTGGGGCACAACACCTACATTCTTTAAGCTGTTACGAACAATAACAGCTTCTTCTTGGGATAATTTTTTACAAATTTTGATTAACAAATCGTTCTCGGACCACGAATTCACTTTCTCTATTTCCAAAACCTTTTCCTTTAAAGACCTATTTTCTAGCTTCAATCTTTTACAATTCCTATTCGCTAATTCTAGCCTTCGCTTTAATTCGCGTATTGTTTCGCTATCTTTTATTCCCTGATCTGCTTCCACGTCATTCCTATCTTTTTGAATGAGATTCTTTTGAATCAAGCTAATATTGTCACTTACTCTGGGTAAATTTTGATCTGGAACCGCCGACCTCTTTAACTGCTTCCCGCTCCTCATTTCTTCCGAAAAGTGGCACTCGCAGGCGAACACATTTTTTCGAATTGACGTCGATGAAACTCCCAAGGCTGCTATCCAAGTTTGTCTCCTATCAAAATAACAGAAGGCAAATTAACATCAACGAAAGAAAAATATGTACAAATAGTAAGAAATTTCTTTTATTATTTCTTACCTTTCGCCATCGGTAACGTCGTTAGGAAATCCGTATAGATGCTTCGGGGACTTGCAGTCCAGAATACACCTCTTCGCCTTTGGCATCTTTCTCCTTTCTTCTGTAAATATAAGAATAAAAAACTCCAACTATATTAGATTTTATGTTTAATTTTAATTTCGCTTAAAAGCTATCGAGCTGAAACGCGTATTCACAAAATTCACTTTTCCAAGAAAATTTAAAAAAAACCGTAAACTGTTTTAGTGATGTCGCCCTTCTACAATTCATTTTTTGTTCAGTCCATAGAACAATAAACCGAGTACTTACAAATATTGTAACGAAAAACCGCAAACACAGCATATATTTCAAACAAAAAAATGTGATTTAAATCGTATCGTATTTATAAAAACATATAATTTCTGTGGAAATGAAATTGTATATTCTTTTCCTGAAAAATAAAACATTTTCCATCATTTCTAAACTATGGTTATGAAATACTTACTTCGCCACCTCATTTTAGTTACTTTATCACTAAAAATTTCGCATCAGCTGTTCTGTGTTGAAATCAAACATTGTTCCGAATCGGTCGTATTCGACGCATGAGTACTCTGCTTTAGCGTTGATGAAGAATATGAGGAAAATTTAACGTAAACATTAGTAATATTATATAAAAACCATATTTGAGTGCAAAATAAAATGAGTTCTTACAGAAAACCTTTGAGAAACATTCAAATAGATATAAGTCATAACAAACATTTTAAGGCATGTTACAAGATTTTGACATATTTGTTAGACCGGACCCGGAATTTCTCGGGGTCGTGCTACGTTTTTGATTTTTCCATAAGAATGCATGCAAAGGGGGCCTACTTCAATTCACCACACACATTTTTTGCCAAGTGCCAGATATAGTAATATATGGCCAATACGATGATTCGGGAAAATCCGAAGAAAGAAAAAGCAACAGAAACAAACTGCTCACTTGAAGCGGTCTCTCTAAATGTGCCTTAAGAATTCTTTTGTTTTGATTTAAATCAATTTGCCCTTAGTTCTTATTTTTTTTAATTGGTAAAAAATGCATGTATAACACATATTTCAAGAAATCGCCATAAAATGTTTATTTATTTAAGTTAACCTGCTTATATGTTTATATATCACGAAATCTGCCATATGCTGAAGTCTTTCGGCCAGTTGGGGAGGTGGAGGGAAGGGGCGCCGAAAATCTATTATGCACCGGGCGCCAGTTGGGCTCGCTACGCCACTGCCCTCTCTTCTCTCTTATCTATACGGTTGGGGAAGCTAGATTTCTCATTCTAGCTGTCCTGTTTTACCTCTAATATTTTTCTACTTGCTTGAAAAGTTCCCATTTTTCACACATTTCAGTCGCCTGCTGTAGGATTTGAACCCGAGCCCTTCGGATTGCTGAGCGAATACGCTACCCGTACGCCACGGAGAAATCTATTTCGCGTGGACTAAATATGTTACTTAAAGTCAAATGAAAACTATTTTACGTGTTTTTTATAGAAGTTTTTTAAATACGTGTGTAAAGAAATTTGTTCCTAAAGAATACGCATGCCTATTAAAGTCATGTTTGAATACGTCCGTACTAAAGTTTTGCTCTAAAATAACTACGGTCGTAGTATACTACGAATCGTTGTAAATTACACAACCGTAGTTTTCGCTCAGTGTATGCAAGTAGTAATTCCAAACAGCTCTTTAGAGCTATATAAAGCTCATATCGACAATATACACTTTGTAGCAACCCTGTAGTAAACGAGCGGTCAGTTTGCAAAATAGGACCCACCTTAGGTGAGACTGTTAGCAACTAGACCATAAAGACTATGGAGCACGTCTAACCTAAGGTCGACCTCTATAGGTATCACCGCTGACTGTTCCGTAAGAGATCGAGGGGCGGTGAGTTCATTTTTTTTGTACTCTTGCTGTGCGGTTGTTGTTGTCTGCTTTAAATTCGCATTCTGATCGACGTACCGTCAACAGTTGATTAGCGTAAAGGGTAAGACTCTCGCTCAGCAACCACGTAGATCGAAGTTCGATCCCTGGCTCGGTTGGACATTTTTTCTTCTTCTCTATTGCCTAAGGTTTTTTTTATGTTCATATTTTAATTAATTTTTTTTATTAGTTAATTAGTAATTCATATTTGAAATTTTTTAAAAGTATTTATTTTTCAATTGAAAAATTTTTGCTATGGAAAATTCTATTTTACTTCACAAAAACTTGAGCAACCAAAAACTCAAGTCAGCATTTTGATCAACATATTAATTTGCTTGTTTAGCGTAATGGTTAAGACGCCGACTTACCAACCCAAAGATCAGCGGTTCGAGGTTCGTTCGAGACGAGAAAATTAAAAAAAAACATTAATAATGAAAAATAAAAATAAATAAAACAAAAAATAAAAAATTAACAAAATTGTCAAATGACCTCCAAATCACCCAAAACATCTCACCATGGTACAGTGGTCTGAATCATGTTTTTTGTGGCATAAAGTCTAAAAATTAAGATAGAGCTTTGAAACTTGGTACATTTGCTAACAACATTATAAATGAATTTTGAAAAAAATTTTGGACGGATTGGATCACGTCTTCACATAGCCCCCATATAACCCCAAAATCAAATATCAGGTTTTTAAGTTTATTATTATACTACAATATTTACAGATGTTTACATATGCTACTCATCATCTAATTCTAATTCAATATCAAAATAATGAAGGTGTTGAGCATCTACATTGCCAGAAGATTCATCAAGACAATGTTCACTTGATTCAATGAAAGGTGACGTTTGTAACATCATTATAACTTCACTAGGTATTTCTTGTTTTTTGTAACGATTGTGTTTGTTACCGCTTAGACTGGAGAGAAACGGATCAGTGGAGTCCAATGCCCTGCAGAAAACGTCAGTGAGGTTGTTAATTCTAGAATTTTGTCTGGCATGCAACCTTCTATCGCTTTTGTAATATTTATTGCGGGCCTCCGACGCATTTTCACCCAGACAGCCAACCGGTAGAATTGATGTTTCGATTATGTCCGATTCATGAACCAATACCTTATGGACAGTTGGTGACATGGGATACCAGCTATACTTTGTGAAATACAAAATCGCCGTCTTTTCACAATATTCCCGAAATTTCGCAGGGTTTATTTGAAATTCGCAAGAGAGTGCTATTAAAATCATATGAAAATTATGAAGCAACTCAACATACAACTGCATCTCTGTGGTATTCTTATTCTTTTCCAACCAAATCGACAATAAGTTCTTACGACATAGCTGGACTTGCTCTGCAATATTCAAATTATTACGAGTTAGTGGAAACATGCGGGTAGCAATGTTAATATCATATGAAAGAGCAAACTTCAACGTATAATTAAGCATCAACATGTCCATTATCCCGCATTATCCCAACTACTTTTGCTCCACATAATACAAAACTTTTACTTTTTACTCTACCCAAAAAACTACGCCACATGAAAGCTTAAAACAACAAAGGCATTGAACACATACGTAAAATTCTTCATAACACAAAAATGTCTATACATTTAGCTATATTATCCATACTTGACTTTTAATTTTAAAGTCCGCCGGTTACAATCAATTCAAATTACAATTCAAACTTAATTTCAATTTCACAGCACGGAAGTTATACTTTTCACAAACAGCTGTTTTGATAGGGCTGCCATACGCCTACTGTACGGGGAAAAATTTTTTTTGGTGCATTTTCGGTATAAATGGGCATTTAACTAAATGGGCATATAATAAAATTTGCAAATATTTCGAGTCGAAATTTCGACTTTATGCAAAAAAAAAAACGCGATTCAGACCAGTGTGCATGGGTGAGTCTTACATGGACTACTCTCTTTCTAATGTAGGCCCCATGTTAAAGAGGTGAGTTGAATGCATGAAAGCATGATTCAAGAAAACAAGATAGCGCCATTTCGGGTACCGCTATTT
Source organism: Chlorops oryzae (assembly GCA_020466095.1). Taxonomy (NCBI): domain Eukaryota; kingdom Metazoa; phylum Arthropoda; class Insecta; order Diptera; family Chloropidae; genus Chlorops; species Chlorops oryzae. The sequence goes on from CM035806.1 coordinate 66,492,326, forward strand.
TGAAGCATTCTCTCAGAGAGCGAAAATGACGAAATACATAAAAGAGAGAGCGGCATTGTTGTTGTTTCCCATGCTATTCTACGACTTTTTATCTTAAAATCCCAATATTTCTTTTAATTTTTATTATTTATCATCAATTTTTGCATTAGTATCATATGTGGGCATGCTGCAGTATATTTGAAATGCAATAAGGGTTTCAGTAATCAGGAAAGCCTTACTGGTTACTGCAAAAAATTTCAGTAATCAGTAAAGGTTTACTGGTTACTGCAAAATATTTCAGTAATCAGTATAGCCTTACTGGTTACTGCAAAATATTTCAGTAGTTAGTAAATTTTACTGGTTACTAGTTACTGCTTGATTTATCTGACCATGTGTCCACTTTGGATTTCGGATCATTAATCTTAGCGGATGTTGAAATATTATCCGCCATTTCTAAAATTAAAAGCTCTACAAAACTAGATAGTGATGGGTTTTCTAGTACTCTGCTAAAAAATTGTGCCCTATCTATAGTTACGCCGTTGAAATTGATTTTTAAAAAATCTTTGTCATCTGGTGTTTTTATTGATGACTGGAAGAAAGCTCTTATAACACCGATTTTTAAATCGGGTAACAAAAATGATATTGCTAACTATAGACCAATCTCTAAACTTTCAGTTGTTAGTAGATTGTTAGAATCAATTGTTAAAAACAAAATGTTCTTTGCAGTAAAAAGCTATATATCACCATATCAACATGGCTTTGTTCCGGGCAGATCAACTGTGACTAATCTAACGGTTTTGGCTGAGTTTTGTATCTCTGCTTTTTCTCAAGGATCTCAAGTTGACGTAATATATACGGATTTTTCAAAGGCTTTCGACAAGGTAGCCCATTCTATTTTGTTAAATAAACGGATTTCATTCCAAATTTCTGAACTGGCTCAAAGCCTATCTTCATAATAGATTTTCTGCAGTATGCATTGATGATGTGAAATCAAAGCCCTTTGTAGCAACATCTGGTGTCCCCCAAGGCAGCATCCTGGGACCGTTGTTATTTATCATTTTCATAAATGATATAACTAAAGTTATTCTACGCTCGAGTTGTCTTCTGTTCGCTGATGACCAAAAAATCTTTAGTAAAATTAATGGCTTGGCAGACTCCTCAAACTAACAATCGGATCTTAATTACTTGCATACTTGGTGCGTTAAGAATCATTTGTTCCTAAATTTGGCAAAATGTGCATACACGATTTTTTCTAAATCAGATAACGTAATTCAAACTTCCTATGTCCTGGGTGGTTTCCAACTCATTCGCGTAGATGTTGTCAAGGATTTGGGTGTAGTCTTTGACAGGAAATTCACGTTTATCCAACATGTTAATTATATTGTTCCAAAAGCATACGCAATGCTTGCATTTGTTAGAAGGAACTCAACAAACTTTTCAGATCCTTATGTGCTTTTCAGACGTACAACGAAATCTCGGGATTTCAGAAAATTTTCGAACAAATTTGACATTTGAAATCCAGGCGATTTCAATTTTGTTCTGAAATCCCGAGATTTCGTTGTACGTCTGAAAAGCACATTACACTCCAAAAACGGAATTTAGGCAATCAGATTGAAAAAAAATATCTTATATAATTAGTTGGAAATCAATTATTTGATATTACATTAATAAAATTTAATACAATATATTAAATCTACATGTATTCGATCTCTCCGTGGCGTAGCGCATAGCCTACTTTTTACCAAAAAAACAAAACACTCTTGCCTGAAGGGGATTTGAACTCACCGACATCGGATTGTTAGACAATATCTCTTATTTTGGTTTTAAGAATTCCTTCTCAATTAAATTAAAAAAAAACAACTTTGAAATCACTCAAAGAAACACTAAAATAATATCAATTTACAATAAACTGATTTTAAACTAATTTAAAAGATATGCAGATACAAACAATTGACTTTGCCGTAAGACATCGCCATGTTAAAAAAGTTAGTTTTCTCTATGGAAAGAAGTCAGAGTTTAAATTAATTGTCACTTTAAATCAATCAGTTGTTCCATTAATTTAAAATTGAAATTCCTAAAGGGGCAATCTAAGAAATCTAAACGTTTATAGTTAGTGTTGCAACCTGTTATATAACTAAATATTTTATATCGTTCTAAAAATACCTCTAAATCTTCAGCTAGCATCACTGTTGGCTATTATCTGTAGAGCTATTATACACGTGGCGTTCTTTAACGCGCGTTTCGGCAATCGCGTGTCGAGTTTGCAGGATTGCGGTGTCCCGCCGCCCTACTAACTCGACACGCGAGTGAAGAAACGCGCGTTAAAAAAACTCTCGTGTATAACAGCACTAAAACGACACAATTTCACTTATTTCAAACTGAGTTTCAGTGTTACATGACAGAAAACGTACAAGCTAAAAAAAAAAGCTAAAAGCGAAAGAAGTTATTTTACGGCTAAAATCGCAAAATAAATTTCGAGCTATAAAAAAGCAAGAAGCTAAACTGTTTATTAAGCGGCTAAATTAAGAAATAAAAAGCTTAATATAACGGAATGCAAAGAAATTTAAACTCCAATTAATTCCTTCGGCTAGTACACAAGAGTGAAAAAAGAGCGGAGGAATTTGACATAGCGTTTTTTTTTTGTTTTAATTCTCGACAGATGGCGCTGAAGCGAAATTCTTCGCCATTTATTGGCCGAGTTGAATTAATTGCGAAGGAATTTTGACATAAACAGCTGATTCCACCGGCACAATATGGAGGAAGATTACACTGAGTGTGAATATTTGGACGAATTCAGTCAAGAACTTAAACCAAAAACAAGAAGAAATTGTAAAGCTTAATTTAACCTTAAAAATGATAAAATGACAACACTGGTGAAAATGCATTTCTTTTCCGGAGTCATTTTTTCATTCACATTCCTCCTTTTCAGCTCTTTAGTTTCTTATCAGAAACTACAACCGCTGCCATAGAAAATTTCATCCGCGTTTGAAATTGTCGTCCGCACTCAAAACGGGCAAACAAAAAATTAAATAGCAGCGCGCCGTGTGCGGGCAAAGTGCTGCACACGTACACGGGCTTGCAGCGCTGCATGATGCGCTGTGTGCGGGCCGCTTTAGAGGCCATTTAATGTTAAGACATTTCGATAATTAAACACGCTTTTTGTTCGCTAGGGACGCGCGGCGATGTAGTATGGTAGCGTTTTTCGTTCTTGCCCCTGCCTCGCTTGCCAGGGAAAATTTGTTTCATTATCGAAATGTCTTAACGTGTAAATACCGTGTAGAAGATTGGGGTAAATTGGGGCTCTAGCGAGTAGGTCCCGATTTCTACGATAAAATATTTATTTGCAAAGTCTTGAGCTTGTGGGCGAGAAGGGGAAGAGGAAGAGTGCAAACAATTTTGAGTACGGACTTTGTCGTACCTACAAAATCTGCTTTGCCCTTTTCGCTGACACCAATTTTTTGACGTTTTTTGCTGTCGATATTCATTTTGATACCTTAATATTTTATTTTTTGGAGCAATTGTTGCGCTTTCAATACAGTTTGACGTTTCTTTTTGTATTTTGTTTGCTTTGAGTGGCCGAAAGAAGCGTCGGTGAAATAATTTGCCAAATATATATTTGTACGTGGAAACGTATTCGCAAAGAGTAAAAGGTGAAAGAAAAATATTCGCAAATAAATATTTTATCGTGGAAATCAGGACTAGGCCTCGAGTATAGGAAAAAGAACCAGTGCACGAGTATAGATACCGAGAGTAGGGACCATAAATAACAATATATGTCACTCTCAGAGATATTGCGCGGGACATTTCGCCCCAGTTAGAAAAATATGTTACTCGGCAGGCAAAATAAGAGCGAGAGAGAAATACTGTTGGTGAGTACAGTAGTTTCGCTATATAAGAAACTCCTATATAACAAAAACCCGCTTTTTAAAGCTAGTACACAAAGGCAGGGGAATTTGACATTCCATATAAAAATGTAGGGGACAATTTCGTCGCGGAATGCAAAGAAATTTAAACTCCAATTAATTCCTTCGGCTAGTACACAAGAGTGAAAAAAGAGCGGAGGAATTTGACATAGCGTTTTTTTTTGTTTTAATTCTCGACAGATGGCGCTGAAGCGAAATTCTTCGCCATTAATTGGCCGAGTTGAATTAATTGCGAAGGAATTTTGACATAAACAGCTGATTCCACCGGCACAATATGGAGGAAGATTACACTGAGTGTGAATATTTGGACGAATTCAGTCAAGAACTTAAACCAAAAACAAGAAGAAATTGTAAAAGATTAGCAAATTTCAATGAAATCCAAATGAAAACCTTAATAGAGACCGTAAAGGCTCAACCTTGCATTTGGGACCTCAAATCCAAGGAACATTGCAACATAAACGCAATAAATCGTGCCTGGATTGTTGTTTCCGAAGCAGTTGGGAAAGCAGGTTGGTAACGCATAGCGATTGTGTTTTGTTTCAGTTATAGTAAATAATTTTTATTTATTAAGTGGAAGAATGCAAGATGGCATGGAAATCCTTACGGGAAGCGTACTGGTACCACGCGAGAGCTTCAAACAAAAAGAAAAGTGGTAGCGCAGGAGGAAAATCGTTGACGTCCCCTTCTTTTAATGATGACGTTGATGCATGGGAGTTTGCAATGGACTTGTCATTCTTAAAAGCGACAGTGTTAAAACGAAGGTAATTAATATTCCCTCTGTACTGCTGATAGAATTTTCATACATAACATTTTCGACTTTAAGAACTTTTCAATCCGTTGCAATTGAAAGTAATAGTTCCAGTGCTAGAACATCGTCTAACAAGGAAAACTATAGCTATGTAAGTATTTAGTTCACCCATAACCGTTTTCTGTGTATATCTTCCTAAATCTCTGGTTATTTTAGGATCAACCTGCACAAAAGAAATTCATGCAGGACAAAAATTCGGCAATTTTAAAAATTTTTGAAACCCAAAAGGATCTCCTTGCCTCGCACCAGTGGAAATGGTGCATAAACATTTTTGGACATATTTGGACGATCTCACTAAAGATTTAAGTCAACAAGAAATGCGTGACTTACAACAAAGCATTTTGCAAATGGTGTTTGTAAAAATAGCAAAGCATAAAAATGCAAAGTATTCCTTTTAGGATATAAGTTTTCAATATGGCTGTTAAAGAAAACTAATTTTTTTAAAAGAATTTTTTTTTACTAATGGGACCTGAATTTTTTACCCAATTTTTGTTGTTTTTTTAAATTTTAAGTGTTTTCTATAGCATAACTATACGCTGCCAGGAATTTGTAAAGCTTAAAAATAAATAAAAGAGAGAAAAGGTATTTTAACTTTTTTTAATGAATAATAGGTAATTTGAGATTTAAAAAAAAACCAATGATAACAAAAAGTTCACAGTAGTCCAGATAATTTGTTTTGCATGGGACAGAGCCTGATAGACTGCATAAGTAGTCTTTCAGCGCATTCCGTATAAATTTGGCATTTTCGCTCGTGCGGCCACTAGATTTCTTAAGCCTTCCCAGATCTGTACCCACAACCACATTGTTTTCATTTGTGGTACGATTATGCATATAATTTCCACTATCGTTGCTCATGAGAAAATTGTGCAGTAAGCAACATGCAGTCACAATTTTCTGCGCACGATCAGGTTTGCAGAACAGCTTTTTTTGCAGACATAGCCATCTCCAAGCTAAAGTTCCGATCGTGTGCTCAATACACATGCTGGCTCGACTAAGACGGTAATTGAAGATTCTCTCGTCATTGCTCAGAGCTTTGCCAGCATATGGTTTCATTATTCGCTTGCACAATGGAAAAGCGTCATCAGCAACAACAAAATAAGGAATATTTGTTCCACCTATGTCCCTGTTTTCCGGAAACTCAAGGCGGTCTTGTAAAATAACGCTGCCGAAATCTGAATTGCGGGAAACATTCGCATCGCTCTCGTTTCCGTAAGCACCGATGTCGAGATACGAAAATCTTGAGTCTGCGTCGCAAGTTGCCATTATAACATAACAATTGAAAAGAACCCCTATAAAATATTTTTTAGTTAGCTTTAAAATAATACTTCCTTTATAATAAATGCCTTGTAGTTAATGAAAAGACTGCCACTATTTGGTGGAGCTTTCATTACTACGTGTTTTCCGTCCACCGCGCCAACGCAATTAGGGAAATGAAATCTTTTCTCAAACTGCTCGGCTGCACACTTCATTTTACCTTCGTTCCATGTCTGAACTTGATCGGTAGACCATTTGCTATTGCATCGCAAACTTGGTCAATAATATTGCCAAAATGTTGTTTGCTGATGTGGCAGGAACTGCTGATGTGGCGTTGCAAGTCTCCCGAGGTAAGAAACCTAAAGGTAATCACTTTGTAGAATAAATCTATGTATATAGTCATTCCAAAACATACTCTAAGACCATTGCCAATTTAATCTTCGGATTAATCACGTCCTTTCGAATTACCTTCTTTGGTAAAAGGTGCGGCAAAGTTAAGTCATATAGCTTTTCGAACGTTGCTAAGCTTATATGGAAGTTCTCTTTAAACAAAGAACTATCCTTTGCCAGATCACCAAACTGAAAACGAAGTCGAATGAAACCAGAAGTTAGACAATTATAGCTTGACAGAACTTACAGCGGTGTTGAAACGTCCCTTGGAATCTCGTTCTTTGAGATAAGGGCTTACGTGATAGCTTCTCCTTTTTTTTGTAGGTGCGTCATCTAAATCACTTAACAAACACGTAATTAACGTGTTGTTAAGCGTTATCATACTTTTTCTACAATTGAAATATGTAAATTAGGTATTATTTTTTAATTTATAGAAAATACTTACATAGTTTCGTAACTCATTTTTTGCTTTGTGAAATTATATGCTTCATGTGCTTCGAACAGCTGATATATTTGTATTCAAATTTACCGCTTCTTGGTATCTGTCAATCTGACATTCATTCGCGGAAATAAAATTTATTGAGCCTCAATTCCGCCAATGAATTCCGCTGCCTTTGTGTACTAGCTTTTAGAAAGGAATCTCAGGGCACCAAATCCATTTATTTTAAGCTCTGTACAAAAATGCTTGTATTGTAGTGATTTAGATTGTAGGAGTATATGATTGCCCAGAATGCAACACTGCGTGTTGTAGTACTAATGATGACCGAAAAAATATATCGTAAGAATGCAACCATGTACAAGTAACCATAAGAAACCATAAGTAACCATAAGTAAATAGAATAGATTAAGCCGGTACTGTGTAAAAACCGAAACATCACTTGTTCTTGGATTTTGCAAAGAAGCGAAGCGCAACTTATTGGCGGACAAATAAAATTCGTTTTAAATCTAAAACATAAGGCTTCTGAAACTTTTATCACACATTATACCATCAGGTGTTGGGTGCACCTTAAGAAAACATAGTAAGCTTGTGAGAAAACCCAGGGATTTCAACGATATGAGCCGATTAAAAGATGGACACGCGCTCGCCGAGGCAAGCGATAACGGATGAGCTTATCGCGATAGGCATTCCATTCCCGGAATCAGCTACGTTGAACGACTTACGTGTACTTTATAATAACGTTACTCAACAAATATACAAAGACCTCACCTACGCTGCTGAAGATCATACCGATGGAAGAATTTCATCGAATAGGAAGGAAAATTTTCCCGTAGCCACATCCGCTGCCACCGCCGACGCCGCTATCGATTCTGCCGCCAAAAATGCTGACGCTGCTGTTTCCGTTATGTGGGCCAACGAAAATACCGACCCTGCTGCTACTGTCTATGAAACTGCCGACAATCATGATGGGAAGCCCAATTGTGTAACTGCCGTGACCAATGGAACTGTAAGTGGCGCAACGTGAATTACTCGTATAAGTGCACCGCGTTGGAAGAATAATCCGCTGTGTGTGCGGTTAATAAAGCATATGATGACCATGGTGCTACCCTTCCGTTATAAATGAAAGGTAATGGAGCGCAAGAAACAAATTCCGCCGCCTCTGTCAATTATAATGGTAATCAATGTTCGACCGAAAGCTCCGATGAAGAAGAACTGAAGAAGCTGAAAATACGTTTGGAAATGATGTAGCTGCAGAAAGAACTTCAGGCCATCGAAGACAGTATCCGAGTGCCACGCAGACATATTGATGTCGCTGACCTAGAAGCCGCCGTACCGATATTCTCGGATGATGACCATCACGATATTATTAAATGGTTTCTACAATTCAAAGACCACGCAGACTCGTTCGGATACACAGAAAAAGATAAGAGTATTGGGGTAAGACGCCGACTAGCAGGAACTGCAAAAACATTTATCGACAATGCTGGACTGCTCTCTTACGAGGAAATAAAAACAAAGATGGTGAAAGTCTTTAATCGAGTGACGTCCAGACAGGAAATGTATAGACTGCTGGGATCGCGTAAGATTAAGGCAAGCGAATCATGCTTGACGTATATAGTGTCAATGCAAGCCATTGCCGGTAGATCTGACATCGCTGAAGATGAGTTGGCCGACATCATTGTAGATGGATTGAATGACGGAAGCAGTGCTGTTGCATATTTATATGGTGCGGATACGTTGGACGAATTGATAAGACGCAGCGACCCCTACGAGCAGCGTCGTCAGAATGTGCGTAAGCAGCCTTTAAAACCAATCAATAAGACGGAGGGACCTGATGCTAAACGAGATGAGGGAATAATAAGATGCTTCAACTGTTCGCAATTTGGTCACTACCAAAGTGCATGCCCGAAACCAAAACGACCACCTAATTCGTGTTTTATCTGTGCTGAGGTGAGCCACTTCCATCGAGATTGTCCGAAGAAGAGGAACTACGCTGCTGAAATGACTGATGCCCAGAACGAAAATCAAAGTATTATAAGCAATTTGTTTGTTTTGCCAGACGAAGAAGCAATCGTACCATTATTAATAGGACGCGACCTATTATCTAAATTTAAACTGAAGTTATGCAAAAGTGTTATCAAATATAAAAAGAACGACTTAATGGAACTCCGTTTAAGAATGCGAATAACGACCCAATGAAGAAAATAGTCAGTGCGCTTACGTCCTTTAATTTATTCATAGCTCCGCAGAATAATCCCGAAATGTCAGCCATATTTGCAAGTTCCAGTCAATTAGGAATTAGAAATATAACATATACATATGTACGACCGCAGCCACCAAAGAAATTGATGTTGATAGCCAACTTTATTAAACAAGTGCATTTTTAGTAAAGAAGCTAATAAAAGATACCTATCTCAATGAGGGTAGTTTTGAAAAAGAGGTCATTGACTACTGTATGCAGATTAAATTAACAAATGATACGCCAGTTTGTAGCGTTCCGCGTAGACTTTCATATCGCGAAAAAAAAAGTCCAAACGAAGCTTGACGAACTAACTTGACTAGACTAAGTGATTCCCCTTACGCCTTCCCAATAGTACTGGTTAAGAAAAAGGATGGGAACTTAAGAATGTGCATAGATTCTCGTGCGTTGAATAAGATTACATTAAAGGATAACTACCCGCTTATTGCCGCTAATTGAGGACTACTTAGACCATTTGGGCAATAAAAACGATTTTTCTACTCTAGACCTAAAGAATAGCTTTCAGCAAATACCGATGCACTGTGAATCGATTAAATATACAGCATTCGTTACCCCACTAGGTCAATATGAATATTGCTACATGCCTTTTGGACTCAAGAACGCAGGAGCAGTGTTTCAGAGATTTATTAACAAAGTGTTAAGGAAATTTATTGACGAAAAGAAAATTGTGGTCTATGTCGACGATGTAAACATAGCTACAAAGTCTTTTAAAGAGCATTTGAAAATTTTAGGAGAAATATTGAAGACACTTAATAAATATGGACTAAAGTAAACCTAAAAAAGTGTAAGTTTGCTATATGCCTTTTGGACTCAAGAACGCAGAAGCAGTGTTTCAGAGATTTATTAACAAAGTGTTAAGGAAATTTATTGACGAAAGGAAAATTGTGGTCCATCTCGACGATGTAAACATAGCTACAAAGTCTTTTAAAGAGCATTTGAAAACTTTAGGAGAAATATTGACGACACTTAATAAATATGGACTAAAGTTAAACCTAAAACAGTGTAAGTTTGCGTATAAAGAGTATCAAAGCATGACGAGTGGTAGGCAAATAGTTCGTTTCAGGGTATTTTATTTAATTAATAAAAAAAATGTACTGTTTAACATGAACGGTTTTTAACACAAATTGGGGTTTAATTTTAAAAACTCAGTCAATCAAATATTCCGATCGCGGAGGACGTTTAATTCGCATGACTGCTACACGCTCACTGCCTCTTCTCTCTAAATTAGCGTTGCCACCCGATGTTGCTATTCATCGCCGTTTACAGCGACGATGCTGACAGCTCGGCCAATTCTGAGTCAATGTCGTCCTCGACATCATCCAGATCGGGAGGACTGCTACACCAAGGTTTCATATTATCAGAGCTGAAAATAGAAGAGAATTTCTTGGACGTGATACTCATCCCCAGTACGTCTTCGATCAGGTAACGATCGTTTCCTAGGACTCGAGGAACCATGTACGGCCCTCGGTATTTCCGGGACTCGGCAGTGGATACCGGTTCGTTCGCTATCTCGAGGAGATCGTCAACGGTGAACTGAGTGGGTTTTTGATGCTTTTGATCGAACCGAAGCTTCCACTTTTCCCGCTCCTTCTCAATATTATGTAGCGCCAAGTTTGTTTTGTCGAAAAGTGTTTCCTCGTCGTCCAGAGGTTTCTCCTGATTTATGGCAGAAACAAGCTTATTTCTGTAAAAATCTCGTGGCTTGAAATCGAAAAGTAGTTCGTTTGGGCAAAATCCGCTGGTGGAATTTCGTTGAGAATTCACAGCCCACTGAAGCTGGTGCAAGTTTTGGTCCCATTCTCGTGGATCAGCAGATAGAGTACGCAATTACGAAAAGATAGTTTTATTTGCGCGTTCCACCTGGCCGTTCGCTCGCGGGGTACGAAATGCATTCTTTATATGGGTGATCATAGTTTCCTCGCAATATGTCTCAAACGCTTTTCAGGTAAACGCTGTGCCCCTGTCCGTCACGATTCGACTCGGAATCCCAAAATAGCTTGTGAGTTCGTTGAGCATTTTCAGGACGTGTGATGTTTTGGTATCCGGAACCGCTTTGACCACCAAGAACTTTGTGAATGCATCAGATACTGCGATGATATACATGTTCCTTTTTTTACTTTTTACGAAGAGACCCAAATGATCCATACGTATCTGAGCAAACGGTACTGGTTTAATTTCACCATTGTGCATTGTTCCTTCCTCACTTCCACCTTTGGCCGTATTGTAGCAACATTCCGTACATGCTGATAAGTATAAAATTTTTCACATATTTCCGTATTCGAGGAAACCAAAATCGTTTTGTTATCCTTTCAATGGTCTTTTCTACGCCAAAACGTTCGGAGTCGTCATGAGTGCTTTTAGCGATGCGCCACCTAATGGATTTTGGCACCACCGGCCGAAGTCCTTTCTCGGTGATTGGATATAAACGGTTATTTTCGATGCGATAGTCGTTTTCTATTTGTTTTCGTTAGTTCGAGGGTTTTTTCTTGGAGTACATCAATAAAATTCTTTATCGACGCGTCCTGCAGTTGCATGGTCAAAATCCAGTCATCGCCACACGGTTGTATATTGGCGAAAAAACCAGCTAGTTCAGGCTCTTTCGATGGATCGGCGGGCATCAACGTGGCTCAATCGATTCCCTGGACGATGTATTAGCTCAAAGTCGTATTCTTGTAGCTTCATAATCCATCGGGCTATCTTCGGTAGAGGTTCATTGTTTGCCTTAGCTCGTGTTATCGCTGCACAGTCCGTGACGATCTTAACCCGGTAGCGCCTAGCGATGCCATATGTCATCACTAAAAAAGTTCGTGTTTTGTCATCAAAACTTCAAAACCGGTTCATATTTTATTTTAGTTTTAATATTTCTTTTTTTCAATTCAGGCGCTACCGGGTTAAAATGTTTTCCCAACAGATATACACGAAATCTATCCAATGTCTCGACAACTGCAAGTAGCTTCAGTTCATAGCTATGGCATTTCGTCTCGTTCTCACTGCAATGTCGGCTGTAATAAAATACCGGGCGCCCTGCCTGTTCGTCTTAGGATTGCAATAGAACGCCTGCTAGGCCCATGCTACTGGCGTCGCAATGCACCTCGTGCTTTGCATTCGGATTATAAAGAGCTAACACGGGCTTAGAACAAATAAGGTCGATTAGTTTCGTAAACGCCATTTGCTGTGACTCACCCCAAGAGAATTTATTTTCTTCCGATTTGCGTAGCAATAACGTCAGAGGTCTCGATATTGTAGAATAATTCTCCACGAATTTTCTTAAAAATTCTGTCAATCCCAGAAATCGACGGATTTCCGTTAGTGGGCGTTTTAAAATTCCTTATGACATTGACTCTTTCATCGCCCGGAGAAATTCCATTTTTGTTCACAATATGTCCGAGATAGGTCATCTCTTCGACCCAAAAATTGCACTTATCCCTTCGCAGAGTCAGTCCGGAATTGTGCAAAAATCCGAAGAACTTTCGAAGTCTCATGATTCCCTCCTGCTTTGTTTTGCTTGGAATGATCACGTCGTCCAAATACACTAATATTCCTCCAGGATTCATTTGTTTGGCTACTTTAATCATGATCGACTGGAATACAAATGGAGCATTTACCAGTCCAAAAGGCATACGGCAAAATTCGTACTGGCCGTCTGTAATGAACGCTGTGTATTTTCTGGAAGATTCTGCTTCAAAAATTTGATGATAGCCCATTCGCAAATCCCAAATGGTGAAATATTTGTTTCCGAACAATTGCGCCAGATGTTCTTCAATAATAGGTATCGGGAACGACATATTTTCCGTAACCTGGTTAAGTCGGCGGTAGTCCACGCAAAGACGGTGCTCGCCTTTCTTCTTTTCTATCAGCACGACCCCTGATGAGTATAGTGAACACGATGGACGAATTATATCCGCATGCAGTAGCTCGCCGATTATTTTATTCACTACTGCTCGCTTGGCGAAAGGAATGCGGTACGGCTTCACACAAAAAGGGTTTTCTGACGTAAGAGTAATAACCATTTCATCGACATTGCACTTTCCTAGTTGCATTGTGTTTTCGGCGAAATGGCCCTTAAACTCTTCCAATAGTTCGATCAGCTGTTGATCCTCATCGATTTCGTTATTTACGTTGGCTTCGTTGTTTTCTTTGGATGGATGTTCGCTACCATCCGAAATCCAACATTCCGTCCCCTGTATAATTAAGCGTTTTCCCTCTCTACATATAACGTAATGTCCGAGCAATATATTCTCCACGATAAACTCGTCCGGCACAATTAACAGCGCTGAATCGAAACAATTTCCGTTGATGAAAATCTTTGCATGAATTTGTTTCGTAGTCTCGTACACTCCTCCTGCAAATCCTTTAAGCACAACTCGGCAGCCAACAGTGTTTTCAGAAAATGTTTTTCGGATCAGGCCGCTTCCTGGGTCAATAAAAGCATTTGATTTGATTCCATTTATGACGATAATTTTCTTAACTTCTTCGCGAGAGACGTCGACATTTATTTAATTTATCTTTGGGTCCTTCTCTTGCTTCATTTTAGGACATTCGGCTGTCGGGTGCGTTGTTCGTTGGCACAAAGAACATCTTTCCTTCTTTTGAGGCGACGGGCAATCCTTCGAAAAATGTCCAAGCTCTGAACAATTATAACATCTAATATTTTTATTTTTGGTATCTTCAGTCGCTTTTTAGTTTTGTTGCGTAGGTTTCTTATTGTTTTTCGGGTCACTGTGGTTACTTTTGAGGTCGTTGTAACTACAGTATGCGTGGATATCTCGTAGCAGCTGCACACACGTAACATAATCGTTCGAAACTTTTTTTTTTTTTTAATCTGAATCGTTAATCCCATTTACAATGTAATTGACGATTTCGTTTTCAGGTATATCCGCGTTTGTGCCCATGGCTAACATTTAAAAAAAAAATTCCTGTGGAGTCTCATTCCATGAACGCTTCGTACGGCTCATCAATATATGAGTATCTGCTTCATTTGTCGTCGACGGGAAATCCCGCAAAAACCGATTTACAAAATGCGGTCATTGCATAAAGGTTTCATTTAACGAGTCCCTCCAGTATTTTGCTGGACCCACCATTTTCTGCTGCACTGCGAAAATAAGTGCCTCCTCACTTTAACCATATGCTCTGAGCAGCATTTCTACACGTTTTACGATCTGTTGCGACGAAAGCAATTCTTTCATTGAAAAGGTAATAAGGCAATTATATCGCTTACGGTTCCAAAAGGACGATGTAAACTATTGTGGTTATCGTTTTCTACATTATCGTTGTTTAGATTTTCGTTGTATACATTTCTCGATGACAATGTATGTGTGGGATTGAAATGGCAGGTCTGGAATGGTCTGTGATATGGTGTTGCAAATATCTCACGGTTACTCGGTACTCTTGGCGCTTGAGGCGAATTTATGCATAATCGATTCGGAGCCGTTTGGAATCGATTATTAGCCATTTGAAATCCATAAGTAGCGGCTTGCGATCCATTAGAAGCCGTTTGCGATCCATCAAGAGCCGTTTGCCATCCATTAGGAGCCGTTTGTTATCCATTAGGAGCCGTTTGCAAGGTTGCATTTGATGTCGAACTTATGTTTTTTAATGCTGTTGGTTACCTTCTACCATCTTTTCAAATCGATCCAGACGATTCCCGAAGTCCACAGAGGTCTCCACCTGCTTTTCTCCAGATGCTTGAATGTGGTTCTCCAACGGTTGAATTACATATTCTCGTTTTCCCGGTGTTGGCAATCCCAGCTCTTTGCAGCGTTTCTGCAAATCCTTCTGTTCGTTCTTCGCCGTGGCCGCTGCGCAGCCGAGCCTTTAATCCACGGCGAACGAATCGTCCTAACGATTACTCCTTATTTTTTCTACAGCGCTAGCTCGTCTAAAAGCTCTTTCCCAATACGAAAGAGAGAGGAAAAGTAGAATGCGTCTGCAGTCTTCGACCGATTCGGCTTCAACACGCACAACACCAAAAATTTATTAAAATTGAAAAACAAAAAAAAAAAAAAAAAAAAAAAAAATCAATCGCCACGAAGGCCGAGTTTATGTTAATAAAACAAAAAAAACCGCAGTTTTTTTATCCAAAAAAAAAAGAATAGTGAGTAAGGCGCCAAGACGGCAAAAGTTTTAGTTTTAATGTGAAATCCATAATCGAACAAAATTCGGAATTTCTCATCATTAACAATAAATAATCGTTCGTTGTAAAATCAAACCAACAAAAAAAAACCAAAAATCTTCTTTAAACGAATTATCGCGGCGCGTAAACCCAATTCAACTCGAGAAAGATTTCAGCGTCTTCGTCTCCAGCCTGACAGGTACGTCTCTTTTCATTGTTGTCCCTCACATTAACATTTGGCGATCCCGTGCCAGGAGCCTGAAATCAGGTTCTGGAGGACCAATTTTGCGAGAAGTGGAAAAGTCCGCCACGTGCATTACGCCTCTGATCTTCATTCGCCCTGTTGCAGTTTCAAGGGCACTGACTAACGGTCAAAGCGAATGCAGCGTATCACGCAATAGACGCGTGGACAATCCCTCTCCCTTCAGCTTCAATATTTGCAGGGCTAGCGCACCCGTGCCATTTGGCGTAAACGGTAGTCTACATATGTACATGCATAACGAGAACACATTGTCAGTCATATTCATTGCGTAGGTTAGTTTCGCCACAGTGTGTCGAAAGTTGCTACCGATTTCTGGAGCACTAACAAGCGCACATCGAACATCGAACTTCGAGCATATACTGATCGAGCATTCTCGAAACAAGCGCAACAATATTTTCGCAGAGTGGTGTATGTCAACTCGTTGTTTGACAGTCGGTAAGGTAGTTGTGCATATACACATACAACATCACCTAGGTACATGCTTTGATGTTTTGCGCTCTGCTGACAGGGCGTACATGAAAGTCTTTTGACGAAATTTGAAATTCCTATGAAAATTTTCCGAATAAAAAAATTTTATTTGAATATATTGCGCCTTTATTGAGTCTATTGGAACGATTTGATTTTCTTTCTTTGAATTTGGGTGTGAGTTTGTGGGGGTGTTGCGAAGGTCATATTTCAGGAGCGCTACGGTCGGCATTGGTCGCGCATATTTTGCTGCGACTGCCTCCTATTCTAATTTACAGTGCAACGTAGAGCAATTATTTATTCTCTGCCACGGTTGGTTATATTTCTATTTGAAGCAGCCTACTAGGCCATAGCATCAAATGTGTTTGAAATTCAAACGAATTTACTTTTCTAAACACACTCTGCTTAATCCTAAATACAAGCGAAGAGCAAAGCCAGTAGATGCAAACGCATAACGAAAACAAATCCAAAATCAGTTCTGATTTGCTCTGAGAGGATTTGTATTTATTCGCATTTGTGCAAAGCAAAGAGAGCAAACTAAATTTCGTGAGAAGTAAAGCCAACAAGAAACGGGAAGAGTATTTGGAGGCTTTATCAAAGCGTTTGTAACGTTTGTTATTTTCAAAGCGTTAGCATAGCTTTATATAGCTTTATATAACTATAAATAGCTATATATGTAGCTATTAATAGCTACATATGTGGCTACGAAAAGCTATGAATAGAAACAAATTCAACAAATTATTAGGTGTAGTAAAAAGAAATCCATTATTTTTCCAATAGATGGCGTTATTTATCTGCATCTCGCGTTGTATAAGTCCGATCGTGTTCCGCTAGGGGGCATTAGAAAGATGACAGTTCCTACTAAAAAAGCTTTTTTGACACTTTTTTGATTGATTGATTCAGTTTTGTTTGAGAGCTTGTCAAAGATGGACATCAGCAAAGAGAAAATTCGCTACATTTTACAGTTTTTCTTCGATAAGGGAGAAAACGCAAGCCAGGCGGCTGAAAATGTGAATAGCGTTTATGGACCTGATACTGTAACAGCCAATCATGCGCAATTTTGGTTTCGTCGATTCGGTTCCGGTAACTTCGATGTCAAGGATGCACCACGCACTGGAAGGCCAATTTTCGAAAATGTCGATAAAATCATGGAAATTATCGAGTCCGACCGTCATGTTAGCACTGTTTCGATTGCAAAAGAGCTAAAGATTGCACAAAAAACCGTTTGGAACCATTTGAATAAGGCTGGATACACAAAGAAGCTCGATGTATGGGTGCCACACGAGTTAACGAAAAAAAAATCTCATAGACCGAATTTCCATCTGCGAATCGCTGCTGAACCGCAACAAAATCGACCCATTTCTGAAGCGGTTGGTGACTGGTGATGAAAAGTGGGTCACTTACGACAACGTCAAGCGAAAACGGTCGTGGTCGAAACACGGTGAACCGGCGGAAACGGTGGCCAAGCCAGGATTGACGGCCAGGAAGGTTTTGCTGTGTGTTTGGTGGGATTGGCAGGGAATTATCTACTATGAGCTGCTCCCATACGGCAAAACTCTTAACTCGGAACTCTACTGTCAACAATTGGACCGTCTGAAGGAAGCAATCGCCCATAAGCGGCCAGCTTTGGCCAATAGGAGAGGAATTGTGTTCCATCAGGACAACGCCAGGCCACACACATCGATAGTGACTCGCCAGAAGCTCCGGGAGTTTGGTTGGGAGGTTCTTCTGCATCCACCTTATAGTCCGGACCTGGCACCAAGTGATTACCATCTGTTCCTGTCCATGGCGAACAATTTTGCTGGTGAAACATTCGCTTCAAGAGAGGCTTCTGAAATTCGACTGTCTCAATTTTTTGCTAATAGGAACGAGGGCTTCTATGAGAGAGGCATAATGAAATTACCTTTAAAATGGCAACAAGTTATCGAACAAAACGGCGCATATTTGACCTAAATCGGGTCATTCTAACTATCTTAAATAAAGCCCTCAATTTAATGCAAAAATAATGGATTTCTTTTTACTACACCTAATATAAGCAAACTGCTCAAACACCAACAGCAATAAATGCGAGAGTTTGTATTTACTCTGTCTTATTCTCTCAGCTATTTAACTTTGTTTGTGTTATACCGATCTCATGCCGGAGTTTATTGGATTTGTTTTGCGTTTCCATTTGCTTTGTTTTGTGTTTGTGAGAGGAAACGGAATAAAGCAAATTGTCGAAAAAAGAGAGTAATTTGAAGAGTTTGTAATAGGTATTTATGCTACGGCCTACAGCCTACCTACTTGTTGAATGTGATTGATTGTTAAGTTGATCACGAGAAGTCGACCCATCACAGCGCCCTACGACTGGTCTTGCCGCATCCTGGCATAATTTGCGCAAATAATTCCTGTACAGCGAAGTCGAAGATTCATTGCGTTGAAGAGAAAATAATACGAGCGTCGGCGAGTATTTTGTAAAGTTTATTACAACAACATCTAACTATTTATCTGTTTCTTTTTCTGAACTTCTTGTGGAGCCCGAGTCAACTTATTTTACAGCGGCATGTCCTACAATAGGCAAATCAACCGAGCGGTGGAGCAACTTAAGAGCTTCTGCGATGCAGTTATGAAGTGTGACCCCCTTAATCAGACGGAATCCCTACTGGAAATCAAAATTGAAGAACTTTGTTCTTGTTGGCAGCGGGTCGACCAAGCTTTCAACGCTGCTAGTGCTCATGATGAATGGTCTGAGGAGGTCGCCTCACTCGCTCAGGATACATACACTAGTGAGCAAAATGATGAGACCACCCATATTTTTTGATGCACAGTGTTATGGAGAGCAAAAATTTATTAAGTGAGTAAGAGGAAAGGAAGAATACTAAAAACAGTTGCTTATATACCAACAACAACAATATTGTATTTTGTTTTGTTAACATTTTGCTCATTTGTTTACTTTTTTGCATGAGCAAAAAGATGAGACCACGTTGTTAATTTTTAGTCATACTGCAGTTTTCGGTAGTTTAACGAGTAAAACCAATAGGATTTTTTTGAAATTATAGAAAAATAAAAATATGGGAGGGGGAAAGCAGTTAACGGAGCGAGAAAAAGGACACATTCTGGCTTTACATGAGACCGGACTGTCATCTAGACAAATAGCCATAAGAATTAATCGGTCAAAAACTGTTGTGCTTAATTTTTTAAAAAAGGGTGAAGAATATGGAAATTACAAGAACTGTGGACGAAAGCCCAAGCTTACTTCCAGAGAAAAAATACGTATAGTGGCACATGCGAGTAACACAATGACAAGTGCCAATGAAATAATTGGGACTTGCCAACTAAATGTGTCTCGTTTTACGGTGTACAGAGCTTTAAAGCAGTCTGGAGTTATTAAAAGACAGCGAATGAAAGCTGCACCGAAACTAAAGAATAACCACAAAACTGCACGGGTTAGTTTTGGAAAAAAAATATGGCCACGGATTGGACCAATGTAGGTTTATTTTGTTTTCTTCAAATATGTTATTTTTATGATAACTGTTTTTTCAGATAATTTTTTCTGATGAGAAAAAATTTAATTTGGACGGTCCTGATATTTTCAGCTTTTACTGGAGGGATCTACGAAAGGAACCGAGATATTTCTCTAAGAGAAACTTTGGTGGAGGTTCGTTAATGGTTTGGGGAGGATTTTGTGCCAAAGGCACTCTGGAGCTGGCCTTTCCAAGCTGTCGGATGAATTCATCTGAATACATAGACGTGTTGAGAATGAACTTGTTACCCTTTTTAAGTCAAAACAACGAAAAAAATTACTTTTTCCAACAAGACAATGCGTCTATTCATTGCAGTAAGCAAACAATATCTTGGCTTTCTTCGCAAAATGTCGAGTATTTGGACTGGCCAGCATGCTCACCGGACTTAAATCCAATAGAGAATGTTTGGGGTATTCTAGTAACAAAAATTTATTGCAACAACAAGCAATACAATAGTCTGGCAGACCTTAAAATAGCTGTAATAGAGGCCTGGGACTCTTTGGAAAAGGCAGGCCTAGAAAGTCTGATAGGCAGTATGCCTGACCGCATTTTTGAGGTCATCCAAAACAAAGGAGCCTCTACACATTACTAAAAATTCTTTTAAATTTATATTTTGTTGTTTTTTTAAGAATAAAAAGTTTGTTTTTTGAATTTAAACTCCTGGTCTCATCTTTTTGCTCATACAAAAAAGTAAACAAATGAGAAAAATGATAACAAAACAAAATACAATATTGTTGTTGTTGGTATATAAGCAACTGTTTTTAGTGTTCTTCCTTTACTCATACTCACTTAATAAACTTTTGCTCTCCATAACACTGTGCATCAAAAAATATGGGTGGTCTCATCGTTTTGCTCACTAGTGTATAGCGAATGCCGCGATCTTCAAATGATAGCTCGGGCTCAGCTTAAAGACCTGTTACGGATCCATTCACAACATCAGCAACCGCTTTCCAGCACACATGCGCCTCCACACTTCTCCGAAGCGACCACATACGATCAGTCTGTTAAGGTGCCTCCCTGCGATGTAGCGATCTTTTCCGGAGGATACAATGAATGGCCAGCATTTCGTGATATGTTCACAGGGATATATGTGAACAATCGAAGGCTGCCACCTGTGCAGAAGCTCTATCATCTTCACAGCAAGACGACGGGTGCGGCAGGAGCGATAGTTCGAGGTTACCCACTTTGTGGAGCAAATTTCGTGCATGCTTGGGAAGCGCTCAAGGCGCGTTACGAAAATAAACGCCTCCTAATCGACCACCAGCTGAAAACCCTGTTTGATCTGCCAGCTATCGAAGAAGAAACCAGCGAAGGGATTCTTCGAATACAAAACACTGTCAACGAGTGCATCACGATGATGAAGAACCAAGGAGTTGTCGATTTTTGGGATGCTATGTTAGTACATTTCTGCTCCAGTTGCTTGCCGTCTCCTACGATTGCGCATTGGGAGCAATCACTTTCATCGCATCGAGAGCTTCCAACTTGGAGACAGATGAACGATTTTCTGAGCAACAGATACGAAGTCGTCGAGCGCCTTTCCAGCTTCACTAAGGCCAAGGCGCAAGTTCTAACGTCGAAACCATCGACTTCGTCAACGAACGCATTCCATGCACAAGAGCAGACCGCTGGATCGTGCTTTTTATCTCATCTTTTAGCTCATCCTTTACGGCAGTGTGCCCAATTTCTAAACATGCCGGTCGCAGAACGTTTCAAGGTTGCAACAAAATCCAAGCGCTGCCTCAACTGTCTTGCTACTAAGCATCAGAATTCCAAATGTCCGAGTTACTTCAACTGTGCGAAGTGCCAACAACGCCACCATACTTTGCTGCATTTTCCGAATGCTGCCGCAACACCGGATAGCCAAGTTTCTTCACCCCCATTGACATCTCCCCCGGAGATGGGTTCGTCCCCTAAGAGCCAACCGGCGCATATGTAGTTTTGCGCAATCGAAGACTTCGAATGCCGTGAGCGCTCCTACTCCTTTTACGTCACAAGCACACGCACACGTCTCCGTCAGTCACACCCAGGTGCTTTTGCCGACGGCCATCGCACATATTGTACATAATGGAGAAAGATTTTTGGTGCGAGCACTCTTAGATCAGGGCTCGCAAAGGACTTTTATCACTGAGCGGATGCAGCTGCAGTTGCAGCTTCCAACAAACCCCAAAGTATGCAATGTGTCCGGCATGGGCGGCCAATGCACTCAAATTTCAAAAAAGGAGTGCACCATCATGCTCGCATCGCCTCGTTCCACGTTTGAGGAAGAGATTGACGCAGTGGTGCTGCCAAAATTGACAAATTGGCTTCCAGCCAAAAGGGTATCCGATTTGGATCCCCAAGAAACTTCATCGCTTGAACCGCCGATCCACATTTTACACGTCCGGGCCGCATCGACATGGTCATCGGCTCCGACATCATGCCAAAATTATTGCGACCTGGTGTTAAAATGCATGTAGGAGGAAGCCTCATAGCACAAAACTCAGTGTTCGGGTGGTATTTGAGTGGGCCTATCGCCAGCGAATCCACCGAAGCGTTAACGACGCGGGTCTCCACCGGAGACGCCAACGAGTCCCTCCCCGAGCTGCTCAAATCGTTTTGGGAACAAGAAGAAGTCCCTAGTTCCCCTCCACCTCTTCCAGAGGACATCTATTGTGAAGAGCTGTATGCTCAAACCACTGTCCGAAATTGCGATGGTATGTTAGATACATTGTCCGTCTGCCATTCAAGATCGATTTTTCTAAATCCGCCCTCCGCTTAGGGTCATAACGGTTCGGAGCGCTGACGCAATACAAAAGCCTGGAAAAAAGGCTTGCGCGGCAGCCACTTATGCGTGATATCTTTAATTCAGTGTTGTCTGAATATTTAACATACGATCATATGGGGTTATGTCCTAATTTTGAAATCATGCGTGAAAATAATTTTTTCTCTTTTTATCTTCTCCATCATGCTGTAATGAAGCCAGAGAGTACGTCTACCAAAGTGCGCGTCGTCTTCAACGCCTCTCAGAAAACCTCGTCCTCGTTATCACTGAACGA
This sequence comes from Chlorops oryzae, assembly GCA_020466095.1. NCBI lineage: Eukaryota > Metazoa > Arthropoda > Insecta > Diptera > Chloropidae > Chlorops > Chlorops oryzae. The sequence continues at coordinate 66,514,756 of CM035806.1, forward strand.
TGTGCTCCATGTTGGACCGGTACTACAAACGGATTTGGTCATCCTGCTCCTCAACCGGCGCCTTTATCGTTTCGTGTTCAATGGGGACATCGAAAAGATGTATCGACAAATCCTGGTGCACGAAGATGATCGAGCATTTCAGCGCATCCTATTTCGCGAAGAAGAGACGGGACCGGTCAGGGACTATGAATTGAAAACCGTGACGTTTGGAGTCAATTGTGCTCCATTTTTGGCTATTCGAACGCTACATCAACTGGCAGACGACTCGGCTCACGACGCTCCCCAAGCGGCATTAATTTTGAAAAATGAAACATACGTCGACGACGTTCTGTCAGGTGGCCATACACTCGAAGCGGCCTGCGCAGCAAAAACGCAACTCATTCCCACGCTCGGCTCCGCGGGATTTCCGTTAAGGAAGATGACCGCGAACCATGCCGGACTATTGAAGGATGTCGCGTCGTCACACCTCCTGGATGCCGAATTTTTGAAATTTAAATCTGCCAGCGACGCGAAAATGTTGGGAATCCGCTGGAACGCCATTGCCGATCGCTTTTCATACAATCTGAGTGCTCATTCTGCCGCATCATCGACGACCAAGCGACAGATTCTGTCTGATATTGCAAAACTTTTCGATCCAGCAGGATGGCTGACTCCGATCATCATCCGAGCTAAGGTTCTCATGAAACAGCTGTGGCTCGAGGGCACTGAATGGGATCAGACGGTGTCAACTAAGGCTTTAGAACGCTGGAACGCTTTCGTCACTGACTTGTCATTCATCGAGCAGATTCAAATTCCGAGATGGATGCACTACGATCCCACTGTCACAGTTCAGCTCCACGGATTCTGTGATGCATCGGAGCGAGCATATTGTGCCGCACTCTACCTCCGCATCGAGAGCCCCAATCAAGTTTATTCGCACTTACTCACGGCAAAATCTAAGGTGGCTCCGTTACAAACTGTCAGCTTACCACGGCTCGAGCTCTGCGCCGCTGTTCTCCTGTCCAAATTAGTCAAATCCATCAACGCTCAGCTGCATATTCACGAACATCAAACGGTTTTATGGACAGACGCCTCAATCGTGCTGGCATGGCTGAAACGTCCTCCGAATGCATGGAAGACTTACGTCGCCAACTGTCGGCAATACTCCATGGCATCATGTTCGTTCGCGAGACAATCCAGCCGATTTGGGGACACGAGGAGTGCTTGCTCAGGATCTATGTGAAAATTCGTTTTGGTGGCACGGACCTTCATGGCTCGTCGAATCTCCAGATAAGTGGCCCCAACTTGAAACACCATCATCCACAACAATCGAAGAACGGAAGGCGGTCGCATTCACCGTCATTACCGACTCAGAGGACGTTCTCGCTAGATTTTCATCAAATGATAGGGCGCTTCGAGTCATCGGCTATGTCATGCGTTTCTACAGACAGGCGCGAAAGGAAATGGCACCGAGTCCCAATACACTCACACTTTCACAAGAGGAGCTGACGTTAGTAAGAAATCGTTTAATTTTATTTTCACAAACATTTCATTATCCACTCGAGTATCAGGATCTCAGCGAAGGAAAGCCACTTGGAAAGAAGAGCGAGCTGTTATCTTTGAACCCTCTGCTTGATGATGATGGACTCCTGCGCGTCAATGGTCGACTTATTCACGCCGAACTATCACAAGATGAAAAGTATCCAATCATCGTGCCTGCTCCTTCGACGTTTTGCCGTTTATATTTGGATTTCGTACACCAAACACTCTTGCATGGTGGCGCTCAACTCATGTTTCGCATGATACGACAAAATTTCTACATCGCGCGATTGAAGCGAAAGATCAAAAGCTGCATTACTCGCTGTCACATATGCACTATCCACAAGCAACGATTGAAAACACAGATGATGGCTGCTTTGCCAGCCGAGAGGTCGACGTTATCGCTGCCGTTCACGCATACTGGTGTCGATTTTGCCGGACCATTCGACATCAAAAGCTCCACTCTGCGAACCGCTCCATATCTTAAGGGCTACGTCAGCGTATTTGTGTGTTTCGCCACTAAGGCAGTTCACCTCGAGCTATGCTCTGAGCTATCCACGATGTCGTTCCGAGCCGCGTTCGATCGATTCGTCGGGCGCTGGGGACTTCCTAAGAGAATTTTCTCCGACAACGGCCGAAATTTCATTGGCGCAAAAAATGCTCTAGATACCGAACTCGCCAACTTCATTTCGAGTGCCACAGATGACCTGCAACGGAAATATTCCCTGCAAGGGTTCGAGTGGCATTTGATCCCGCCCCACGCACCTCACATGGGTGGATTATGGGAGGCGGCGGTCAAGAGCTTCAAGATCCACTTCGTCAAGGTGGCGGGCCCGCACAAATTCTCGTTTGAAGAATTCGCCACATTGCTCGCACGCATCGAAGGAGTCTTGAACTCGCGTCCGCTCACTCCGATGTCGGAAGATCCTGCAGACCTGTTAGCCCTAACGCCCGGACACTTCCTCCGAGGAGCCCCTCTCACAGCATGACCCGAGGAATCACAAGCCGATTTACCGCTCACTACGCGATGGGAGAAGGTGAAGATTCTGCATCATCGCTTTGCTCAACGGTGGAAAATGGAGTATCTCTTAAGTCTCCATAAGAGAGATAAATGGAAAGTGCCGCAAGCGAATCTGAAGGTTGACGACTTCGTCGTCATCATGGACACTCAGCTGCCCCCGTTTGAGTGGCGGAAAGGAAGAATTGTTCGAGTGCATCCTGGAGACGATGGTCTCGTGCGTATTGTCGATGTTAAAACGCAGTTCGGTGTCATTACAAGGCCAATCACCAAGCTCTGCCTGCTGCCAGTTGAAATCCCAGAGATCTTATGACTAGTATCCCTCATCTTTTCGCAACACCTCCCCCTCCCCCTTTCTTTGATTGTCACTGCTCATCTGCTCATCATTACCTCCTATTCGTTTCAGACAAGCGCCATGGAACGACGACCATGCGTGGTGTGCGACGGGGCCCACGGCCTGAGTCGCTGTCGCCGCTTCCGCCGCTGGGCCACAGAGAAGCGATTGCTGGCAACGCAGCAGAACAAGTGTTGCTTCGCCTGCCTCGGCTCGTCGCGTCTGAGAAGTGACTGCCGGAAGCCAGGAGGCTGTAAGATTTGTGGGCAGCGACATCACACATTGCTTCATCGGGAGCCACAAGTACAGCCACCCGAGGAACCCGGCCCGTGGCGACCCCAAAGGGAGCGAGAACCTCTCCATACAGCGCCATCGCATCGGCGCCGTTCCCGTCGACGCCGCTACTCCCAACCAGCACGCCGCCAATCCGAAGAGCGCCCTCCAAGGACGCGCCACCGCCGTCTACTAGAAGGACACCAGGACATGCGCTGTCGCGGCCGCTCCAACGCCGAGAGGCGCCGTTCGCCGTCGATGCCCCGATATCGGGAACGCGGTGAAGGCCGCAGCAGGGTTCGCTGGGCTCCCTCGCCGGCACGAAGCGCCGCCTCACATCCATGGCCTATGACAGGATCGATGACTGGCCGGCCCCAGGACCAGAAGACATGGCCATTATTCGGGAGCTGGTGCAGGAGGTGCGCGAGTTCCTGCACAGCCGAGACAAGTAAGCAGGAAATACCGGTTGCGTAGCGCAAGGCGGGCAGTATGTTCGTTCTTCGCCGTGGCCGCTGCGCAGCCGAGCCTTTAATCCACGGCGAACGAATCGTCCTAACGATTACTCCTTATTTTTTCTACAGCGCTGGCTCGTCTGAAAGCTCTTCCCAAATACGAAGGAGAGAGGAAAAGTAGAATGCGTCTGCAGTCTTCGACCGATTCGGCTTCAACGCGCACGCAAAACCACCGATCTCGCCGTGTAACCAACACAACACCAAAAATTTATTTAAATTGAAAAACAAAAAAAAAAAAATCAATCGCCACGAAGGCCGAGTTTATGTTAATAAAAAAAAAAAAAAAAAAAAAACCGCAGTTTTTTGTCCAAAAAAAAGAATAGTGAGTAAGGCGCCAAAAAGGCAAAAGTTTTAGTTTTAATGTGAAATCCATAATCGAACAAAATTCGGAATTTCTCATCATTAACAATAAATAATCGTTCGTTGTAAAATCAAACCAACAAAAAAAACCAAAAATCTTCTTTAAACGAAATATCGCGGCGCGTAAACCCAATTCAACTCGAGAAAGATTCCAGCGTCTTCGTCTCCAGCCTGACAGGTACGTCTCTTTTCATTGTTGTCCCTCACATTAACACCTTCAATTTCAGATGCTGTAATCCATTATTGTTCGTGTTTAGTTTATTGCCGCTTTTCCCGATTGGAAAACAATAACTCGAATAAAACGTCCGTGTGACCGATTTTAATACGTTTCTCCTTCTTTTCCCGTTATCTTTCCGCGAACCCAGAAACTTCTTCCTGTTCCAAAATGGCGTCTATTTCACAACAGCTTCTGCTATTGTATCAACTAAAAAGAAAGAGATCACGATTGTACAAAGGTCCGTATGACCCAACGTGAGCGAACGAGACGGAAGTTCAAATTAGTTCAAATCGCGAGCCATTACCTGTTTTTTTGTGTATATATATTTTTTTCTCGGAAACGTTTTGATTTATCGTTTGTTTAACGGAGCACCAATTTACTACGGAAACCGTTATATTGAATTAATCGTAGCGCTACATTTCTTTTTTTTTCAAACGAGAGTTCTTTTCACTTCTGACTAATCAAAGGACGACGAGTGGTAGGTTATAGTTCGTTTCAGGTTATTTTATTTATATAATAAAAAAATAAAAAAATGTACTGTTTAATTTTAATGGTTTTTAACACAAATTGGGCTTTAATTTTAAAAAATCAGTCAATCAAATATTCCGATCGCGGAGGACGTTTAATTCGCATGACTGCTACACGCTCACTGCCTCTTCTTTCTAAATTAGCGTTGCCACCCGATGTTGCTATTCATCGCCGTTTACAGTGACTATGCTGACAAGAGGTAGATTTTTTAGGATACAAGGTAAACGGAGAGGGTATACGTCCTAGTAATGAACACATACGAACAATCCAAGAATGTCCGAGGCCAACCAACACTGATGAGACAGAAAGATGTTTAGGATTACTCTCATTCTTCCGGCGATTCGTGCCAGACTTTTCAAGAATTGCAAAGCCTTTGACAAACCTTAAGAAAAACTTTAATTAGACAGACAAATGCATAAAAGCTTTTGAGACATTGAAAGACGGGTTAATAAGGAGTCCAATTTTAACTGTATACAATCCAGAAAGAGAAACGGTGTTACATACATACGCAAGCGCGAAAGTATAATATATGGTGCAGTGCTGTTACAGAAACAGGAAGACAATAAACTGCATCCAGTGGCATACTACTCAAAAGGTACGACAACATCCGAAGCAAAGTATCATAGTTTCGAACTAGAAACTTTAGCGATTATATATGAAATACGACGCTTCCGTGTGTATCTTGAAGGCAAACACTTTACAATAGTTACAGACTTCAATTCTCTGACACTGACATTAAATAAAAAACTTATTAATCCAAGAATAGCTAGATGGGCTCTGGAACTGGAAAACTATGGCTATAGCATCAGACACCTAAGAGGTGAACTCATGTCCCACGTTGATGCCCTGAGTCGTACACCGATTTTAGCTAATATCGAAGCATACGATGTAGACGTAAATATTCAAATTGCTTAAAACAGAGACAAAATAATTCAAAACATAAGACAGAAGTTAGAATCAGGCGACCTGAACGGTTATGCACTTGAGAATGGCCTAGTTTTCCGTGTAAATTATGGAGGACGAAAACAATTGTTTGTTCCTGCAGAATTAGAGGATGATATTATGCGAGTAACTCATGAGAAATATGGGCACGTAGGATTTGAGAAATGCAAGAATCAGATAAAACAATATTATTGGTTCCCGAGGATGAAAGAAAAGTTAAATAGATTTATAAGAAACTGCTTAAAATGTATGTATATATTATTCCGCCCCCCATAATAAAAATGAAAGAAATCTATACAGCCTAAACAAACCGTACCATTTGATACGTTGCACATTGCCCACTTTGGACTACTACCAGCGATTAAATCCAAACGGAAGCACATAATAGTAGTAATAGATACGTTTACAAAATTTACCAAGCTCTTTGCGGTAAACGCTCCAGGGACAAAGGAAGTATGCTGTGCACTAAAAAAATATTTTGAGTACTATAGTAGACCGAGACAGATAATTAGTGACAGGGGAACATGCTTTACTTCAAGTGAGCTCAAAAATTTCGTGAAAGATAACAATATATCGCATGTATCAGTGGCGTCACCTCTATCAAACGGGCAGGTAGAAAGGGTAAATCGACAACTGAAAGCAATACTAGCCAAACTTACGGAACCGATCGATCATTCCCACTGGGTAAGGAAGCTATCCTAGGCGGAATTTGCCATGAACATTACCGACCACTGCTCTACTAAGCAATCTCCTAGCAAAACGCTGTTTGGAGTAGAGCAGAGAGGAGAGGTAATAAATGAACTTTCCGAATACATACAAGAAACAAACACTGAAGAGTCACAGAACCTAGACGAAGTCAGAGAAAAGGCAACAGAAGCCATTAGTAGATCGCAGTCGTACAACTTGCATTGTTTCAATAAAAACCATATACCCGCTAAATCGTTCCAAGTAGGAGACCTGGTAGTTACAAAAAATGTCGAAACGATAAGAAATTTATTGCAAAATATCGCGAACCATACGTCATTCGAAAATACCTAGGAAACGATCGCTAAGTAATTTCAGATGTTGATAACCATCAAGTTTCACAAATTCCTTATAACGGTATAATTGACTCGACTCGATTGAAAAAGTGGCTAGAACATGGAGATAGTAATAAAATATCGGACTATAAAAGCAACATAGATGAATATGAAAATGATGAATTCCTTGAATACGAAGAACAAGATGAATGTATAGATTAAAAGTATTTAGATGATAAATAGATGGAAATTTAGTTACAATCGAGGTCAATTGTGATGTCAGATTGGCCGAGATTGTAGTGATTTAGGTTGTAGGAGTATATGATTGCCCAGAATGCAAAACTGCGTGTTGTAGTACTAATGCTGACCCAAAGAAATATATCGTAAGAATGCAACCATGTATAAGTAACCATGAGCAACCATAAGTAACCATAAGTAAATAGAATAGATTAAGCCGGTACTGTGTAAGAACCGAAACATCACTTGTTCTTTGAAAAGAAGCAAAGCGCAACTTATTGGCGTACTACTATCTTATCAACTATGAGCGTGTGTTAGTAGGTACCAACTTGAACTCTACTATAAAAATGTCGTACGATATTCATTTTTTCGAGAATTTCGTGGGCAAGGGACGTGCGGTATTGTTTCGGCTACCTAGTTGTTTTTAATAAAGCGTATTTTCCCGTCGGCAAAACCTAAAAAATAAGTAGTGATACGGACGATTGTTGTGTTGCTATAGCATTAGCTCTAGCTGCGAGCAATAAAAAAAAGGAAAATTCGAAGAAAAGGGGTTTGGATGAAGGAATGGATGAAAAAGAGGAACGAATTTTCGCACGAAATTCTTCTTAATGAGCTCAGGTTAAGTTCACCAAACGATTTTAAAAATTTCTTGCGGATGAATGACGATGTGTACGACGAACTAATGGAATTGATTACACCAAAAATTAAGAAAAAGGTACCCCTATGCGAGATGCAATTCCCGTAAATCAACGTATTTCGATTACACTTCGATTTTTGGCTACAGGCAACACGTTTGCAGATTTGAAATCTACCAGTGGTATATCGGAGCATTCCATAAGCAACATTGTAATGGAAACCTGCGAAGCAATTATTGTAGTCCTGAACGATTATATCAAAGTAAGTAAACAAAATTTTCCATTGCAAGTATATATATTATATTTAGGCTAAAAACTATTTTAATTTTGAATTATGTTTGTTTATTTTTCGACCTTTCTCTAAATCTTAAATGATTTTTTGAATTTATTCGAGCTTGACGTCAACTTTCATAAGGATTTTAAATTCATGCCGAAGACTTCTTCAGGGCTAACAATGAAAAAAATGTATTGTTTATAAATAAACAAAAACCAAAGACATATCACAAATAACAAAACTCACATATTCTGTTTTCTTAAATTAATAACAAAAAACAACAATTAAACACTGATAGGTCATTGCCTATCGACGTTATCTTTCTAAATATTTATGGTTCTCTTTCTTCTGTTAAACAGGTGTCTGTAACTGTGTGCTATATTTTCGGTGTCTGTTTTGTAATTAATGCGCTTGTCTATTGGTATGTTGTTGATATGTAGCATTTCTAGCGTTAGTCTTTTGTTGTATTTTTTCTCTCTTTGTAAAATTCGCACAGTGTTAAAATTGGGTAAATGATCACGATCTTTACAGTGGGCCGCAATTGCTGTTTTTTGTGAATTTCTTTCCTTTTTCGTTCTGATGTCTGTTTTGTGTCCTGCCATCCTCGTTTTTAATTTATTTTTCGTTGTGCCAACATATATTTTGTCGCAATTTTCGCCTGGTTTTCCTTTACATTTAATTTCGTATATTACATTGTCCTTGTCCATTTTGTCTATTCTGCTTTTAGTGTTAGAGTAAAATATTTTGGCTGTGTTGTCCATTCTAAACGCCAATTTTGCTTTTTGGTCGTCAAACAATTTTCCTCTTTCAATTCTTTCCGACAATCCCCGTATATATGTCATTGGTTTGTAAATTTTAAGATTCGTGGCTATTTTTCGTTGTTTTCTGTTTTTAAATTTCTTTATAAGTCTCTGGACAATGTTCTTCGGAAAGCTGTTGTTGGTTAGTATTGTTGTGATTGTTTGTTCTCTCTCTGTGGAAAACTATCACTTAGAGCCGTTTTCTAATGTCCCTGACAAAGTTCACTTTAGTTGTTGGCATTATAAATTTATCCTCTCGATAAAACAAGTTTGGTTATCTTATCTTTCCAATAAATGAATATTGAGCATATATGAAAATATGGTAGCATCAATAGAAAAATTGGTAGCATTGGCTAATGAATGAAAGCATAAATGCCAAATTCAGCTGTTTCTCGAGGGCCAAACAATTGGAATAGAAATGGAAAATAACGAACTGCGTTTAAAAAAAAAAAATAAGGGGTAAAAGTTATAGCCCACAAGAAGAAGAAATTTGGATCAGTCTAGCAGAAGTCTTTAAGGAAGTCATCGAAAACAAGAAGTCGGATGCGGTTACTTGGAGAGACAAAGAGCGTACATGGAACAAAATTGCAAACTTATTCGCAGCCAGAAGTGGAACAGCACGGGATAGCAAAGCATTGCGGGAGAAGTACGAGACTATGAAAAGAAGAACAAAGGCTGATATGGCTGCTGAAAAACGGGAAGTTTACCGCACTGGTGGTGGGACAGCTGAAAATTGTGTCAGTAACATATCTAAACAAATTGCGAGCATGCTTGGCGATTCCGCTACTGGAATGACCAATACTTTGGATAGCGACAAGGGTATGCAAAAATTTTTGGAACCACTCACAACTACGAAATTTTAATTTGACTGCACTTCATTCCTTTTTAGCAACATGTGAACCAAATGAATTCGTAACCGGAACCGACAGGAGCAAGTAAGCGCAAAAAATGGAGTCGTCAGCGGCACCGACCAGGAACAAGTAAGGAGTATCGAGTGTTTTGTCAGTTGCAAAGGATAATATGAATTAAAATTTTTTTAGAAAATTTGTGAGATTACTCACACAAAAGATGCAAGGCAATTTAACTGGGATACGTGGAATCCTAAAGAGCTGAGAGAGCCGAAATCAAAAAGATTGTGTGTCGGTTTAAAACGAAAACGGGCTCTAGAAGATACTAAAATTGAGCTAACTTTATCTCAGAAAAAATTCTATGAAGAGGAAAACCGTCGTGCTGAAGAGAAGCACAAGGGGGAGATTCGTCGTGCTGAGGAAAGGCACCAAGAAGAAATAACTACAACGAGGCTTAGAAATGAGTTGCTGCAATTAGAGTTGATGAAGAAGCGGAAAGAAATAGATGATTGAATCTAGGTCGTTTTTTTTTATTAAATGTATTATTAATTTATTTTTAGTTTAAAGTTTTCTGCTATTACACATGAAAATAAAATTCCACGATCGTGTTGAAGAGTTACAACCTAAAAATTTAAAAGATTTTTAGTTATTTTCCATGATAACGTTTTTTTTTATAAATAAATATGTAATTGCCTCGAAAAATATGAAATTATTAACACACTTCGTGCAGCACAGTTTCGATTGTTGGTAGCAGCAACTGTTTCCACAATATTTAACGAAAGATCTGGAATTGTTAATGTTTCATCGTCGGGAGGGGTTGGGTCTCTTTCAGTTATACAAATATTATGCAACACACCACATGCCACAATAATTGCCATTCTTGTATCCGTAGCTACTAGCATACCAAAAGATAAAATTGGAAAACGTCGTTTCCATACACCGAAGCATCGCTCTATAACATTTCGAGTCCGAATTTGGGACTCATTGTACAAACTTTCAGATTCTGTATGTGGGTTCAACAATGGAGTCATCATATAGTTGCACTGCTTATAACCGCTGTCGCCCAGAATTAGACAGTTCTCAAATTCACCATTTTCTAATCGGAATCTTAACGGGAATTCTTGAAAATATTGCTGTCGTGCGCTGATCCGGGCCATCTCGCAACTTGGTCTTCAAACATCAACTGTGCGTTACACACTGCTTGTACATTGATTGAAAAAAACCCCTTCCTGTTTCGAAACATTTCTGCATTATTTCCTCCGGGCGATTGTATTCTAATATGGGTACAATCAATTGCACCAATGACTTTTGGGAATCTAGCAATTTTATAAAAGTCTGCTATTGTGTGGTGCTGCTGTTCGGCGTCATTCGGAAAATGTATATAGAAGTTGAACAAAGCTGCTATAGCAAACGAGACTTCTTTGACGGCGCGGCTTGCAGTACTAATACTTACGCCACTAAAGTCTCCAACTGTTATCAGAAAATTTCCAGTCGCATAGAAACGAAGAGCTATCAACAGTTTCATTTTTGCTGACACTGTATTTTGCCTAAAAATAAAATACGTCTATATTTTTTGCTCTTTTTATTATTTTGTAGATACCACAAACCTTTCGAAATGTGGTGCGATTTGGTTGGAAATTTTCTCCAGAACAATGGAGCATGTTCTTTTCGACAATCGAAATCTTTTGCCAAAAGCTTCATCGGCATATTCGGCAAAAAAGTCCGGCCTCTGCTGAAATATTCTATGTGGTATATTCCGCCTTTCCATTCCTTCAAACATGTCTTCCATAGCATTTATTTGAAACACACGTCTATTTTCCATGGTGAACACAAATATCTTTTAAATACATTTTCAAACAATTTGCCCGATTTTCAATCAGCTGTTTGTGTTGACATTGTCAACTAACCTGGCAGTACAATTTAAAGGGAGGATGAACCTCCCGATAAATTTATCGTCAAGTTAACTCTAAAGTTGACACGAGAAAGCGAAAAAGTGCTAAAGTGAACTTTGCAGGTCACTTTAAATTTACAAGGGACATTAGAAAACGGCCCTTATTGTCAGTACTCTTCTGATGAAATTGTTGGCCGTGTTATATATCGTTCTTTTTGGGTGTTTAGAGAAAAAATTTATGAGTCTTCCTGACGACGTCGGTTTTTGATACCAGTCAATTTTTATGGTATTGTTCGCCCTTATTAGTTTTAGTGTCTAGATATGGCAATGCGTTGTCCTTTTCTTCTTCTATAGTGAATCGAATATCCTTGTGGTAGTTGTTAAGTATTCTAAGTGTTTCTTCTGCGTAGTCCTTCTTCACGATCGCGAAAATGTCGTCCATATATTTCGTCAGCATCCTTGGTTTGTGTTCCATCTTATTGGTGCATTTTTCCATTTTGTTTATTAAGTAGTGGGTTAAAACTTTTTAAACGACGAAAAATAACGTGCTTCATCTGTTTCAATTTCTGGGATTACATTTTCGTCAGAAATCGCTGATGTTTTTAATGGAGTTGTTACATAACATAATGGATCGGTGTAGTAGTCTTGTGTATTTTGAGGAGACGGCATAATTGTTTATATATTTCACCCAAATCTTCTATTAGATTCAAATCCTTGTGGAGACGCCATTGGTACCTGCACTGTTGAAATTTGCCTAAAACTGCTATTGCATCCGAAGTCTTGCGGAGATACTGTGGGTGCTCGCAATGTTGAAACTTGCCTGATGCTGTTATTTGAGCCAGAGTCTTGAGGAGACGCCGTGGGTGCTCGCACTATTGAAATTCGCCTGAAGCCGGTGTTTGAGCCGAGATCTTGATGAGCTGAAGTGGGTGTTCGCACTATTGAAATTGGCTTGAAGCTGCTGTTTGAGCCGAATTCTTGTGGAGATAATACGGGTACGTGCACTGTAGGGCTTCGCCCCGAATTGGAATCCATAGATGAAACGAAAGATGAAGTATTTTGAGGAGATGACGTTGGAACTTCCAGAAAGGATACATTTTCTTGTATCGTTTTATCAAAATTCGGTTGAGGTGGGCTCGGCTGGCTCGAAACATTTAAATGCATTGCGTTTCGGTGCAATGTACCTATTCGCCCTTCGAACAAAATTTCATTTATGAACTTTTGGGCATATACTTGTTGAATTTCATCAATTTTTCTTAATTGATTTGCCCACGTGTCTGCAATTTGTTTAAATTCATCTTTCGGTTGCAACAGTCGCTTGGCCGCAACCGCCAATAACTCTTCGTTCGAACCTGCTTTTCTCCGCTTGGTTGGTGCCTCGATTTCCTATAAAGATTAAAATTGAATATAACTTAATTAGAAATTTACTATACTTTGAAGTTTAAAATTTTAAAGTAATTAAATTTTTTTTTGTTTCTACAGATGCCCCAACGCAAGAGGAATTGAAGAAAATTGCAGATGATTTTTATTTGCGTTGGAATTTTTCAAATTGTTTAGGGCCGGTAAACATATTTGAATTAAAAAGCCTCCCGGGTCAGGCTCATTTTATTTCAACTTCAAAAAGTTTTTTAGCTTTGTGCTAACCCAGCGGGAAATTATCTCCTGCATCACAATGTCATCAGTTATGTCATCGATGACATATAGGTGACATTGTCATGTGTGACATCTTGGAGGACATGTCATCGTGTCATCATCATGTTCATGTGATTGACTCTCATTGGCTACTGAAATTTAAATAAGGTTTTAGCGTCAGCTCAGCGTTAGCATGAAGTGGCGTAGATGATGAGTGCTCGACTCAGAATCCGAAGATCGCGGGTTCGATCCCTGGCTGAGGCGAACAAAAATTGTTAAAAATAGATTTTTTAAAAATTGCGAAATATCCAAAGAGAGGGCAAAGAAGAGAGTTATCAAACTGGTTTCTTTAAATATAAATTGACATTTTGAGAGAAAAGAGCAATGTGCTGCTCTCAAATGCTTTTTTCGCCATCGCACACCCTAGCATGACAATATCACCGCTGAAGTCCCTTTCAGCTCCTGTGTAAATGTCGTACAAAGTGTCACCGGAAATAGCATGCATTCCGGGTCCGAAGTTACTAGGACATCATCGGGGATGTCCGCGGGACATTTCCCGCTGGGAATGGCTGTAGTGAACGCAAATTACGAATTCATAACGGTTGATGTTGGAGTGAACGGTAGAATATCAGACGGAGGTGTTATAAGCCATACGGAGTTCGGAAAAGCGTTTTCTGAAAACTCACTGAATTAACCGGATTCCTGTTTGCTGCCATTAAGTGAGAGAAAGTTGCCATTTGTTTTCGTTCGGGGTGGAGCTTTTCAACTTTCTGATCACCTTATGAAGCCATATTTACAGACCGGGCTCACAGATCAACAAAGAATTTTCAACTATCGATAGATGAAAACGCATTTGGCATTTTCGTATCCCGACTCGGAGTGCTCCAACGAACCGTCGGGCTTTCACCAGAAAAAGAATTAGGAATCATCCTGATGAAGGCGGAAGCGAATTCGCCGAAATACGTATAGATATATACAAAATAAAGCGACTGAAATAAAAGTGAAAATTCCGAATCATTTTATTACTCAAAAGTTTTCAACGCAACAGACTCGAAAAAATATTATATTAGTACAAACAATTGTTCTCGCTTGCTGCTATCTGCACAACTTTCTACGAAACAAAACTGCGAAATAATATATTCTATCGGGTGCCGTTGACTACGAAATATTGGATACTGGAACTGTTGCTCAAGGGTCGTGGAGAAATGAATGCGAAATAACATCATTACAAGGGTCTTCAAGTAGAAATTCGACAGATAGCGCCAAAGCAATAAGAGATAGCTCTTGCGAATATTTAAATATTGATAATCCTGTATCTTGGAAAAATAAGGTTTTAAGAAAAAACTAAAAATGTCTAATATTTACACATATATATGGGTCATTCCACGAACTTTTCACCCCCCCAAGAACGGATTCCGTCGAAATATATTTTTTTCTAATCTTCATCAAATATCATTCAACCCCAATTTTTTTTTTTTTTTTGCATCAATATTTTTGGAAATATGGGGCTTTAAATTTTGAAGAAAACAAAAATATGAGTTTTTTGAAATTAATTTTTCCAAGAAACGACTTACGAGAAAAAATTTTTGTTTAAATAATCAGACCGAGAATCGTTCATACTTACAACATATCAGTAAAATAAATTTTTTTTTAAATTTTTTATGCGAAATTTTTAGAAGTTTTTAAAAAAAATGCTAATATCTGAAAATTCGATTTTTGTATTTTAATTATTTTTTTTTCAATTTAAAACAAAGAATTTCTCAACGTTTTAAAAAAACATTCATTATGGTAAACTTAATCCTTTTTGAAATACAATCAAAAACGTACCTTTACTTTGACTAAAACAACGCGTTACTAGCTCAGAGCAATTTGTAAAAATGCTTGCTAAGCCTACTATGATTACATTCCATAAATGCTATCTACATACATAGTATAAACATACGCAGCAACCGAACGGTCTTGTATAGAGGGTTCATTGATTTAGTTAGTTCTTTTGGAATAAACGGTACTTTTTGGAATGAAATAATATTTGTCTTTGTTATGGATGTTATTGTAGGTAC
This sequence comes from Chlorops oryzae, assembly GCA_020466095.1. Taxonomy (NCBI): domain Eukaryota; kingdom Metazoa; phylum Arthropoda; class Insecta; order Diptera; family Chloropidae; genus Chlorops; species Chlorops oryzae. Next base: position 66,529,854 of record CM035806.1, read on the forward strand.
TTAAGGTGATTTCCCATGGTATAAAAAATATAAAGGCAAACAAATTCGAGCGAAGTTTTGCTTATGATAAGGCTGTTTATTTTCAGTGCATTTTGCATTATCAATTTTTCAAAAGGCGCACATACACTGATTTTTCACAAAACGAGTGCCTTTTTAATAGCAATTGATGATCACCTGCTGATTCGACGCTTTAACGGACTGGCATATTTCAAAACGTCCGTTTAAAAATGCAGCTGTACTGTCATAATCAACTTGTGTTTTGTACATAACACTTATGTTCGAAAAGCACTCATCTTGCACAGCCCATTCGTACAACTCCAACGCGGTAGTAATATGTGTCGTCATTTGGAGACTTGCTTTTCGTGCCTTACTTTTTAAGGCTCCACCGGCTCCATCGCAAGGTCCTTTCCCGTGAGCCGTAGCAAAAAAATGCCACTTTGCAGAGCGGCCGAAATCCTCTTCATGGTAGTAAATTTTAGAAAAGTTTTTAAGGTTTTTAAACTGCTGTGGTGCTCCATCGGAGAAATAAATACATTCACTTATATTTGGAAAATGTTCGGTTAAGTATTCATTAAACTCTTTTAAGAACACGTACACCGCTACCGAATCGTGTTTGTTGCAATCGGAAATAAACACAAGAGTTTTATGTTTTACCACTCCATTGTTGTTGTAGTAGAAAACAATTGGGAAAATAGTTGCTTGGTTGTTGTTCCAATGAAAACCGGGAATAGAATTTTGAATTACGAATGCGTAATTTTCAGCAAAATCACAAACAACAAGGGTTTGATTGCTCTTCAACGTATTTTTTATGGTTTTAAAACAACTGGCTTGTTGACTTGCAACAAATGCGTGAGTCAAAAAAGCTTTCCCAGGTTTACAAAAGTTTTTTATGAACTCTTCTGTTGCAACTTCGACTGTCTTCAAATGGGCTCTTGGTTGTAAAATCCATTGCTTGTGGCTTATTTGCTTAATGCCATTTTTACGAAAAGCTTCATGCAATATTTTTGCGAAACTATCGCTATTCGTGCAGGAAAGACATTCCCCGAAAAAGCACTGCTCTTTCGGACTCGGGCATAGAGAAACCAGCATGAGGTCGTAATAGTTACTCACTTCGTAGTTTTCTTTTTTCATTAACAACACAATACGACTACCTATAAATACATATAAGCGACAATTGAAGAATTTTAATCTTAAATCAGCAAAACTATACGAACTCTTTCATAGATAAATATTTTATTCTTACCTGACGCCATGAGCTTCATATTTTCATGAATAGGACAAACACAAACATTGTGTGTCCCACCTGAGCCCGCCAAGGTGCAAAAAGATGGTCTAAAAGAGCAAAATTTCGACAGGCCAATTTTACTGAACATTGCAGTGGAACCGAAGAAAACGAAATTCAAAAAATTGGTAACTATATATTGATAAGAAAAAAGGGGTATTCCCTTGAAAGTGTATTTGCCTCGAAAACTGGTAGCTCGACGATTTTTTGTATGGTTTACGAGTTTTCGAGGCAAATACATCTTTAAAGGAATACCCCTTTTGATTTGGCTTTGCGTTTTATTCCAAATGCTCGTAAAGATTTGGTGAAAAATGTTAAAATATTCTCTCTAAAAATTCGTTGCACTATGGGTGCTCATGAAACTTTGTAAATGTGTAAAGGTGAAGAAAATTGTCAAATTTTGTACGAAATTTTGACAGTTTGTTTATGCTTTTATACATTTACATGGTTTCCTTGGGTTTCATGAGCAGCCATAATGCACCCATATTATAATTTTAAAACCGTTTAAATGTTTAAATGAAATATTTTTAATAAAAAACTGAAAAGGAGAAAAATTGACATGTAATATTGGTTGTTAAAAATTTATATGTGGATAATCGATTACGAGATTAAAAAATTGAAATCGTAATAAAAGTTTAAAGCAGGGATCTTAACTTTTATTCATTTTATGATAAAAAGCAGAAAATATAAGTTATTTTTTGTTTTTTATATATTGAAAAAAAAAAAATAGAAATTTAAAATTTGCCTTTTATTTTTTTCGGGCAAATTATAAAAGTTAAATTTTGCCTGATATTTTTCGGGAAAAATATCGGGCAATTTGGAATATAAAAAAAGTTTCGGTAGCATTTCAAGAAATTTGGTGGCGATGAAATCCTTTTGATGTTCTTTGCTAAAAAATTAAATATAAATAATAGGAAAAGTATTTCTCGAAATGCTACCAAAACCCTTTTTGATATTCCAAATTGCCCGATATTTTGCCCGAAAAATATCAGGTAAAATTTAACTTTTATAATTTGCCCGAAAAAATAAAAGACAGAAAATAAAAGTTATTTTTTGCCTTCTACTCAAATTGAATAAAAAATAAAAGGCATCCCGGATTTGAGTAGAAGATGTCACAAGGAACACAAGTACAACTTTCTTTTCGTCCTACGACTTTTTTTCTATCTGCCTTTTTACCTCAAAAATAAATTGATACCTGCTATTTTCGATCCCTGGTTTAAAGCTATTCCATATTTAATATCATTGCTTTGTTATTTTTACAGAGGACATAGTAGTGATTGGGGTCGACATGGACGTATGCACTGCATTAGGAAAGTTTTCAAAATCATTTTCCTGTCCACAAACTAAGGCAGTATACAAAATTTTGGGAGTCGTGGAATATCGAGGACCACCAGTGACTAGAAGATCAAAAAGTGCCGTGGGACATTATATCGCAATAACGAGAAGACAAACAAACTGGGTAGCTTATGACGACAGCAAGAAGAAATCCTATATAGTTTATGATAATACTCAAATGAAAGTCGAATTATTGTTCTATTCAAAATTATGAAACAAATTTCTAAAGACAAAAAAATTTCAAAAGAGGTAAAAAATGTTAAGGAAATGTTTAATAATTGCCCAAAAATGTTATAAAAAATGTTATATCATAAAAAAAAAATGTTTTTTCTCCATTAAAACGCCGTTCTTTATTTTATTTTTTCTTACCAATTTTTCAGCCCTTTATAGCCAACCCTTAGCTAATTTATATTGTTGTTTTGATCCTTGCCTACAAACAGAAAATCGGTGCCACAAAATCGGCCAATTAGCGGTGAATGTAAACCGGACTTAGTTTGATTTTTGTCTTTTTGTGAACGAAACCAAATAACGCTCATACGCTAACTAAACTAAATTTTCTCTCAACGTAACGCCAGTTTCATCTTTTTGAAATTCATATTTCCATTTTATTTTTAATTCAATTAATATAAATATTAAATCAATTTGTTTGTAATATTTTTATAAAATAAATTATTATTTATAGGCGTGGCAGTGGCAGGTCGACGTTCCCGAGTTATTATATAAATAATTCCCTATATGAATGCATAAAAGTAAAAAATAAAAAATTTAAAAAAAAAATTGTAAAAGCCGTCCATGATGGGAGTCGAGTACACCACCACTGAGCCCCTTACGCTTCATACATATCTGTGACTAAAAAACAAGTTTACTTATCAACAGCAATAATTTGGTTGAGTTGTATGACTTCCGCTTACCGTTGCCGTAGCATTCACCAATTTACTCCCAAAAGCGATAGTAAAGAGTTACACATCAAAAAGTATTTAAAAAAAACGAAAATTGTGGAATAAAAGCTTTTGCTACTCAAAAAAAAAAAAAAAAAAAAAAAAAATCCTGGCAAAAAAGTTTGCAATAAAGAAACCTTCACTCACGGGAAACTTTAAAGTTTCTTTTCTATTTCTTTGCAGAAAGAAATGTCTTCAAAAGTAATTAGCGGCTAATTAGCTAACTTGACGTCAGGTTAGCAAAGCATCCAAAAAAAACAAAAAAAAAATTAATTTAGAAAATGAATTTTTTCAAAATTAATTAGCGGCTAATTAGCGGCAAAACCTTATGCTATTCCCATTTTTCGACGAAAGCTCTAGTCAGTTTTTGGAGGGGTGCTTTGCTAACTTGATATCAAGTTGGCAAAGCACTCAAAAAAAACTAAAACCAAAAAACGACAAAATATTTATTTTTACAACTAATTCACGACTAATTAGCGGCAAATTATCCACCTACTCTCGAGTCGATTCGTGAAAAGTGCTTAGCTAACTTGACACTCATAAAAAACACATAGTTTTAAAAATGAGTACCGCGGATAAAACTGCTTTAATTCAAAGTGTTTGGCAGTGCATTGGCCAAGCTTGCGAACTAGATTCCGACGACACACACTGGGTTGAAAAGTCTCAAAACTGGCGCTAAATTCAAAAAATAAAAAGTAATTTTCCCAGCAATTTTTGGTACCGAATTACAGTGAATTAATTGCTACATCACTAAATGCCAAAAAAAAGTTAATAACATGCTTACAACAACAATACTCGCTTGTCAAAGGTAAGATTTTGTTTACAAGTTTCTTAAAAGTGTAAAATAGTGAATTTGAGCGATTTTTAAACCAATTTTTTTCTGAAGATAACCCACGATTCTATATTTTGGAAATGGATTCTTCAACTTCGGGTATTTATTTGTTTAAAAGAGGAAAAATAATTTTAAAAAAGTGTAATCATATATTTAAAAAAATTTTTTTTAAATGGCATAAAATTACGGCTTTTTCAATATTCATGTAATCTTTCAAATATGAGTTTAAGACAGTTCAGTGAAAGTGCTTATAAATTCAGAAAAGTGGAAGTCTTAGCTTTCAGAAACAGGAAAAAAATCTAGCGAACTTATTGCGAAAAGGAAAAATATTTAACGTTTTGTGAAACAACTCGAATAAAAAAGCATAAATGTTAAATTCTTTGCATTAGCATTCCTAAGTATAGCGGTACACATACTGTCAATTGATTGTTTTGCTATTTTTTGTTTGTTTTCTTTGTGAAAGTGAAATAAAATACAAATGTTATTGCTTGTGCATATTACACTGGTTAACAAAAATATCTTTGAAGAAGCTTTAAATGTGTCGATGTACATTTTCGCATTTCTCTCGTAAATGTAGTCGTGAAAAATCAAATGAAGAATCTTCAACCGACTTCTTCTTACCTCTGATCCCGTAATTTCAAGTCTAAGGGAGCAGTTAAAAAAAAAAACGTCAATCTCTACCCAAATTAGCATTAGAGCTTTTAATTATAGACAGTGATTATTATTCCGAAAATGAAGATGATCGTGGTCATAATAAAGATAGTGATGATAACTATGATGAAGATGATGATGATTACTCAAGTTCTCAAGAATTTGGGCTTTATTAATGTCACACAAAAAAATCCAAAAATGAGATTTTTATAATTAGCAAGGTGTCATTTTTGTTGATTTTGATAAAACTCCACTTCACTTGTAGCCAAATACAACAAATGTTCAACCTAGTTTTATTTTATTAACTTGTGTATAAATAAAACACAAAAATGTGAAATCATTATTTTTAATCACCTTCTAAAATAGTCGTTTCGTCTTTGTTTCAAAAACTAAAACACTTGTGAAAAAAGTTAAATGCCTTTTTATACCCAGCGTAAGCGGGGTATATTAGTTTTGTGCGAATCTTGTAACAGGGAGAACTAAGCTCCGGAGATATAGACATATATATATAGAAACGATCAGGATCAAAAACTGAATCGATTTAGACATGTCCGTCTGTCCGTCCGTCCGTGGTCGGATCTCCTCCGAAACGGCTGCACCAATGAAGTCGAAATTTGGTACACATGTATATCGGGGTCCGAGTATGATCCTAAGTAAAAATGGGAGACATCCGCCCACTGCCACGCCCACAAATAAATTTATTGTGTTTTTAGTAAAATGCTTGTAACTTGCGAACCACTCAACACATTTCATTGATATTTGGTGTGCTGGTAAGCTACGAAAAGGGACATTTCCTGCCAAAAAATGGACGCCGCCCTCTTCGAGCCACGCCCACAAATAAGCCCAAAAATAAGGGCTTATCTTAACTTGTGATGTAAAAGGCGTAGAAGCTTCAAATTAGCAGCATAGGTTGACCAAGGCAAATGAAAGGTGTAGGAACAAAAATTTATGTGGCCCGCCCACTGCCACGCCCACAAATAGAGAATTTTCGTAACTTCCGAAGTAAAAGGCGTAGAAGCTTCAAATTCGCAACATAGGTTCACCAAGGCGAATGAAAGGTGTAGGAAAAAATTTGATGTAGCCCGCCCACTGCCACGCCCACAAATGAAGATTTTTCGTAACTTCCGAAGAAAAAGGCGTAGAAGCTTCGAATTCGCAACATAGGTTCACCAAGGCGAATGAAAGGTGTAGGAAAAAATTTTATGTGGCCCGCCCACTGCCACGCTCACAAATAAAGATTTTTCTTAACTTCCGAAGTAAAAGGCGTAGAAGCTTCGAATTCGCAACATAGGTTCACCAAGGCGAATGAAAGGTGTAGGTAAAAATTTTATGTGGCCCGCCCACTGCCACGCCCACAAATAAAGATTTTTCGTAACTTCCGAAGTAAAAGGCGTAGAAGCTTCAAATTCGCAACATAGGTTCACCAAGGCAAATGAAAGGTGTAGGTAAAAATTTTATGTAGCCCGCCCACTGCCACGCCCACAAATGGAGATTTTTCATAACTTCCGAAGTAAAAGGCGTAGAAGCTCCAAATTCGCAACATAGGCTGACCAAGGCGAATGAAAGGTGTAGGAAAAAATTAATGTGGGCCGCCCACTGCCACGCCCACAAATGAAGATTTTTCGTAACTTCCAAAGTAAAAGGCGTAGAAGCTCCAAATTCGCAACATAGGCTGACCAAGGCGAATAAAAGGTGTAGGGAAATAATTTATGTTGCCCTCCCACTGCCACGCCCACAAATAGAGAAGCAAAACATAGTGCGCTCATAATGTCGGGACGCTGGGTATTTAAAAGTCGGGCTTGACCGACTTTAGCTTTCTTACTTTTTTATTTTTTATTTTATGAAAACAGCCTCAAATATACTCGAAAATATATTTATTTTAATAAGTTGTGCATAACTAAAAATACAAAACTTATAAATCATGGCTCCAGCATTCGGTTGAATTAATCGCCATTTTCGGGCCCATTCAACCCACTGTGCGACAGTGACAAGGAAACAATACTTTTAGGTAAATATGTAATTTAAGTGAAAATATCCAAGTAGAATTTTAATACATTTTTTTATTAGGATTGGCGAATTTAGGTGAGAGGGTCTGCAAACTGGCAACTAGAAGGTGCAAACGAAAATGGGTCAAAGAATATTGGAAACGCACGGTTCTTTTGCATTCTTATGTAGAGAATTGCTTGTCCATGATGAAGAAAACTTTCAACATCACATTCGCATGCCCAAATCCAATTTCGTTTTTTTGTTATCGTCAATAAAAGATGATATTTGTCGAAGGGACACTCCCATGAGAGCTGTGATTCCACCAGCAGAAAAGCTAGCAATGACGCTACGTTTTCTTGCCACTGGTAAGTTAAAAGAAAACATGCCGTGATATTTTTAATACATGCGGAGTATTTATTTAGGAGAATCCTATATCAGTTTGGATTACCAGACAAGGCTATCGAAGGCGGCAATTGTTAAAATAGTGCCAGAGGTTTACAATTCTCTATTCATGCTAACAGGTTGGCTGATAAGTCCCCGGTCTAACAAAGAAAAACACATTTTTTTTGTCAAAATTCGTTTTTATTATTCAACATAGTTCCCTTCAAGAGCGATACAACGATTATAACGACCTTCCAATTTTTTGATACCATTTTGGTAGTACTCCTTCGGTTTTGCCTCAAAATAGGCCTCAGTTTCGGCGATCACCTCTTCATTGCAGCCAAATTTTTTCCCTGCGAGCATCCTTTTGAGGTCTGAGAACAAGAAAAAAACGCCGGGGGCCAGATCTGGAGAATACGGTGGGTGGGGAAGCAATTCGAAGCCTAATTCATGAATTTTTGCCATCGTTCTCAATGACTTGTGGCACGGTGCGTTGTCTTGGTGGAACAACACTTTTTTCTTCTTCACAGAGAAAAAAATCAACCAGAAAACTGGTTAAATCAAAAGGAAAAACATACAAAACGGCTTCAACAAGGAATATTTTTAATTTTAACAATTTTTCTTGTTGAAAAAATAAAAAATTTTCCTTTTGAATCAACCATATTTCAGGTTGAATTGAAATGATAATTTTCAAAAATGGATTTAAATTTAAATTGTTGAACCAACCACGGACATAGTTGAAATGACAAGATATTTTTTAAAAAAATTCCAAAAAAAAAAATACCTATACAAGAAGAAATGTCAAAAAAAATTTAATTAACGTTCAAAGCAAATGGCCATAGAGCACTCTGCTGAACATGACCCAAAAAATAGCCATCGGATGGACTTCATCCGATTTCGTCACTCCGTTTTGGTGACTGCTTTCGCAATGCTTAAAAAGTTCTAAGATGAATACATATCTTATATGTCTTATTTTATAAAACAAATGAGAATTATACCGAACAAAAAGAAATGTAATTAAACATATTTCCTTTCAATTCAACCAAAAATGTTGTTGACTCAACAATTTTCCTTTTGAAATTTTTGTTCTGCTCGAAAATCAAAAGGACTGTGAATAACAATGCGCCCTTTTAAAAAAATCATGGTTTCGTTCGCTCAGTGTTCATATGGGGCCGTTTTGCCGCGATTTCGACCTTCAAACGCTCCAATAACGACATATAATAGTCACTGTTGATGGTTTTTCCCTTCTCAAGATAATCGATAAAAATTATTTCATGCCCATCCCAAAAAACAGAGGCTATTACTTTGCCAGCGGACTTTTGAGTCTTTCCACGCTTCGGAGACGGTTCACCGATCGCTGTCCACTCAGCCGACTGTCGATTGGACTCAGGAGTGTAGGGATAGAGCCATGTTTCATCCATTGTCACATATCGACGCAAAAACTCGGGTGTATTGCGAGTTAACAGCTGCAAACACCGCTCAGAATCATCAACACGTTGTTGTTTTTGGTCAAATGTGAGCTCGCGCGGCACCCATTTTGCACAGAGCTTTTTCATATCCAAATATTGATGAATGATATGACCAACACGTTCCTTTGATATCTTTAAGGCCTCTGCTATCTCGATCAACTTCATTTTACGGTCATTCAAAATCATTTTGTGAATTTTTACAGAGAGCGAACAAAGGGGAAAATATTTTAAGCAAGCACCGAAATAGACTTTCCGATATTCATTTAGAAAATTTAATATTAATCAAAACTTGTACCTATGAAATTGACATAGATGAGGTCATTAAATACCAAAAAATGCATACATCGCGCCCATTCATTCCCTTGCCCTTAGTTGAAGTGGTTTAAACTATAACAAAATAAAAAAAAGATAATTTCTGAAAGAAGAGCTCATAATTTGCGTAGAGAAAAAAATCCCCCTTTCCCAAATTGTAGAAAAAGGGAAAAAATCTCACGAGCTGGCCACACTGTCTTTGAATGAATTCCAGTCTTATTGAAACTGTCGAACGATGAGGGTGTGCTCGCATGATTTTTGCATTCACATCACATCGTTACGTTAAAACACGAAGTGTTTCTGTCTTTGTGTGCGTTTGGCTGTCACTGGTTTAAAGCATATTTTTATTTTTCTTGCATGTTCGCGGCATATACGTATCTTTCAAATTAACTTATGATCGGAGAGTATAAAAATATACAAAGTCAACACCTAAAAGTATAACTTTAAGGTTTTACCTACGAAGAAATATCCAAAATATTTACAAGTATACTTTTATGTTTGATTTTGCAATAAAAAAGCTTCAATCACAAAGCTTAGAGCTTAGAGAAGCCGTCGAAATAACCCAAGACATACGCAAAAACTTAAATAAATTGGAAAATAAAGCCTTTCAAGAAAAATTTGAACAAATTTTGAAAAGAAACAAAGGTTTTAAAAGTATAATCGATATATATAATGTTTGTTATACAGCCGAAGAACCTACCGACCCGTATGTCAAAAAGATTTTGCCAGATATGTTGGAAAGGTTTGCGTTTTGTCCAACAACCTCAACTGATGTTGAGCGCAGTTTCTCTCTGTACGGAAACGTCTACACGCAGAAGAGACGATCATTCACTTTGGAAAATCTTAAGCCCCATATAATTATTTGTGCAAATTCTGAAATTGAAGATTAAGCTGTTTAGTCTGACTGAAGGTTCGGTTTCGGCTTACAGATTCATTGACCATAAATTTGCATTCGGCTGGGGCCATGAATCTTTTTTTTTTTTTGTTCTTTTCTTTTATTAACGATTATGAATATGAAATGTTATTTTTGTTTTAGGCGTTATACCATAAATGGACTGATTTTTGTTAATAAATTTAAAAAAAAAATTAAAATTAAAATGTGCTCTGGTCTACATTTAATTTTTTGGTCTTCAGTTCCACTTTCAGTAATGGGCCGAAGGTGCATGACAAATTTTTGGCTTCGCTTCACCAGCTTATGTCGGACCCTATTAATCTGTTACTAGAGAAAAACTAAAAAAAAATTAAAATAATTCATTTTAAATCATTTTTTTTCATGCATATTTTATTTTTTTTTGAGCATATATTGCAATTTTTTAAGCATATTCTATGCGCATATTTGCGATATTTTCGTGCATATAAATATCTGCTCTGATTATTACTTATTCTATGCCGATATCTACAGGAAAATTGTACAAATATTCATTTGCTTTTTACAAATTCCAAATTTGTTAAGCAGTGTAATACGGCGGGGAACGCGTGTTTGCCAGAATTACTGATAAAAAGAATGAAATGAAATTAAATTTGATTTAGACATGTCCGTGTCTGTCTGTATACAGTTTTCTTATCGAAGGAGTTGAGCTACCTCGACCAAATTTGGTATACGTGCTAACGTGGATATGATTAAGAACCAGTTCGAGAATGTACCCGTTCGGACCATTTTTAAGGGTTCCCAGTACTAGGGTCTGTTATGAAAATCACAAAAACTGCTCTAAAACCGGAGTTTTTCAAGATATTTCGATGCAATTTGGTAGTTGAACATATTTAAAGCCAAGTAATTCAATTTCCAAAAATTGGAAAAGCGGGCATGGCCGAAGGGCGTTTTTCGAAAATGTCCTCCTATACCCGAAATTCAAATGAGACTTAAACGAAAGTTGGCACTTATGCCTTTGTAGCCATAAACATGCTCTCCAAAAATTTGATAGGTCCATTATTAAGGGTACCTCCAGTACTAGGGTCTGTCACAAAAATCTCAAAACTATCCCAAAATCGGACTTTTTCGAAATACTTCAATGAAACTTAGAATTTGAGCGTATATGTAAGCCTTCGATTAGAATTCAAAAAAGTTGGAAAAGTGAGGGTGGCAAAGGGGCGGTTTTCATAAAGAAATTTAACAAAAGTCGGTATATAGGGCCCCTTATGGCCTGAAACACCTCTTGATACTAAAAATTATTTGAACATGCGTGTTTGTGTCGGGTATTCTTTTGTCAGGCTCGTCTGACTATAACACCCTTACTTTTTTTATTTTATTTTAATAGTGGGACTCATGCAGCTTCGCAAATAGTGGGAAATGAGAAATTTGTCACTCAACTGTCTAAATTTATATGAAAATTTACGATGGGAAAAGTTTCGAAGGCATTTGCGAAGCTGCATAAGTACCACTAATTTCTTTTCAATTTTCATATAAAAGCGTTACTAAAGCACAAAATCCAATAGTGCGAGAGCCCGAGACGTAGACAAATTCCAAAACACTCAATTATATGGCTCAATCTCCAATGTATCGCACTGCGAGACCTCGTAGCGAGAAAAGTTTGAAAAATTAAATATTTCTCATTGCGAGGCAGTTCGACAGTTTGATGATGTAGCTATTTTTGGAGTACTCGCTATTGGGTACTTGCTTAAACTAATAAAACAAAATCTGTTCATTGTTCCGTGAAAAAGAGCTTTCAAAATATTTCGCAAGTTTTGGTTAATTTTGAAAGTTATTTGAAAATTTTTAAAAATTTTTAATGGAAATTTTAGCTCAAGTGTTAACGTTTAAATTTTATGAGAACTCGGTACTCTTTAGATTGGTACTTGGTTCAAATATTGCATTACTAGAACCGAAACTATACTATCATATGCGTGACGCAAAGTTCTCATTGAAGATTGCAATGCGTCACGCAAAATATTTTCGTGACGTCGCGCACTCTCGCATCGGGCTATCGCAATATTGGATTTTGTGCTTAAGTGATATCGCGTCCATAAAAAAATAAAAATAATAAAGAGCTTTTATACAAGAGGCGTTTTTTAACGCGCGTTTCGTCACTCGTGTGTCGAGTTTGTAGGATAGCGGTGAAGAGATGTAAGCGGGGTAGGCAAACACGCAAGGGCAGCTCTACCCCGCTGTCCTACTAACTCGACGTGCGAGTGAAGAAACGCGCGTTAAAAAACGCTCGTGTGTAACAGCACAAAATACGTAGATCTACGACTTTTTCATGCGCGACTTTTACAAAACTGGTTGAAATAATAATGCTATGTTCTCACTATAGGGGTTAAGTTCTTACCCCGATTCTTTAACTCAAAGCGTTCATATCAGCTTCGAGCGAGTTAAGGTTTACTAACGTCATATGACCCAGCCGGAAAGTTCACTACTTCTGCACTACTTCCGAAGTGGTGGAAATTCATACTGCGGCTACTCGCATTACTAAGCCTAACTGTTAATGAAGTTTGTTGGGAGATGGCCGATGTTTTCATTACATGCATAGGGATGCAAACGATATATCGATGTTTCCAAAACATCGATGTTTCAATCCTCGAAATCGATGTTTTAATATCGATGTTAAAATCAAAAACATCGATGATACATCGTTTTTCATGGGCGATATTTTATTAACGATATTTTTTCATACAGGCCATTTACACTAGCCAATTACTGACGCGAATTCTCACCTTTTGGACGAACAAAATGTTGAAATTTAGGGAAACATTGCCCGTTTTATGATTTCGCATGCTGGATAGATCATTTTTCGCCCTCTTTTGTATGTGGAAACAGGTATGTAACTCTAAAAGCGTGTAAAAATAAATATTATCAATAATTAACCAGTGTAAAAGGCCTCATAATCAGCGCGCCATCTTTCGTTCTATCCGTTATCTATACTTCAATCAGCATAGCAAAACGTGCGAAGAAATTACTCAAAATTAATCTGACCTAACAGGTTGGCTGATAAGTCCCCGGTCTGACACATAGATGGCGTCGCTAGTATTAAATGCATATTATTTTTATATAGTGGCAACCTTCAAATGATTCGTGTCAAAATTTGACGTCTGTAAGTCAATTAGTTTGTGAGATAGAGCGTCTTTTGTTAAGCAGCTTTTGTTATTGTGAAAAAATGGAAAAAAAGGAATTTTGTGTTTTGATTAAATACTGTTTTCTGAAGGGAAAAAATACAGTGGAAGCAAAAACTTGGCTTGATAATGAGTTTCCGGACTCTGCCCCAGGACAATCAACAATAATTGATTGGTATGCAAAATTCAAGCGTTGTGAAATGAGCACGGAGGACGGTGAACGCAGTGGACGCCCGAAAGAGGTGGTTACCGACGAAAACATCAAAAAAATTCACAAAATGATTTTGAATGACCGTAAAATGAAGTTGATCGAGAAAGCAGAGGCCTTAAAGATATCAAAGGAACGTGTTGGTCATATCATTAATCAATATTTGGATATGAAAAAGCTCTGTGCAAAATGGGTGCCGCGCGAGCTCACATTTGACCAAAAACAACAACGTGTTGATGATTCTGAGCGGTGTTTGCAGCTGTTAACTCGCAATACACCCGAGTTTTTGCGTCGATATGTGACAATGGATGAAACATGGCTCTATCACTACACTCCTGAGTCCAATCGACAGTCGGCTGAGTGGACAGCGATCGGTGAACCGTCTCCGAAGCGTGGAAAGACTCAAAAGTCCGCTGGCAAAGTAATGGCCTCTGTTTTTTGGGATGGGCATGGAATAATTTTTATCGATTATCTTGAGAAGGGAAAAACCATCAACAGTGACTATTATATGCCGTTATTGGAGCGTTTGAAGGTCGAAATCGCGGCAAAACGGCCCCATATGAAGAAGAAAAAAGTGTTGTTCCACCAAGACAACGCACGGTGCCACAAGTCATTGAGAACGATGGCAAAAATTCATGAATTAGGCTGCGAACTGCTTCCCCACCCACCGTATTCTCCAGATCTGGCCCCAGCGACTTTTTCTTGTTCTCAGACCTCAAAAGGATGCTCACAGGGAAAAAAATTGGCTGCAATGAAGAGGTGATCGCCGAAACTGAGGCCTATTTTGAGGCAAAACCGAAGGAGTACTACTAATCGTTGTATCGCTCTTGAAGTGAACTATGTTGAATAATAAAAACGAATTTTGACAAAAAAATGTGTTTTTCTTTGTTAGACCGGGGACTTATCAGCCAACCTGTTAGTCAATTGTATTTGGACTGCATTGAGAGGTGTTTCTTGGTTGAAATAAGCAATCATCATCTCTGAATGAAGGTTTAAAAATTGTAATTAGCAATATCGGAAAAACATCGATATATCGTGTGGAAACGTCGATATTTTTAACATCGATGTTTGACTTTTGGAAACATCGATATTCTCATATCGATATTTTTTATGAGCGATATTGCATCCCTATACATGCATGCAATAATGTCCGGCCTGGGAGCTTTAAATCTAAAAAACGCGCAAGGTATATCTGATATACTATATCATCGAGAAATTGTAAATAAAAATGAAATTTGTTTTATTAGAAATGTTTAAAGAAGCTGAAAACCCCAAAGTAATATTGGAAGCAATAATATCAGAAGAGCATTAAAATGTCCGCAGGAACAAAAAAAGATGAATGGAGCTAATAGAGAAAGCGGCATCACAAAACGCTCCACGACGTGTGATCAAAATTTACATATCCCAATACGTGCATCCTTCCCCACTCATTTTCTGCACGTTGTTGCAAATTTTAGAAGTGAGGTAAGGTAGCACCGTCTAAAAGCGGACATAGTAGCGTGGGTTGGGACACAAAAAAAAAATAATGTAATGGTGGCAACGCTGAAAACAAGAGGTTTTTATTTCAACGGCAGCGAACGAAAAAGAAAAGAGGGGAGTTTTTGTTGGTCCGCATGGTGTGTGCGCGGAGAGAAGGAAAAAACAAAAAATTGAATCCGAAAAGAAGATTAATTCGCAAATAGCCAAACGGAACTTTAGTTTGAACGCTCCGCAACGTAGTGCGTTCCTCTGGAAAAAACGAGAATAAAAGCTTTAGTTCGTGTTACAGTTGTAAAATTTAAGAAAAAATCGATTTTCGATTAATCGAAGACCTGCATAGTTATAAATCGATGTTGGATGATTAATTGAAGCAATAAATCGATTAAATCGATTTATTTTTCATTTTTTCCAAACCTATTTATAATGCCTATTTTTTGTTTTCTGAAGTTTATAAAATAACAGAGTAACAGTATTTTTAAAAATATTCCTTTGCGAATGGGGTAAAAGTCGAAAAATAACAGTTGCCGTTCAACGCAACTACAAAGGGGAATTGCCAAAGAATCGAAGAGCAAGATTGACTTATGTTTAAGCAGTCAATCAATAATTGAGGTCTTTTACACTGTAGAAGTTGCAGATCGGAGGAGGAAGAAGAACCAGCCAGCCACCTCATGTGTCACTGCCCGAGTCTGGCCAGGAGAAAATCTAGGCTGCTCGACTCCTTCTTCTTCTCCTCCCTCACCGAGCTAACATCTGTTCGAATAAAAGACATGGCTCGCTTCATAAATGAGTCTAACTGGCTCCACCAAAGGTGTAACTAGGAAGGCATGCCTTCCCTCGTGGTATCACAACGGGCCCATATGCGGCCTAAGTGTGTCCCCTTAAAGGGGACAGCCACCCTAACCTAACCTTACCTAACGCTAGTCAATTAATGATATTCAATTATAGTTCTGTTCACTTTTGAAGGTGCATTCAGAAGAATTGACCGTCAATTTCTGTATTTTTTTCCATTTTTACATATCGTTTTGCTCATATCATAAACATTTTCCAGAGTTTCCAAAAAAATTTAACATCGAAAGAAAAAATCGATTTTATTAAAAATCGAAAAAAACATAATCGATTCTAAAAAAATCGATCGAAAGCCAAAAAAATCGATTAAATCGAAACTTTGAATGTTTTTTTTACAACCCTAGTTCGTGTGCTATTGAAAAGACTAAGTTTTTTTGAACTAAAAGCCAGATCCCAGTGACTTCTGCAAAACGGAAGTGAAGCCAAACGCCTAAAGTACAACGGGCTAATACTCATTGTAAGGCCTACTCCGCCACTAGCCGTCTCGACTGTTGTCGAGATATATAGTCGATCACCTAGAGATTATTCTCGTCGCCCAAAAGTGCTACGCTAACTTGAATCCACGAGGACTGCTCTATCACCTAGCGTTTTCGTTCCCAGCATTGCGTACACCTTCCGTGCGCCAGCTTTGCATAAGAAGGAGGGAATCTTCCAGAAGGGCACAATTTGGGAAGATACCCTCTGTCCTAAACGGATAGAGCATACCCTCTGTCCTAAACGGATAGAGCAGCTTACAACACACGCCGGCAGGCAGCGTGAGTAGTACACGTGACGAACTAACCTTAAAATTAGAGTGCTTTAAAATGCGCTGTTGTTGTAACATTGGTTAAAGCCTTGAAACGCCTTTTCGTTTGAATTTTTTTTTTAAGCCAACGTAAGGTAAAGCATATAATCACTAATAACACTGCTCAACAATAAAATTGCCTTTGACTTGAAACCAATTTTTTTTTGTAGTATTTGTTTCGCTGAATCTCAATATATGCGTAAAATTTGAAAGTTAGCTCGCGTTTTTTAAATATCCCCTAAGAAAGGTTTTGCGAATTTTTGTCAATATTTTTTAGTCGTAGCCCCATTATCGTTCGAGCGTTTCAAAAAAATTTATATGAAAGAAGAGTAAAAATACAACATATTCTTCATACATATGGATGAAATCGGTTCAACAGTTTAGGCGCTATAGGTCGATAAAGGCGAGAATTTTGGGAAATTTTTAACAATTTTGTACAAAAACTTGATTTCCAACCCATATATTTTCCGAAAAAGGTCCGGTATTTAAGTTCAGGCTATCTAAGGCAAAAGAGTGGTTTTCTAAGAGCATTTTAAGACAAAGAAAACAAAAATCCCATGAGTGGTTCATATTCTAGTTGAGTTTTTAGAAAAAATGAGACGACTTTTTTCTCCCCGGAAAATATGCCAGACTTTTTTTATTTTCGCCTTAAAGTGATATAAATACCTTTTCCGAAGGGTATATTAAGTTTGGCATGTAGTTTGTAACATACCAAAGGAGTCGCGATAGATATAGACATATATATATATATATATATTCTTGATCAGGGTGACGAGAGGAGTCGATATAGCCATGTCAGTCAGTCTGTCTGTCTGTCTCTCTGTCTGTCTTGTTGCCAGTCACAAATTAATTTTTCTAATTTACTCCTAAACCATGAAAGATATTATATTGAAATTTGGCATGGACCTGTCCCTGTTAAATGTCCGAAAAACTGCGTACAAATTTTTTTCCTACTCCCTTCTTGGGTCGTGGGAAGTGGTTCAGAAATTTCAAAAATCACGATTTTTTACGTTTTTCGTGGATAACTTTTTTACTATACATTCCAGCCAATTGAAATTTGGTGTGGGTATAGCTACTATATAGACTTAAGGCTTGGCTGAAAATTGAGACATCGCTATAACTATGGTCACCATCCCACACATTTTAAAAAATTTATCCGTTGTTCTCATATTTGTTAATTAAGCTTTAAAGCCTATATATGTAAAAACAAACATATTTTTGTACTTACCTTTGCGCTTAGTCTTAAATAAGCAGAAAACAAAATAGTCACACGAATATGTAAAATAAAATCCAACGAGCTCGAAACTCAGGTATTTTTTTTATATATTTTTTTCATTTTTAAGCTTGCGAAATAAACCCAATAATGAAGTGTTAATTGAATAATTTGTTTTCCGTTTCGCGATGTGAAGTGAAGGGGGCTCGACTGATACGCCATAAGGTTCTGACCATGAGTACATGGCAGTCAATTGATTTTTCTTTTGCACGAATATGACGTCTCAATATTTTATATATTTGGAATTTTCGATTTTTTTGTGGTAGTTCGCTTTCCGTGAACGAAATGGAATTTTATTATTGTGTTACAACCGTGCAAATGAGGGCAATGTAAACCCATCACAAAGCTAGCCGTGCTTGAACATCTGTTTGCCGCTTTCCATGAAGGCAATCTTAAACCGTTTTTAGGCCACGCGTAACATAATTGGCGCCCAACGTAAATTCAAATAAATAGAAATTTTACGTCTGTCCGACACAGTTTTATTAATTGCTGCTATGACTCTCTAACTTTTGCTTAGTATAAACACCTAAAATGCTTAACCCTTGCAAGTGTAAGCCAGACAATCATTCAGATGGTTTTGCTGATTGCGGTAAGGAAGTACGTATTCGCAATGCTGGTACAGAGGTTCACGAGAGCAAACAGGTGAGTCTAGGGTAGGGCATGACCGGATTGTGTGCACCCTACTGCCATCGGTTTGCGGTGACCTACTGTACTTAAGAAAATTTGAAAAAAGGCGAATGT
This sequence comes from Chlorops oryzae, assembly GCA_020466095.1. Taxonomy (NCBI): domain Eukaryota; kingdom Metazoa; phylum Arthropoda; class Insecta; order Diptera; family Chloropidae; genus Chlorops; species Chlorops oryzae. The sequence goes on from CM035806.1 coordinate 66,548,415, forward strand.
TGGTACTAAACTTTCAAGACTTTATTTACTACATAAATGTACATTGAACAAATTGCGGACCTTAGTATCACTTAGTTATCAACGTCTTGGAGAATCGATAATTGCTAAATCATAGCGATATCTTGCTTTCAAGCTTGGAGACGGCCATATGGTATAGGTGGATGCCTGTAGCACCACATCGCGAATGGGAAACATATGTACAGATTATAAAATAAATATTCCATACTTTTGTTAAAATTAGTTTGAAAAAAAAAACAACTTAACCCCACGATTGGACGCAAATAATTAATTTTTTTAATTTTTTTTTTTTTTGAAAATGAGAAATTTTCATTAATACCTTTTGAATTTTTTGTGATATAATATTTTTTTATAATATAATTTTAGATATACCTATATTTTCTTATATTCTTCTGATCTTTTGTAACACATATATATTTTCATTTTTTTGTAACATAACTTCTTCCCACTTATAGTATTCGCTTACCTGACGGCAACGGTTAAACGCCCCAAAGTAGGCTCTTATAAGTGCACTGTGAAGATCCTTTGGTGTTTCATTAAGCTAACATAGTATGCCTATGCGCACACCACGAGGGGCACACCGCGCTAGTTCAAACTTGAATAACTATAGAGACCGAGGATCACTGCAAGAAAACCAGAGCTATAGGAATTTAGGGCCCCTAAAAGACCGCCGGTAGAGCATTCTCCACCCATAACACCGGCCGAAGAGATTAGCGCTAGCTTACCTGGTTCCGATTCAGACTCGATTCAGTTAGGACGATTTCCTAGTGGGTCAGTAGAAGATTTTTTCGTGGCTTTGCCAGTGGGCCTGCAGTTGATCAGGGACTAACTTCTGCTGTACTTACCATGGCCGAAAAGCCAGCTGTCTCGGGAGAGGATTTCGGTGCCTTGGTGGCTTCCATTAAAAATTTAGTCGTGTCTCAAGCCAACATGCAAACCGAAATCTCGGCCTTGAAGGAAAGTATGAATAACGTTTCCTCATTACCTCCTGCAGTTCCAATCACTTTTCAGCACCCTGAGCCAAACCAAGCGCCAACACCTCCATCTTCTGTAGCAATGTCATATAAATGGGACTTAGAAAAATGGAAAATTAAATTTGACGGAACCACCAGGGTATCCGATTGTCTTTTTAAAGTAGAAACTTTAAGTAACAGGACACAATACCCAGAAGAACATTTTTTATCCAATTTTCAGACCTTCCTGTACGGCAAGGCGGAAGATTGGTATTGGACTTTTATCAAGTCTAGTAATAATTTAAATTATCCTTTACTAAAGTTAAGTTTGGAAACCGATCATGAAGTCCGCATGCGGATTTCAATGAATGCGCGTATGAGAGCTCCATGGGATAAATCCACTCTAGTCGACATTATAAAACGAAACGTTTGTCCTAACTTATGGCTTATGCTTTTCAACACTAATACGCGTTAACTTCGGGGTCATGCACGCAACGCAGAAAAAGTGTTGCGCGAAAGCAGGATCAGCTGGACCAATTCTACTTTTTCGAAGTCGATAAGTGAGATTGACGCAGGCTACCCTGAACAACCTGAGGTGGAAGTTGAATCTGACCCGCAGGTCGTCGCGCTTAATTTTGTGAAGCGTGCCTGCAAATCTGGCTATTCAAAGATTAAATGTTGGAATTGTTTAACACTTGGGCATTCATACGTCTATTGCCCAGAAGACATAAAAACCTCTTTCTGTTTTCTTTGTGGGGAACGCGGAGTAAAAAGCATCACGTGCCCTAAGTCACATCAGGTAAACAGGAATCGGAGCGAGCTGGCTACCGGGGACCCTCTTCTCTCGGAAGAACACTCGTCCACAATCGCCAGCCCTGAGTCCGCAAACGTAAATCCAGCCCCACATGCCCGATTAGGCAAATTAGTACGTTGCCGTATCCGTTTCAAGAAGCGAAAAAAATTCCGAGCCGCAGTGGAAGGGTCAGTCCTTTGTGAAACTCCTGACGATAGACCTTTTGCTGTAATTAAAATTTTGAATTTAAATTTTGAAAGCATAACCGGTTTGTTGGATTCTGGAGCTAGTGTTTCTGTATTAGGCCAGGACAGTCTCTCGTTTCTTAAACGTCTCAATGTTAGCTTAAAACCCTTTTCCCATTCTATCGCTACGGCGGATGTTTCTAAAAACCAAATTTTAGGGTTTGTCGAGCTGCCTGTTTCATACAAGGGCGTGATTAAAAATATGATTTTCTATATAGTGCCGTCATTGAAGCAGCAGACTTACCTTGGCTTGAATTTTTGGAAACAGTTTGCTATTGCACCCAATCTGATTCCCCCCATTGATGCCATAGAAACTTCCCCATCTGGTAACCCAGAATTACTGTATCATGATTTATCACTAAACCAAAAGCTGGATCTGGAGTCTACCATTCTGGAATTTCCTTGTTTAAGTAAACTTGGTCTCGGGCGAGCGTCATTGCTATTTCACTATATCGACACAGGAGATCATGCCCTATCAAATGTAAACATTATCCTCTTTCACGACCTCGACAGGAGGAAATTTATAAAGAGTTGGATAGGTATCTGAAAATGAATGTGATTGAGGAATCAAACTCTGCCTGGTGCTTCCCTATAGTGGGTATTCGGAAACCGGGTAAGGTAAGAATTTGTTTGGACTCTAGAAAAATGAATGAGATCACAAAAAAGGATTCATACCCCTTGCCGCATATAAACGGCTTGCTGAGCAGATTAAAGGATACCCATTTCATTAGTGGAATAGATCTTAAAGACGAATTTTTCCAGATCCCTCTGTCCGAAGAGTCTAAGGAGAAACCCGCGTTTGCAGTCCCGGGTAGACCCTTGTATCAATTTAGAGTCATGCCGTTCGGATTGTGTAATGGTCCGCAAACGATGAGCCGTCTGATGGATAAGACTATTCCGGCGGACTTACGACAGAACGTGTTCATTTACCTGGACGATCTATTGGTGTGCAGCCCTACCTTTCCTGAGCACTTCACTTTGCTACGCAAAGTCGCTACTCATCTGAGAAGAGCTGGTCTCAACATAAATGTGTCAAAAAGCAAGTTCTGTCAAAAGAAAATTAAAAATCTGGGATATCGCATCGGTAGTGGGTGTTTGAAGGTGGACCTAGAGAAAGTATCTGCCATAATTGACTTCCCTGTTCCTAAGTCCCCAAAACAAGTACGTCTCCTAATAGGAATGGCCAACTGGTACCGATCTTTTAGTTGTAATTTTCCTCATTTAGCTGGTCCTCTCACCGATAGTTTGCGAAAAGGACATTCCAAGTTCTCTTTGTCCATGGAAGCTGTCACTTGCTTTGAAAAACTAAAGGTAGCCTTATCCGTAGCCCCGGTTCTTACACAACCCGACTTTTCGAAAGAATTTATTATCCAATGTAATGCGTCTCGAGTGGGAGTAGGCGGAGTTCTTAATCAGTTGGACGAGGAAGGCAGAGAGCGGCCCATTCCATATGTATCTCAAAAGCTTAATAAAGCGCAGAAAAATTATACAGTAACGGAGATCGCGTGTCTGGCTGCAGTGACATGCGTCAAGAAGTTTAGACCGTACATAGAGGGTTAACCATTTCGCATTGTTGGTTTTTCGCCGTAGCCGGGACTTTAAAGAAAGGCGAAATAACCAAACTTAGTGAGTACCCTTTTCGCGTTCGACTGCGCTAACTGGCAGCGCTGCCTGGGAGCACTGCGCGCTGCCCTCTTCACTGTCGAAAAAGTGTCTTTGCGTTAACAACTCGCCCACGCGCCGGCAAAAACGTTAAAATTAGAAGAAAAAATCCAAATTCAAAAAGTAAATAAAAATCCAAAGCATCTTTAACCCTACTTCCTTACAGTATCAGTTTTGATACTTTTTTTTTCGTTTTGTGTAAATATATTTTTGATATATTATATAAGTTGATGGTAATGATATTAATTAGTGTTCGAGAGTTCATATTTTTGGATGTTAGGACAGTGATATATCAGATCTTTGATCCGTTTGAAGCAGAATAAATAGATACTTACATGTTCCTTGAAAGGGTCAAAAATGATACTCATAGAAATTTAAAAGGGCCTTTTACGAAGACGACATCTTTCGTTAGAAAACAATCAAACCAAGAGCATTAACGTTCAGCGAAACGAAAACGGAATTTCCCCGGTTAGTATTTCCTTCGAAGTAGATAGAGCTTTCAGTGCGCGCAATATATTCAGATACTGAAGTCGTAAAATGCCTCGCAGAGCCAAATCTAAAAATATACCTTTGTTAGACAATGACCTTTGTGCATGCGAAAGTGATACGGAGGACGATTTTGAGGAAGATGACGTACTTTATGAACCAAGTGCAGAAGAGATAGCTACCGCTGAAGCTGACGAAATAGGTTCGGTAGGAGAATCCGGAGGTGAATTCAATTTGCATTTAGAGGAGTCTCGAATTGACATTGAATCCCAAGAGAGACCAACATTCTGCTCCAAAGATGGGAGAATTTCTTACGAGACCCAACCAACCTCTATAAAACGAACATATACTAATAAATCATTTCCATACGGTGAGTAAACCAACCCCAACTCACGCCGTTAGGTACTTATTGACGGTGCATTCGTATGTAACAGGTCCTTCAGTGTTTGCTTCATCTCGCGTATCGAATGAGCTGTCAGCTTTTGAGTTATTTCTAACTCCAATTCAAGGATTAATTTTGAAATACACAAATCTTTACGGAATTCGCAAATATAAGGAAAAGTGGGTTACCATTGACGAAACAAAGCTGCGTGCCTCAACTCTGACCACCTACCAGTTGGAATTACCCTGAAACAGACTCCTTGCTACACTGGATACAGTTTACCTGATTATAAGAATGCGAACTGGCATCGCTTCTGTAACCACATCAATGGAAGCCTAAGAGTCCCCAATACATCACCTGCGGATGTAAATGAAATCGACTCAATGGTAACCACCCTCATCAGTACAATCTCCTCTGCTATTGAAGTTAGTGTTCCTATGAAGCATCCCATTGTCTTCCAGAAACAACTTCCTCAGTCCATACGTCGTCTTATAAGAGAAAGGAACTTCTTTAGACGGTCCTGGCAAAGATATAGGAATGCTCGTGATTTTATTGAAATCAAGAGGCTTAACAACTTAATTAACTTCAAAGTACAAGAGTTCAGAAACAATTCATGGAACAACCTACTATTGTCGTTGAATAAAAGCTCGCCACCATTTTGGAACCTAACCAAAATCATCAGGAAAAAACATAAGAATATTCCAACGCTAATCGAGGGTAGCAAGCGCTTTGTTACAGATAGTGAAAAATGTGAACTGCTGGCACAAAAGTTTGTACTAAATCACAGCATTTCTAGCAACCTCAGTGACACAGCAACAACAGCCTTAGTCAATGAAGTCAACGAGAGCGTTAAATCTACCCCTTTGCTACAAAGCAATAGAATTTCAATCACATTAGCAAGAGTACGGCGCATCATAAAACAGCGTAAAACCAAGAAAGCCCCGGGCCTTGATGGACTGAACAATGAGGTTCTAAAACACCTCCCCCGAAAGGGTCTGTTATACCTCACTACAATTTTAAAGACGTGCTTGTGCCTGGGATATTTTCCTCAATGCTGGAAACAGTCCAAGATAATTCCAATTAAAAAACCCAACAAACCTGCTAATGATCCAAATTCCTATCGTCCGATCAGCTTGCTATCCTCTCTAAGTAAAATCCTCGAAATAATAATTAAAGAAGAACTTACGACATACATTGAAAATAACCAGCTCCTACCCAGATATCAATTTGGTTTCCGCAAGGAACATAACACCGTTCATCCCCTCATCAGGATTCGCGATATTGTTAAAAGAAACTTCAACAGGCAAAAATCAACCGGTTTGCTATTGCTAGATATTAAAGCTGCATTCGATTCTGTCTGGCATGCAGCACTTATCTTTAAAATGCAAAGTTATAATATACCACTGAGGCTCATCAAAATAATACAAAGCTTCCTTGAAAATAGATCATTTGAAGTCTACATTGGTAAACAAAACTCACGCAGTATTGATATCCCAGCGGGCTGTCCCCAAGGTTCTTGCCTTTCCCCAATATTATATAATTTATACACATCCGATTTCCCACATTTTTCTTCATGCACTGCTTCGATCTTCGCAGACGATACCGCTATCTTAACTTCTGCACAGTCACCAACCGAAATTATTATTAATCTACAAACTGCCCTAGAAATTGCACAACGCTATTTCAACAAGTGGAATATACTAGTTAACACTACAAAAACTCAGTCTATATTTTTTACCAGGAAACGTAAACCTGAATTTCTACCACAAGTAAATATTGTCTTCAACAACAAGAGTATTACATGGGAAACTAAGGTAAAATACCTAGGGGTAGTTCTCGATCCTAAACTAACGTTTAAGGATCACATTTCGTATGTTACGCACAAAATCAATACCCTCACCAGAATACTATACCCCTTCATAAATCGAAATTCTAACCTTAGTGTTTTCAACAAATCCCTCATAGTGAAATCTATATTTTTTGCAGTTCTATTTTATGGATGCCCAGTTTGGGGCTCCTGTGCTCGTAGTCACATAAATAGGCTTCAAGTCAGTCAAAATAAACTTCTGAAACTAGTTTACAATCTACCACGGGATTTTCCTACGCAAAGTCTACACCATATAGCAGGGATTGAGCCTGTGCCCGAAAAGATACTCAGGCTAATGGAAAATTTTAACTCCAGATGTCAATACTCTGAATATGAGCACATACGGGAACTTGTCCCCTTTCATTAAGTTTAAGTAGGATAGTATAGGAATTTAAGTTAGTTCGTAGTATAGTAATGTAGTCATAATTATTTCATATAGGTTTTTTTGGACTTTTGCCTCCTGAAATAATATTAAAATTCTACACACTATGTCACAAATTATCATACTGTCGAAGATGAACAGGTTATAAACAACCTAAACACTAGATACAGGTACTAGACTTTTAAGAGCTTGTAAATATTGTAAATATTATACCGAATAAAAGCAAACTTAACAAACAAAGCTGCGTGCGTATTTGGGATTGGTGCTTTACAGCGGCGTTTTTCGTTCAAATGGCGAAACTCTGTGTGAACTTTGGGATGACGATACCGGAAGACCGATATTCAGAGCAACAATGAGTCAATCTGATTTTGAAATAATAACTGCTTGCTTGCGTTTCGATGACAAAGAGACACGTGCCGATCGCAGAATGCGTGACAAACTAGCGCCTATTCGTGATATGTTCGATGTTTGGTGCAAAACGTTACAAAAATGCTACAGTCCTGGTATAAATGTAACTGTTGACGAGCAACTCGTAGGCTTTCGTGGAAGATGCCCATTTAGGCAATACATCCCTAGTAAGCCAGCTCGCTATGGTATAAAAATTTGGGCTGTTTGTGACAGTAGCAATGCATATGCGTTGAATGTTCAAGTATACACAGGTAAAGCTCCCAATTGCCGCCCTGAAACTGATCAGGGCGTACGAGTTGTAATGGAGTTGACGGAAGGTCTACCTAACCGGAACATCACAACTGATAATTTTTTTACGTCACATTCCTTAGCCCTCCAGTTACTGAAAAGAAATCAAACTTTGCTTGGCACGGTTCGAAAAAATCGAACTTTCATTCCAGCGGAGTTTACCATAGTACGGAATAAGGCAATTCATGATTCGAATTTCTTGTTTGATAACAAAAGTGGCGTGACATTATGTAGTTACGTCCCGAAAAAAAACCGTATTGTTCTTTTGTTGAGCACAAAACATCACACAAAAGATGTCAGTATTGCGGATCATAAAAAGCCGATCATGATACTCGATTATAATAACACCAAAGGAGGTGTGGACACGTGCGATCAATTGATGTGGACTTTTTCCTGCAAACGCGCTGTTTGGCGTTGGCCAATGGCCTTATTTTCTTATATGCTTGACATATCGGGTATAAATGCGTTTATAATTTATACAAACGTCAAGTGTACTTCTTCAAGTGAAATATGTAGACGGGAGTTCCTCAAAAAAATCGCATATGAGCTGGTCAAACCACACATTTTACATCGCCAAAAGATGCCTCACACTGCAAACACGGTTGCTCTGATCAGAAAAATTCAAGATGAATTGCCATCAACAAGTTGTAAGCGTTTATCTGAAGAACCATGCCTGGCTGAAGTTAAAAAACGAGCTCGATGTGGCTTATGCAAATATAAACCAGAAGCAAACAAATATGGGAACTTCTGCTCATACTGTAAGATAGCGTGTTGCCCACAACATTACAAACGTTTCAATTTATGTAATGAATGTGAAAAAAACAGCTAAATATAATAAAAACTAGTGATGCCACGAATATTCGGCCACTATTCGGTATTCGGCCTATTCGGCGTCATTTTTCAGTATTCGGTATTCGGCCGAATAGTTAAAACATTCGGCCGAATACCGAATAGTAGAAATAACTTATTAAAAAAATCAGCAGTAACTACAAATTAAATTTTTCTCACAATAACGTAAAAAAATTTAATTAACGAGAACTAAAAATACAGCAGATTTGCATTTTATTCTTTAGAAATATTAAATGTACGCTAGCTTCTTCTAAATTTTCTTCGAAAACATTATAAACAGTGGGCAATTTTTTCAGCGGCAGGTTTTGCCTTGACTCCAGCTAGTCGCGAGTAGGCCCAAGCTGTCTTTACTACGTGCCGAATATTCGGTTGCCGAATATTCGTTATTCGGCCGAGAGGTTGACCGAATATTCGGTATTCGGTATTCGGCCAAATCCACTATTCGTGGCATCACTAATAAAAACCTATAAAGGAATCAATTAAATATGTATACTTTTTTATTAATGCAAAAAGTGTCATATATGACCCTTATAAGGAACTAAGGTTAGCTTTCAAACAAGGAAGTAGGGTTAAAGATGTAAATGCTAAATGCGGTGTAGTTTAAATAGCCCTTAATAAACAAAATAAAAAACTAAAATTTTTTTTTTCTTAAACATCAAAACTAAACCCGAATTATCGTCGCGGAAACCGACATATAAATCGACGTACCCGGCATCCCCCAGGGTCAGCAGCGGAGCACCAGGTACGTCCTCTTTAGTCTGAAATCAGACACGCATTATCACTGATCATTCGAGCTGTAAGTGGTTAATGTCGCAAAAAGACCTTAACGGTCGCCTCGCGCGGTGGAGCCTTAAGCTTAAAGTATTTAAGATCGAACACAGGAAAGGCCGGTTAAAAGTTGTCCCAGACGCTTTTTCAAGGTTTGACGTACATGGAATAAGTGTTAGTGCCAGTACGAGCGAGAATGACTTAAAGTCCACCGAATTCGATTCGCCAGAATACAAGAACTTAATAAACCATGTTTTAGACCACAAAGACCAACCACCCGATTTGCAGGTTATAAATGATCGTGTTTACATGAGGGTTAAGTTTAGAGAAGGATGTGAGGCGAAGGAAGACTCCCTCTGACGGTTATATCGTCCGTCAGGATTGAGTGACCTGGCCCTAGAAATCGCTCATAATGAAAACTGCCACGGCGGATACGCTAAAACTCTCTCCAGACTTCGCCAGAGATATTATTGGCCTCTAATGGCTAAGCACGTGTACTGCTATGTAAATAATTGCGACGACTGCAAGGCAGTAAAACCAACCAATCAGATACTCAGGCCACCTATGGGTAACCCTCTTTCCACGGTAAGACATTTCCAACGCCTATATTGCGATTTCCTGAGCCCATACTCTGGTTCTAAGTTAAAGAACACGCACCTCTTAATTGTAATCGACCATTTTACTAAGTTCGTATTTCTGAAGCCAATGCGATCTACCACTACGGTGAATGTGATAGATTTTTGCCAAAATTATGTATTCAATACCTTTGGGGCTCCTCAGTATATTCACAACGACAACGGGAAGCAATTCGTTTCAAAGGATATAGTGGAGTTTTTAGAGGCAAGGGGTTTAAACCACATTAGAATGGCCAACGCCTCCGAGCTTGCTAAGCGGGAGATAATAGCTAAAATTAGACTCTTGCTGAAAAACGAACCCAATCACCTTCAGTGGGACACTTGTATCCCTAAAATACTGGCTATCCTTCGCAGTGATTATCACACCGCTATTCAGTGCTCGCCTTATTATGCCATATTTGGACAGAATATGATTATGCACGGTGCCGCGTACGCACTTTTAGATAAACTGAACATGCTAAGAGATGATACAATCATAAAATCTACTGATAAAATGTCTCAGGTTAGGCATAAAATCTCCCAAAACCTAAACAAGGCTCATGAAAATACGATGAAAGTTTATAACACCAGATCGAAACCAGTAAGCTTTTGCGAGGGGCAAGAAATATTTTATAAGACCCATAAGCTGAGCGACTTCAAAAGAGGTATTAACGCAAAGTTCCTTCCGAAATACAGCAAAGGTAGGACATGTCGTAGGGTAGGGAATTCGTTGTATGACCTAGTAGATCTTCATAATAATCCTATCGGGCGATACCATGCAAAGGATTTGAAGCAGTGACTCCCAATCTTTGCCCGGCTGGTCGTGGGTCGAGCCACACGTTATGTAAGGCTGAGACGTTGGTCAACAGTCTAAGGGAACAAATTTCCTGCACGCTAAATTTCTTTTACTGTTCTAAAATCAGCCAAAGCCAACGCCTGATTTTGGAAGCAGTTTTGTAGCAAATTTTAGAAGTGAGGTAAAGTAGCACCGTCTAAAAGCGGACATAGTGGCGTAGGTTTGGACACAAAAAAAAAAATAAGGTGATGGTGGCAACGCTCAAAACAAGAGGTTTTTATTTCAACGGCAGCGAACGAAAAAGAAAAGAGGAGAGTTTTTGGCGGTCCACATGGTGTGTGCGCGGAGAGAAGGAAAAAAACCGAAAAATTGAATCCGAAAAGAAGATTAATTCTCGAATAGCCAAAATTAACTTTAGTTTGAACGTTCCGCGATGTAGTGCGTTCCTCTGGCAGAAAAAAAGAGAATAAAAGCACTAGTTCGTGTGCTTTTGAAAAGACTAAGTTTTGTTTTGAACTAAAAGCCAGATCTCAGTGACTTCTGCAAAACAGAAGTGAAGCCAAACGCCTAAAGTACGTACAGTGGGCTAATACTCATTGTAAAGGTAGAAACACTTACGCACTGCGCCGCAGTGCCATCTGTCACATAGAAATCAATATATATGAAAATGTATAAAAGCACACTCAAAAATATGGGATAGCGTTCTACACAGAGAAAAAGTCCACCTAAAATACCCTATAATCTAGAACAAAATTTAGATGATTTCTCTATAGTTTTTATCCAAGAAGACTTCCGACTTAATTTTAGGTGGAATTCCGTCTCAATAAAATTTAGATGATTTCTCGTAGAAAAAAGAGGGAAATCTTTTCAATTAAATTAAAATGATTTCTAGTAAAAATAAGAGGGAAATCTTTTCAATTAAATTAAGATGATTTCTACTAAAAATAAGAGGGAAATCTTTTCAATCAAATTTAGATGATTTCTAGTAAAAATAAGAGGAAAATCTTTTCAATTAAGTTAAGATGATTTCTAGTAAAAATAAGAGGAAAATCTTTTCAATAAAAATAAGATGATTTCTTGTAAAAACAAGAGGGAAATCTTTTCAATTAAATTAAGATGATTTCTAGTAAAAATAAGAGGAAAATCTTTTGAATAAAATTAAGATGATTTCTAGTAAAAACAAGAGGGAAATTTTTTCAATTAAATTAAGATGATTTCTAGTAAAAATAAGAGGAAAATCTTTTCAATAAAATTAAGATGATTTCTAGTAAAAACAAGAGGGAAATCTTTTCAATTTAATTAAGATGATTTCTAGTAAAAATAAGAGGAAAATCTTTTCAATTAAATTAAGATGGTTTCTCTTAGAAATATGAAGACATTCTACTAAATGAAAAAATAAGACAATTACTAGTTAAAAATAGTTTTTTATAATTGTTTTTATAGAATGATGCAATTTTTACACATGAACTTATGACATTTATGATAAATTGTATTATATATAAAGATGACAATCACTTAAAAATACTATGTAGAACTATGTACAATAAACTATTCCAGTCAAGTTTTCCAATATTTTTTTGCTCTTATAACTTTAAGGCCATTATTTAAAAGATAAAAATGTATTGGCGGTCCATCTACAGAATCAAATTTTATAACATTGTAATTTTGTGTCTCAGAACCAACTAAGTATGATTGGAATCTCTCCGAAAAATTAATACATACATAATTTTTAACTACAATACCGACATTATTTTCTTTGATTAAAAAATCACATATTTCATATACAACAAAAGTATCATTAGTCACTGTAACAATATGTCCAATTTTAAATTTTTTCCCCCGGTAAATAACGCTATTTGTTCTGTTAAATGATTTTGAATCAGACAAGTTCAATGATGTAATATAGGAATTATCTTTTTCAATAGGACCAATGTCTTCAAAAACAAAGTCGGGTAGAAAAAAGGTATTGTTAAAAATTGAATTTGCAAATCTTATTGATGATTTTATTGCTAGGGATAGAGGAACGTTTACTCTGGATGTAATACATCGTGCATATTTTTTATGGATTTGGTGCTCCGCTTCAAATCTAAATGACCATAAGTACCTTAGGGGTCCTAATTTCTTAATAATAGTGGGGTAGTGTACGAGGTTATGGTGTTTGGGTTTCAAAGTATCACTAAACAAACTTTGATATAGGTTGTTGTGCTCTTCAATTAAATTTTGAAGCTTTGTTAAGACGTCGTCATCAAAATTTGGTAATAAAACAGAATCAATTATTTTAATGAAAAGAATTAAAAACTTATAAACCAAATCATCCGGTTTGACAAGATCGCCAATCATAAGAAGTATAAAATGAGAGAAAGTTTTCATTTGCCTAGCGCTCATTTTGAAATTAGAGCTTTTGATATGATCTTTCTTTAGAGGGGGACAAACATTATCAATTTCTGTTTCGCCATATTGAAACATTTCCTTCCGATAATTTAAAGTTTCTAAAGTGAACTTTTTTCTTTCGTATATAAAATAGTTTAATATTTTTGAAAAACTATATTTACATACACCACTGAATAAATCGTGCATTATATCACATGATATATTATCGGTAACATGGAAATATGGAAGAGAGTTGAATATAGAATTGGTTTTCACACCAGTTATAGTGGGGTCATTTAATGCAATATCCAGTTCATAATTGATTTTATTTCTTAAAGAATTGGAATTTTCGATACATTCAACGCGTGTTTCATTCTTATTTCGTTTACATACCCTACAAAAAGAGTTTGCTGAAAATGAATTATTGTAGCCTAATGCTGTGTTGAGGCCCAGATTATCACCTAGAATCTGAACAACCTGAACATAGATTTTGTAATGTTTACCACCCGTTTCTATTTCCAAACCATCAAAATATAATTTCTTAAAAATTTCTATTAATGGAGTGAGGGCAATATTTAGACCACAAGAATATAAATCTATCGATTTTATAAATCCTCATACAAATATATTCATCAGTCTGCCAGCTTGATGATTTGGAATTGTTGGAAAGGTGTAATAAATTCCACATATTTTCTGTTGGCCAGACTTCGAGCCTAACGGATCATTGATCTCAAAATCGTCCATCTACAAAAAGAGGGGTACTATAACTTTTTCTTTACCAATATCTACAGTTTTCATGACATCTCCATTTATATAGTTGGAGTATGTATTACATTTTGATATGACCCCAACATTAGCAAGCATTATGTTATATCCCAGACGCCTTCACTTCCAAAAAATATTTTCATTTGGAAAGTAATATCTACTAGCACTACTTCTGCCTTAGCGCTTGTTAAAGTGGGATTATTATTCAAAATTATTCCAGACAAATCATTGCTTATTACGTAATGTTGCGGATGTTTAAAATAATTCAAATTTTCCAGTTCTTTATGAAATTTATATTCAGAGCCCACATTAAGAAATGGTTCAGAAATATTTTGTATTATTTCTGTCGATATGTTATGATTTCCATCCCTTTGATTTAAGTGACTAATCATTTCAGCTATTGGGGCTGTAATACGCTTTGTTACAGATTTTTGAATATCTAGTACGTATTTCCTGGAGAAATGTGGATGATTGTGAAGTTCAAGAGTAAATGTAAGAATTGAATCTTTGAAATTAGTTGATACTCTTAAGAAAGTTGCAAAGGTATAGCAGGTTCTGGTGGAACTAAAGCTTGAAGCAAAACATTATTTTTAATACATTGTAAAGATGAGTCCTGTTCTTGTAAAGTTGAAGTTTCATGCGGACTATTTTCGGGGGGACTACACACAGTTTTGTGTTTCCCTAAGTGTTTTTGAAATCTATATATATTATGAAATATTTGATGACAGTTTTGTTCATTGCGAACAAATTTTGCAATGGGTGGAAGTCCATGAAGTGTTTTTAAATGGGTCAAAAGTAAATCTGAAGTAATGTGGTATTTATGACACAAATAGCAAGCAAATGTGGGCATTTTTTAAAATTTTAGAAAAAAAAAAAATTATAGGGTGAATTATATATTCAATTTTCCGAGCAAATTAGAGACTGAAGGAAAATTTTCCGACTTCAGTCCAAAAAAAATATTGCTCTAAAAATGCCCACACTTGCTTGCTGTTATGGGAGTACTCAATTTGAAATACATAACTTAACTTAATTATACAATCGACACACTTCATTAAAGTGGAGCACTTCCACTTGAGTCCATCGCAAAATACATAAAATGCTGACATATTTAAAATATCTTCACCTATTCCAATGATGTGTGGCTGCAGCGACTGCTTTTTACTCGCGTACTCTTGAATTTTAGCTTCAATCTTTGGCATTACATCATTTGGTGTAGTTGCAAGTAATATAGACTCCGATTGGGCGTCAGAAATCGTTGGCTTATGGGTTTTGGTCAGACGCTGCGGTTGAAGAACAGAGTGGAGAAGCAACAGAATAACAGCATATACAGAATCTGAAAAAAATATTTATTATATACACATGTTTCATAAATTCTGATTTTTGTTCACCCATTGATAAATTTTTTTCAACAAGTTTTCCAAGCAGCAATTCTCGGCTGGCTCGATCTTTCACCTCTGCTTCTAAAACCGGAATGATTTTTTTTTTTAAAGTTGTCCAACCTTACGAACAGGTGATTGCCCATTCCTGGTTTGGTTTTGTCGAAATCAATATCAACCTTTAAGAAATATAAATAAACTTTTCAATATTCAAATATATCTGTTGTTATTTCTTACTAATTCGTAGCCTTGGGAATCGTTGTAACGTGGCCAATCGCGCAACAAATTTGAAAGAGAGCTCTTGTAGTTTCTCCTTAAGCACCACGTATCAGCCCAAAATTGTTTCACGGTCTCCCAAGGAGAGCAGTTGTTGGTCAGCCAACATTGCTTTTCACATATATCCCCTAAATAATTGATGTACAAGTTTAATATTGTCAAAATGGCAAATGAGAAAGCAATACGGCTGATAAGAAGTACATACCGTCATAAACATCGAAATCAGTTTCTTGTATATTAGATAACACTGTATGTGTTAATTTGACGGAGTTGGCCCAACGCAAGTACAATTTTCCACTGGGATTCTTCTTCCCTTTTTGTCTTTCTAAAAAGTAAAATTCCTTAAAAAAATAATTAAAATAGATTTTAATATTTTTTAAATTAATTCTTATCCAATTCAAGCAATTACTTTGGTTTCTTTAGGAAATACTCTAGATATTTCATTCGCCCATTCCCTTATTTCGGTATGTAGCATTTTACGACCAGAAGTAAGATAACTGTCCACAATACAATGCGTTAAAGTTTGTTGATTTTTGCTGTCCAGGCAGGGTTGGGCATAATGCACTAAATAATAAATGCAATAAGCATTTCACTACCATTAACTCTTTAGTGGTAATGAAGAAACGAGTTTCACTATCACTAAACGTATAGTGAAAATTTAAAAAAGTTTCACTATCACTAAACGTTTAGTGAAAATGAAATATAGTTACACTGTCACGATGCCTTCAGTGGTAGTGAAATGAAATTGCACTATCACTAAACGTTTAGTGCTAGTGAAAAAAATACTGGTTTTTGAGGAAGTAAAATGCATTACAATTTTGTTTCAATTAATCTTTATTTGCCTTATATAAAACCAACATTTCGAAATTGGAATCGCTGAGATTTTGCCTCGAAGACCGATTCCAGCGAAAGAAAAGAGCCTTTCTACTGGCGCAGATGAAGGAAGCGGCGTGTTGTATTTCAAAAATACTTTTTTAACTACAGGAAATCTATGCAATGATTCAATACTCCTGTCATTATCGGCAAGGTATAAAATTGCTTCAGTCGCCGTTGGTCCACTTTGTAAATCATTATGTCGAAAAAATTTCACCCCTTTGCCGGGTCCCGAATTTCGAAAATAATTGTTTTAAATAAGGCTAAAAAGGATTAGTTGAAACAAAATTGTAATGCATTTTACTTCCTCAAAAACATGTCTTTTTTTCACTAGCACTAAACGTTTAGTGATAGTGCAATTTCATTTCACTAGCACTGAAGGCATCGTGACAGTGTAACCTTATTTCATTTTCACTAAACGTTTAGTGATAGTGAAACTTTTTTAAATTTTCACTATACGTTTAGTGATAGTGAAACTCGTTTCTTCATTACCACTAAAGAGTTAATGGTAGTGCAATTTAGTGGTAGTTCAAAATGCCCAACCCTGTGTCCAGGTAGCCATACTTTTCTTGGAAAGTCAACACAAGTTGTCCTTTGACTGTTTTATTCAACAATTCAATCAAGTTGTACGAATTCGAACTTTGAGAAGAATGAGAAAGTGGAGTGGATTCTATTGAATTAGAAAAGGAAACATTGGCAGAGAGTTTCTCAAGCCAGTTGAGAATTCTGGAGTTCGCCGATGAAGTATCTTGGTCACAAATAAATGGAATGTTATTTTGTTTGCGCCACTCCCTCAAACCTGCCTTAAATTTAATACGTTCTCCGAAATATTTGTCATTCGCTTTATCAAAAAACTTTTCCACATCTTCAATTTCGGTTTTCTCGAGCACGAAAAAGGAGTTGATTCCGTGCTCAATTAAAGTTGATATTATTTCAATCACCAAGCCCCAGGATTTATATAGTTCCACTACTTTATCCTTCCTTGAGTGAGATGCAGTAAAAAAGCATCGATTGCAGTAGATTGCTCCTCACACATCATAAAATTGCTATCGAATTAAAATGGCTGAAAAATTTGTAATTATAATTGAACACTTTCACAACATTAAAAAAGTATTTATCTTATTATGGGCTTCTAAACTAGTGTAGTCTAGTGTTGACAAGCATAATGAGATGTGACAGAAGAGAAATTAGAATTTAAATTTTAAAAAAATTTTTAAATCTGTTTGACTCCAACCATAAAATTGGCTATGTACATACGTTTGTTTTTAAATCTAAAAGAAATAAAAATGAAACCCCTGAAGATGGCGAAATAAAATCGCCGAAACGTCGGGTAAACAAAAAAATAAATTTGGTTGTTTTCCAATTTCATTAAAAGCGAATTTAGACCAAATAAGATCAGAATAAGATAAATACAATTTCATTTTGGTCGAAATATATAAAAATTAAAAAAATATATTTTTATTTTCATAAAATGGTACTTCTAAGAACAACGAATTGTATGTCTTATTTAGTGTTGGCAGAACTTTTTTTCAGAAGAGGCTAAAACCGTAAAAAAATATACTTAAACACTTTGCATATTCCTATGCATTTAGCATAACTGATGGCTATTCCCTGTAAAACGACACCAGTATACTTATTTGCAATTGATTTTCAAGTGTTCATGAACCCTGTTCCATACTAGGCGACAGTCGCCGGAGACATGTTTTGTTTCGATGGCGAGGGACGGCCGGAGAATAGAGAGAACAGTACCCCTGTCTCTTCCGCGGCCCTCTCTGTTCCTCAAAGCAAAATTTGTCTCCGGCGACTGTCGTCTAGTATGGAACAGGACTGACAGAAAAATTTAAAGCTACAATAACGGAACTGAACCAAAACTAACTATTTGCATACATAACAGGTTGGCTGATAAGTCCCCGGTCTGACACATAGATGGCGTCGCTAGTATTAAATGCATATTATTTTTATATAGTGGCAACCTTCAAATGATTCGTGTCAAAATTTGACGTCTGTAAGTCAATTAGTTTGTGAGATAGAGCGTCTTTTGTGAAGCAACTTTTGTTATTGTGAAAAAAATGGAAAAAAAGGAATTTCGTGTTTTGATAAAATACTGTTTTCTGAAGGGAAAAAATACAGTGGAAGCAAAAACTTGGCTTGATAATGAGTTTCCGGACTCTGCCCCAGGAAAATCAACAATAATTGATTGGTATGCAAAATTCAAGCGTGGTGAAATGAGCACGGAGGACGGTGAACGCAGTGGACGCCCGAAAGAGGTGGTTACCGACGAAAACATCAAAAAAATTCACAAAATGATTTTGAATGACCGTAAAATAAAGTTGATCGAGATAGCAGAGGCCTTAAAGATATCAAAGGAACGTGTTGGTCATATCATTTATCAATATTTGGATATGAAAAAACTCTGTGCAAAATGGGTGCCGCCCGAGCATTTGACCAAAAACAACAACGTGTTGATGATTCTGAGCGGTGTTTGCAGCTGTTAACTCGCAATACACCCGAGTTTTTGCGTCGATATGTGACAATGGATGAAACATGGCTCTATCACTACACTCCTGAGTCCAATCGACAGTCGGCTGAGTGGACAGCGATCGGTGAACCGTCTCCGAAGCGTGGAAAGACTCAAAAGTCCGCTGGCAAAGTAATGGCCTCTGTTTTTTGGGATGGGCATGGAATAATTTTTATCGATTATCTTGAGAAGGGAAAAACCATCAACAGTGACTATTATATGTCGTTATTGGAGCGTTTGAAGGTCGAAATCGCGGCAAAACGGCCCCATATGAAGAAGAAAAAAGTGTTGTTCCACCAAGACAACGCACCGTGCCACAAGTCATTGAGAACGATGGCAAAAATTCATGAATTAGGCTTCGAATTGCTTCCCCACCCACCATATTCTCCAGATCTGGCCCCCAGCGACATTTTCTTGTTCTCAGACCTCAAAAGGATGCTCGCAGGGAAAAAATTTGGCTGCAATGAAGAGGTGATCGCCGAAACTGAGGCCTATTTTGAGGCAAAACCGAAGGAGTACTACCAAAATGGTATCAAAAAATTGGAAGGTCGTTATAATCGTTGTATCGCTCTTGAAGGGAACTATGTTGAATAATAAAAACGAATTTTGACAAAAAAATGTGTTTTTCTTTGTTAGACCGGGGACTTATCAGCCAACCTGTTATGTATGTATGTACATGTGTATCTGCGTAATCTTTAATCTTTTTAAAATTTTTTTAATATTTTCACACTTTTTATCATACATAATTGAAAATTTCACTATTTATCGCACAAAATTCTATTTCACATTAATCTGATACAATTTACTTACCTTTTGCAACACAAAATATGCAAAGGCACGAGCAACTCAAAAGTTTAACCTCTTCACTTTAGCACAACTTCAACGACAGCCGTCAAAAAAAAGAGCAAGTTATTTTGATTATTAGTGTTGCCAAATAGGCAACCTCCTCGTGACATACTTCTTTAAAAAATTGATTTAAAACTGTTGCACTATGTACAGGGCTGGTTTTGTATAGTGAATCTAGTAGCCTATTATATAATATATAACCACAAACTGTCGGTCTTTACACACAATATTAACGAGGATAAAAAGAATATTTCTCATCATTAGCTCGGAAATAAAGTTTTTTGAATAATGTCACTTTTCTGGCAAACTTTTCTTTTAAGAAAAAGTCATTCCGACCCTTATGATAACGCTAATCTCTTTTTATACCTTTTCCGAAGTAAAGGGTATATTAAGTTTGGCACGGAGTATGTAACAGACGAAAGGGGTCGTGATAGATATAGACATATATATATATTCCAGATCAAGGTGACGAGAGGAGTCGATCTAGCCATGTCTGTCTGTCTGTCGGTCACAAATTTGTTTTCCGTGATTTACTCCTAAGCCATGCAAGATATCATACATGGGCACACTGCAGTATATTTATAATGCATTAATCATTTTAAGTACCAGTATTATCTTACTGCTACTGAAATTTCATTTTGCATTACCAGTAAATTTTTACTGAGTACTGAAATTTCACTTCCATTACCAGGACTGATTTACTGGTACTGAAATTTGACTTGCATTACCAGTACTGATTTACTGGTACTGAAATCTCACTTGCATACCAGTACTGATTTACTGGTACTGAAAATACCTACTGATAGTGTAAAATCAATGCAGTATCAATGAATTTGTACTTACACTGAATATGGTATTGAATATTGGCTTTGTTGTTTGCTTGTTTTTTCTTTCTTTTTATTTTAGTTTATTTAAAATTTTTTTTTTTTTGCCAAACATGCTTATCTTCTTTTTTCTCAATCAGAAAGAAAGAGCATTTATTGCAAAAACATCAGCTCATATTCAATGCAATAGGGACATTGTATGAAGAAGCATAGAGAAATCAGAACACAATCAAAAAGAGTACAATAAAAAATTATTGCACGGTAAATTTTATGGCCTGCACACTTTGTTTTAGAGGGTTAGAATATTTCATTTGTGCGTACGTGCGTAACACCCACAACCACTCGATATATACCATACAAAATACGTATAGAAATGATCAGCGTCACCAGCAGATTCGATTTAGCCATGTCCGTCTGTTCGTCTATCTGCATACATTTTCTTATCGAAGGAGTTGAGCTATCTTCACGACATGCATGTCCGCAGGGAGATGAGTAAGTACAAGTTCGAGAATGGACCAGATCGGACCACTTTGAAAGGTACGTCCAGTACTAGGGTCTGTCACAAAAATACTAAAACTGCCCGAAAATCTGAGTTTTTCGCGATATATCAATGAAAATTAGAATTTGAGTTTATATTGAAGCCTCAATTTCCCAAAACTTGGAAAAGCGGACATTACAAGAAGGCAGTTTTGATAAAGAAATAGGGGGGAAAATCGAAATATAAGGCCCTTATTGGCATTTAAAATCTCTAGTATACCTTGTCTTAATGGCTGGTATTAGGGCCTGTTTTGAAAAATGTTAAAACATACATATTTGTGTCGGGTATTGTATTGTCAGGTTCGCCTGACTATAACACCCTTATTTCTTTTTCTTATTCTTAAAACTGATTTTGTGTATAATCAGAGTAGAAGCGAGAGGGGTTTCAGGGGTACTTAAAAAATGTTGCTATAAAAATATCGAAAAGTAAAACATTAAGTGAAATTCTCGAATAAATATATTTAAATGGTTTTATTGTATTTTATGAAGTGCTATTTTCACCAAAATACAGAATCTAATTCTAAAATTGTGGCTTTACTTGAGTTTTACTAACCCTTTCCCCCTACATCCAAGGTCTCGCTACGCCCTTGATATATGTAAGTCAAATATTTCACTGATGATTTTGTTATAGAGTAATTCAAAGACTAACAGCACGTGAGTTGTAATATTGAGTCATAGTGTTGCGCGTGATATCGTTATAACTAATAAAAAGTTTAAACTGAAAATTTCAATTTTCGGCCAATTAAAACTAATAATATGAGTGATTTAGATTTCGATAGTGACGATTCGATCAAAGATCCAGATTTTGTTTGCGAACCAAATCTTCCAAGCTGTTCAAATGGCCGTGGCTTACAATTAAGTGAAGATATTCTGAGCAATAAAAATTATGTTTTGGAACAAAGTCTTTTTAGTGACTTAAGTGGGACTTCAAATGGCACATCAGATAGTTTAACCAATGAAGAATTGGTTGGTGTAAACAAAGTTCTCTTTAGTGAAGAATTTTTTAAAATTGTTGATTAGGTAAATTAAAGTGATAAATGTCGTCATATGTTATTTAATCCTCCCCAATTGTATTCAAATGTAGATGAACAGAACTCCTCATCAAAAAAGGATGTGTGGCTTGATTGCAGCTTGTCAAGTTTGTGGAAAAAAAATAAGAGGATCGCTGCGTGTTAGTTCGAACTTCATCAAACATTTGAGAAAGGAACATCCGCAAAAATTTTCCGAATTCAAATCAAAAAAAGAAGACAGCAGACAGAGTACAGGTCACACTCAATATATGAAAAAAGTGACCATCAATCTAGATAAAGTTGAATTCGTCTGCGTAACTGCTGATGTGTGGTCAGGTGGAAGGAGATCATTTTTTGGTTACACTTGCCACTGGTTAGACGCTGACAACTTCGAAAGGAAGTCTGTAGCACTGGCTTGTCGAAGGTTTAAGGGGATCCACTCTTTTGATCGTGTGACGGAGATGATATGCGTCATAAACAAGCAATATCATATACCTGTGGAAAAAATCGTTTATACGATCACTGACAATGGATCAAACTTCATTAAGGCATTTAAAGAATTTGGAGTTGACTTGAGTAAGCGATATGATTATTTATTCCAATAACGCAATTTTTATAGCCATTTTTTATTGATGCAGAATTTATTAAAGAACATGGAAGTGATGAGGAACATGACCCTGGCTCGGATTCAGATAGCTCAATGGATGATTCAGGTCCTGAATTTCGTTCTGTGACTCCCCGACTTTCAAAGCATTTTTCTTGTGCCAGCCACACTTTAAATCTTCTGGCATCTACAAATTTTAATAAAATAATAAAATCCTTAAGTCAGGATATCGGAGATATCCATAAAAGGTCGTTTGACAGGTAAAAATTTACATAATTCCAATCTTCATTCATATTTTTTCCCTGTGTAGGTGCACACAGATTTGGAACAAGGGTAATCGACCGATATCTGCTGAAATAATCAATGCAGTTATAAACGGAAATTTGATAACTCCATGCGTAACAAGGTGGAATTCACTTTACGATTCCGTAAAGAAGTTGCTGCAATACAAAACAAGCTTACCAGAACTGTGTTTTCGTTTAAATGTTCCCACCATTCTCAATGATGAGCTTGAGTACTTAGAGGAATACATGAAGCTTATGGGACCTATAGCAGAGGCTATTGACTTTCTTCAGGGCGAAAAGACCATTTATTTCGGATACTTTGTACCTACCATCGTGTCTCTAAGAATAAAAATGCGTCGTCTGGAGCCTGCGAGTTTCAAGTTTTTAGGCGAAGCAAACATAAAAATGCAAGAAGCTTTGCTTAAAAGGTTTGAAAAATATTTTCTAGTGCAGCCTGACGCGTGGGATGCTGTTATTGCGGCAATATGTGTTCCAGATATTAAATTTCGATTCATAAAAGCTCTGTTAGAGACAGCGACCTCACAGACTGAGGAAGAAATTAAAAAAATGTTCAACACTTATGTGATGAAGTATGGCAAAATAGCCGATGCCGATACACGTGCTCTGCCTCAGACCCCACAAAAAACATTCTTCGATTTTGGGGAACATATGATGGTAAATTTCTTACTCTTCAATTTTTTTTTAAATATTTGTATTAAAATATGTGTTTGTATATCTAATTTTCTTATATAGATGTTGCCGTACAGAGTACTGACTCGGAAAATTATCTGCAGGAAACGATGTTATACCTTATCGAAAGAGACACAAGCATACATTGTCTCAAACGTCATCCTCCCATAAAAAACCTTTTTTTAAAATACAATACCCCATTACCTTCATCCGCGCCAGTAGAACGGTTGTTTTCCTTTGCTGGGATTGTAAATCGTTCCAGAAGACAAAAACTTAGCGATGAAAACTTCGAAATGCTAGTTTTAAGAAAGGCTAATAGCATCGAGGAAAAATAAAATACAAGAACTTTGATTCCACATTTTAATGATTTATTTAATTTACTGATAGTGCATTGATTTTAAAATACCAGTAGGTATTTTCAGTACCAGTAAATCAGTACTGGCAATGCAAGTCAAATTTCAGTACCAGTAAAAATTTACTGGTAATGCAGGTCAAATTTCAGTACCAAAAAATTTACTGGTAATAGGCAAATTTCAGACCAAAAAATTTACTGGTAATGCAATTTTTTTTCAGTAATCAGTAAAATTTTACTGGTAATGAAAATTGAATTGCAATATCAGTAAAAAAATAATTTTACTGCATTTTTACCGGTAATGAAAAGTGCCCATCTATGCAAGATATCATATTGAAAATTGGCATCGACTCGAACCAGGTAAATGTCCGAAAAACTGCATACAAATTTTTTTCGTAGTCCCTTCTGAGGTCGTGGGAAGTGGTTCAGAAATTTCAAAAATCACGATTTTAAACGTTTTTTACGGATAACTTTTTCACTATACATCCCAGCTGATTGAAATTTGCTGTGGGTATATGTACCCTGTAGTAAAAGGGATCGACCCTGAATCGACCGCAGATCGATCCTAAAGAGGTAAGGACCGATCGCCTTTTCATGCGTTGAACTGGTCTCTTTTAACATGGTGCGGTCCTTGAAAAACAACCGATCCGTTTTCAAAGCGTGTGGGATCGGTTGGCGGTCGATCGGAGGTTAGTCCCTACGCCTTTGAATGAGGGTGAGTTTTTTTTTTAATTTTTTTTTTTTTTTATAAAAAATTAAAAAAATTTTTTTTCTTATTTTGTTTATTTTGCTTTTTTGTTTTTTTTAAATCTTTTTGTTACAACATTATATTATTTATTTTTTGATTTTCCCGCCTAGGCCGAGCCTCGAACCTCAGAGCTCTGGGTTGGTAAATCGGTGTCTTAACCATTACGCTAAACAAGCAAGTTTAATGCTGTGATCAAAACGCTGATTTGAGTTTTTGGTTGCTCAAGTTTTTGGGAAACATACGTAAAGAATTTTTCACTTCAAAGAATTTTTTATTGAAAAATAAATATTAAAAACCAATTCATATGTAAAACACGAATTATTTTTTGTTCAAGTTAACTATTTAAAAAAAAAAAAATTAATATTAACATAAAAAAATCGTAGGTAATTGAAAAAAAAGAAAAAATTTCTAAACCGAGCCAGGGCTCGAACTCTTACCCCTTCGGTTGCGAAGCGAGAGTCTTAACAATCAAGCTATTTAACCTATGATAGCACAAAGAACAGATTGAGGACTTAAAGCAGACAAAAATAAAGTACAAGTTATTACGAACTCGCCCCACCTACGCTCAATTTGGGATTGGACGAGGGTCGGTTAGATAGAGGTTAACCCTAGGTCGATCGCGGTTCATATAAATTTGGGATCGGTCCTAGTTTGGTCCTAAAGGGACCCACCTAGGATCGATCGCTTTTGAACCGAAACCATTTCATTACTGCAGGGTAGACTTAAGCTTTGGCTCATCACACACATTAGAAAAAAACACTCTTTCTCTTATTCCCATATCTGTATATAAAACTTATTTTTTTTTTTTTGCTTCTTCTGATTGTGTATTTAGCCGTCAAATAAAGTCGTTACTTATGGTTAAATTTTAAACATGACCACAATTCGAAATTCGCAAAAATTTGATCTTCACTATTTTGAATTTAGTATTTTTCAGCTAGACTTAATGCCCTCTTACGGTAACATTTTGACAATGATTACCATCCACGAAATTTGCAAAAATTTGATTTTGACTGGACAACACAAGAATTTACCCAATACACACATTTTTTTTTTTTTGCCCGACTGCAACAGAAGAAGGGTAATGTTTTAACATATTTTAGGCTGAGGAAATGGTATGTGTGCAATCGGCTTAGCCGATGTAAATTTCTTTACTTGTTTCTTCTAATAACTATATAAAGTACATTGCCACGCGTATTTATGCAGTAATAAGCTTGAAAACTAGTAGGGTACTGTACGGTCAAGCTTGCCCGACAGTACCACTCTCACTTGTTTTTTCTAGATTTCCAATGAAATTACGATGACTACCCCATAAAAATAACGGGGAATTCCGTCTCAATAAAATTAAGATGATTTCTAGTAAAAACAAGAGGAAAATCTTCTCAATTAAATTAAGATGATTTCTAGTAAAAATAAGAGGGAATTTCTTTTCAATAAAATTACACTGAGCGAACGTAACCATGATTTTTTTAAAAGGGCGCATTGTTATTCACAGTCCTTTTGATTTTCGAGCAGAACGAAAATTTCAAAAGAAAAATGGTTGAGTCAACAACATTTTTGGTTGAATTGAAAGGAAATATGTTTAATTACATTTCTTTTCGTTCGGTATAATTCTCATTTGTTTTATAAAATAAGACATATAAGATATGTATTCATCTTAGAACTTTTTAAGCATTGCGAAAGCAGTCACCAAATCGGAGTGACGAAATCGGATGAAGTCCATCCGATGGCTATTTTTTGGGTCATGTTCAGCAGAGTGCTCTAATGGCCATTTGGTTTGAACGTTAATTAAATTTTTTTTGACATTTCATCTTGTATAGGTTTTTTTTTTTGGAATTTTTTAAAAAAATATCTTGTCATTTCAACTATGTCCGTGGTTGGTTCAACAATTTAAATTTAAATCCATTTTTGAAAATTATCATGTTAATTTAACCTGAAATATGGTTGATTCAAAAGGAAAATTTTTTATTTTTTCAACAAGAAAAATTGTTAAAATTAAAAATATTCCTTGTTGAAGCCGTTTTGTATGTTTTTCCTTTTGATTCAACCAGTTTTCTGGTTGATATTTTTCTCTGTGTAAGATGACACCCCATAAAAACTAGAAGTTTTGCATCTGAATAATTTTAAGATGATATTCGGTTAGAAACAAGCAGTTTTCCCTCTCATTTGCACTTTTTATGACATAAAAAAGAGAAGAAGAAGAGAGAATAAGAAGTTTTCCCTTTATTTTTACTAGATTTCCTTTTCAATAAAATTAAGATGATTTGTAAGCTAAAATTAAGATGACTTTCTACTAAATATTTATTCACTCTTTTCCCCTGTCACTCTCCTTGGTCACCATGCAATTTAAGATGGAAATCCTCTTAAATTTAGGGGACATTTTTCGCTCTGTGTATAGATTTTAGATTTCTATGCTAATTTGACAGCTGTGTTGCCATTGCTTGGAAACTTGCACTTATTTCTGGCAGAGCTGCCCTTTCTAGTTCATTTCCATATTATTTTGCTGTGAGTCACTGTTTACTACAAATTTTCTTTATGGCATGCCATGCCTCTTAGTGCGCCGCAGAGCATGAGAGTTTCTACCTCAACTTTCGAGCCAGAATGGAAACGGCTCTAGAGTAACATATATAGTAATATATATCGCCCAATTCCGTGGTACATTGTGAAATAATGATTCCAAAGTAACTTTTAACTCATAACTTTTTTGTAGTTCCAATTATTTAACAAGCAAACTTGTTGGAATTCTATGTAATATTATATTTTAGAAATCTGAAATTCCCTACATTTAGCCGATTTGGAAAAATCTGTCCTTTTTTCCCTACAAACAATTTTTCTTCCAAAAAAATCCCTAAAATAGCAAAATTTCCCTACGAATTGCAACACTGCATGTAGGAGTGTAGGTCTAACAGTCGACGTCGAAAAGGCTCTACCGCGATCAAGAAATTCACCCTTAGTCAGGTATAAAAACTTCAAGAAATTCGAGAAATTCACCAAAAAGCTACCAACAAAAAACTTAGGCAGGTAACACCCCTAACTATATGTTGGGACTAGAAACGGGTATGCACTCCTTACGGATAAACACTCTTAGTATCCATTTCGCATATATTTGTCGTTGTCGTTTCCAAGGACTGCAGCTATTGAAGCCCTTAGTAAAAATGTATTCTTCTGCCGCGAAGGGCATAATCTATTTTCTGAATGTGGCATGAACTTTAATATCGACTTTTCGATCAATAGTCCTAAAGCATCCCTCCCTTCTATTCTAGACAAAATGAAAAAATGAGAAATGAAACGAAATCTGGAAGATCCTCGGGCTGGCACGTTTCATGATTTGTATCCATCCCTAAGTTATGAAATTAATCCTTATTTTACTGACTCCCTACCGACATATGCAATAAGCCTTATTATGCGAGCTAGAGGTGGCCTTCTAAACATAAAGGAAGAGTGTTTAAACATAACACTCTTGGCATCTGTTCAATTTGTAGCATGGATAGTGTAGAAAATACGTATCACTTCATAGGGGAATGCCCAATGTACAAATGTTTTAGACGCAAGAACCTAGGAAATCGAAAGCTGTCTTTAAACGAAATTATCGCTGTTTCAAATGGACCGCAATATAAAAATCTGTATAATTATACCAAAGACTGTTTAAAATATAGAGAAATGATAATGAATGAATTCATATAGCGCGGTTTTCTCAACGTGCTGCCAACCTGGCACACAAAGTGTTATGCCATGTTATTCTGTGTCGGAACTTTGTTAAGGCTGTTAGGGGTGGCTTTAAAAGGTCACAGTCGGTGTGGTCTTCTGAAGACAACGCTAGGTACCTTGAATTTCTGAAAAAACAGGTACCGCACCCTCATCAAATACTGGAAAGTAATGAAGAAAGTGTTGCGGAAGGACGATTGGCATTCGAGCTGGACGAACTTGTCCAGATACTATGGGGAAAATCCAATAAAGTAGCGGGTGGAGTGGACCATGTCACATATTATATGCTAAAAGTCTTGTCGGGCAAAGCTATTGGGAATCTACTCGTGGCTATTAATGAGGCTTTTCTAAACAATCAAATTCTGGACTGTTGGAGAACCATAGTTATTGTCCCTATCCCAAAAAAAGAGAAAAAGACTTGACTGATATTTCTAATTTTAGACCAAACTCTCTGATATCGGTATATGTAAAAATAATAAATCTGTTAGTTAAAAAAAGGGTGGATGCCTTTGTAGAGGAATATTAATATACTAAAGCAGGCATCTCCAAAATGGGAAAGGCATTTGTGTTAGTGAGCAAGAGAGCGAATGCGCTGAAAAAAATTTCAACACTAATTGCGTGCGCTCAATAAAATTTTGAGTTTCCATAACTTGTTAGTAAAAAATAAAATAGTTTTCATAAATCGATGAAATATAAGATTACTAGCGAGGAAAAACTTAACAAATAACAAATATTCGGCTATATAAAGGTGTCATGTTCAATGAATTTTTCAATGTCTACCACACCGTCACAATTTCTTATCAAAAGAATACTTTTTAAATGTTTTGCGCTGCTTTGAACAAATGTATTTCAAATCTGAAAATATTTGTTCACAAAAATAAGTTGATGGGAAAAACCATACAATACTACAAGCGACACTTCCCGAAATCACTAAGACGGGTGAGGGGAGCTTGTATAAACCGACTTTGCCCATTCACAATCTGACTTTGCCCACAGTTAACACATTCACATAAAATAAACTGACTTTCACCACGATTTGTGTACATATCAACTCACACATCGACATTACAATCTGACTTTCAACACAGCAGAGCTCAAAGCTTATTACCCTCTAGGAAGCGTGAGGTATATTGCCCGTATGCAACTAGTATTTTCACCAAAGTTAAAGAACTAGTGCAAAGGGGGGTAGAGCTTCGTATAAAGCTCCGACTAGTATTGCATGGAAAAATGGTTTTTCGTGTCAGTAATAAGAGTTGCCATTATATAGTTGTTACAAAGAGCGTTGGTGCTCCGAAATCAAAAATAAAATCTATCTTTATATATTACAAATATTTTTGTAAATAAAACAAACACGAAAAATAATTCGGTGTCTTTTAAATATTGCGTATTGGAGGCTCAAAAAATTTTAGAAAAAAAATAACCAAAAAACCACAAAATATGGTCAATAATCTTTCAAAGGAACTAGTGTTTTATTATACCCAATTTATCTACCCAATTGGTTACCAAATCACTAAAAAAAGCGTTAGTTCAAGTGTACAATTAGTGATTTTTAGCCCACACGCAATGTCAATTTTGTACAGAGTAATACATAGCCAGGGGTATAAAGAAGAACCAGTGCTGGTGGAATTAGAACTAGTAAGACGCTGCAGCTTAACTACTCATACTTCCTGCAGGGCTGTTGAACTGTTCACCACAGCAGTCGTTGACAAAACTCTATCTTTTTCAGTCGCACTCATGTAAACTGTTCTCTGTCTCTATCGCACCCGCATATTCTTATCATACCTACAAGCAAATTCAAAAAATTTAGAGAGTGTCGCTTGTAGTATTGTATGGGAAAAACAATAAAAGCCTTATATGGGATTCAGACGACATCGAAATCCCAGGATTTCGGCACTTTTGAGGATTTCAGCCGATATCCAGTCGAAATCCAGCGGATTTCCCATACAAATGAATGTCAAACGAAATCCGTTCAGAAATTGGATTTCAACGAAATCCCAAGAGAAATCCGGAACAAACTGAATGCAACTCTGTGTTTTTCGATATCTATCGAAGAAATGTTGCAACACTACTGTCAAATTTTGAAAAAAACGAAAGTAAACAAACAGGCAATGCTGCCACACGCAAACGCAAAATTCCCTACAAACTAAAAAAAAAATCCCCACAATTCTTTACGTTTTTCCCTACCACAAATATCGTATATTTTTTTTAAATAATATGCCTCTTGCATACAAAAACGTATGAGTAGCTATGAATATGGTAGGCTAATATTTTTGAGAACCTTTCAGGGTAGTCTGGAACTCCGAATCGAACTAAAGTCATTTGAAATTTTTTTTTTTTTCAAAAACAAAAAATTTTTTTCAAAATTAATTTTTTTTTGTTGTGGTTCAAGCAAAAATGATTTAATTAAAAATATGAATAGGCCTTATCTTGTAGCGGTAAATAAAAATTTATTCAAAAAAGCCTATACAAATACTATTTAAATTTTCAAATTTGTAGACTATCGACGCTTAACGATAGCTTCGACCGAACTTTTTCACATAAACACAGGTTGGCATAGTTTTTACTTTGTTTTTTTTAGTTTTATGACAACCAAATATATACAAAATTTATTAAATATAATATTTTGGAATACATCACAAATTCCGTACATTTGCCGATTTTAAGAAATCTGTACTTTTGTCCCTACAAGTCATTTTTTGTTTAAAAAAAATCCCTAAAAATGTTTAAGGAAATTTCCCAACAATTGGCAGCACTACAAACAGATGAATGGCTGTCAAACCAAATCCTCTCAATCGCGATATTGTCGTGTGAACGCTTGGATTTCGGTATGGATTTCACGAAATCCAAGTGCCGAAATCCCGGGATTTCGATGCTCGTCTGAATGGCATATTAAAGAAATTTCTCAAAAGCATTTGGGATCAAAAAGTGTGCTTGGCATTCCATTTTGATAAAATATTTTTTAAGTGTTTTTTAAAAAAAGGTTGCGCAGATCCGCTCGAAGTGTTTTCGTCGGGCGATTGCTACCGACTAAAGAAAGAGCGTAAGGCATACGTATGAAGTGAGCGAGAAAAATTTTGCTATGGCGTGGAGGTCTCTGTACTAAAGTCAAAAAACATGAAGGTTTTTATACCCAGCGTAAGTGGGGTATATTAGTTTTGTGCGAATCTTGTAACAGCGAGAATTAAGCTCCGCAGATATAGACAAATATACAGTGGAAATCGTTTATAGCAGGTCCGGTTATAACAGACTATCGTATACAACAGACAAAACCTCTGGTCCCTCCAAGTGTAATGGGGATAATACATATTAATTCGTATATAACGGACATCGCTTGTAGTAGACATATCGCTTATAAAATACACGTTAAGAAGTCCCCACGACTCGATAGTACTGTTTATAACAGACAAGTGAAGAAATCTACTGTTACATTTTCGTGTTTTATGTTCGTATTATTAGATGTACATACATAACACAAACATATGTATTGTTACATTTTGTTTTTGTGTACAATCCCTGCAGTAAATGCGGGGCAAATTGACCCCTGCGTCACCACTGTCATTCTATAGACATGGTCAACGAGGAGGTCCACAGTTCAATTTTCTTGAGCATTCATAAAATGAATTTGCTGCACGAGAATCAGAAGGCTCCGTAGCGTAATGGTTAGCATGTCCGATCATCAATCCGAAGGCTCGTGTTCGAATCCCAGGGCAGGCGAGAAAAAGTGGAAAATCGTAAAATTTGGAGGATTATTCTTATGGATTCTTATGGGTGAGAAGAGAGAAAAAAAAGTTTTCATTCTGAATTCTCGTGAGTTATTTCACAGTTCGTGCGAAAATTCTCATGAATTATATTTTCAATAACTTAATATTTCCAATTTTTTCGCAAAAAAAAATTTTTTTTAAAGCCTGTTAGACTACTATAATATTATTCACTTAAAAAAAAAAAAAAAAAATTGGCACCCGCCCGAGCGAGATTCGAACACGGGTCTCCAGGTCGCTAGGCCAGACTCTTCACACTGAGCCATCCGAGCCCTGTGCGCGGCGCTTTCCATTTAGGTAATATAGCTAATGAGCTGCCTCTACAGCAGCACCAGTTCAATCGTCAACTGGTGTCCGCTCGAACATATGCTCATACAAAGTGTCCATAGGAGAATACATTGGCACGGGTACAGTTGGTCACTAGTGACGGTGACGGAGGAACTAGTGACAGATTGAATCAGTCACTAGTGATAATTACTGCAGGGATATTTTTGTTATGACACATATATACTTAATACTAACGTAAGGCGGCCAACCGTCCCGCATTCCGAGGCAAGAGTGAGCCATTGTTAATAATTGTGCTAGTTGGTTTTGTGGTAGCGGTTTGGCGGTTCGACACGGTGGCTTCTTCCCCGACTAGTTCGCCGTTGGCGTGGGTTGTTGCCACTCCGCACACCATCCTAACATTATTTAACAAATTTTCGTGTCGATGTGTGGGTACAGATAAGACGAGAGGAAAAAGAAAAGAGTTGAGGAGGCAGAAATAGAAAGAGGTGATACAAGAAAAAAAACCAGTCATGATGAAAGTAAGAAAATGAGGCAATTTTAAATAAGGAAAAGAAAACAAGAAAGAAAAAGAAAGGCCTATAAAATATCTCTGTCCGATCTATCAAACATACTCCAATGAATCCCCTTAATACCTCACTCCGCCTACATGTCTCTGTCCTTAGTCTGGAGCAAGCCCTCCCACTGCGAAATCTTGCAGCCGTGAGTGTACTGTGGCTCCTTCTTACTTTTTAGTACACTCCCCATATTCAGTCCGTTCGTCCGTTTACGTCGGCGTACGTTGGTCGAAAGTCGTCATCACTCACCTCACATAAAATTTCCTATTGGGTTGATGGTACGGCACTAAAGCGAATGTAATGCGCTCAGCCTACCATTTCTACCTGATAGACGTTGCCAGCAAAAGAAAAAAAAACCAAATGTGCCGGTGCAGGAAACAGTGTTCACATCTATGTCTGCTATAGGTGATATGTGTATCGTATATAGCAGACTGTCTTCTATATGCGATATATTTCTGTAATAGAAATCGTATACAACAGACAGATTTTCCGGTCCATTGAAGTCTGTTATAAACGATTTCCACTGTATATAGAAATGAGTAGGATCAAAAACTGAATCGATTTAGAAATGTCCGTCTGTCCGTCCGTCCATCCGTCCGTCCGTCTGTCCGTCCGTCCGCGGTCGGATCTCATCCGAAATGGCTGAACCAATGAAGTCGAAATTTGGTACACATGTATATCGGGGTCCGAGCATGATCCTAAGTGAAAATGGGAGACATCCACCCACTGCCACGCCCACAAATGAATTTATTGTGATTTCAGTAAAATGCTTGTAACTTGCGAACCACTCACCACATTATTTGGTGTACTGGTAAACCACAAAAAGAGACATATCCTGGAAAAAAATGGATGCCGCCCTCCTCGAGCCACGCCCACAAATAAGCCTACAAATAAGGGCTTATCGTAACTTGTGAAGTAGAATGCGTAGAAACTTCAAATTCGCAACATAGGTTGACCAAGGCGAATGAAAGGTGTAGGAAAATATTTTATGTGGCCCGCCCACTGCCACACCCACAAATGAAGATTTTTCGTAACTTCCGAGGTAAAAGGCGTAGAAGCTTCAAAATCACAACATAGGTTGACCAAGGCAAATGAAAGGTGTAGGAACAAAAATGTATGCAGCCCGCCCACTGCCACGCCCACAAATGTTTAATTTTCGTAACTTCCGAAGTAAAAGGCGTAGAAGCTTCAAATTCGCAACATAGGTTGACCAAGGCGAATGAAAGGTGTAGGGAAAAAATTTATGTGACCCGACCACTGCCACGCCCATAAATGAAGATTTTTCATAGCTTCCGAAGTAAAAGGCGGAGAAGCTTCAAATTCGCAACATAGGTTGACCAAGGCGAATGAAAGGTGTAGGAAAATAATTTTTGTGGCCTGCCCACTGCCACGCCCACAAATATAGAAGCAAAACATAGTGCGCTCATAATGTCGGGACGCTGGGTATTTCAAAGTCGGGCTTGACCGACTTTAGCTTTCTTACTTGTTCTGTTTGCAGTTGACATAAATAACACATATAATTGTGTTAGCCACAGGTCACTAAAACAAATATTGCAGAGTATCAACTTCGAACAATGCTATACTGAGTGGATGCTTAACTTTCTCTCCCACCGCAGACTGAAGCTGGGCGACGCTACCACAGAGGTTTTTGATGGCCTTCCACAAGGGAGCTGCCTATCTCAAATCCTATTCAACATATATACGATGTCCCTACATGATCTCGCTGACCCAAACACCCAAATATATCAGTTTGCTGATAACTTCATCATCCTTACGGCTCATCATTCCAGCATTGGAACATATAATCTCATGCAAACCAAAATATCTGATTTCTGGCACAAATGCCGTAATCTGAGGCCCGATATTACAATGTATACTTCAGTTAAGGAAGCTTGAAGACTTAAGAACACCTTAAGTGTCAAGCGGTTTAACAGTCAATTTTTATCAAAAACTCACGGAAATTGTTTTCGGCATGCAACATTTGAAAAAACCTATTTTTTTTGTTTATAATTTTTTTAAATTCGTAAAATTAGTAAAACTCCTTCACTAAATTAATTAAAAAAATTTTTAAGGAGCACTTAAAATTTGTACTGTTAAAATGCTTTACAGACTTAAGCTTTACTTAAGTCCTAAGGAGACCTTAAGTATGCACTGTAAAATCGGGCCTGAATCTCTCATTTAACATAAACAAAACCAAACTCCTGCAGACATTTAGGAGCCGGATCCACACCAGTTCACTGACATCTGACAATCAACCCATCCCACGGGTATCTTCCCTGAAATTCCTGGGCCGAATTATAAGATCTTTCCTGTCGGTCAGAGAGCACTATGAAATGGTGGAAGAAAAAGCTGAATCCAATTCCCGGCTGTTTAAATGTATTACATCTATAAAGTCGGGGTTGCATCCTTCTGTTGCGCTGAACTTTTATAAATTTCTTATCAGAGCAAAAATCGAATACTGCCTATCTTCAGCTGCGATGCGCAGGGTAAAGACAGTTAATCAAAGGCTGACTGCCCTTCAGAACACCTTTCTAAGAAGGGTGCTGGGTGGAAGATACAATTTCATCCTATATGACTTGGCAAATGAACTCCCTCCTCTGTAGAGAGCGCAACTTTTGACAGCTAAGGAACTTATTAAGACAAAAATTTACATGCCGTCCCTATTTCGAACAATTGCAGACAACCAGATGGTGAATTCCAGTTATGCCCATATATACTCAGAGTTCAAAAATATTTTTGATCGACTCAATAATGAGGTGAAATTCACACCCAACCTTGCAATCGAGATCATAACGAAACTATTTGACGGCAACAAAAAGAACGCCAGTCCAGAGGTAGTCAGACAAAAATATACGGACTTGCTCCAAGAATATAAGGGTAGCGGTTATGAGTGTTACGCCACTGATGCATCCATTGCAGATGACGTCTCAGGGATTGCTGTACTACACATACAGTCAGGGATATCACACACATTTAGAATCTTGGAAGGGGTCTCATCTTCGCTGGCTGAATTCTTTGCTGTGCTGGTGGCCACCCGATTTGCGGGATTCAAGGGTGACAGAAAAATATTCACAGACAGTCTGATAGCTTGTCAGCTACTCAAAAAAACTACTACCACAAATTTTGGCATTGCAAGTATTGACAGCTCAACCATTGAATTCGAGTTCACGGGGATCAAGGTCGTGTGGACACCTGGTCACCTGGGTATTGACTTCAATGAGGAGGCGGATCGCCTGGCCAGAGAGGCAATCGCGACGGGCATTGCATTCAAACATGAGTTGTCAGCCTCAGAAACACTAAGTCAAATAGCTGCAAAGATTTAAAAACCATGGCATGACAAGATTGCTAGGGCTGAGCCAGACACTGACTCGATCCACTATAGTGCTATATGGCTGCAACTTCGGCCAAAAACTATTACGTGGTACACCACACTTTCTATTACGTGGTTCACCACAACACTCGACTTATGGCTTGGTTCACCACAGTTGAACTTTTTCACCAAATCAGGCCATAACACGCCGAAATTTGGCCGAAGTTGCAGCTATAGTTCTATATGGTCAGTTCGCTTTCAGTCATGTACCGGGTTGGGCATGAGAGCTCCATGGACATTTATAACTATATATGTCACTCAGGAGCCGTTTCTATTTTGGCTCTTTTCAACACGGTCTTGGGTACCCACCACGGTCTTGGGTACCCACCAAAATGGGCATTTTTCACTTAGGTACTCACCAAAAGTATTTCTCTCTCGCTCTTTTTTTGCCTGCCGAGTAACATCTCTTTCTAACTGGCGCGAAATGTCCCGCCCAAAATCTATGAGAGTGACATATATAGTAATATATGTCCATGGAGCTCTGAGAATAAAAACTTGTGTAGCAACACAAAAAGCAGCGACAGAGAAGAGAACGAAAAATTGGTCAGTGAGAGAATATTAACCAATCAGAAAAAGCTGTAGCTACATTCTAAAAAGAGAAAGCAAGCGAAAAGTTTTTAACGTAGCATGCTTTTCATAGTTTTGCGTATGAAATAACAGGTTGGCTGATAAGTCCCCGGTCTAACAAAGAAAAACACATTTTTTTTGTCAAAATTCGTTTTTATTATTCAACATAGTTTCCTTAAAGAGCGATACAACGATTATAACGACCTTCCAATTTTTTGATACCATTTTGGTAGTACTCCTTCGGTTTTGCCTCAAAATAGGCCTCAGTTTCGGCGATCACCTCTTCATTGCAGCCAAAT
The DNA here is from genome assembly GCA_020466095.1 of Chlorops oryzae. Lineage (NCBI taxonomy): Eukaryota > Metazoa > Arthropoda > Insecta > Diptera > Chloropidae > Chlorops > Chlorops oryzae. The sequence continues at coordinate 66,585,537 of CM035806.1, forward strand.
TTTTTCCCTGCGAGCATCCTTTTGAGGTCTGAGAACAAGAAAAAGTCGCTGGGGGCCAGATCTGGAGAATACGGTGGGTGGGGAAGCAATTCGAAGCCTAATTCATGAATATTTGCCATCGTTCTCAATGACTTGTGGCACGGTGCGTTGTCTTGGTGGAACAACACTTTTTTCTTCTTCATATGGGGCCGTTTTGCCGCGATTTCGACCTTCAAACGCTCCAATAACGACATATAATAGTCACTGTTGATGGTTTTTCCCTTCTCAAGATAATCGATAAAAATTATTCCATGCCCATCCCAAAAAACAGAGGCCATTACTTTGCCAGCGGACTTTTGAGTCTTTCCACGCTTCGGAGACGGTTCACCGATCGCTGTCCACTCAGCCGACTGTCGATTGGACTCAGGAGTGTAGTGATAGAGCCATGTTTCATCCATTGTCACATATCGACGCAAAAACTCGGGTGTATTGCGAGTTAACAGCTGCAAACACCGCTCAGAATCATCAACACGTTGTTGTTTTTGGTCAAATGCTCGGGCGGCACCCATTTTGCACAGAGTTTTTTCATATCCAAATATTGATAAATGATATGACCAACACGTTCCTTTGATATCTTTAAGGCCTCTGCTATCTCGATCAACTTTATTTTACGGTCATTCAAAATCATTTTGTGAATTTTTTTGATGTTTTCGTCGGTAACCACCTCTTTCGGGCGTCCACTGCGTTCACCGTCCTCCGTGCTCATTTCACCACGCTTGAATTTTGCATACCAATCAATTATTGTTGATTTTCCTGGGGCAGAGTCCGGAAACTCATTATCAAGCCAAGTTTTTGCTTCCACTGTATTTTTTCCCTTCAGAAAACAGTATTTTATCAAAACACGAAATTCCTTTTTTTCCATTTTTTTCACAATAACAAAAGTTGCTTCACAAAAGACGCTCTATCTCACAAACTAATTGACTTACAGACGTCAAATTTTGACACGAATCATTTGAAGGTTGCCACTATATAAAAATAATATGCATTTAATACTAGCGACGCCATCTATGTGTCAGACCGGGGACTTATCAGCCAACCTGTTATGTATGCAAATAGTTGGTTTTGGTTCAGTTCCGTTATTGTAGCTTTAAATTTTTCTGTCAGTCCTGTTCCATACTAGACGACAGTCGCCGGAGACAAATTTTGCTTTGAGGAACAGAGAGGGCTGCGGAAGAGACAGGGGTACTGTTCTCTCTATTCTCCGGCCGCCATCGAAACAAAACATGTCTCCGGCGACTGTCGCTTAGTATGGAACAGGGTTCATGAACACTTGAAAATCAATTGCAAATAAGTATACTGGTGTCGTTTTACAGGGAATAGCCATCAGTTATGCTAAATGCATACACAGAGAAAAAAATCAACCAGAAAACTGGTTAAATCAAAAGGAAAAACATACAAAACGGCTTCAACAAGGAATATTTTTAATTTTAACAATTTTTCTTGTTGAAAAAATAAAAAATTTTCCTTTTGAATCAACCATATTTCAGGTTGAATTGAAATTATAATTTTCAAAAATGGATTTAAATTTAAATTGTTGAACCAACCAAGGACATAGTTGAAATGACAAGATATTTAAAAAAAAAAATTCCAAAAAAATACCTATACAAGAAGAAATGTCAAAAAATTTAATAAACGTTCAAAGCAAATGGCCATAGAGCACAGCACTCTGCTCAGTGTTGCCAGACGGAGAAGTCTGAATTATGGTATCACCAACCCGAAATTATGGTATTTGAACCAAAATTATGGTATCACAAGATGATAAAACTTAAATACAAAAATATTTAATGCCAAATGAAAAATTAAAAGATATGATTTTTATAAGGCCATTTTTATTGACTTTAAAATCTCACTATATTTTTTATTAAAAGAAATTAAAAAAATTGGGAAAATGTTACTTCCAGAGCTAATAACCACCAAACGTTATTTCATCATCAGATTCATAAATCAGCTGGTTCTCTTCATCTGCTCCTTTTGTGATTTCAGTAACAACTGTAGAAAAAGTGGAAGACTGATTCATCTCAACAATTACCCTCTCTTCATTCCCTTTCTTATTTTGGTACAAATAACGACTATTCATTCTGGACAACATGTCCTGTGAAGGCGTGAAAGTCGAGCTTCCTCCAGAAGACTTCACGTTCTGACTTGATAGAACCAAACCATTTATAGTGGGAGTTATTAACTTGTTCCTTGACTTGGTTTTGATTAAATTAATTTTGGAAAATATTCGTTCACTGTCAGCATTGGAATGTGGAAGGGACAAACTTTCCAACGCAATCATCGAGAGATTACGGAACAGATATATACCTCCGCCGTCATCATTCTTCAAGGTTGATAGCTCGCTCCAAAAAGCATCTATGTCCAATTCAAACATGCGCTTTTTCTCCTTCTCGTCGAAATTATGAAAAGGCAGCCGACGCCATTCGTTGTCAATGACTTGGAAATCGTAACTTTTGCAGATTCTTGGTAGCGATGTGAGTAATGGGACGAGGGTGGGCACTGAATCTCTTGTAGTGTGGGACAGGGCTGCAGCAGGCTTAAAAACTTTAATCTGTTTCAAAATAGGGCTCTCAAAATCATACCGTTTTTTTATTTCAAGACATGCTTGAATTAAAAACTTTCTGCATTTGTCTAGGAAAAAGTTGGTTAACTCTTTTTCCTCAATAAAAATTCGTTTCTGCATTTCATTCATCACGTCAACACCCAAATACATTTGGCAGTTGGCAAGGAACTGTGAGCTTTCCTTAGGATCTATTTGTGTCAAATCCGTTTGAACCACATAACCTCTCTTCATGTACGAGCAAAGAAGCTCTTTGTACAGTTCTGTCATTTTGTCATGTATGTCTGTTAGAACCACTTTACTTGACTGAAAGTACTTATTGACTCGTGAGAACTGTGGTAATGCCCATTTTAAGAAAAAGAAATATAATTTATTGAAAGGATCTTGTAAGCTGTTGTGAATAGTCTCAGCTATCACTATTTTTTCCTCCAGTCTGTGTTGTATGAAATATAGTTGTAATGCTGACCACTGCTCCAGCATCCTGTCCACGACTGAAGTCAATGACAGCCACCGAGTTTGAGACGGATGGAGCAATGCATGAACAGGGGATTCTGTAAAAGTTTGAAATTGAGAAAATGCAGCCAGTCTCTTTGCGCTTGCATGAAAAAAATTATGCACATTCCGAGCTAGATCTTCAATTGTACGTGGCAGTTGTTTACATGCATGACTGGCAGCTAAATGTAGTGAATGACATATGCATTTGAAAATAAAAATTCCTGGGAAATCTCGTTTCAGTCTGCTTGCTACTGAATTAAATTCTCCCATCATTACATTACATCCGTCTGAGCCAAATCCAATGATGTTATCCATTCGAATACCCCGATCCGTAAAGCTTTTAACAAGAACGGTATACAAATGTTCCGCAGTAGCACTGGTAGTAAGTCCGTCGCCCGTAAAAACCTGTGACAACTCCCAAAATTTACTCACAATTTTGCCTTCCATTTCATCATAGTAACGAATTATAAAACAACTTGTTTTTGTAGCGGAGATATCCGTAGACTCATCTGTGAGAATACTAAATTTTGTGTTCTTCAATCGCTGCGTCAATTCAAATTTCTCACTTTCACCAATGACGTTCGTGACGATTGCAGTTGCTTTCACTCTTTTCAAGGCCAATTTCTCAACGATTAACGAATCGTGGAAGATGTTCTTCAAAGTGGGAACGAGTTTATCCATTAAACTTAGCGGAACGTTATTTTCAGCAAAAAAGCCTGCCAATTGGATCTCTGCGATCGTCGCCTTGCTTTCCGATGTGTTATGTTTGTCATTACTCTTCATAAAATTCGTTATTTTTGGAGTTTTTGATAAAATAGGATTCTCCCTTGATTGGTGCTTCACTGATTTTCTATGAGACATCAGCACTGATGAATCCGCGGTTAGAATCTGATTGCATAGGTTGCATTTTGCTTTAAAGGCATCCTCTGGAACCCTCACGAGCCAATTTTTGAATTTTTCCTCCGACAGCCAGTTTGCGACAAATTTCTGCGCTGTTTTGGTTTTCCTGACTTTTTTAGGCGGAGTGTCAGGTATTTCGCAACTTTCTGAATCTGACATTTAGTTTAAAACAAAATCCCTGATTATTCGACTTGCCTCTGCTTCTGGGAAAAGCATATAGAACCGTTATAATGGAAAGCTACATGAAAGAAAATCAGCTGTTATCAAGTACTTTTCATGGCTTATAAGGAATGAGTGGTAGCATTGTTGTTAATAATCTACCAGAAGAGTATTGAGAGTAGTTACATTTAAAGAAAATGAGAAAAAATATTTTGAAAAATCGAAAAATTTGAACTTCGACTGAATCTCGAAATTATGGTATCTATGGGATACCATCACACCTTTCTATGGTATATGGTAAAAGGGGTAAAATTATGGTAGAGATACCATAATTATGGTGCATCTAACATCACTGACTCTGCTGAACATGACCCAAAAAATAGCCATTGGATGGACTTCATCCGATTTCGTCACTCCGTTTTGGTGACTGCTTTCGCAATGCTTAAAAAGTTTTAAGATGAATACATATCTTATATGTCTTATTTTATAAAACAAATGAGAATTATACCGAACGAAAAGAAATGTAATTAAACATATTTCCTTTCAATTCAACCAAAAATGTTGTTGACTCAACCATTTTTCTTTTGAAATTTTTGTTCTGCTCGAAAATCAAAAGGACTGTGAATAACAATGCGCCCTTTTAAAAAAATCATGGTTACGTTCGCTCAGTGTAGGAATATGCAAAGTGTTTAAGTATATTTTTTTACGGTTTTAGCCTCTTCTGCAAAAAAGTTCTGCCAACACTAAATAAGACATACAATTCGTTGTTCTTAGAAGTACCATTTTATGAAAATAAAAATATATTTTTTTAATTTTTATATATTTCGACCAAAATGAAATTGTATTTATCTTATTCTGATCTTATTTGGTCTAAATTCGCTTTTAATGAAATTGGAAAACAACCAAATTCATTTTTTTGTTTACCCGACGTTTCGGCGATTTTATTTCGCCATCTTCAGGGGTTTCATTTTTATTTCTTTTAGATTTAAAAACAAACGTATGTACATAGCCAATTTTATGGTTGGAGTCAAACAGATTTAAAAATTTTTTTAAAATTTAAATTCTAATTTCTCTTCTGTCACATCTCATTATGCTTGTCAACACTAGACTACACTAGTTTAGAAGCCCATAATAAGATAAATACTTTTTTAATGTTGTGAAAGTGTTCAATTATAATTACAAATTTTACAGCCATTTTGATTCGATAGCAATTTTATGATGTGTGAGGAGCAATCTACTGCAATCGATGTTTTTTTTACTGCATCTCACTCAAGGAAGGATAAAGTAGTGGAACTATATAAATCCTGGGGCTTGGTGATTGAAATAATATCAACTTTAATTGAGCACGGAATCAACTCCTTTTTCGTGCTCGAGAAAACCGAAATTGAAGATGTGGAAAAGTTTTTTGATAAAGCGAATGACAAATATTTCGGAGAACGTATTAAATTTAAGGCAGGTTTGAGGGAGTGGCGCAAACAAAATAACATTCCATTTATTTGTGACCAAGATACTTCATCGGCGAACTCCAGAATTCTCAACTGGCTTGAGAAACTCTCTGCCAATGTTTCCTTTTCTAATTCAATAGAATCCACTCCACTTTCTCATTCTTCTCAAAGTTCGAATTCGTACAACTTGATTGAATTGTTGAATAAAACAGTCAAAGGACAACTTGTGTTGACTTTCCAAGAAAAGTATGGCTACCTGGACAGCAAAAATCAACAAACTTTAACGCATTGTATTGTGGACAGTTATCTTACTTCTGGTCGTAAAATGCTACATACCGAAATGAGGGAATGGGCGAATGAAATATCTAGAGTATTTCCTAAAGAAACCAAAGTAATTGCTTGAATTGGATAAGAATTAATTTAAAAAATATTAAAATCTATTTTAATTATTTTTTTAAAGGAATTTTACTTTTTAGAAAGACAAAAAGGGAAGAAGAATCCCAGTGGAAAATTGTACTCGCGTTGGGCCAACTCCGTCAAATTAACACATACAGTGTTATCTAATATACAAGAAACTGATTTCGATGTTTATGACGGTATGTACTTCTTATCAGCCGTATTGCTTTCTCATTTGCCATTTTGACAATATTAAACTTGTACATCAATTACACAGGCCTGCAAAATTGAAATTTTATTCTCCCCTTTTGAGTTGCAGTAGTGATTCTATTAGATTTTTGTGTGCTGAAAAATTGAAAATTTTCAAAAAAATTCCATCACGTCAGAATTTCGAGAAAATCGCGTAAGAGTTTTTAATGACCATTGCTTTTTTGAAACTCGTTTTGCTCGTATATGGCTTAAAATATTTTAAAATTTTAAAATCTTTTATGTTCTTAAAACATCATTCTATAATATGACATCAAAAATAACTAACAAAACGTTAAATAAATGGTGTAAAATGATGCTCAAAGTCAAAAATTTGAAAATTATTTGAAAGATTTTCAGTTTTTTTGGACTTTGAATGAACATAGCCCACCCATTAGCAGTCCCCCTTCCAAAAACGATAGTTTTAGTTGTTAGCCAATAAATTATGTAAACATATGTCAACTCTAAGAACTGCATGTACAAACAGTATGTCCACGATATAGAGGTTTTCTAAAGCAAGCTCAAATCAGAGATTCGTATACATAACGATGATAGTAGTCATTAAAAATTCTAAATGCACTGAGCTGTGCACTATCACTATCCGATTTCGTGATAGTGAATAAAACAATGCACTACCACTATCTTAGTGATAGTCAAAAAACAATTGCACTACCACTATCAGTGATAGCTGTGCACTATCACTATCCGTTTAGTGATAGTGAAAAAACAATTGCACTACCACTATCCTTTTAGTGATAGTGAAAAAACAATTGCACTACCACTATCCGTTTAGTGATAGTGAAAAACAATTGCATTACCACTAAATGCTTAGTGGTAGTGCATTTTTAGTGATAATGCATTTTTAGTGATAGTGCAAATAGTTTTGAATGCACTAAAATAAAAAGTTGGGTTTAATGCACTAAATAACTTACGCACTTTAACTCAAACTAAACGTCCATTGTATGTTTATAAAATTTGGATTCAATGAAAGCAAGTCATCATTCTGCTTAATAATTTTATTTCAGTTTTCTTAAAATCAGCAAACGTACGCATTCATACACGTATATACATACATATGGACATTTGCTCACATTTAATTGTGCGTATTTTCATTAAATTTCCGTTATTTTATTGTTCATTTCTTGTATTCAGGCACACAAAACATAAATAAAAACAAATTAGTAGGGATGTGCCGGATATCCGATAAATATCCGGTCCGGCCATATTTCAACTCTCCTATCCTATCAATATGGGTATCAAAAAAAAAGGGTTTGATTAGAAGAACACACTTTCTTATGTAAAATATTCAAATTCAACTTTCGTTTTCACTATTCTCTGGTAGCAATGGGCCTCAACTTTCTTCATATACAGAGATGGCGGCAATAAAAAGTCTATTGGAATCCACTGATGACGGTGGTTGTCAAAAACTTTTCATAGCCGTTTTTAGTTGGAATATTAAATGCCATTTTAATTCCACCATAATATATATCAGCATATATATATCAGCATATTTTTTTTTTCATCGATCACTGCCTTAACTTTTAAAGTTTTTATTATGGACTGACTATTCATTGCGATAATTTTACTTAAAACCGAAGTTTCAGCTTTTTGAAGTCCTGGGAAGCTTATTTTTAAAAAGGGGTTCAAGCAATTTTAAACAGAAAAAAATATTATGATATCTGGACGTATATAGGCTATCCGGGAATTTTTTTTTATCGGATATCCGGTATCCGGTTATCTAGCGAGTTTGCTATCCGGCACATCCCTAAAAATTATGGTGTTATAGTCAGCCAGACTAAAGAATTTGATACCCAGCACAGCCTCGTTCTTATATTATTCTTAATAGAAACCAAATGTAGCCAATTTGTGGAATAAATGTTATATTATCGATTGAAACTAAAGTTTTAATAACTTTCATATTTTGAGGTTTCCTGAGGATTTGGTCCCAATGATATTTGCATTAATTTTTTGACCTAGCAATGCTTTTGTCGTCTGCTCCATTTGGTGACGCACGTTGCAGACGCGCGCACAAAATTTTTATTCCTAGATCAATGGCTATGCAATGCATAAAAATTAAAGTTTTTGAAAACGAGCGATCGTGAAGTGTTGAAAGTGGTTAAAATAAAATTATAAAAATTAATAAATTCAAAATGAGTGAATTTGATATTGACGTGGATTTTGGAAGTGATGATTCCATACGTGATCCCACTTTTGATCCTCAAAATGGATCTATTGAATCTTTGGAGCAAGCTGCATGTTCCAGGTATGTACGTACTTTTTTCTCAAGGTCAAATTAATTACTTCGTATTTTCTCCCTGTAAATTGCAGCAAAAACATAGAAAAATTAAAAGACTGTGTGGAATTGAAGGGTGTGAACAAAGTCCTTTTTAACGAGGAATTTTTTAAGATTGTTGGAGAGGTGGGTATTTATAGAATTAAACATGTTATTAGATACCTTTCATATAAATATATATAAATGTGTTTCTATTTTTATAACAGAGAGCTTCAACTCCTTACCAAAAAAAAATGATTGGCATAATTGCAATTTGCCAAGTGTGTCAAATGAAGGTAAAAGGATCAATGCGCGTTAGCTCAAATTTTGTTAGTCATTTGCGGAAAAATCATCCAAAGATTTTTGAAAAATTTCAAAAAAAAAAAAGAATTACGGAAAAATACTGGCTTCAAGTCCGCAACGAATAAAGATCTTCTGAGTTTCATCTCCGATACGTGCTCTTCTCTATCTATCATTGAGCATCCGAGTTTCTTAAAGCTATTTCCTGGAAAAAATATTCCTAGCAGGCGGACAATAACACGGCTGCTGTCCGAAACCCACAACGAATCTATACAAGAATTATCGGTTGCACTTGATAGAGTTGACTACACGTGTACCACAGCTGATATTTGGTCCGGCGGAAAAAGGTCCTTCTTCGGGTATACTAGCCACTGGTTGGAGGCCGATACGTTTAAAAGAAAATCTGCAGCATTAGCGTGCCGCAGATTTAAAGGCATTCACTCTTTTAGCCGAATTACGGATATAATCTGTGAGATCAATGGCCAATATAACATACCTGTTGACAAAATAGTATACACTATTACCGACAACGGATCTAATTTCGTCAAAGCTTTCAAAGAGTTTGGAGTTCATCTGAGTAAATACCATTTAAATCATTATATGAATATTTATAATACGAAATAATTAAAATTCCTTAATTTTACTTTAGAGATTAAAAATGAAGAAGAGATCGAAACTTATGATAGTTCCGACGATGAGAAGTCATCAGAAGAATCAGGACCTGTATTTCACGATGTGCCTCCTCTTCTTTCGAAACATTTTCGATGCGCTAGCCATACTCTCAATCTGTTGGCTACTACTGATTTTATAAAAATTCTGAAGTCAACTAACCAGGAGCATCAAAATCTACACAAATCTTCTTTTAACAGGTTAAATATGATGTGTTTTTATGATGTTTCAAATTGAATTCTAATTAATGAAATGTCTTTTTAACAGATGTGCAAAGCTCTGGAATAAAAACAGCAGACCAAAATCCGCTGAAGTTGTGAAAGAAATTTTAACATCACAACTTATAACACCTTGCGCGACAAGATGGAACTCCCTTTATGACTCAGTTAAAAAGCTCATAGATAGCAAACACAACTTGAGTGAACTTTGTTATAAACTCGGAGTTCCAACTTTTCATGACGTCGAAATGGAATATCTAGAAGAATACGCGAAATTGATGAAGCCCATAGCAGATGGAATTGACTTCTTGCAAAAAGAAAAAAACATGTATTTTGGGTTTTTCATTCCGACCCTTGTGTCAATTAAAATAAAAATGCGACGCATCGGCTCAGAGAACCTTAAATACTTGAAAGACGTTTGTATAGAACTGCAAATATGCTTCCTTCAAAGGTTTCGCAAGTTCTTCTACTTAGAGCCTGACTCATGGGATGCAGTTATCGCAGCGATTGTATTGCCCGAAGTTAAAATGAAGTTCTGCAAAGTTCTGCTGGAAAGTGCTGACATCTTTACAGAGGCAGACATAAAAAACAAATTGCTCCAATATGCGCGGCAGTTTTTAAAAGAACCTAACAGCGAAGAAAAAATTTCACCAAGTTCCGAAAAATCGTTCCTTGAGTTTGACGACTATCCTAAAGGTATACATCGAATGAAATACTTACAAACATACATACATACATACATACATAAATACATACATAAATATTATATATACATACATACATACTTTGTTTTTTCTGAAATTTGATTTTTTATAGATGAGAATCAATGTAGTCAACCGGATACTGGATCGCAAGGTCAAGAAATTGCAATGTACTTGGCGGACGTTGATACAAGTATTGAGTCCTTACACCGTTATCCAACAATTAGGCAAATTTTCCTGAAATATAATACTCCGCTTCCATCATCTGCACCTGTGGAAAGACTTTTTTCTTTCGCAGGAATTGTGAATCGATCATCACGGCAAAACCTAAGCGATTCAAATTTTGAAATGCTTGTTCTTAGAAAAGCGAATAAAAAATAACAAAAAATAAAAGTACAGTTTTTCTGTTAAAGAATTTTATAAACATACAATGGACGTTTAGTTTGAGTTAAAGTGCGTAAGATATTTAGTGCATTAAACCCAACTTTTTATTTTAGTGCATTCAAAACTATTTGCACTATCACTAAAAATGCATTATCACTAAAAATGCACTACCACTAAGCATTTAGTGGTAATGCAATTTTTTTTCACTATCACTAAACGGATAGTGGTAGTGCAATTGTTTTTCACTATCACTAAAGGGATAGTGGTAGTGCAATTGTTTTTTCACTATCACTAAACGGATAGTGGTAGTGCAATTGTTTTTTCACTATCACTAAACGGATAGTGGTAGTGCAATTGTTTTTTCACTATCACTAAACGGATAGTGGTAGTGCAATTGTTTTTTCACTATCACTAAACGGATAGTGGTAGTGCAATTGTTTTTTCACTATCACTAAACGGATAGTGGTAGTGCAAATTTAGTGGTAGTGCAAAATGCCCAACCCTGCATGATACAAGTTTGAATTGAAAAATTCACTTGTTTTTTCGTTTGAAAAAGAACAAATTACTAGATCGATTTGAAATATTGGGTTAGGGAAAAATAAAGTTCTGATTAAAATTTGCGTAATTCCATAGCTGACTACGTTTACTGCCGCGACACAGCTCTTGGTCACTATATAAGCTTGTATGTATGAATTTTAAGAGAAAATAATGAGCTCATTTGACCTCAAGAATAACAAATGTTAATTTTGTTCTCTCTATTGTAAGCAATTTATTTATTTCTGACCCAATATTTCAAATCGATCTAGTAATTTGTTCTTTTTCAAACGAAAAAACAAGTGAGTTTTTCATTTCCAGCTTGTATTATGTTATGTATACGAATCTCTGATTTGAGTTGCTTTAGAAAACCCCTATATCGTGGAAACTGTTTGTGCTGCAGTTCTTAGATTTGACATATGTACACACAATTGATTGGCCAACAATTTAAAATATCGTTTTTGGAAGGGGGACTGCTAATGGGTGGGCTATGTTCATTCAAAGTCCAAAAAAACTGAAAATCTTTCAAATAATTTTCAAATTTTTGACTTTGAGCATCATTTTACACCATTTATTTAACGTTTTGTTAGTTATTTTTGATGTCATATTATAGAATGATGTTTTAAAAACATAAAAGATTTAAAAATTTTTAAATATTTTAAGCCATATACGAGCAAAACGAGTTTCAAAAAAGCAATGGTCGTTAAAAACTCTTACGCGATTTTCTCGAAATTCTGACGTGATGGAATTTTTTTGAAAATTTTCAATTTTTCAGCACACAAAAATCTAATAGAATCACTACTTCAATTTCAAAGGGGATTTTTGGATTCGGCCTGTGTTATTTAGGGGATATATTAGGTGTAGTAAAAAGAAATCCATTATTTTTCCAATAGATGGCGTTGTTTATCTGCATCTCGCGTTGTATAAGTCCGATCGTGTTCCGCTAGGGGGCATTAGAAAGATGACAGTTCCTACTAAAAAAGCTTTTTTGACACTTTTTTGATTGATTGATTCAGTTTTGTTTGAGAGCTTGTCAAAGATGGACATCAGCAAAGAGAAAATTCGCTACATTTTACAGTTTTTCTTCGATAAGGGAGAAAACGCAAGCCAGGCGGCTGAAAATGTGAATAGCGTTTATGGACCTGATACTGTAACAGCCAATCATGCGCAATTTTGGTTTCGTCGATTCCGTTCCGGTCACTTCGATGTCAAGGATGCACCACGCACTGGAAGGCCAATTGTCGAAAATGTCGATAAAATCATGGAAATTATCGAGTCCGACCGTCATGTTAGCACTGTTTCGATTGCAAAAGAGCTACAGATTGTACAAAAAACCGTTTGGAACCATTTGAAAAAGGCTGGATACACAAAGAAGCTCGATGTATGGGTGCCACACGAGTTAACGCAAAAAAACCTCATAGACCGAATTTCCATCTGCGAATCGCTGCTGAACCGCAACAAAATCGACCCATTTCTGAAGCGGTTGGTGACTGGTGATAAAAAGTGGGTCACTTACGACAACGTCAAGCGAAAACGGTCGTGGTCGAAACACGGTGAACCGGCGGAAACGGTGGCCAAGCCAGGATTGACGGCCAGGAAGGTTTTGCTGTGTGTTTGGTGGGATTGGCAGGGAATTATCTACTATGAGCTGCTCCCATACGGCAAAACTCTTAACTCGGAACTCTACTGTCAACAATTGGACCGTCTGAAGGAAGCAATCGCCCATAAGCGGCCAGCTTTGGCCAAAAGGAGAGGAATTGTGTTCCATCAGGACAACGCCAGGCCACACACATCGATAGTGACTCGCCAGAAGCTCCGGGAGTTTGGTTGGGAGGTTCTTCTGCATCCACCTTATAGTCCGGACCTGGCACCAAGTGATTACCATCTGTTCCTGTCCATGTCGAACAATTTTGCTGGTGAAACATTCGCTTCAAGAGAGGCTTCTGAAATTCGACTGTCTCAATTTTTTGCTAATAGGAACGAGGGCTTCTATGAGAGAGGCATAATGAAATTACCTTTAAAATGGCAACAAGCTATCGAACAAAACGGCGCATATTTGACCTAAATCGGGTCACTCTAACTATCTTAAATAAAGCCCTCAATTTAATGCAAAAATAATGGATTTCTTTTTACTACACCTAATATGTGAAAAGCAATGTTGGCTGACCAACAACTGCTCTCCTTGGGAGACCGTGAAACAATTTTGGGCTGATACGTGGTGCTTAAGGAGAAACTACAAGAGCTCTCTTTTAAATTTGTTGCGCGATTGGCCACGTTACAACGATTCCCAAGGCTACGAATTAGTAAGAAATAATAACAGATATATTTGAATATTGAAAAGTTTATTTATATTTCTTAAAGGTTGATATTGATTTCGACAAAATCAAACCAGGAATGGGAAATCACCTGTTCGTAAGGTTGGACAACTTTTAAAAAAAAATCATTCCGGTTTTAGAAGCAGAGGTGAAAGATCGAGCCAGCCGAGAATTGCTGCTTGGAAAACTTGTTGAAAAAAATGTATCAAAGGGTGAACCAAAATCAGAATTTATGAAACATGTGTATATAATAAATATTTTTTTCAGATTCTGTATATGCTGTTATTCTGTTGCTTCTCCACTCTGTTCTTCAACCGCAGCGTCTGACCAAAACCCATAAGCCAACGATTTCTGACGCCCAATCGGAGTCTATATTACTTGCAACTACACCAAATGATGTAATGCCAAAGATTGAAGCTAAAATTCAAGAGTACGCGAGTAAAAAGCAGTCGCTGCAGCCACACATCATTGGAATAGGTGAAGATATTTTAAATATGTCAGCATTTTATGTATTTTGCGATGGACTCAAGTGGAAGTGCTCCACTTTAATGAAGTGTGTCGATTGTATAATTAAGTTAAGTTATGTATTTCAAATTGAGTACTCCCATAACAGCAAGCAAGTGTGGGCATTTTTAGAGCAATATTTTTTTGGACTGAAGTCGGAAAATTTTCCTTCAGTCTCTAATTTGCTCGGAAAATTGAATATATAATTCACCCTATTATTTTTTTTTTTTCTAAAATTTTAAAAAATGCCCACATTTGCTTGCTATTTGTGTCATAAATACCACATTACTTCAGATTTACTTTTGACCCATTTAAAAACACTTCATGGACTTCCACCCATTGCAAAATTTGTTCGCAATGAACAAAACTGTCATCAAATATTTCATAATATATATAGATTTCAAAAACACTTAGGGAAACACAAAACTGTGTGTAGTCCCCCCAAAAATAGTCCGCATGAAACTTCAACTTTACAAGAACAGGACTCATCTTTACAATGTATTAAAAATAATGTTTTGCTTCAAGCTTTAGTTCCACCAGAACCTGCTATACCTTTGCAACTTTCTGAAGAGTATCAACTTATACATATGGGCATTTCCACCGAAAGGTCCACCTGCACAAAAAAACTAAAAGTTATTGAAACCATTTTGTTTTACCATATTTTTATAAGGAAGCAATCATATTTAACTAATTTAAAAACACTTTACCTTTATTCATATCCCATTTCGAGATATTCGAATGCAAAGTCGAGCAAATGAAAATTTTCTTAATTAGAGATTTTACTGCATGTTTAGTTTTGATAAAATTTCATAAATGGAGACATTATGCATTGATTTTTGGCCTCATAATTCTTTCTAGGGGTACAAAGAGTCAAAAAAGAATGCATAGGAAACTATGCAATCGAAAATAACGGTACATTTTTCATTTTCATTATTGCATTTTTCGATGTCCCGTGCGACATGAAAAAACAACACTTGTTATCATAGCATCGAAAGTAGTTGAAGTAGGCTCACCAAATTTTGATTCCAAACAGCGACTTAGTATACAATTAAAACATTTAAAAAATCGCAGCAAAATCAGAAAATTCGAGATCGTAGTCAACACTTAATGTTTGTCCCGTGCGACATCGTAAGTATGAAATTAAAAAAAAAATATTAATAAATGATTTTATTAAACAAATAGGATGTTCCTCAGTAGAATGGAATTTTTTTGCAAGCTCACATGGAAAGGGAGCCGTCGATGGAGTCGGAGCAGTAATTAAAAGGAAAGTCTGGCAGATAACAAAATCTAAAAATGTTGTTATACCCGATGCATTTTCTTTTTATCAATGTGCACAACAAAGCATAAATGGGATTCAAATATATTATATGCCATCCGATGAAATCAAAAAGCAAGAAATGTCCTACAATTTTGACGAAAAATGGCGCGAAGTAAGAAGCATTCCAGGGATATCCCAGTTGCACTTCTTTTGTTGCGATGGTGTATATATAAAAGCAGCAAGAACTGCTTATTCGGAAAAACAAACTGTTTCTGTTATTCCTGATAACACTTCCACTTAATTTTTTTTTATTATTGTATTAAATGGTACAAAACACCTCAATAAATACATTGAATTTTTCTTTTTTAATTTAAAAAAATTTTTGCTCATGTTATTTATGTATAATTTCGTAAAAAGAGCAACAAAAAAGCAAAAATATCACTCTGGAAAAAAATGTCCCGTGCGACATGTCCCATGCGACCGAGATTAAAACTAAATTTAAAAGAAAGTATAAATCGGATTTGAGTAAAATCAAAGCCAGTTTTAAGGGATATCTATGCCCCACTAAGGTGGCCGCCAAATGTATGGAAAAAAATAAGTGCATTCGTATTCACGCTCCTTGTGATTTAAAACCTTGGTATCTATTGAAAACTTACTCGTGCAAAATTTTGTGGCGATTGGGTAATGTTTAGAGGGCGCTCATGGCCCCCGAAGTTGAGATAAATGTTGTTTTCATAACTTAAAATTGCCATAACTTGAGATGTGTTGCTGCTAGCTATAGACAATGTTCCGTGGCCCTTCGTAGTTTTTAAAACTACATATTTCGTTCTCATGTCTCAAAGCTCTATCTCAACACATAAAAAAATTTTCCTAATACGACCCGATTTTTAAAGGAAATTCGTTTTTTTTTATTTTGCGGGTTAATCTGACCTCTGACAGAAATAATATCTTTGACCAGCCCCCCTTATTTTTGTTTCAGCTAACTTTTTTTCTTAGGCTATGAAGCTCTATCTCAACAATTTAAGGGACTTACCATACAAAAATGTAGAAAATTGCGATTTTTTCCCTCCATGAGTGCAATAACAATCCGAGAAAGTTAACAATGAGTGGAAACCTCTTTTTTATGAATAAAGTATCATTTCTCATCATTCAATATGCTGATCTATCCTTCATGTTCAAACTAGCTGTCATACAAAATTTCCCATGTTAAAGGTAGCTGGAATTTGATGAAGACAACATTGCTCAAAGTTGCCCTTCTTGGAGATGGTTAAATACGTAATAATAGATATATTTACATCAAAAGACATGTCATTATCATTGGCGTTTGTAAATAATTAAAAAAACAAAAATTGATGCTACTAATTAAAAAAAAAAAAAATTTTAAGAACGGGAGCATTTGTAGTAGCACAAATATGCAATAATAACCCTAAACGAGCTTGAAAAATAGAAAAAAGTTGGTATTGTGATCATTTCAAAACTTTACCAACTTTTTTCAATTTTTTCAAGCTCGTTTAGGGTTATTATTGCATATTTGTGCTACTACAAATGCTCCCGTTCTTAAAACTTTTTTTTTTTTAATTAGTAGCATCAATTTTTGTTTTTTTAATTATTTAAAAACGCCAATGATAATGACATGTCTTTTGATGTAAATATATCTATTATTACGTATTTAACCATCTCCAAGAAGGGCAACTTTGAGCAATGTTGTCTTCATCAAATTCCAGCTACCTTTAACATGGGAAATTTTGTATGACAGCTAGTTTGAACATGAAGGATAGATCAGCATATTGAATGATGAGAAATGATACTTTATTCATAAAAAAGAGGTTTCCACTCATTGTTAACTTTCTCGGATTGTTATTGCACCCATGGAGGGAGAAAAATCGCAATTTTCTACATTTTTGTATGGTAAGTCCCTTAAATTGTTGAGATAGAGCTTCATAGCCTAAGAAAAAAAGTTAGCTGAAACAAAAATAAGGGGGGCTGGTCATAGATATTATTTCTGTCAGAGGTCAGATTAACCCGCAAAATACAAAAAACGAATTTCCTTTAAAAATCGGGTCGTATTAGGAAAATTTTTTTATGTGTTGAGATAGAGCTTTGAGACATGAGAACGAAATATGTAGTTTTAAAAACTACGAAGGGCCACGGAACATTGTCTATAGCTAGCAGCAACATATCTCAAGTTATGACAATTTTAAGTTATGAAAACAACATTTATCTCAACTTCGGGGGCCATGAGCGCCCTCTAAACATTACCGAATCGCCACAAAATTTTGCACGAGTAAGTTTTCAATAGATACCAAGATTTTAAATCACAAGGAGAAAGAATAAAAAAACTTGTGCCAAAAAGGCCACCTTAATGCCCCACATTCTAAAATTTATCCTATCAAAATATTGCGTCAGGTTTCGCTGAAATCGGCATTTGAATTGTTGCCTCCGAAAAAAACTTCTGTTTTTGTCCCGTGCGAATGCCTTGCTTTTCTACAATTATTTTGAAAACTGAAATCTGGCCAAAATCAACCTTGGCACCAATTATAGGGCTAATAAAGATCTATAAGTTAAGCCACTCGTCAAAATGAAAAACCGTTATATTTTGACTTTTTTCTAGTTTAAATGCGTACGATTGTCCCGTTCGACATGAATGGAAATGCCCATATGTCTAATTTCAAAGATTCAATTCTTACATTTACTCTTGAACTTCACAATCATCCACATTTCTCCAGGAAATACGTACTAGATATGTGTCAGACCGGGTACTTATCAGCCAACCTGTTAATTTGATTTCCACCTTGCCTGTTATTCGCCGCATTCAAGTTTCAATTCTTTCAAAAATTTTTAATTTCCTAAAAATTTTTCTGAGTGCAGAGTAAAGCCCAGGTAGCACACTTGCATGCAAAAGCTTCAATGTAGCGGTGCCCCCCCCTGGTCATATACCCAGCCGGAAATTTTCTCATAATGGAGAAATTCATTAGTTTTTTCATCAAGGATATCAAGGGGAAAATTTGAGTACTCCTCAATTCCAATGGCATTATCATCGAATGAAGGTGTTATTCGTCGTAATGCTAATGGCAATGTCACCGAAAGAAGATGGTATTCATCGTAATTTCAATGGCATTGTCAACGATAGGGGATGTCATAACTTTTTCTCTATCCTTGCGTTTGTTCTTGCTTAGTTATCTGTAATAAAATAATCGATAACTTTCGATAGAGTATATTAAAAAATATTGCGCCTGGTGTAAGTATTTAATGAGCGTATTATAAATACCATTTATATGTGAAGTAAATTTAGTGCGTTTGCATCATTGCTTATAAATTAATTTTTTGCAGCGGACTAAATGGAGAAATGTCTCAGTTTAACTCCAATTTTTTGGAGTTTTGCCATGAAAATATTATATATATATATATTATTTTAAAATATCGATAGTGCTATTGATAGTTCGACAACACTAACTCGCTTCATATTGGGAAAAACAAGTGAAGCTTCTTGAAGTGAACGAAATATATTTAAAGTTTTGAAATCAAAAAGGCAAGTAACTAAGAAGTAAATAGGAATGCAGGTTTTAGCAGGAGCAACATAAAAAGAATCGCAGCAAAAGAATACTGAAAGTTCGCGGACGTGAACAGGAATTCAAAAGAAGAATAACCTTGTGGATCCTTACAATTTTTTTATATTAGCCGTTTTTTTTTATTTTATGAACCGTAAGGAGTTTTGTAATGGCAAAGGAAATTGTGATTCATTTTTTTTACAAACCGATCAAGTCTGAATTATAATTAAGTTCTTTAATATGTGAACAAACGACTGAGAAACAAAAAAATAAAACAAAAAACGTAAGAAAAAACAGCCAAACCATATTTCATTTTCAATTCGTATCACTCTCGAACGATGACATTGTCCTGCAAAACAGGAGGTATCGATACGACGGAGTAGATCTACTCCACTTTCGATGACCAACTCGTGACATATACTCTTATGACGGCCAATGCCGCTTGTGTGTAAATTTCATTAGAAAGTTGGTGTATAATCATTAGGAGTCGCGGCTCTAATGTCATGCTGAAATCATTGATTGTTTCACCGGGAAATTTCCTGCTGGGTAAGAGTGTAGGTCTAACTCTTGGCGTCGAAAAGCCTCTGCCGCTATGGGGAAATACACCATTAGGCAGGTATAAGAAATTCAACAAATTGGGGAAATTCACCAAAAAGCTACCAACAAAAACCTTAAGCAGGAATAGGAAATTCAACAAATTCGAGAAATTCACCAGAAAGCTACCACCACAATCAGCGTTGCCATAAGTGAAGATTTATCTTCAAACCGAAGATTTTTTGAGTAGTTTTTTATTAAAAATCTTCAAAAGAAGATTTTTATTTTTGAAAAATATTGTAGTGCAAAAATCTTCAAAATGAAGATATTTAGTTTTTCAGTAAAATTTTATTAAATTAATTCATATCAATTAATTTCTATTTTTTTTTTCTAAGTGTAAATTTTTCAAAAATTCCGGAGATGAATTGGAATCTTAAAAATGGCATTTTTTATATATACATTTTTTGTTTGTTGAAAAAACTGTGTTCTTGTTATAAAAAAGTTGTTGTTTACGTCTTTGTTGTGATACCATGAAGGTTGTATTCATATTATTTTGTGATACTTATTTGTTAAGGCAATGAAGGTATATTTTTATTTTTGTCAATAAAATCAAGAAAAAAACACTTTTGCTTTTATTTAATTTGAAATTTTAAGTGAAGATTTTTTAGTTAGGTTTGAGGTCAAGAAGATTTTTCAAAGTCTAAAAACTTCATTTTGAAGATTTTTTGTCACAATGAAGAATTTTTGGCCTCTTGTCATGGCAACACTGCCAACAATACGGGTGAACACAAAGTGGCACTGTGATGCCACTAGCAAGAAATTTATCAAAGAAACACGGCGTTGCTCGGTTTTTTATATTGCTTGAAAATATCATAATTGAAGTATTACGATATGTTTTTGCTTAATATGCACGAATGTTTTCATTTTGTAATAAATTTACATACATTTTTGACTACGGCTACGAATTTGATTGTACATATAATTTAGCATTTTCCCTGAAACAGTGTGATTAAAAAGTTATGTAGACAGGGTAGGACTAAAAATACGATATCTATTTCTCCTTGATATTGAGTTTCCTTGATTAGTTTTATGTTTTTCAAGCTTTTCGTATCATTTTACGAGTTTGGTAGACATTTTATATGTAATGTACTCCAAAATCGCCCAAAATTAAAAATAAAAGTGGCAATGCATTTCACCACAGCAGAGCTAAATATTTCGCTGCCATAGCATGCTTCTCTTTTCCTCGTGCTATATGCCGATGTTGAAGCAGCGTAGCTCTAACACATAGCAGGGATTAGGAAAAATAAGAGATAGACCTGCAATCCTACATGCTTTCAGTCATATAGAACTATAGCTGCAACTTCGGCCAAAAGCTATTACGTGTTACACCACACTTTCTATTACGTGGTTCACCACAACACTCGACTTATGGCGTGGTTCACCACAGTTGAACTTTTCCACCAAATCATGCCATAACGCGCCAAAATTTGGCCGAAGTTGCAGCTATAGTTCTATATGCTTTCAGTCATATAGAACTATAGCTGCAACTTCGGCCAAAAGCTATTACGTGGTACACCACACTTACTATTACGTGGATCACCACAACACTCGGCTTATGGCGTGGTTCACCACAGTTGAACTTTTTCACCAAATCATGCCATAACGCGCCAAAATTTGGCCGAAGTTGCAGCTATAGTTCTATATGCTTTCAGTGCTCTGAGCGATAACATCGCAAGCATGTAGGACTGTAGGTCTAACTGTCGACGTCGAAAAGCCTCTGCCGCGATGGGGATATACACCATTAGGCAGGCATAGGAAATTCAACAAATTGGGGATATTCACCAAAAAGCTACCAACAAAAACCTTAAGCAGGAATAGGAAATTCAACAAATTCGAGAAATTCACCAGAAAGCTACCAACAACAATACGGGTAGACACAAAGTAGCACTATGATGCCACTTGCAAGAAAATTATCAAAGAAACTCGGCGTCGGCTCGGTTTTTTATATTGCTTGAAAAGTTCATAATTGAAACTTTATTAAATTTATTATGATATGTTTTTGCTTAATGTGCACGAATGTTTCCATTTTGTAATAAATTTACATACATTTTTGACTACGGCTACGAATTTAATTGTACATAGAATTTAGCATTTTTGCTGAAATAGTGTGATCAAAAAGTTATGTGGACAGGGTAGGACTAAAAAAACAATTTATATTTCTCCTTGATATTGCGATTCCTTGATTATTTTTATGTTTTTCAAGCTTTTCATATGATTTTATGAGTTTGGTAGATATTTTATATGTAATGTACTCGAAAATCTCCCAAAATTAAAAAGAAAAGTGGCAATGCATTTCACCACAGCAGAGCTAAAGATTTCGCTGCCATTGCATGCTTCTCTTTTCCTCATGCTATATGCCTATGTTAAAGCAGCGTAGCTCTAACACATTGCAGGGATTAGGAAGAAGAAGAGTTAGACCTATAGTCCTATATGATCGCAAGCTAAGCGTCGGAATTTTTTTCGCTGTTGTCAAACCAAAAGCTCTTATGCGAACGAAATGAAAGCTTTTTGTGTTGCAGTTCTTATTTTAACTATAAAATTTGAATAACAAAAGTTTTCTTAAATTAAATCTATGAATTTATTATTCACAATCAAACGATTACGGTTGAAATATGTTTTTCAAAGAGAAAATAATTGAAGGTATTTTATTTGAATTACTTGAATAATTATTTTAGGTGAAAGAAAATAGTGGTCCTCATGCAGGTTCGCAAATAGCCTTCGTAAATTTTGCGATCGCAAATTTTCCGACGCTCTATGAGCGACCCTTCGAATATAATTAATTAAAGCTTATCTATCTTCCCACTGCTTCTTTCTTTTTCAAATTGAGGTTTAAAACCATTTGTACTATAAGTCATAGGCTTGTCAAACGCGATTGACTGTGTATGCCCACCCCAACTTACTATGCGCACTAGCTAACGACGATTTGCGAAGCAAAAACCAATGGGAAAGTTTGTCACGCTTCGTAAAATTTCTTCCATACAAATTTTGACAGTTCATTTCCCATTTCGCAAAGTTTCCCACTTCGTAAAATTTGCGAAACTGCATGAGGACCACTAATGACTTCTGTGCAAAGATATCCGAAAGGCTAAAATTTGAAAATAAATCAAGTTTAACGCAAGTACCTACTAATATATAATCGCGTCCTAAAAAAAATCAGTTATGAAATAAGTGAAATATTTTAACCCCTAATTAAATACCAAGCCATATATAATTTGTGAAAAAATTCGGAAAACATAGATGCTGTTTGATGGAAAATAAAAGATCTTTAACCATTTATTTATTTGTTTTATATAACTATTTGCTATGTCATGCACTTAATAGGTAAAAAAAAATTATCCAAATAATTATTAAAAATGCTGAAAATTAAACTAACATAACATAGTACTTGTGGTACTCATACAGCTTCGCAAATGCCTTCGCAACTTTTCCCATCGTTAATTTTGATATAAATTTTGACAGTTGTGTGAGAAATTTCTCATTTCCCACAATTTGCGAAGCTGTATGAGTCCCACTACTGTAACGCTCATTTCAAAAAAGCTTTCGTTTCATTCGCATAAGAGCTTTTTTTAGAAACCAGGGGCCCTATTACAGTTTTCGTAAACGTAAACAAATAAAATAAGAGAATATATAGATAAGAGAACAAAGATATTTATATCCTTAATTGTGTTTACCCAATTCTTCTGGTGTTGATATGGCCATTAGTCTCAGATCTCCCATTTGTTTGATTGCCTTCTCTGGGTATAAATGCTCCCGATCGTATTTGGAGCATTTGATGTGTTTCTGGAAAGCAGCTAGACATGCTATGTGTCTTTTCGTCGCGACGCGACATTGGATTCCTAAATAAAACATTTACACAATTAATGTAATAATTTTTTGAATTTTTAAATAAGTACATAATCCACATCAGTTAAATTAGCAATTAACAAATTATTTAAAATAAATATTCTGAAAGTCAATATGTATAGTTATGAGAACGGAAAATCGATAAATTTGTTATAAATTTTGATTACCTCAATGTAAGGTAAAATTTTTTGAACGAAACTATTTTATAGTTGCTGTCTGCATGCAGGAAGATTTTTCGATGATATAAAATAGTTTTCAAAATTTTAAGTCAATTCTATTCGGCTGCTGAATTAAATACCCGCCTCCGCTCTCAAGCTGAGTAACTGGTTACACATATTTTCCGTTTGTTGAGTTTTTGAGACAATGTCATATTGAAAATTTTGAATATTCCCCTTTAGAGTACTCCATTTCGCATTATGCTGTTGCAGTTTCTTATTCGAATCTTCACAAGATGAACGCATCGTTTCATAATTCCTTGTTCCAAGTACGGCAGCAGAGATGTTACTAGATTCTTCGATCATTTGTTGCTTTTATTGATTGAAAGACTTCTGTAAAATCCGATTTTGCTTTTTACAAAAAATAAAAACATTAAGCCTGTAAGAAATTCTCCAATAAATTCTTTATGTTTGAATAGCTTCGTTCCATTATTTTATGGTGGGTTGGTCTGAGGACTGATGTATAAGTTTCAATGTTTGTTTGTAACATTGAACGTAAATCGAAATATGAAAACTGAGAATATTGAAAATATTTCTCTATTAAAAGGTAGCATTCTTTCATTGAATGAATTGCAAATTTAATCGAATATTCGCTTTCCAAATTTTTTAAAAGTTTTATTTTTCCTTCATTGCAGAAGCAATCAATTTGTAGTTTTAAACTTGGCATTTCATCTTTGTGTATGTATCTATGAGTAAATGACCTGGTTGTAAAATTTTTGAAAATAGAACTTTTATGTAAGTGAGTTAAATTCATGATAATGGGAATTCTTCCATATGGTAATGTGATGAAAAAATCAATGCTGAGTCTTTTAATGGCACATTGGTTCAAACTGCTTCCGTCTAATATAACTGCTACCGGCCGCATTCCGCCTGCATCTGCATATGCGAAACTTTGTTTTAAAAATGTTACATATTCAGTAATATTTCTTTTTGGTATTTGCACATTAAAATTTAATAAAAGTTTTGTGGTCAAAAATAAACTGCGCGCTATTACGAATGTATATGTTAAATCTTTTCCGAACTGGTCTAAAATCATGACAAAATTATCTTGATTTCGTGTAAACAAATCTTTTTCCTTTATCAGGTATTTTAGTATCTTTACTTTTGTGTTTCTGATGTTGCTTTGATACTTTTCGGTGTGGAAAACTTTCGGTATGGTATTTGGTACTCCCCAATCAATGGCGGATTTATGAATATCTTGCTTTTGTTGTATTTCTGTACAGCTACGTTGTTCAGGAGAATCACATGTCCAACTCGTCGAGGGATTAGATAAATCAGAGTCTACCATTATTAACTTTTCCAGTGTTCTACTTCTATGCTTTAAAGTTTTTTCGTGCATAATAACATTATTCACATGGCAATTGCATTGCTTGCAGAATGACCTTTTTCCTCGTCGAGATGTGGGTGTTTCGCAGTAGTTTTCATCGTGCTTGTTAGGAGTTGAAGTGGTTGGAGTAGTTTCACAAAAGCTGAAGGCGACTCCGTCAATTTCATAGCTAACTTCTTGATTATTTAAAACATTATAGGTAGCAAAAAAAGTAGGCGAGTCTTCATCAGGCGATTTCCCAAGTACGGGAGCTACTGTAATATTATTTGAGTCTTCACCAGGCGATTTCCCAAGCACGGGAGCTACTGTAATATTATTTGAGTCTTCATCGAATGATTTCTCAAGTACGGTAGCGCAAATTTTATTACATGGTCTTTCAACAGATCATTTGTTGCTTTTATTGATTGAAAGACTTCTGTAAAATCCGATTTTGCTTTTTACAAAAAATAAAAACATTAAGCCTGTAAGAAATTCTCCAATAAATTCTTTATGTTTGAATAGCTTCGTTCCATTATTTTATGGTGGGTTGGTCTGAGGACTGATGTATAAGTTTCAATGTTTGTTTGTAACATTGAACGTAAATCGAAATATGAAAACTGAGAATATTGAAAATATTTCTCTATTAAAAGGTAGCATTCTTTCATTGAATGAATTGCAAATTTAATCGAATATTCGCTTTCCAAATTTTTTAAAAGTTTTCTTTTTCCTTCATTGCAGAAGCAATCAATTTGTAGTTTTAAACTTGGCATTTCATCTTTGTGTATGTATCTATGAGTAAATGGCCTGGTTGTAAAATTTTTGAAAATAGAACTTTTTTGTAAGTGAGTTAAATTCATGATAATGGGAATTCTTCCATATGGTAATGTGATGAAAAAATCAATGCTGAGTCTTTTAATGGCACATTGGTTCAAACTGCTTCCGTCTAATATAACTGCTACCGGCCGCATTCCGCCTGCATCTGCATATGCGAAACTTTGTTTTAAAAATGTTACATATTCAGTAATATTTCTTTTTGGTATTTGCACATTAAAATTTAATAAAAGTTTTGTGGTCAAAAATAAACTGCGCGCTATTACGAATGTATATGTTAAATCTTTTCCGAACTGGTCTAAAATCATGACAAAATTATCTTGATTTCGTGTAAACAAATCTTTTTCCTTTATCAGGTATTTTAGTATCTTTACTTTTGTGTTTCTGATGTTGCTTTGATACTTTTCGGTGTGGAAAACTTTCGGTATGGTATTTGGTACTCCCCAATCAATGGCGGATTTATGAATATCTTGCTTTTGTTGTATTTCTGTACAGCTACGTTGTTCAGGAGAATCACATGTCCAACTCGTCGAGGGATTAGATAAATCAGAGTCTACCATTATTAACTTTTCCAGTGTTCTACTTCTATGCTTTAAAGTTTTTTCGTGCATAATAACATTATTCACATGGCAATTGCATTGCTTGCAGAATGACCTTTTTCCTCGTCGAGATGTGGGTGTTTCGCAGTAGTTTTCATCGTGCTTGTTAGGAGTTGAAGTGGTTGGAGTAGTTTCACAAAAGCTGAAGGCGACTCCGTCAATTTCATAGCTAACTTCTTGATTATTTAAAACATTATAGGTAGCAAAAAAAGTAGGCGAGTCTTCACCAGGCGATTTCCCAAGTACGGGAGCTACTGTAATATTATTTGAGTCTTCACCAGGCGATTTCCCAAGCACGGGAGCTACTGTAATATTATTTGAGTCTTCATCGAATGATTTCTCAAGTACGGTAGCGCAAATTTTACTACATGGTCTTTCAACAGATGATTTCCCCAGGAAGGAATTGTGTCTTTTAGATTTCAAATGCTCCTTAAAGGAGGAAATGTGAGCATATTTTTTATTGCATTGCAACGGGCCAAAATTTTGGAAGACAAAAATTTGACCCAGCATTACAGGACCAACCGGAATAAGTTTTTTTTACTATGAATTGTTATTTGACTTTATTTTTCTTGTAGTTTTAAGCACTTTGAATTGATGTTATTATTTTTTATATATCATTTACGCAGAAAACAGTATTATTTTATTTTTTTTCTCCTTTCATTCAATTACATTAAACTAAGCTTTAAGAAAACAAATGTAAAACCTTTGTTATAATTGTAATGACCAGTATAAATCACGAAATAAACCACAGTCGCATGACGGCCAGCGCTCGCGCCCGCCTCAGCTGATGATCACCGGGTACCCAAAATACCAAGTACCTATTGCCATCTGAGCAACACTGCGCCTTCCGAAGGGTATAAAAGCAGTGCAACCGGCGTAGAAAGTCAGTCTGGATTCTGGCAGCCGCCGAGTCAACATCGTCAGTCTGGATTCTGGCAGTCGTCGAGCCAACGTCGTGGAAGATCTCTCTGGCAATCTGTGTGAGTAAGAAATTATTTTGATTTATTCTTCTAATTAGCATAGTCACTTCGTGTGGTATAACAGTCGTGACTCGCGCCCGCTTTGAACCCTAGTATAGTCACTTCGTGTGGTATAACAGTCGTGACTCGCGCCCGCTTTGAACTCTAGTATAGTCACTTCGTGTGGTATAACAGTCGTGACTCGCGCCCGCTTTGAACTCTAGTATAGTCACTTCGTGTGGTATAACAGTCGTGACTCGCGCCCGCTTTGAACTCTAGTATAGTCACTTCGTGTGGTATAACAGTCGTGACTCGCGCTCCGCTTTGAACCTTTAGCATAGTCACTTCGTGTGGTATAACAGTCGTGACTCGCGCTCCGCTTTGAACCTTTAGCATAGTCACTTCGTGTGGTATAACAGTCGTGACTCGCGCCCGCTTTGAACCCTAGTATAGTCACTTCGTGTGGTATAACAGTCGTGACTCGCGCCCCGCTTTGAACCTTTAGCATAGTCACTTCGTGTGGTATAACAGTCGTGACTCGCGCCCGCTTTGAACCCTAGTATAGTCACTGCGTGTGGTATAACAGTCGTGACTCGCGCCCCGCTTTGAACCTTTAGCATAGTCACTTCGTGTGGTATAACAGTCGTGACTCGCGCCCCGCTTTGAACCTTTAGCATAGTCACTTCGTGTGGTATAACAGTCGTGACTCGCGCTCCGCTTTGAACCTTTAGCATAGTCACTTCGTGTGGTATAACAGTCGTGACTCGCGCTCCGCTTTGAACCTTTAGCATAGTCACTTCGTGTGGTATAACAGTCGTGACTCGCGCCCCGCTTTGAACTTCTAGTATAGTCACTTCGTGTGGTATAACAGTCGTGACTCGCGCCCTACTCGCGACCCTTGAAGCACACAACGAAGCTTTGTGACGTCCAGACTCGACCACTGCCATACTACGAACTCTGCTCGTGCCGGAGCGACCCCATAGCGCCGAAACACGTCGGCCACAACACTGTATATTATGTAATTCTGCTTTAAGAAAACGACTAAGTATAGAAAGAAAAGGAATAATAAATAAAAATAAGAAAAAAGGACAAAAAGAACCTAACCCGCTTGTTTTTTTTCCCCATATACTGAGAATATTGAAAATATTTCTCTATTAAAAGGTAGCATTCTTTCATTGAATGAATTGCAAATTTAATCGAATATTCGCTTTCCAAATTTTTTAAAAGTTTTCTTTTTCCTTCATTGCAGAAGCAATCAATTTGTAGTTTTAAACTTGGCATTTCATCTTTGTGTATGTATCTATGAGTAAATGGCCTGGTTGTAAAATTTTTGAAAATAGAACTTTTTTGTAAGTGAGTTAAATTCATGATAATGGGAATTCTTCCATATGGTAATGTGATGAAAAAATCAATGCTGAGTCTTTTAATGGCACATTGGTTCAAACTGCTTCCGTCTAATATAACTGCTACCGGCCGCATTCCGCCTGCATCTGCATATGCGAAACTTTGTTTTAAAAATGTTACATATTCAGTAATATTTCTTTTTGGTATTTGCACATTAAAATTTAATAAAAGTTTTGTGGTCAAAAATAAACTGCGCGCTATTACGAATGTATATGTTAAATCTTTTCCGAACTGGTCTAAAATCATGACAAAATTATCTTGATTTCGTGTAAACAAATCTTTTTCCTTTATCAGGTATTTTAGTATCTTTACTTTTGTGTTTCTGATGTTGCTTTGATACTTTTCGGTGTGGAAAACTTTCGGTATGGTATTTGGTACTCCCCAATCAATGGCGGATTTATGAATATCTTGCTTTTGTTGTATTTCTGTACAGCTACGTTGTTCAGGAGAATCACATGTCCAACTCGTCGAGGGATTAGATAAATCAGAGTCTACCATTATTAACTTTTCCAGTGTTCTACTTCTATGCTTTAAAGTTTTTTCGTGCATAATAACATTATTCACATGGCAATTGCATTGCTTGCAGAATGACCTTTTTCCTCGTCGAGATGTGGGTGTTTCGCAGTAGTTTTCATCGTGCTTGTTAGGAGTTGAAGTGGTTGGAGTAGTTTCACAAAAGCTGAAGGCGACTCCGTCAATTTCATAGCTAACTTCTTGATTATTTAAAACATTATAGGTAGCAAAAAAAGTAGGCGAGTCTTCACCAGGCGATTTCCCAAGTACGGGAGCTACTGTAATATTATTTGAGTCTTCACCAGGCGATTTCCCAAGCACGGGAGCTACTGTAATATTATTTGAGTCTTCATCGAATGATTTCTCAAGTACGGTAGCGCAAATTTTACTACATGGTCTTTCAACAGATGATTTCCCCAGGAAGGAATTGTGTCTTTTAGATTTCAAATGCTCCTTAAAGGAGGAAATGTGAGCATATTTTTTATTGCATTGCAACGGGCCAAAATTTTGGAAGACAAAAATTTGACCCAGCATTACAGGACCAACCGGAATAAGTTTTTTTTACTATGAATTGTTATTTGACTTTATTTTTCTTGTAGTTTTAAGCACTTTGAATTGATGTTATTATTTTTTATATATCATTTACGCAGAAAACAGTATTATTTTATTTTTTTTCTCCTTTCATTCAATTACATTAAACTAAGCTTTAAGAAAACAAATGTAAAACCTTTGTTATAATTGTAATGACCAGTATAAATCACGAAATAAACCACAGTCGCATGACGGCCAGCGCTCGCGCCCGCCTCAGCTGATGATCACCGGGTACCCAAAATACCAAGTACCTATTGCCATCTGAGCAACACTGCGCCTTCCGAAGGGTATAAAAGCAGTGCAACCGGCGTAGAAAGTCAGTCTGGATTCTGGCAGCCGCCGAGTCAACATCGTCAGTCTGGATTCTGGCAGTCGTCGAGCCAACGTCGTGGAAGATCTCTCTGGCAATCTGTGTGAGTAAGAAATTATTTTGATTTATTCTTCTAATTAGCATAGTCACTTCGTGTGGTATAACAGTCGTGACTCGCGCCCGCTTTGAACCCTAGTATAGTCACTTCGTGTGGTATAACAGTCGTGACTCGCGCCCGCTTTGAACTCTAGTATAGTCACTTCGTGTGGTATAACAGTCGTGACTCGCGCCCGCTTTGAACTCTAGTATAGTCACTTCGTGTGGTATAACAGTCGTGACTCGCGCCCGCTTTGAACTCTAGTATAGTCACTTCGTGTGGTATAACAGTCGTGACTCGCGCTCCGCTTTGAACCTTTAGCATAGTCACTTCGTGTGGTATAACAGTCGTGACTCGCGCTCCGCTTTGAACCTTTAGCATAGTCACTTCGTGTGGTATAACAGTCGTGACTCGCGCCCGCTTTGAACCCTAGTATAGTCACTTCGTGTGGTATAACAGTCGTGACTCGCGCCCCGCTTTGAACCTTTAGCATAGTCACTTCGTGTGGTATAACAGTCGTGACTCGCGCCCGCTTTGAACCCTAGTATAGTCACTGCGTGTGGTATAACAGTCGTGACTCGCGCCCCGCTTTGAACCTTTAGCATAGTCACTTCGTGTGGTATAACAGTCGTGACTCGCGCCCCGCTTTGAACCTTTAGCATAGTCACTTCGTGTGGTATAACAGTCGTGACTCGCGCTCCGCTTTGAACCTTTAGCATAGTCACTTCGTGTGGTATAACAGTCGTGACTCGCGCTCCGCTTTGAACCTTTAGCATAGTCACTTCGTGTGGTATAACAGTCGTGACTCGCGCCCCGCTTTGAACTTCTAGTATAGTCACTTCGTGTGGTATAACAGTCGTGACTCGCGCCCTACTCGCGACCCTTGAAGCACACAACGAAGCTTTGTGACGTCCAGACTCGACCACTGCCATACTACGAACTCTGCTCGTGCCGGAGCGACCCCATAGCGCCGAAACACGTCGGCCACAACACTGTATATTATGTAATTCTGCTTTAAGAAAACGACTAAGTATAGAAAGAAAAGGAATAATAAATAAAAATAAGAAAAAAGGACAAAAAGAACCTAACCCGCTTGTTTTTTTTCCCCATATACTGCGGGACGAGTCCGTAAAGGAAGGGAATAGAAGAGAAGACCAAACGGAGTGAAGGTAACTGGTACCCTGCAAAAATATAAATTTTCTTGTAAACGAACCCCTGGATTGACTGAGACCTTATCCCGGCAAATAAAGTACATCGTTACAAGTGGCGCCCGAGCAGGGACCCTGAAAGAAATCAACAACAACATAGTCAGCGAGCCTATACAAAGACACCGCGACCACCATGGACACCAAATGGATTATGAAACTGCGCAAGGATGAGGCAGTAGAATGCTTACAACAATTCGGCTTGGAGACTCAAGGGGTAGCAGAGGATGTGAAAAGACGATTAATAAATTTCGCCAACGAACATGCTACCGATCCTGTGATAACAAAAAATCTACAAGAGCTGGAGTTGAAATATGGAAGGTCGATTTCACCCAACCCAGCAGGAGCTAGAGGAGAAGAACCGGCAGCCAGTGCATTAGGAGCTCGTCCAAAAGAGACAGTAACCGACGTAACAGCAAACGCCCACACCGAGGCATCTGGGAAGGCTCAACAAAAAAATATCGTACAAAGGGCTTTTCCAAATACAGAACTCCCTCCGATGAGAATTTCGACTGTAAACTACAACGTTCCACCACCCCTCGAGAACCCACTAACACGCACAAACGAAAACTCCCAGCATATGAAATTCTACGCCACCGTGATAGACCAAGTACGAAAGTGGTCTATGCGATTCAACGGGCAAAACGACGTCATAGCTTTTGTAGAACGCGTCGAAGAGCTGGCAGGAGCATATGACATTCCCACTCACTTCTTGCCAAAAACGATGCCAGAATTATTGAGGGGTTATGCTCTCACATGGTACCGAAACAACAAGAAAGAATGGAACAGCTGGCTGGAATTCAAGAAAGAGCTTTTGCAGTTCTTCCTACCCTACAGATACTTCGAGCAGCTCGAAGATAATATTAGAGCTCGAAAACAACAAGACCACGAAAGCTTCAAGGAATTTGTGACGAGTATACAAGAACTCATGCGACATGCAGAGTTCTCGAGCGAAAAACAACTTGACTTGATCTTACGTAATAGCCGCAAGGAGTATCAGCTTTACATCAAGCGACGGGACTTCAGTGCATTAAACGAGCTTATTGACCTGGCATCGGAACTAGAAGTAGTCAATGCCCATCCACCCACAGAGCCACAACACCCTACTCCTCGGAAACCACCCCCAGAGGGAGCCCTTATGATACACACAGTAGATCCTCAACCGTCCGGGATCGTCTGTCGTCGCTGTGGCTTGAAGGGCCACGTCTGGCGAGAATGTAAAAACCCAAGGAAACTGTTCTGTTGGGACTGCGGAAAAGAAGGGATAAGAACAATCCACTGCTGTAGAACGAGACAGGGAAACGAGCCAGGAGCTCCGCAGTAGCAAGGACTGAGGAGCTCGCAGAGAAACACGCCTTGCAGAAGTATATCTACTACAAAAACCGGCATCTTCAAGCGCGAATATTAATGGGTGAGGAATGCCACAAGGTGACCATCGACACCGGCGCCACCACGAGTATTATGAGCCAGTTGGTGGCCACCCGATTGACCAACTACGGAATTATCAACAACGTCAATAAACCTGTACACATGGCCGATGGATCGCACCAACGGGCCACTCAGACTCTCACCATTCCAGTGATGCTAGGCCTCAACGAGCAAGTAGTCACCTTCCTCATTTTACCGACTTTGGTGGGAGATATCATACTGGGAATGGATTATCTAAGCGCACTTGGGACTTTTATCAACATCGGGGGGTATGACACTTGGCTAAAGGAAGATGACAGCGAAGGAGAGAATAATGAGACGGCTAGCGTTTTACACCTCGAACCAGGGAACCTGATAGAACCAGAAGTTGAGCTCAGTTTTCCTACCGAAGAAACCCCGGAAGAATTTTTAAGCCAAGAACTACCACCATTTAAAGAACTAAAAGGGCCATCACATATCACGACACATAAGATCATCATGAAGGACGACCGCCCCTTCAAACAGAGATACTTCCCGAAAAATCCAGTTATGCAGGAGGCAATCAACAAGGAAGTGGACGAACTCTTGCGCATGGGGTGTATTGAACCGTCACACAGCCCTTATAGCTCATCAGTGGTGATGGTGAAGAAGAAGAACGGGACGTGGCGGATGTGCCTTGATTTTCGACTCCTTAATGAACGCTCCATACAAGATGCATATCCCCTTCCAAGAATAAATTACATTCTCGGCCGTTTAAAAGAAGCAAAGTACATCAGCAGCATCGATTTGAAAAATGGGTACTGGCAGATACCATTAGACGAGCAAAGTAAGCAGTACACAGCGTTCACGGTACCAGGGCGAGGGTTATACCAATGGAAGGTCATGCCCTTTGGCCTACATTCCGCTCCGGCAACGTTTCAAAGGGCCCTCGACAGCGTAATTGGACCAAAAATGGAACCCCACGCCTTTGCCTACTTGGACGATATAATTGTAATCGGACAATCAATGGATGAACACAAAACCAACCTACGAGAGGTCTTCCGTCGCCTGAAAGCCGCGAATTTACGCATTAATATCGAGAAGTGCGAATTTTTCCGACAAGAAATCAAGTATCTGGGACACATGGTCAACCCGCAGGGTATACACACTGACCCCAGCAAAATCGCTGCGATCCAGTGCTTGAGAGAACCAAGAAATATCAAGGAGCTACGACGCTGTCTAGGAATCGCCTCCTGGTATCGACGATTTGTCCCCGAGTTTTCGACGGTTGTGCACCCCATGACAAGCCTGCTTAGAAAGCATAATCGATGGAAGTGGGGAAAAGAGCAGCAAGAGGCATTCGATGAACTAAAAAGGAGACTCACCCAGGCCCCTGTCCTCGCCTGCCCTGATTTCACGCAAACTTTTACTCTGCAAACTGACGCTAGCGATTATGGTCTAGGAGCGGTACTAACACAGGAGATTAACGGAGCGGAACGCGTGATCGCATACGAGAGCCGACACCTTAGTAAGGCCGAAGCAAACTACTCAACAACGGAAAAGGAATGCTTGGCGATCGTATGGGGAGTACGGAAAATGAGGCACTATTTGGAAGGATACCACTTTATCATCCTAACCGACCACCAAGCGCTAAAATGGTTGAATTCACTCCATAGCCCAACAGGAAGAATCGCCCGCTGGGCTTTGGAACTGCAGCAGTATTCTTACGAGGTCCACTATAGGAAAGGAAAGCACAATGTCATCGCCGATGCCCTTTCCCGACAGCCCTTAGAAACCGTGTGCCAAGTAATTTCCGAAGACACCAGCCACAAGATCAGCACAGCACCGGATTGGATCGAGAAGAGAATCACGCTTGTGCTGGAACAACCAGAAAAGTTTAGAGACTACAAAATAGTAAACGGCCAGCTGCTTCGGCATTTACCCACTATCGGAGGGGACGACGACCATTGGGCATGGAAACTATGCATACCCAAAAAGGAGCGTTCCAGAGTCCTAGCGGAAAACCACGATAGCCCTACAGCCGGCCACCTAGGCACTAAAAAGACTATCTATCGAATATCGAGGAAATACTTCTGGCCAGGTCTGCACCGCGACGTGCGCAACTACATCAGAAAATGCCCCAGCTGCCAGCGTTATAAACATCAACAACACAAGCCCGCTGGTTTTATGCACACCGTAATAGCTGAAGAACCATGGGCAGTACTGTGCGCCGACTTTATGGGCCCGCTACCCCGATCAACACATGGAAACAAGTACCTTTTGGTATTTTTTGACAAATTCTCAAAATGGACAGAGCTAATCCCCGCGAGAACTGCTACCACAGAAATCGTTCAAAGAGCCCTCAGAGAGCGTATAATTGCTCGATATGGTATTCCCTCAACACTAATCACCGATAACGGGACGGCATTTACAAGCAGAAAATTCGTGACATTCCTCGAAAACCTGGGCATTAAACACCAAAGGACCGCACCATATACCCCCCAAGAGAACCCTACCGAGAGGGCAAATCGTACCATAAAAACTATGCTGGCACAATACGCAGGAAATCAACACAACCATTGGGACGATTTAATACCAGAATTCTCGCTAGCTATTAACAGCAGTATATCGGAGAGCACGGGATACAGCCCCGCCTTCCTTACGCAAGGACGCGAACCACGCCTGCCGAAACAACTGTACGAGGAACTCATCACAGAAAACACGGCAGTAAGACCATCAATTTCCACATGGGCAAGTGAACTCCAAGAAATCTTCAAATTGGCTAGGCAAAATCAAACTAGAGCAACAAAAGAGCAGGCCCGCCATTTTAATCTGCGCCGAAGAGCATGGAAACCACGAATAGGGGACCAAGTATTAGTTAAAACCTTCCCCCTCTCCAAGGCCGAAGAGAAGTTCGCCGCAAAACTAGCGCCCAAATTCGAGGGGCCCTACCAAGTGGCGAAATTTATCTCACCAGTCCTAGTAAAGCTGAAAAAACAAGGAAAAGAAAAAACGGCGCATATCACGCAGTTAAAAGCACTTTTGGGCGAAGAAGACGAAGAAGGAGGGGAAGAATCAGGGGAAAGGGACCAGCCTTCTCAGTAGCCCCAGACATAGCATTCTGAAAGAGAAAGAACACACAGAATAAATCACCGCATTATCAAATAAATAAAAAAAAAAAAAAAAAAAAAAAAAAAAAAAAAAATATATATACTTCTATTAAAACAACTCATACTTCACCGAGCCAGCCAGACTATAAAAGCCGAAGAAAACCTCCTCAGATCATCAGTCACGCGTCGACCAGCAACCAAGCAAGATGGATAAATTTGCTCAAAGCCGGACGAAATTCTTGAATAAAATTAAGAAAGAAAGAGAGGCGCGAAGAAAAATAAAATTTATTGATGCCTTTCCAAGGGAGCAAAAGAAGGCACCAAAATCGCTATCAAAAGCCAACGATGACCAGCAGCTACCGGCGGTTCTACGAGGCATCAGCCATAAGGCAGCCGTAAGCTATTTGTTCGGGCCCGACTCCGAAAGCGATTCGGAGGCAACCCCCCACTCCTCCATCAAACAGCTACGACGGGAACCAAACAACATGGAAACACAAGTCTGCACCCGGAAATACGCCCGCACTAAGCCAGTTACCAGCCGTGGGACAAATAAACGAGGCACTGGGCCCCCTATTAAGGCTGGGGAAGCAGTCAAACGTGTCACGGATGAGGACACCTTAAGCCTAGACGGCGAGTTCCCCGAGTTAGACGATCCAGCTGAACCACCAGAGAGGCCGGACGATACTATTAAAAAGACCATCAAACGACTCCAAAGGAACCGACAGCCGAACCAACGGATCCGATGCATCGAAACTATTCAAGGCATGAGGTACCGCTTCAATATTACTCGTGGAGGCGTTGTGAACTACGCTGCTTTACCCTCAAAGTAGGAGGGGGATGCAACGGGCCAAAATTTTGGAAGACAAAAATTTGACCCAGCATTACAGGACCAACCGGAATAAGTTTTTTTTACTATGAATTGTTATTTGACTTTATTTTTCTTGTAGTTTTAAGCACTTTGAATTGATGTTATTATTTTTTATATATCATTTACGCAGAAAACAGTATTATTTTATTTTTTTTCTCCTTTCATTCAATTACATTAAACTAAGCTTTAAGAAAACAAATGTAAAACCTTTGTTATAATTGTAATGACCAGTATAAATCACGAAATAAACCACAGTCGCATGACGGCCAGCGCTCGCGCCCGCCTCAGCTGATGATCACCGGGTACCCAAAATACCAAGTACCTATTGCCATCTGAGCAACACTGCGCCTTCCGAAGGGTATAAAAGCAGTGCAACCGGCGTAGAAAGTCAGTCTGGATTCTGGCAGCCGCCGAGTCAACATCGTCAGTCTGGATTCTGGCAGTCGTCGAGCCAACGTCGTGGAAGATCTCTCTGGCAATCTGTGTGAGTAAGAAATTATTTTGATTTATTCTTCTAATTAGCATAGTCACTTCGTGTGGTATAACAGTCGTGACTCGCGCCCGCTTTGAACCCTAGTATAGTCACTTCGTGTGGTATAACAGTCGTGACTCGCGCCCGCTTTGAACTCTAGTATAGTCACTTCGTGTGGTATAACAGTCGTGACTCGCGCCCGCTTTGAACTCTAGTATAGTCACTTCGTGTGGTATAACAGTCGTGACTCGCGCCCGCTTTGAACTCTAGTATAGTCACTTCGTGTGGTATAACAGTCGTGACTCGCGCTCCGCTTTGAACCTTTAGCATAGTCACTTCGTGTGGTATAACAGTCGTGACTCGCGCTCCGCTTTGAACCTTTAGCATAGTCACTTCGTGTGGTATAACAGTCGTGACTCGCGCCCGCTTTGAACCCTAGTATAGTCACTTCGTGTGGTATAACAGTCGTGACTCGCGCCCCGCTTTGAACCTTTAGCATAGTCACTTCGTGTGGTATAACAGTCGTGACTCGCGCCCGCTTTGAACCCTAGTATAGTCACTGCGTGTGGTATAACAGTCGTGACTCGCGCCCCGCTTTGAACCTTTAGCATAGTCACTTCGTGTGGTATAACAGTCGTGACTCGCGCCCCGCTTTGAACCTTTAGCATAGTCACTTCGTGTGGTATAACAGTCGTGACTCGCGCTCCGCTTTGAACCTTTAGCATAGTCACTTCGTGTGGTATAACAGTCGTGACTCGCGCTCCGCTTTGAACCTTTAGCATAGTCACTTCGTGTGGTATAACAGTCGTGACTCGCGCCCCGCTTTGAACTTCTAGTATAGTCACTTCGTGTGGTATAACAGTCGTGACTCGCGCCCTACTCGCGACCCTTGAAGCACACAACGAAGCTTTGTGACGTCCAGACTCGACCACTGCCATACTACGAACTCTGCTCGTGCCGGAGCGACCCCATAGCGCCGAAACACGTCGGCCACAACACTGTATATTATGTAATTCTGCTTTAAGAAAACGACTAAGTATAGAAAGAAAAGGAATAATAAATAAAAATAAGAAAAAAGGACAAAAAGAACCTAACCCGCTTGTTTTTTTTTCCCATATACTGCGGGACGAGTCCGTAAAGGAAGGGAATAGAAGAGAAGACCAAACGGAGTGAAGGTAACTGGTACCCTGCAAAAATATAAATTTTCTTGTAAACGAACCCCTGGATTGACTGAGACCTTATCCCGGCAAATAAAGTACATCGTTACAGCATGTTTCGCAAAATAATTTTTTTTTCTTGTGTACTTTCATGTGATTTGATAAATGACCTTTGTGCTTAAAAATTTCACTACAAATTTCGTATTTATTCATTGTAACTGGAAAGATAATAAATGGAAGAAAACACGTTGCTAGGGTCATAAAATTTATATTAAATAATTTAAATTTAAATTTAAATTAATTTTGTATATAAAGTCTTTGACAAAAATATACATTAACCAAAGAGTATAGATATAAAGAGCCTCCAAAGTACGGAATCGGCTCTCTCCAGGTTTATAATGATACGCGGTGGTTATTAGGTACCGAGCTGCAACATGCTCGAGTGCATGTTTGCAGTGCCGGATTAAGGTAGGGCTAGCTGGGGCTATAGCCCAGGGCCCCAACTGGCAGCGGGCCCCGAGCAACTAAATAAAATATCATCATAATATTTCAAAAAATATTTTTCGAGTTAAATCGATTTGATGTTTAAAAATTAATGAAATAAAAAATTCAATTATATTAGCCCTTGATTACGAAAGTGGTATAAGTCAAAAAGTTTAAAAATCTAGGTTTACTTGAGATTATCTTATTTAATAAGAATTTGATAGGAAATAACTGAAAGCTAGATTTATAAAATTTTTACTTTACCACTTTCAAAATTAAAAGCTCATATATAAATTGTTTTCTTTATTGTTCATTCCTTTGAAAGGATTTTATTGTACTTATCACTCATATTTAACTTAAATTGACTTAAGCAGTTATTCCTTATTGCAAAAAACTGCGCCCAAGAGGGCATCAGGGGGCCCATCTTTATTTAAGCCCCGGGCCTCATGACACTCTAATCCGCCGCTGCATGTTTGGGCGTATGATTCGACACGTTGGCTTAGGTCGAAAGTGTGCGCAGGACGTGAAAGTTATTTGAAGAATGCGCGAATAAGAAATTCATTGATAAATTACGCATGCCTATTTCGTCAGAAACTTGGCAACATAAGAAATGAAGGAAAGAATTAGGAGTCATTCATTCATGAATTACACCTGACAGTTTGAATTTGTCGAAATTTTGCAACGTAGAAAAATAGAAACAGGAAGTATTCGATTTTCTCAGTGGTGTCACAGAATCCGATAGCTGTCGGAATCGGAATAAAAACCAATCGAAATTTCATACAGAATTTACAAATTGTTTTGTTTTTGGTTTCGAATCAGACCAATAATAAAAGGAGTCCACACGCAAGCGACGAATTTTCCGTACATGATTAGACAAACGTATACCGATGACTGCAGCGTGTAATTCGAGCCTAGGTATAGAAAGTGGTTTTAAAGGTGCCACCTTCGATTTAGCGATAACTAACGACCTGATAGTAGTGTTGTTGCAGGTTATTCGCAGGTAATATACGGAAGCGTATGCTTCTTCACTGGGGTCGACAAACGTGTGCAGCTGTATGTCGGTTGCTTCCAATAAATTTTGTGAATAACAGCGCGAAATTTCCATTTCGCTAATACTCTGCATTGTGTTTTTGAATTGGTACCATGACTCATGAAGCTTCGTTGGTAATTCAGTGTCCCATCCGATCCCGCATCGCCATATCTTTTGCAGAAGGATCTTGAGTCCGATCGTGTGGCAGGACAAGAACCCAAGCGGATCAAACATGCTCATAAGAATCTTCAGTAGTTGTCTCTTTGTTGCTAGGATTGATTCGCTTAAAAAATTTTGTTGCATTCTTGAAAATCTGAAAACAAATCGGAAAACATCAAGGTTAGGATCCCAAATCATACCCAACACTTTCTCCGTTTTTCATATTTCGATTTGTGACTTATTAGGTGACGATTCGCCTTTAAGTTGCTGTATGACTTAAGTAGAATTTGAAAACCAGTTTCGGATGTAGAAGCCAGCAGATGCGCGAATTTGACAAACTTGGTTGGAAACTTCGATGGCCTCATGCTCGCTGGACATACTATCGATGAAATCATCGACATAGTCTGCCTGTGTAATTGCTTCAAAAGCCCTTGGGTTAATCAGTTGAAAATCTTCAGCATTTTTGTTTCGGATGAAGTGGGCGATGCAGAGTGCACATCGAATGCCAAACGTCATTGCCTTCATCACGTATACGTCCAGCTCATTGTTGATATCTCCGTTTTTACGCCATAAGAACCTTTGTACGTGAATGTCTTCATCTTTGATGTTTATTCTATGATACATCTCACCTATGTCTGCGCAGACTGCAATTTTACCGGTGCGGAAGGCCGTGAGCACATTGACCAGCGAATTTAATAGGTCAGGTCGAGTGAGCAGAAAGTCATTCAGCAATTGAACTCGTGCCGTCACCACAGCATCCCACACAGGGCGAATTTTGTTGGGTTTATGCGGGTTTTTTTACAATAAATATTTGTTGCAAATCGTCTTGCATATCCCTTCGATATTAGGTTGTCGATCTGAGATTGCATTTGCTGTTTAAGAAACGGCTCCCTTTTCATTTTTTGCTCAATACATTTTAGACGAGTAACTGCCATTTGATAACTGTTTGGTAGAGAAGGATTCGATTCTCGCCAAAGTAAGCCGGCTTCGAATCGTCCGTCCTTTTTTGTTCATGATTCATTCAAGATCTGAATGGCTTTGTTGCTGCCAAGTGTCGGTTGAATATCCGCTGACACTACATCCAGATTAAAACTGTTTTTCAGGGCATCATGCAAAGCTTCGCAGTCACATCGCCTTTGAGCATTTAGGTGTTGTTTCGAATTACTGCTTTCACCTTGTATTGCCCAACTGAGCCTACATTTTGATGCGATAGGTTCGTTCCAATTACCCTCACGTACCTTAGATGGGGCAGCCACTTTCCAGTTGTCGTTTCCGATTAAGATACCTGGTTCTGCATTTTCGCACGTTTTGATTGGTACATCTGTCAGGTGTGAGTAGTTTGCCTGCAAATATTCTGCAGCCAATGATTGTCGTGTCAGTGCCAACTTGGAGACTGTTTGCACGTTGCTGAGCCAGAACTTATGGGTGCTTGCGTTTTCATTTGAAATTTGAAATGATGCACATATGGACTCGTCTTCCATTCGCGTAGTGTC
Source organism: Chlorops oryzae (assembly GCA_020466095.1). Taxonomy (NCBI): domain Eukaryota; kingdom Metazoa; phylum Arthropoda; class Insecta; order Diptera; family Chloropidae; genus Chlorops; species Chlorops oryzae. Next base: position 66,627,102 of record CM035806.1, read on the forward strand.
ACCAGTCCACTGTAGACAGAGTGGCTTCAATATACCGTCGATTCCCAACTTTTTGAAGACCTTTCTATCGATGACGGTTACTGACGACCCTTCTATTAAGAAAGCGAATGTGTTGATGTTATGTTTCCCATAGAGTTTAACAGGTACAATGCGGAAATACTGCTTGTTAGGCTCGTTTTGAAGTTGATGAGCACTTACGATTCCATGATTATTCTGCGATGTGTCCGCCTTAGTCTCGCATACGTGCAACAATGGGTTATGCTTAGATTTACATCCGTTAATACCACAATCGGCTCTTCTGAAGCAGCTTTTACGATGAAGCTTTAAGCCACGTTGACAAATATGGTTGGATTCGACAATTTTTAGGCGATCTTCTGGTGAAAGGCTCTTGAACTTTTCACATTCGAAAAGTTTGTGTCCGTTCTCTTCACAAGCGGCACATTTCTCCTTATCGGCGACTACATCAGCATTATTTGTGTGTGTGTTGACCGCATGCATCTTGATTGAAGCTGGTGAGACCACAATTGCTGCAACCTCAGTATAGCCATAAATCCATTCACTGAAATCCTTCCATGTATAAGTAGATGATGTCCGTATATGCATTGCCCATGAAAGCTTTTGGTGATTTGGAAGTTTGTCAACGAAATCCTTTATAAGCATCGGATTGTTTAAATGTGCTTGTAAATTACAAGCCTCCATTGTTGCGCATATATTGCGTACACCCAGTGCAAACCCAATCAAACCTTCGAGTTTATCTTTAAATTGTGGAATTTTGCGAACCCTGTCGATCATACGCTCAATAATATGCTCTGGTCTGCCGAAAAGTAATTTTAAAGTAGCAATGACGTCACAAACTAACGTTGGGATAAAGAGCTTGTCCTTTACGAGCTCCTTAGCTTTGCCCTTTAAACATTTTTGTAGGCGAAGCATATTTTTGGTGTCCGAGAATCCCGCAACCTTCGTGCTGTTTTTATATGAGCTTATGAATGCCGGCCAGTCCTCAGGTTCACCACCGAAAATTGGAAGATCGGTTGGGATTGCTTGTCTTGCTGCAATTTGGGTGGACGTCAACTTGCTAGTGTTAGCACTTAATAATTTTGAGCAATCGCCACTCTTTTGGGACAATATTGCATATTTTTTACGAATATAATCTTCTTTTATTTTCTTTTCTTCTTCTAGCATTGAAGATGAGTGTTGTCGCATTTATTGTTTTCCTCCGGTAACGAATGATCATAACCGACTACTTCTTCAGATGCGCTGGCTCCTGATGCATTCGCGGTTTAACAAACTCAAACTTTCTTTAACATATTATACATCATTTTATAGGTCAAATGTCAAGGAAAAATACAAAATTAACAGAAAATTTATATATTTTAAAGTTTAAAAATAATTTGATAAAGGAAGAAAAGGTATAATTCATACACTGAGAAAAACTTTAACTTCAGTTTTCTAAAAAGATGCTACCTGTTTGGAGTTTACGATTGCAGAATATTGTTATTCAAGTGACTCTTAATGAAATCCTGTAAAAAAAATCAGAACCTTCTCGACCTTCGATTTAAAAGTGGTTCAGGCACCCCGTGACGGCACTGGTGTTGATGCGGCTCGGCTTTTTTGTGCATATATAATATAATTGCGTTGATTTTTTTCCTGGTTTCTGCTTCCATGCAGTCATCACAAGTCCAGTTCTTTCCAGCGACGTCACTATTCACGTTCGCACATTCGAAATGGAACCATTGTAGATATTTGTCACAGCTAACCCATCCGACATCGTCTTCGTTGGTATTTGGCGGTTCTCTTTTCCCACATACCTGGCATGTTGTTGTTGTTTCGTCCATTTTAGAAGTCCGTTATATCTACTAGTACATTTTTTAAGCGACACGATCGCGTGTTCTTTTTTTAAGGTTAGAACTTTCGCGAAACTCTTTATGACGTTACACGTGCTTTATTTCACGCCGAGGACTTACGGATTTTATTGAGACGAATAACTTACTTGCGCGTCCGCTTATGTGGCGTTCTCATGAATTTACTTTTCAGCGAAATCCCGGAACAGTTTTTCAATCGAATTACCTACGCGAATATTTTTATTCAGAGAATTAATTTTCGGGTATTTCAATACGAGTAAGTTCCGCACGAATTGGCTACTTGACAATGGCAACAAAATAGTATAAACTATTATAGATTTATTAGTTTAGAGTTTTCTAAATATAACCCAATATTTATTTTTGCTTAATATATAATGTATGTGCTTTATTATTGAAAATAAATTTCGGATTTTTTGTATATCGATAACATGAACAGAAACGCATGCCGCCATGTTTGATTATTGCGTGACGTCATTGCACATAAACAAAAAGCTGGCATAGTTTCTGCGTTGTAGAAGTGTCAAAACTGAGAGCAAACATTTTCATTATCTTTTAATAAGAAAAGAAAAATGGAAGCAGAATTTATTAAAGCAGATATCGCAAACCTTCCCGAATTGGATGGTAGCAAATTTCTTCGGCAATAATCCGAACTTTTGCTTCGCCGGCAACCTGTGATTAAAATTTACTCGTTTTTTTTGCACATTTAACGTACTCTTACATCTTAACAACTGTACTAAGTTTCATCCAAATCGGGGAGAAAAACTTTTGCCGGTGGTACACTTGACGTGTTTTGCCCCATATATAAGTGTTAATCAAAGGTTTTTCATAAGAACTCATAATATTTTACAGCAAAATATGTTATTTTTATCCAATTAGAAATAATTAGATAAAATTTTGCTCATATTATTGAGGGACGCTAAAGAGTACTCTGCTCGATACATAACTAGTGGCTCAAGTTCTTATGACAAATCATGATAAATAGAATGCATAAACTATATAATTTTGTAGCTCTTCTGAATGAAAAAGGTACAAAAATGCACAAACTATCATAAAAAACTAAAAAAGTTTTACATTAGAAATAAAACATTAAGAAATTTAATCGCAAGTTTGTTTAGTTACAAAATTAAGTGAATACTCAAAAAATTATAGCATCACTAGTTCACCACGGAATTCGGTTGTGGTTGTAAGTGTCCCCTATATTACTATATGGGTATAATATTTCGTACAAAAATTCCGAAAATGAATTCGGATAAATCATTCGACAAACGTCTTGCTTCATTCGCTTCTTAACAACAACCATATATAACTATATAAATATGTCACTCATGAGCCGTTTTCATTTTGGCTCTTTTCAGCACGGTCTTGGGTACCCACCACGGTTTTGGGTACCCACCAAAATGCGCATTTTACCCTTAGGTACTCACCAAAAATATTTCTCTCTCGGTCTTTTTTGTCTGCCGAGTAACATATCTTTCTAACTGGCAGGAAAACGTCCCGCGTAAGATCGATGAGAGTGAGATATATGAATTTTTGCTCGTTTCGTGCTCGCGTGCCCATGTAGTGTGATTAACAAAGTGTTACAAAAACCAAACATGCACATCAACAAATGTAGCTCAACATGCACTCAATATCCACGCAGGCCAAATGCATACATAAGAACAACACGAATAAAGAATCAAACATGCACACTCGCTTTATGTACATTTCAAAGCGCAATAAGAAACCTTTTCGTTTAAGTCGCACGCGCTCACAATATGCGTTATGTTGTTGTTGTACTAATTCCATAGTTTATTCGAGTTCAAGGCTGAACGCCGACAAGTGCTAAATGTGCATTTTGAAAGTGCAAAGCATGGCTTGGATATTGGGAGACATTTGAGATCTTCGATTTTGTATCATATTTAATTTGCCTTTATCAATTGTCACAATAATAAAATATTTAAGTTATGATTGCAACAGCATTTTTAGTCTTAAGAATTGAACTGTAAAATAGTATAAATACCTTTCAATTTTCAATAAAGAGTCAGTCAGATTTTAGACACAGAAAAAGAATATTCTGTTTAATTCTATTTCACCCACCCCTGCTCTTGAAGGATCTATTTTTGTTCTGCGTTGAATTTGTTTCTTTTGCTGATTCTGTTATACTCAGCGATGGCAAAGCAAATACACTGAACACGATTTTGTATTTTGAGAGTTTATTAATATTAATTTAAAGTATTAAAGAGTTGTAGCGAAAGTTTATATTTAAATGTTTCTGTTTGTACTTATTTTGCGTTCGTTTGTTTTTGCTATTTTTGTTTCGATGTTCGTTTCTGCATAATATTTGTCCCGCGCGCGGTCACTTCTCCTTTTCGACTGGCTCGCTTAGCTCCGTCTCCTTCTGTTCCGTGTGCGTACTCGGGTAAATAGTTCGATACATGGGTATTCGGTGTGGAGGATCGACATCCCACCCCTCGTAAATCCTCAGAAGAATTACGCACAGAAGGAGTCGCCAAACGATTGACAGCGCGGCTAAATGTTCCAGTAGCAGTCTTCACCACGGCTATTCGGATCTGACCATCATTAGCGCGAATGACGTCGACTATTCGTCCCTTTGTCCACTGGCTACGAGGCAAATTTGGATCGCACACAAGGAAAATGTCGTCCACTTGGACAGGTGGTTGAGTTTGATGCCATTTAGGGCGATGGAGCAACTGAGGAAGGTATTCCAGGACCCATCGCTTCCATATGCGGTCTTTTAGCGCTTGGACAATACGCCACTGCTTCTTAAGGCAAATATTGTCTTGAACTGGTTGAGGAGTTTGAGTCGAATTCGGACATCCCAATTGAAAGTCATTAGGCGTCAATGGATTGTCGCTCTCGACATCCAGTGGAATCTCAGTTAATGGCCGTGAGTTTATAATGTTATCGGCTTCAACCAATGCGCTGCACAGCGTTTCCACTCTTGGGACTGTGTCCTTAAGAACCTTTGACAGAAGACGCTTCGCAATCTCTATAAGACGCTCCCAACATCCACCTGAGCTCGGGTTGCCAGGGTAATTGAACACCCACTCAATGTTTTGGTTAGCAGACATACCACGGATGTGTTCCACGTCCAAAAGTCGTTCAGATTCTTTCAGTTCGCGCTGTGCATCAATAAAGTTAGTGCCGTTATCACACCTCATTCGCAGTGGTGTGCCTCTGCGATTCACAAAATTTCTTAAGCACAATAAGAATGCATCCGTCGACAGATCTTCCGCAAGTTCAAAGTGGACTACCCGAATGGTCAGGCATGTGAAGATTACTCCCCACCTCTTCTGACGTTGCCGCCCAACTGCGACATTCATTGGCCCGAACAAGTCAACTCCTGTATAGGTGAATGGGCTGATAAATGGTGTTAGACGGGCAGGTGGCATTCGCTTTGAACACGCCGAAGCAATGATTTAACGCTAGGGATCCAGAAACGTTGTCGGATTCGGTTTATCGTAGCGGCGGCGTTCTGATGATGCAAGCGTTCATGGTAATGACGCACGACGATCATTGACAAATTGTGATCCTTTGGTGGAAGGATGGGGCGACGGGAATCCACCGGAAGGCACAAAGCTTGATCGATCCTCCCACCAATTCGTACCAGACCGCTTTCGTCCAGACACGGCGACAATCAGTAAATGGAACTTTGTTTAGTCAGCGGCATACTGTCTTTCATCTTAGCGATTTCAGCAACAAAACATTCGCTTTGAATCATCTGACAGATGATGCGTTCGGCCAAGTTAATTTCCTTTGCTGTCAACACATTGGACCTAATACGGTCGTCAGGATGCCTCTTAAAATTTTCTATTGCTCGCAAAACCCATGCAAGGACTCTTTTTATCTTTAAGAATGCCGAAAAATATTAGTAAGGAATTCAAGGATACTTGCCTGAGTTTCAGTGACATGACAGACAACTATTTCCTCTTCTAAGGGTTCAGATGGTGCAGGCGTTTCCACTGATGGCCAATATTCTTCTTCCAATTGGATAAATTCTGGTCCGCAAATCCATCTGTTCTTCTTGTCCAACTAAGGTGCATGCAACACACGGGTGGCACTATCGGCACTGTTTTGAGTAGACGGTACCCACCTCCATTGATGCGGCTGACTGGCGGTAACAATTTCTGTGACTCGATGTCCGACGAAAGCTTTATATTTCCGTTTTGACGACTGGATCCAGTACAAAACCGTCCTTGAATCAATCCAGTAGATGACTCTCTCGATTTCCAGCTCGTGTCCCTTGACCACAGCGTCAACAAGACGTGCGCCCAGCGCTGCTGCTTGAAATTCCATGCGGGCAATAGACATTGTCCGTTTTCCGCCGTCGCGGCTTTGGAGACGAGCCCTTAGACAAAACTACTTAACGAAACTTTGCTCTCTCTCTCTGGTTCAACAGCTTCACTTTTCTTTGGTCGCCTACACTAACGCGCGCGTCGCTGCTCCGCAACTTCGCGTTACTTCAAATTCGAATTATAAACGAAAATCATAGAATCGTAAAAAATCAAATCGTAAAATCATAAAACGAAAAAACTTTTATCAAAATAAAACAAGACAAAAAAAACCAAAAACAAAAAAAAATATATATATTACAACAAAGTGAACTCAAAGGTGAAATGAAAATCTCTTATGAATAAGTCGCCACGAAGGCAAATTTGTTTGTTTTATAAAAACTCATTTGAAATCTTCTAAATAGTTTGTCATTTAAAAAACCCTTTTTGTTTTTCAATAAAACTGAATCGCGTCGCGAAAAACGCCGACTCCAAACCAACGAAGAAAGCAGTCCAAAATCGGCCACTCCACAACAGCAGCAGCACATCCAGGTACGTTAGCTTTTTAGTGTATCTAACACTAACATACATTAACCTAGTTGGTGCGACTCGCACAGCAGGCAACGCAGTTTGGCTGGCATCTGTGAAAATAAGAAGCTCGATTCGTCTAGCGCTTCCAATTCCTGGGCAATAGCATCTCGGAATATTAAATTTACGAACGTTTTCGAATTCTTTCCACCAGGCCAACCAAAGTTGATGAATTTGGTTCGGAATGCGGTCATCCTGTTGAAGGATGTCGCATCTTCACACCTGCTGGATGCCGAATTTTTGAAATTGAAATCTGCCAGCGACGCCAAAATGCTGGGGATCCGCTGGAACGCCATTGCTGATCGTTTTTCATACAAGTTGAGCGCTCATTCTGCCGCATCGTCAACGACCAAGCGACAGATTTTGTCTGATATCGCGAAATTATTCGACCCAGCCGGATGGCTTACGCCGATCATCATCCGCGCCAAGGTTATTATGCAACAGCTGTGGCTCGAAGGCACTGAATGGGATCAGCGGGTTTCGAATGAGGCTCTAGAACGCTGGAACGCTTTCGTCATTGATTTGGCATTCATCGAGCAAATTCATATTCCGAGATGGGTGCACTACGATCCTACTGTAACAGTTCAGCTCCACGGATTCTGCGAAGCATCGGAGCGAGCATATTGTGCAGCACTCTACCTCCGCATCGAGAGCCCCAACCAAGTTTATGCTCACTTGCTCACGGCAAAATCTAAGGTGGCTCCGTTGCAAACTGTCAGCCTACCGCGCCTCGAGCTCTGCGCCGCCGTCAGTGGCGTAGGAGTGGAAGGGTTTTGGGACAATTTCCCCCCTCCCCCCAAAATATTTTTAACGCAGAAAATTTTTTACAGTCATCAGTCGTTAGGTGATTAGTAGCGCTTGAATGCGCTCAACTGCGCTTGTTTGGAAATCGATTTCCAAAAACGAGAAAAAGGTCGGAATCATTGGAGTAGAGAAAGGAGCGGAAATTTATTTTACGCTTTTTCTCAACACTTCGTACATTACGAAGCATACAAAACTACAAGCAAAACTTCGTCTTTGCTGGAAAAAATCGCTAAGACGGGTGAGGAGAGCTTCTACAAACTGACTATGACCACAGTTCAACATGCACATGCATTCATACACTGACATTACAATCTCACTTTCCCGACAGCACGTTTTCTTTTTCAGTCGAACTGATTTAAATTGTTCTTCCTAGAAGCAAATTCCAAAAAAATTTGAGAGTGTCGTTTGTATGTTGTATGTTACACAGCATCTTTTAGGCCCCTGTAGTTAGCAGTTGGGAAATTTTTAAAAAAGGACTAGTGCTTCTACTAAAACGAATAGAAATTGTGCAACTATCTTTTCCTGAATTAACTAAGCTCCACTAGTGCTATCACCAGAACTTGATTACTAGTTCTAGTGGCTACAAAGTTTTCTATAATAGGCTGATATAAAAAAATAATAGGACATTTGAAATCTTCTAAATAGTTTGTCATTTAAACAACCCTTTTTGTTTTTCAATAAAACTGAATCGCGTCGCGAAAAACGCCGACTCCAAACCAACGAAGAAAGCGGTCCAACACCGACCACTCCACAGCAGCAGCAGCACATCCAGGTGAGTTAGCTTTTTAGTGTCCCTAACACTAACATTTGGCAATCCTGCCAGGATCCTGGAATCAGGTTCTTGAGGACCAATCTGTGAGTACAAGGGAAAGTGCGCCACGTGCATCACGCCCTGACCTTCATTCGGCCTGGTGCAATTTCAAGGGCACGGACTAACGGTCAAAGCGTGTGCAGCAGAGCACGCAGTAGAAGCGTGGACGATCCCCCCTTTCCCCTCGACTACAGCATTTCATATTGCTAGCATACCCGTTTGCCTGTCAGTGTAAACGGTGGTTTTTTTTTTTTGGCAAGGCACAATAGTGTGACTACAACAGCAACATAGTAGCCAGGCGACTTGCGGTCTAGTTTTCGTTTTCTCGTTCCCGGTAGTTGAGAATGAAGAGAGAGAGAGTCGGCCGGCGAGTGAATTGGTTTTTTTCCCTTTTTTCGGCTCTCTGAAGAGCTTTACGAAAACGTTTTATTACTTTACTTGCTCTTTGTGCGTGAGAGTTTCGTTGTGATTTCGAACAAAGAACACCGCGCAATTGTCCATAGCAAGCGCCCGTGCATGCGAGCTGATACACCTACATATATATATATATATATATATATATATACATATATACATATGTGCATCGTGAAAATCACACCGTCCTATTTATTGCGTAGGTCAGCTTCGCCACAGTGTGTCGAAAGTTGCGACCAATCTCTTAAGCTGTAGCGATCGAACATCGAACATATATCGATCAAGCGTGTACGCTCGAAACAAGACCAAAACAGTGTCCAAGCAGCGCCGCTGTTTGACGGTCGGTAACGTATCCGAACAGACAACAGCACATAGGTATATGCGTCCATATTGGTGCGCTGCTATCAGTGCGTACAGAAGTCGGTCACGCAGGGAGTTTGAAACTTTTATGAAAAGCTTTGTTTTCCCGAACAAATAAATTATTCGACTTTGAATATTGATGAATTTATTGAATCGATTTGTTTCTCTTTAATTGAATTTGGTGTTGCAGGAAATTTGTGGAGTGTTGCGAAGGTGAAGGTAAACAAATTTGAGGTACGCTACGGTCGGCATTGGTCGCATATACGCACTGCGGTTGCCATTTCTATAACTTGTATTGTACTACTGAAGTGACCATTCCTTTTCTGCCGAGGTTTTTATCTCTTTTTCACAACAGGCATCCAGCTCACATCAAAAGCTGGTAATTTATGTTTGTTCTCGTTTTTTACGGTGAATTTTATCGAGCTTGCATTGAATTCTTCGGACAGTTATATCGTCAGAATCGAGTTTCGTGATCAATATCCGTAAACAATATGGATCCCTTACGGCATTTTAACTCCGCGGTAGCTGAACTCAAGAACATGTGTGATGCAGCCATGAACAGCGATCCGAAGCAATTGTTAGAGATTAAAATCGAACAACTGATATATTATATGATTGGAACGAAGTGCGTCAGACGTATCGAGCAGCGGTCGAAAAAGGTTCCTGGAGCCCGGATGCGGCCGATTCTGCTGAAATTAGTTATCACGAGTGTCGCGATCTCCAGATGATAGCCAGAGCCAGGCTTCAAGAGCTGTTACGAGAAATCACTCCCCAACATCCACCGCTGTCGAGCACTCGGGCGACCCTTCCACCTAACGACTTCCATGGAGAAGACAATTTCATCAGGGTAACACCGTGTGATACTGAAGTTTTTTCGGGTGGCTATAGTGATTGGCCAGCATTTCGAGACATGTTCACTGCGGTTTACGTCAATCACCCTCGGCTGCCACCGGTGCAAAAGCTATACCATCTTCGCAGCAAGACGACGGGAGCAGCGGGTGCTATCGTTAAAGGCTATCCATTGTGTGGCGACAACTTTATGCATGCGTGGGAGGCTCTTAAGGCGCGATATGAGAACAAACGCATCCTCGTCTATCATCTGTTAAAAAATTTATTCGACCTGCCTGCTATCAAAGATGAAACGCCGGAAGGAATCCTGCGCATACAAACAACCGTCAACGATTGCCTTAAGATGCTGAAAAGTCATGGAGTCGTGGATATTTTGGACGCCCTGCTCGTTTATTTCTGTTCCAGGCGTCTTCCGGCGCAAACTATCGCACATTGGGAACAGTCACTAGCGTCACATCGAGAGGTGCCAACGTGGCCACAAATGAATGCCTTTTTGACTAAGCGCTATGAAGTTGTTGAACGCCTTTCCAGTTTTAATGCATTGGAGGCTCCCCATCCCGCTGTAAAACCCGAAGTGCCTTCGACGAACGTGTTTCTTGCCCAAGAGCGGACCAACGGAGTCTGCGTCCTCTGTCGCGGCAACCATCCTCTACGTCAATGTGATGTATTTCTCAAGATGTCGGTCGACGAACGTGTCCAAGCTGTTTCGCAGCACCATCGATGTCTCAACTGCCTCTCGGCCGGTCATCAAAAGGCAAAATGCAATAGTGCCTTCCGTTGCGCAAAGTGCAAAAAATCGCATCATTCACGACGAGCTAACCGGCGCAGGCTTCCGCGCCACCAAAGACTTCGAATTTTGTAACCGCCGACGGATCCTCTACTTCGCAAGCACATGCGCACGTATCGATTAGCCAGATGCAAGTACTTTTGCCGACCGCGCTCACACACATGTTGCATCAAGGAGAGCGCTTTTTAGTGCGAGCCCTTCTCGACCAAGGATCTCAAAGAACAATTATGACGGAACGGATGCAGCTCCAATTGAATCTTCCAACCACACCGAAAATATGCAACGTATCCGGCATGGGCGGCTAATGCACTCAAGTTGCGAAAAAGGAATGCTCCATCATGCTCGCATCGCACAGTGTCGCGACTCCATACATTTCTTGGCCAAAAATAGAAGGCGTGGTCGTAGAGCAATGAAATTTGGTTGGAGTATTACTATAGCCTAAATTAAGAAATTTTGAGAAAATCATAGAATTTCGCCAACTGCCACGCCCACCTCCCATATAAAGTGATTTTCTAATTTCCACAGTTTTAAAGTTAGAAAGCTTAAACTTAGTACACAGATTATGTACAGGAAAAAAATGTAGACCCCAAAATATTTTTTTGGTGCCACGCCCCCTTCAGAAACTACGCCCCTTCAAAGTGCGCACTTTTATGGTGCACTTGTTTATATAGAATTTTTTTTAGCTAATTAAAAAATAAAGAAACTTTTTATGGATTTCAACACTTAAAATATATTTTTATCACAATTCAAAAAAATTTTAGGTCTACACGACGACTTACGATAATTGCAATGCAGTGAAAATGCATGAAAATTCAACAAAACAATTGTACCGCTTTCGCCCGTACGCTCATTCAATAATCACTGCTGTTCCAAAATTATTAAATGTTTGAGTGTTAATTCTTCTTGAAATTTGGCATGGACATTTCTTTTGATGAGATTAAGAAATTTTCAAAATTCCCCTTTAACCCTCTACCCACTCCACAGAATTTTTTTTTTTCGAATCATGCTACTTTTAATCGTAGAATTATTTAATATGTGTGTTTTGTATTTAATACATAAAACGAATAAAATAAAATAAAATGAAAAATTGTACAAAATTATTTTTGTTAAATGTCGTCGGAATCGGAGGCACAACAGTCTGATGTCCAATATGTCAATTGAGTCCAATATGCTTTGAGCTGTTCTCACTAATAATGCTTGTAAGGGTACCTCTGCAGACACCTCGGACAAAATAATTGGTTTTGGTAGCAAACGCTCCATTTCATTGTGCAATGAATAGTAGCTTGGAAGGCAATCTTTGTTCACGGAATTCATTAAGAATCGTAAAATATTATATTTACGGACAGAAAGTTGAAGGTCAAAGTATAAGGCCAACGATCGTGCAACTGACAAGCGATTTACCATATGTTCTTGCCTATTGATTTTTTCAGCCGCAGCCAGAATTTCCCCTGAAGAAGAAACTTTTATTAAGTCTCCTACTTTTCTACGTTTCGATCTTTCAGCAGAGTCTTCATACGATTTTCGTGGCCTTCCTTTGCTAGTACTCGGATGTACTCTTTTGGATGTAGCCAAAAACAATTTCATTAAGATCAAACAAAAACAAAGTTGCACAAAGCTCACCTCGTCATCATATGTCTGTAACTTGTCACTTTGTTGTTGTTGTTGTTGTTGTTGATTCATCTGATTATTAGATGTCTATAATTGAAATTAAAATAAACTATGTTTATTTTAAATCTAATATTAAAAACTCCTGTACTTACTGCCTCACTAATTTTAAAATCGATGGAGGAATTTAACCAATTCGCATTGGTTTCTTCGAATGCAGTTTTCCTCCTACCGCTTTGATGCCACTTTTTTTGAATTTTGGATCCAAACCAGCTTAATTTTGTTTTCAAATCTTCTTCATCTAAATCAGCAAAATAAGTTTATTTAACAAAACTTATCATATCGTTTTGTTTTGCTCCCCATTTTCTGTCTTTAGAAGAGAGCCACACACTATAGAGTTCCCTTCTAGCAACGGAAATCACTATAATAAAATCGACATAACAAAAAAACCCGCAGGAAAAAGCAAATCATATTACATACTTATGTTTATATCACTTTGAGGTATATAAAACAAAAAAACACTTTGCGGTTTGAGGGGTCGTTTTTTTTATTTTTAATTTTAAAAATTTATTTTGCTTTTTATCGCTTCTTTTTATAAATTCCTTATTTTGATGTAACGGAAAATAACATATGTTACAAATATAAACAATAAATTAAATGTCACTTAAAGCATAAAGCTTATGTTATAATTTGGCATATAAATAATTAAGGTGAGACTACTTTCAACAAAATTATAGCACTCCAAATATTAGCTATTTTTAAAAGTTTCGCTAACAGAATCGAACAAATTTCGCTTAGTGTAACTTTAAAAGCGTGCTGCGCTTAAACGGCTTAACATATTAAGAAAATTTTTGTTGATTACTCTTAGTATAAATATTGACTACTCATAACAGTAGAAATTTTTAAGCATTTCCAATCTTCATTTTTGGCATTTTTGGCCGCGCTCGCGACACTGTGCATCGCCTCGTTCTACGTTCGAGGATCAGATCGACGCCGTGGTGTTACCAAAGTTGACAAATTGGCTTCCAGCCAAACGGGTCTCCAACATGGATCCCCAAGAGCTTTCATCGCTTGAGCTCGCCGACCCCCATTTCATGAATCCAGGCCGCATCGATATGGTCATCGGATCCGATATTATGCCTAAATTACTATGACCTGGAGTCAAAATGAATGTCGGAGGGAGTCTCGTAGCACAAAATTTAATGTTCGGGTGGTATTTGAGTGGGCCCATCGCCAGCGAATCCACTGAAGCGTTAACGACGCAAGTCTCTTCCGGAGACACCCATGAGTCGCTCTCCGAGCTGCTCAAATCGTTTTGGGAACAAGAAGAGATTCCAAGTTCCCTTCCGCCTCTTCCAGAGGACACATATTGTGAGGAGCTGTATGCTCAAACTACTGTTCGAAACTCAGATGGTCGATACGTCGTACGTTTGCCATTTAAGGTCGAGTTCGCCAAGTCCGCCTTACGCATAGGGTCGTCACGGTTCGGGGCGTTAACGCAATACATGAGCCTGGAAAGAAGATTTTCCAGGCAGCCTCTAATTCGTGACACCTATAATTCGGTGCTATCTGAGTCATGCGTCACAGAAAACCTCGTCATCCTTATCGCTGAACGATGTGCTTCATGTCGGACCGGTGCTACAAACGGATCTGGTCATCCTTCTCCTCAACTGGCGCCTATACCGTTTCGTATTCAATGGGGACATCGAAAAGATGTATCGACAGATATTGATGCACGAAGATGATCGAGCATTTCAACGCATACTATTTCGCGATGAAGAGACTGGACCGGTCAAGGATTATGAATTGAAAACCGTGACGTTTGGAGTCAACTGTGCTGCATATTTGGCCATTCGAACGCTTCATCAATTGGCAAACGACTCGGCGCATGACGCTCTCCAAGCAGCATTCATTTTGAAGAATGAAACATACGTCGACGACGTCCTATCAGGCGGACATACACTCGAAGCGGCATGTACAGCAAAAACGCAACTCATTCGCACGCTCGGCTCTGCGGGATTTCCGTTAAAAAAGATGACCGCGAATCATGCTGAACTATTGAAGGATGTCGCATCTTCACACCTGCTGGATGCCGAATTTTTGAAATTGAAATCTGCCAGCCACGCCAAAATGCTGGGGATCCGCTGGAACGCCATTGCTGATCGTTTTTCATACAAGTTGAGCGCTCATTCTGCCGCATCGTCAACGACCAAGCGACAGATTTTGTCTGATATCGCGAAATTATTCGATCCAGCCGGATGGCTTACGCCGATCATCATCCGCGCCAAGGTTATTATGCAACAGCTGTGGCTCGAAGGCACTGAATGGGATCAGCGGGTTTCGAATGAGGCTCTAGAACGCTGGAACGCTTTCGTCATTGATTTGGCATTCATCGAGCAAATTCATATTCCGAGATGGGTGCACTACGATCCTACTGTCACAGTTCAGCTCCACGGATTCTGCGATGCATCGGAGCGAGCATATTGTGCAGCACTCTACCTCCGCATCGAGAGCCCCAACCAAGTTTATGCTCACTTGCTCACGGCAAAATCTAAGGTGGCTCCGTTGCAAAGTGTCAGCCTACCGCGCCTCGAGCTCTGCGCCGCCGTCAGTGGCGTAGGAGTGGAAGGGTTTTGGGACAAATCCCCCCCCCCCCCCCGAAATATTTTTAACGCAGAAAATCCTTTACAGTCATCAGTCGTTAGGTGATTAGTAGCGCTTGAATGCGCTCAACTGCGCTTGTTTGGAAATCGATTTCCAAAAACGAGAAAAAGGTCGGAATCATTGGAGTAGAGAAAGGAGCGGAAATTTATTTTACGCTTTTTCTCAACACTTCGTACATTACGAAGCATACAAAACTACAAGCAAAACTTCGTCTTTGCTGGAAAAAATCGCTAAGACGGGTGAGGAGAGCTTCTACAAACTGATTATGACCACAGTTCAACATGCACATGCATTCATACACTGACATTACAATCTCACTTTCCCGACAGCACGTTTTCTTTTTCAGTCGAACTGACTTAAATTGTTCTTCCTAGAAGCACATTCAAAAATTTGAGAGTGTCGTTTGTATGTTGTATGTTACACAGCATCTTTTAGGCCCCTGTAGTTAGCAATTGGGAAATTTTTAAAAAAGGACTAGTGCTTCTACTAAAACGAATAGAAATTGTGCAACTATCTTTACCTGAATTAACTAAGCTCCACTAGTGATATCACCAGAACTTGATTACTAGTTCTAGTGGCTACAAAGTTTCCTATAAGGGGCTGATATAAAAAAATAATAGGACATTTCAAGAGGAAAAATATATGCGTGCTTCCCAAAAAAACACTTCCATAATCCACCAAAAATTCGGGTATATTTTTTTAAATAAAAAAAGGGGGCTTGGTGCTAAGAGAACTATGTAGTATTTAACTGGTGGTTACTTGCTACAGGAGAAGTAGTTTTAATCTATCCCCATTATCAAATTGGTTCTTATAGTACTAGAAAAGCGGATAGTTTTGTACTACACCTGGTAATTTTCCGTCATCACTCGATGTTAGTTGTTTACAGAGAATTGTATAAACAGGGGTATAAAGAAACACTAGTACTGGTGCAATTAAAACTAGTAAAACGCTGCAGCTACACTGATCAAATTTCCTGGAGGGGCCTTAGCACGAGTACACATTCTTAACTCTTCAAGTTACTCTCTCATTTCTCAGCTATTTGCTTTATGCTGTTATGTTAGATTTTGTGCTTGAAAGACGTGCGCGAGAAAATTTTTTTATTATTATTTTATAAAGACATGAAAAACTTATTAAACTTATTTCTTATATGCAAGCGGATCTATGTACATATATCAATTTGATACTATTTAATAGAGGTTGATCTATAGTTTTGATTGGGAATTTGTATGGTCAACTTTTTGGTCTTTTGGCAATTATGATTTACCTTTTATTTTTGTTCAAAACAAAGTAAATCAGAATTTGGCTATTGAATTTTTTTCGCAAAAAGTAAAAGTCACAATCTGATTATTTGTTTTGTCTAAACAAATAAAAATCTTAATGCTCCTTTTATATTTGTTTGAGAAATATATGGTTTGAACCCATTTAAATCAGTACATTTATTTTCTGATTACAAATCAACTAAAAAAAGCTAACTGCTATTTAATTACAATGTTAAGCAGAAACGGACAACTGACTACTGCCTAGGACATGGCACGTTAAAGTAGTGAGTTGAAGCCAAGGAAAGAAGTCGAGTAATCAACCAGTTGTGCTTATTAAAAATCTAATTTTTAGTCACTTTAAAATTCGTTTGATGCCCTGCAGGGATAAGACAGTAAACATAAACTCTCTGATTTTTTCTTGTTGGTGTTTCATTGATTTGCTTATCGAGTTCGTTTCTATTCATAACTATTAATAGCTAGTAACGCCTTTCCCCAACCCAAAAAACTATTCTCGAAAGCAACTCGGTATTTAAACTATGTCTTTGACCCCTCCCCCCAAAAAAAATTTTTCTACTACGCCAATGGCCGCCGTTCTTCTGTCCAGACTAATTAAATCGATCAATGCTCAGCTTCATATTCACGAACATCAAACGGTTTTATGGTCAGACGCCTCGATCGTGCTGGCATGGCTGAAACGTCCTCCGAATGCATGGAAAACTTACGTCGCCAATCGAATTTCCCGAATTCTGACCAACGTTGGCAACACTCCATGGCGCCATGTGCGATCGCGAGACAATCCAGCTGATTTGGGTACCCGAGGGATGCTAGCTCAGGATCTCTGCGAAAATTCACTTTGGTGGCAAGGACCGTCATGGCTGGTTGAATCGCCAGAAAAGTGGCCCCAAATTGAAACACCACCATCCACAACAATCGAAGAACGGAAGGCGGTCGCATTCACCATCATTACCGAATCAGAGGATGTTCTCGCTAGATTTTCATCATATGATCGGGCACTTCGAGTCGTCGGCTATGTAATGCGTTTCTACAGACAAGCGCGAAAAGAGATGGCACCGAGTCCCAACACACTTATCCTTTCACAAGATGAGCTGGCAATAGTGAGAAATCGTTTAATTTTATTTTCACAAACATTTCATTATCCACTCGAATATCAGGATCTCATTGACGGAAAACCACTCGGAAAGAAGAGCGAGCTGTTACCTCTGAACCCTATGCTTGACGATGATGGGCTCCTGCGCGTCAATGGCCGACTTATTCATGCAGATCTTACGATAGACGCTTGTATCTGGACTTCGCACACAAAACACTCCTGCATGGCGACGCTCAACTCATGTTTCGCATGGTGCGACAGAATTTTTACATCGCGTGATTAAAACGAAAAATCAAGAGCTGCATCACTCGCTGCCATACGTGCACTATCCACAAGCAACGAGTGAAGACTCAGATGATGGCCGCTCTGCCAGCTGAAAGATCAACGTTGTCGCTACCGTTTACGCATACCGGCGTCGAATTTGCCGGACCGTTTGATATCAAAACCTCCACTCTTCGGACGGCACCATATCTCAAGGGCTACGTCAGCGTGTTTGTGTGTTTCGCCACTAAGGCGGTTCACCTTGAATTATGCTCGGAGCTGTCCACCATGTCGTTCCGAGCTGCATTCGATCGATTCGTAGGGCGCCGGGGGCTTCCCAAGAGAATTTTCTCCGACAACGGCCGAAATTTCATTGGCGCCAAAAATGCTTTAGATACCGAATTCGCCAAATTCCTTTCGAGTGCTGCTGATGACCTTCAACGAAAGTATTCCCTGCAAGGGCTAGAGTGGCATCTGATCCCGCCCCACGCACCTCATATGGGCGGATTATGGGAGGCGGCGGTCAAAAACTTCAAGATTCACTTCGTCAAGGTAGCTGGTCCGCACAAATTCTCGTTTGAAGAATTCGCCACATTGCTGGCACGCATTGAAGGAGTCTTGAACTCGCGTCTGCTCACACCAATGTCAGATGATCCTTCCGACCTATTAGCACTGACACCTGGGCACTTTCTTCGAGGAGCTCCACTGACCGCTTGGCCCGAAGAATCACACGCTGATTTGCCGCTCACTACGCGATGGGAGAAAGTAAAAATTCTACATCACCGCTTCGATCAACGGTGGAAAATGGAATATCTCCTAAATCTACATAAGAGGGATAAATGGAAGATGCCGCAGCCAAATTTAAAGGTTGGCGATTTCGTCGTCCTCATGGATGCTCAGCTGCCCCCATTTGAGTGGAGAAAAGGAAGAATCGTTCGAGTGCATCCGGGAGATGATGGTCTTGTGCGCATTGTCGACGTCAAAACACAATTTGGTATCATCACAAGGCCGATTACAAAGCTCTGCCTGTTGCCAGTCGAATTGCCAGAAACCTTATGACTAGTAGTCCTCATGCCTTCGCAGCACTCCCCCCTCCCCCTCTCTTTGCTTATCACTGCGCATTTGCTCATCAGTGTCTCCTTTTCGTTTCAGAGTGCTATGGAAAGACGACAACCATGTGTGGTGTGCGATAAGGCCCACGGTCTGAGTCGCTGTCGCCGCTGGGTCGTTAAAAAACGATTGCTGATGACCCAGCAATCCAAATGCTGTTTCCGCTGCCTGTCACCATCCCATCTCCGGAGAGACTGCGTTTCGGAGAGAAGTTGCAAGGTTTGTGGCGAGCAGCACCACACGCTCCTCCACCAGGTGCCTCGATCGCCGTCGCCCATAGATTCCGTCCCGTGGCAGCCCCGGAGGGCCCGGGATGAAGATCGTCCAGCGGTTCCGATCACACCGACGCCGCTACCGCTCCTATTCGGCACGCCGCCACCAAGAGGAGTTTAGTCCAACACGGCGTCACTCTGGCTCGCCATTAGAAACCCCAAGGGTGGGACGTCGTCGCCGCTGCTCCAGCATCGAGCGATATCGAGCCACCCCGGCTTCCCGACCACAAGTGCCTCGCGCCCGTTCGCCATCGCCGCCACTGAATCACCACTATAGAGCATCAACGTCAGCCGTCCGAGGAACCGCTAGCGGAGGCACCAGATCAGGCGCTCGCTGGCGACGCAGAGTGCAATTTTCCACCGGGCCCATCCGCTTTCCCACCTCGCCTCTGTCTCCACCATCCGACAGGGATCGGCAGGTCCCCACAGCTGCGGACCGCGCCCTCATCCGGGAGGTGGTGCAGGAAGTCGAGAATTTCTGCTCAGCCGGCAAAGGTAAGCAGGAACTATCTATTGCGTAGCGCAAGGCGGGCAGTATGTCCGTTTTTCGCCGTCGCCGCTATGGATACGAGCCCTTAGTCAAAACTACTTAACGAAACTTTGCTCTCTCTCTGGTTCAACAGCTCGAACTCCAGCGACGGCGATTCACTTTTCTTTGGTCGCCTACACTAACGCGCGCGTCGCCGCTCCGCATATTCGCGTAACTTCAAATTCGAATTATAAACGAAAATCATAGAATCGTAAAAAATCAAATCGTAAAATCATACAACGAAAAAACTTTTATCAAAATAAAACAAAACAAAAAAAACCAAAAACAAAAAAAATATATATATTACAACAAAGTGAACTCAAAGGTGAAATGAAAATCTCTTATGCATAATGATACCAACCATTTGGGAAGAAAAAGCAGAACTTCGGCCACAAAACGAATTCAAAAAGCAGAACTATTCAGAACATGAGCTAGAAAAATCAGAACAAAAATCAGAACAAAAATCAGACTACATATCTCTGAGTGTACATTTTAGTACATTTTTTACACCTCTAGGCAAAGCTAAACAAAATATAAGGGTTAGTTATAAAAACATTAGGGAAATCAAACCAAATATACCTTATTTTTGAGAACACTTTTATTAAAACAAAAATAAAACCTAAACCTCAGGATTCTGATGAACATAAAAAAATACATTTCGATAACAATTAAAACTTTGATATCCCCGATACTGGCTACTCATCTTCTTCTGAATCATTTATTACCGATATATGACTTCCTCCAGTGGTGGCAGTGCTTGCTGAAGTGCTTGTGCTGTTAGCACTTGCAGTGGCTGCTTTGCTTGCTTTAAAATCATGTTTTGATTGGCCTCCAATTGCCTGAAGCAAATTCGGCTCATTATTTAAAAAAAAGAAAAAATCAATACAATCCCATTCCATATTGCATTTCACAAGAAGCATTGCATCCAAAGTAGAAATTTGCAAACGTGCAGATTCTAATTTCCAAATTTTTTTTGGCGTGTGCGAATACGCGCTCGGCAGGAGCTGATGTTCCCGGGAAACATAAAATAAATTCCACTTTTGCGGCCAATTCATCAAATGGAACGCATTTCGCCTCCATATGCTGAAACGCCTCTACCCACCGCATAGAGACTGATACATTTTTCGCTCGCCATTCTGCCAATTTGTCTTCCGAACAAAATTTTTTAAATAGTCCAAATTGATTAAATAACGCCTCCGAGTGCGTCTTCATATCGAAGTTTGCTTTTTCCGCAATCACAAGCGCTGACTTTTTTAATTTTGCCCAATTTGGAAATGAGTCTAAAAATATCCATGAAAAATCATTGAATACCTCCAAATGAGCGGACCATTCGTCAAGGTACTCGATAACATCATCTAGAAGTTATAAAAACGGTTTATGAAAAAGACCACGCCAAGTCAATGAAACTTACCAAAGAAATCTCTAAAAACTTGAAAAATTATTTCTTCATCGTGTTCGCCACTTTCTGTGAGTTTACTTAACTCTGATTCAGTATCTGGATGCAAATATTTTTCTTCCTTTCGAATAAACATCTCCCCTCGTAAGACTTCTATTGCGTGATGTACTTCCACTGCTGAAACGTTGTCCCCTTCGATTTTGAGGACAGTTTTACGGCAGCATTCAGCCTGAGAACATATAAAAATAAAATATAAGAGTTCACAAATCTTTCAATCAGGTTGTTTAAAATCTTCAAGTACCTGTTCCTTTGCAAATAAGAGCCATAATCGCGAAAGAGGCGCAGCGAAAAATTCTTTGATTACACGCGGACAATTTTTGTTTTCACTAAAGTATCGTTTCAGTGGTTCGAAAAGTTGTAAAATTGATCCTATCGCAGGTCCAAGTGCCAAATAGCGAGTTTTGGCGTAACCCAACAACTGCCTGTATTCTACGTTTGTAAGGTTGCAAATAGCTTTCAATTCTTCTACACGAACAGTGTATATATTATATAAAAAAATGAATAAATTTTGACAACGATGCATTCTACGTCCAATGGTAAATGATCACAAGCAGATTTTAAAGCATTATGGATAACGTGTGCGCCACACCCAATACCAATCATGCCGGGCTTCCACTGTTTTAAGCGGTAGAAAACGTTGTTAGTGCCACCCCTAGCATTGCTTCCAAAATTAGTGGGACAATTGTCGCCACAAAAACTAACCACTTTACGGCTTATGCCATAATCATCTGCAACTCTGCTCAATAAAGCCTCAATGATCACGGATGTTTCACCTTTTTCCGATGTAAAAGCTAGAAGTTTTACTTGAATGCCAACAGTTGGTGTAAAATATCGCACAAGGACAGGCATCATTTTTACATTTCCGCGATTAGAAGCGTCAGTCGTTAACGAAACGTATTGGCGTTTTAACAAATCATATTTAACAGCATTCCGACTATATGGTGCAAAAACGTTTTTTATGATAGCTTCGCATTTCGTACGAGCGCAATGAACAGATCGCAGTTCCATGCACGTTTGGAAGATCTGTGATGCACAATCGGAAGATAGAAAGCTATGATTTTCTTTCACTGTGTGATAAGCCCACACACCCTCACAAGCCGAAATTTTCTTGTCAATTGATTTGGTGGAAAAGAAGCCCGTAATATTTTGGCTACAGGAGGCCGCTTTCAAAGATTTTTCATGTTTCGTAGTTCTGTTATGTTTTTCAATATCGAACTTACCGCCATTGGCGATGCTAAATTGACATTTGCATAATTTGCAGAAAACCTCACATTCGTTCACTTTATCCAAAAAAGGAAAGTTTTCCATAAGTTGGGCGTTAAACACGCAATTTTTTTTTTTCGGCGCCATGTAAAATTGCGTTTGTTCAAGCGAAGAAAACGAAGAAGAAAATGAATTAGCGAATAGGGATGTCAATTTATGTCTTATAGTGTTGCAATGTGCTTCGATATACATATATGCTATCGATTATTCGATTTTAAATTTAAATAATACGCTATTTACACGTTAAGACATTTCGAAAATGAAACACACTTTTTGCAGGCTAAGGACGCGCGGGTATGTGGTATGGGAGCGTTTTTCTCTCTTCCCCTTGCGTCTCCTCCCCACGAAAATTTCTTTCATTTTGGAAATGTCTTAACGTGTAAATGGCCTCTAAGAAATTATGGGTGAATGTTCATTTAAATGAATGTTGGTGGACATGCGGATTCCCATATTTAGATATCAATGGAAAATCAGAACAAATCAGAACACATTCGGGAAAATCAGAGTTCTGATTTTTCTTAAAACTAAATCAGAACTGGCTTCTGCAAATCAGAACTTGTCCTGCCTAAATCAGAACAGTTGGTATCATTACTTATGCATAAGTCGCCACGAAGGGAAATTTGTTTGTTTTATAAAAACTCATTTGAAATCTTCTAAATAGTTTGTCATTTAAAAAACCCTTTTTGTTTTTCAATAAAACTGAATCGCGTCGCGAAAAACGCCGACTCCAAACCAATGAAGAAAGCAGTCCAAAATCGGCCACTCCACAACAGCAGCAGCACATCCAGGTACGTTAGCTTTTTAGTGTCCCTAACACTAACATACATTAACCTAGTTGGTGCGACTCGCACAGCAGGCAACGCAGTTTGGCTGGCATCTGTGAAAATGTGAAGCTCGATTCGTCTAGCGCTTCTAATTCCTGGGCAATAGCATCTTGGAATATCAAATTTACGAACGTTTTCGAATTCTTTCCACCAGGCCAACCAAAGTTGATGAATTTGGTTCGGAATGAGGTCATCCCAGCCTGTTTTAGTCTTCCAAAGATGCTGCATCATTGTCTTGGAATACAATACGAAGTCGGATATGAATCCAAAGGGGTCGGATATTGCCCTATTTATAGCCAAAAGTTCCCTTTTTGTAGGAGGATGCTCGCAATTCAAAACCGATGCAGCCACTCCATGAAAGCGTGCGTGAAACTCGTACGTATCATCATCCGTATTCCAGAATAAACCTAGAACCTTTTCAGAAGAGGCTTGATATTCCATATTAACGAGCTTCGACGTTTGTTCTTCGCCTTTGTTCAAATATCTCTCCAGTGTTTTTGAATTTGAAACAAATTTCCTCTGATCAAACCCAGCATACGAATGAACGTTTTGACCTCGTCGCATACCTGTAGGGCTTCTTTTTCGGTCTCAAAACTACATACAAAGTCATCAACGTAGTGCTTTTCAACGATCGCTTTGGCGCCTCTCGGGTATAATGGCATATGCCTCTCTGCGTTATAGTTCTTATTGAATTCGGCAGCGCACGTCTTGATGTTGATAACTTCTCCACACGAAGCGTTGCGCATACTGGTCGCTCGAATAAAATTTTATTTGTGAAAACATTTCACGGATGTCGGCGGCCACTCCCACACGATGTTGCCGGAACTTGAATAAAATGTTATGAAGGGGTTGTGGTTGTTCTGGACCCTTCAACAGCATTCAATTTAAAGAAATCCCGTTGACAGTAGCGGCGGCATCGAATACGATTCGTAGTTTTTTGGGCTTATGGGCGTTTTGCACAGCAAAGTGCGGCAGATACCATATTGGTTGGCTGTTTGAATGTATTTCATCTGGCGACAAGACTCTGGCGTAGCCCTTTTCAAAGTTCTTTTTCATCTCACCTCGGTACCTCTCCGCAAAGTTCGCGTCTCGTGTAAATTTCCTTTCCAAGCTAAGGAAACGTTTCTCAGCCATATCTATATTTCTGGGGAATTCAGCTATAGATTGTTCCCAAAGTAGTCCGACTTCGTACCGGCCTCCTATTTCCTTTACGGACGAACTAAGTAAAGTCCTTGCAGCTAAGTCATCCTTCGATTCAATAATCTTTCCAATATTGTTAGTACCAAATGATTCAGTACTAAAGTATTCCGCTATCTTTTGATGCAGTTCATCTTTGCAATCCGATTTTGCGACGTTCAACAGGTATGGTCGTTTCGATCCTGATGAAAAGGAAGTTGGCCCATATACGATCCAACCCAACTTCGTATCAACAGCTATTGGTAACGCCTGACCCTCCTCAATGACAGCATTCGGCACACCCAAATGCGCATAGTTCAGCCCAAGAAGCAGTGTTGGATTGGTATTAGTGTAGTCAGGTATTTCAACGTCCTTCAAATGGGAATACTCAGTTTTGACGAATGTCTGAGCGGGTAGGTCAAGAGTCCGCACTGTTTGATTTCCTTTTAGAGCATACACGCGATCTTTGCTTGCAATCTCCAAGTTCACTCGTGCCGACTGTTCAGTAGTGGTTCCCTGTCTATACCATTTTAAGGTGATCGTTTGGTGAAACAATTTCAATCCAAGGTCTTTCGCTGTCTTCTCGTGAATCAGCAGAGCCTTCATCTATCATAGCAAATGTGTGTGACTTTCCATTTGGCCCATACAAAGTCACAGGTAATATTTTAAATAATTCCTTGTGGCCAGAATGCGAGCTTATCAAAACAGATGCGTCAGCTTTTCCACTAAAGACTGGCTGACTAGTTTTATGATTACGTCCATCTTCCGGCTTGTTGCTGTGCAGGCTTGGATGGTGTAATTTGGTGCAACCGTTTTAACCGCAAGCCTTTTTTGTCTGGCAATTCGACAAGTTGTGTCCTCGCTTTAGGCATGCGAAACACAAGCTGAGACTCTTCTCCCAGCGTTCCTGACAAGAGACATCCAAGTAACCTTTACAAGTTGTCAGCTGACGTTCGCCTTTGCATTGCGGCCATTGTGGACTCCTATCTGGTGTTTTATTTTCCTGTTTCGATACGTGAGTAAGCTGCTTTGGCTTTGCAGGCTTTTCTCTTTTTACAAAACTTGGCGGCATCAGGCTGATCATACGTGCAAACTCACTTAACCACTCTGAGAAATGCGTTTAAGTGGCAAACGGTTCAATTTTGGATGCATACCTTGCCCATTCAATTTGTTGCGCTAATCGTAATTTCGCGAAAGCATCTTCCAGTAGCGTGGAGTTTGACAAATGGTGTTTTGACTTCGGTGTAGAAAACATTGCTACGACGTTCCTAATTTTTGTAGAAAATGACATTAGTTGTTCAGTTTTTGTAACACTCGCGGGCGATAGCTCCTGTAGCTTCGTGATTTGATCACGAACTAACAATTCGGAGCCTACGAGACGAAACCCCAGTTCCTCTAGAACATTGCAAACGTCCTTTGGATAGATCAAAAGCGCGGCGACGGCTTCCTTGGCGCCACCCTACACTTTTGCAGCCTCATCATGTTAATGCGATCGTTGTAATGAAACATCTCAGTAGTTTCCCTATAGCTTGAGATAAACATCGGCCATTCCTCTACAGCACCATCAAATGTAGGCAGATCGTATATTTTCGTTGATGCGTCGACGTGAACTTGGTTGGTTTCTGGAACTGTCGATAGAAATTGAAATTCACCTTCACTTTCTCCTTGTGGCTTCCCACGCGTAATTTCAGCAGTTGTGTTTTGCAGCTCTGCAACTGACACCTGGAGTTGCATAATACTGTCCATCAACATGGACATCTGCGTTGTTAAACCAACAGCACCTTCTTCCATCTTGGAACAGCTCTCGTCACTTTCGTTCGATGCGCTTCTCAATAAATAACGACGGTCTGGCATAAGTATTATTCCTTTAAACTTCAGTGGCAATGATCAACTCTTGTTTAATTGACCAATCAGAATCGTTCTTCTATTTCAGAAGTACAAAAGCGACATCTATGTTTCTCTTGCGCTTCTAATGGCGTGAAAATTTCTAATTAAAGGAACCGTTGCTGTTATACCACGATATAAGATTCCGAGTCTACGGCGGCGGCTATTAGACTACTGTCTTTAATGACTCTAAATCTCGCGTTTGAACTACAGTGTTCAAACGATTCACAATATTGTTCCTTTTTTAATGCACTTTCTTTTCACGACGCACACGACCACGGCAAAGCTATGCAAAAAACTGTTAAACTCAGCGACGGCAAAGCGAATAAACTAAACACGATTTTGTATTTTGAGAGTTTATTAATATTAAATTAAAGTATTAAAGAGTTGAAGCGAAAGTTTATATTTAAATGTTTCTGTTTGTACTTATTTTGCGTTCGTTTGTTTTATATAAAATTAATTTTTAAGCCGTTTGTTGTTGCTATTTTTGTTGCGTTTCTGCATAGTATTTGTTCCGCGCGCGGTCACTTCTCCTTTTCGACTGGCTCGCTTAGCTCGGTTTAGAGGCTCGCCAGATTCCTTTTTTTCGAGGTTGTTCGTTTCCTAGCTTTTTGTCGATATTAAAATTTAGGGGCCCAGGGCCTAATTTAGTCATTGCTCTGTTTTGCCGCTTTATTCAAATAACGCTATGAGTGAGCCCAAGGAAAAGCCGAAGCGTAACACAATAAGCAGTAAGCGGTGTTGTTTACCACACTGCTGCAAACCTAAACGTGACTATGCTCATTACAGGTTTTTTTAAGTTTCCTGAATATGACAGTCCACTTTTTATGTAATGGGTGATAACTTGTAGTCGAAATGAGGACTTCGTTGGAAATAGATTTTCATTGCCTTTGTGTCAGGACCAATTCGAAAAATCTGCAATTGGTAAATCGGGATAGTTTTAAGTTCTTTGCTGCAACTCTACGTAAAAAACTCTATAGTGGATTTCAGGCGTTATACTAGAAAATAAAAAATTATATTTTATTAAATTTGTAATATAAGAAATTTTATTACATTAATAAATTTTTTTAAACATTTCACATCTTCATCTGGGAGATAGATATAGAGACTCTCAATGTCTTTTAATGGTTTTAAAATTTGGTTTGGGGTTGACAAATTTAAAGTGGTTTCGAACCAATGTGAAGATATGTGGCAAAAACCTTTGCGGGTTTTTTCAAGAAATTTTGAAATTTACACGCTTGCAGTGAACGGCATAATATTAAAGATTAAGTTTGTTGATATTGTTTTAAAACCGGCGATCGCCGAGTACATTATGTTTAAGGTCATCTTGTAACACCACAAATCATGACCATCGATCATTCGGTGATGAAATTTTTATAGAATATTTTAATATGCTTTTGATTTCATTTTCCTCTTTTGTGTGAGTTGGCTGTATTATAGCCGGGCTAGACCGCATGTACATGCTAGACCGTAAACATGGAACGCACAGTTTCATTCTACCACCAATAATACTCATATACCTACCTTCTTTTCAGCTTATTTATTTACATTTCATACAAAAATTGTTTTCCCCAACAAAAACATAAGTCCTCATTTCTTTTAAAATCAAATTTATTTTAACAAAATTTGTTTTTTGATTTTTTGTTTAGGCAGTTGCTCGTATATCCACTATCAAACACAAGTTTCACAAAAAGTAACATATACGATGAATTGAAAAAATTTCCATGAATGGAAATGTACTGCAGATAGTATGCCTCGCCACTAACTTTCAAACAGCTCTATTGATTTGCGTCAAACATCATTTTTATCTAAGCATTGAAATGTAAAGACGTTTGTGATGGACACGGATGTTTTGGCCCTTTTTGTTATAAACGAGTTAACAGATTAAGAAGAAAACAAAATTAGGAAAAAAAGGAAAGGCACAAAATGTAGATTCGGGAGAAAGACCAGTATTCGAATGGGAAGCTGCTGTAGTATTCGTGAAGGGAAACAGAGCCCCTGGATTTCATAAATTATATGCGAATGGACGATGTTTCATTCAACTACCTTTTGCAAAGAGTCAGTGTATATATAGCAAAGCAAGATACTCAAATGAAAGAAGCTATCAGTGCAGAGAGGCGATTATCAGTAACACTACGATTCCTTGCATCGGGAAATAGTTATGAAGACCTTTTAACGTCCCGATTTCGCGTGCTACGGACAACCATTAACCTTCAGCCGGAAAAAGCAGGAATAATCGTTTTGACTTGTTGCTATTTGCACAATTTTTTACGTAGACGTGAAAGAAATTTTGCATGCGCAAGCAGTGAAAATTGCGAAGAAGTCATGTCTTTGGAAGTCACAACTCAAAGAAACTCATGTAATGAGGCCAAAGAAATTCGACGACAATTTTGCGAAATAATAAACTGTTTGAATATTTAATACTCGTATTCAGTTTCTTATGTTTATTAACTATAGTAAAAAAATCATATAGAAACTACTGATATTGCTCATCAGCAAACAAATCATTAAAATTTTCATAGTGATACACTATATTTGCTCCTCGTTGGCTTTGTGGTACAATTTGAATATTGGTTCCATTGGCGGTGCTGACAAGCGGTGCAGAAATCAGACGCGGAGTACTTGTGCTTGTTGAAACGTGAGATGAGGATGTAGCCGTGTTTCGCAAATAGTTTAAGTTCAATTTATGTAGTTGGCCCAGAAGCATTATCTCATCGACAGCTTGTTAAGCGTATATCTGTTGTTCTGGTGCCATTTTCCTCATAGAACATGCCCAGCCGTCGGCAAAAATAGTAGCTTCGTCCCTGTTGTCATTTTTTCCCTTCTAAATGCTCAGTGGCCTTTCTTAAAAATTCAGTTTTTGGATCTTCTTGTTTTTTTCTTTTGGTTTTTGGTAACTTGAAAAATTATAATATAATTTATTTATTTATTTTCTATTTATTCCAATATAAATATTTTATAATACTCACTTTCACACAACAATTTTCCCCATCTTCATCAGTACAATCCATTGAAGACAGTCCAGGTATTATTGTCTCTTGATCCTGTAGAAATTGCATGTGATCAGAATACCAGAGGGTTGGTATATATATGTCCTCATCACCAGCACCAGACTTTTCGATATCACGTACTTTTTTCAACTCCCGGCGATATGCAGTACGCATGTTGTTAATTTTCTTTTTCATTTTGTCCATTGATGCATCTTTCTCTATAGTTCTATATTCTGCGAGCATTTTTTTTTAAGCGAGCTAATTTATTTTTGTATTTTTCGCACTTGCTATTCCATAATTCTTCAAAGCTTTTATAAGCTTCTATGGAGTTAATTAATTTTTCGTTCGCGTTCATTTTTAAACGAAAAGTTCTACCGCTGCTGCGACAAAGCAACAAAAGTTGCCAATTCTTCCACTAACGTAGCAATCTATCGCACTACAACCCAAAAAAATCAAATCATTTTAAACTTCGTCAAACAAGCCGTCAAACAGCTAGGCACTTATACTACAAGCCTACTAACGAAACGATTTGTAGTACAATCATGGCAAATCGTACAATAGATGGTATAGTTAATGGGCAGCATTAGAATTCAATTTCCCAATATATGTTTTTTTGTGATATACGAGGTGTTAAATCCGGGACGACGATATGTAGATGGATCTACGCAGTGCTTTAGAAAAACGGATATTTATGACAAAAATAAAATTCAACTAGCACCAAGATCCTACAACACCTTAAGAAACATCTTCAGCAGCACCAAATCAAAAATCGAAACAATAGCCAAGTCAAACCCAATCTATAAAATAACATGTAAAGGCGTAAAGAACACCACATCTGGAAGAAAGAAAAGTAGCGGGACACAAATTAGACCTCAAGAACTAAAGTGACTACAAAACTGCGCTCGCGGCCCACTGTATCCAAGAAAACCACTCACCTGACTTCCACGAGATATGAATATTACAACACGAGAAGAACCACAAACGCAGACTTACAATAGAGATACTCCACATACTAAGTACTTCCGCGCCAAGAACTCAATTACAAAATGGACGTAGACAATTGCTCAAATATGGGGCACACGTCAAGTGTACCACCGGCAAAATTTTTTCTCCCCGATTTGGATGAAACTTGGTACAGTTGTTAAGATGTAAGAGTACGTTAAATGTGCAAAAAAAGAGTAAATTTTAATCACAGGTTGCCGAGATACAGGGTGTCAAAGTTTAGATTTTTGCTTCGAAGAACATACTTCATTGAATTACAATGATGCTCAAAGTCGAAAAATTTTAAATTGTATGTAAAATTTTCATGTTTTTTTTTTACTTTGAGGGTGGTAGTTACCAGCCCAGTTTAAGCTTTTGCTTAAATTTTCGTAGTTACCAAATTAATTAAACCTGGTTTATTACCCCATCGAAGCAGTCATAAATTTTAAGAATGAAAATGTTCGAAAATTCGAAGAGAGCAGAGAAGGCTAAACAAAAAACGGAACAAGTTTACTTTACGGGCTTTTCTGCGATTTTTTTTTTTTTTTGCATATGTGCAAAAAAATTCGCAAATACCAAACCCGCAATCAGTTTTTGGGGGTCGCAACTAGTTAAGGAGGAATCGCGATTTAAAAATTGCCGAAAATCCCCTAAATTTCCCCCAATTTTTAACATTGTTTGCGCTGCCAGACTTAGTTGCTTTGCATTTTAAAATTGTTTCAAGTGCTGCCACCTATTTAAGAATCTAAGAATTTCATATTTTTTTTAGCTATTATTATAGAAATGTATTAATTAAGCGAATGATCTGCAATTTTAACAATGCAAATTTTAAAACTGTACTTCCGGCGGAAATCAGTTATCCGGAGTAATTTGGCGAAGCCGATGTTTTTGCGAGAAAGCAGAGCCAGAAATTCAGATCCTCTCGTGGAATTTTTTAAGGTCGCTGCAGAGGTATACTAGCCTGTGAGGGAGCAGCAGGTTATCTGAGGAATCTGAATCCAGTCTCAGTTAGGTTGAGGATGAGGCAGATACCAAACTGCGCCGCAGGCTAAAAATTGAGACAATTGATGGTAACGGACGCGACATAATGGCTTTCGCGAGAGCAGAGAATGAAATGAAAAGAACGAAACGAAAACGAACCGAAAACGAAACGACATAAAGGGAGAGAGATATATAAATAGATAAGATCTTACTCATTCATACGGATTACTTCAATACAACAATGAACAAAGGATTTTCTATCAAGTATGTCTTATGAAATCAATAATAAATAAAATATGGACTTGAGTGAAAAATATTTTGCGATTCATATAACCTTAATGTATATGCGAGCTTGGATTTATGGTGAAAGTGTTCCTTGTACTCCTTCATTTTTCAGGGTCCATCTCATTGATGTGAATTAAATAAATTTTTCTTTAAAAAAAAATTATTTTTCGTATAGAAAAAACAGATGCAGAAGAAGAATTCTCAATCCGCCATTCGAAAGACATGGCGGAACGCAAGATCGGGCCACAAAGCTGAATTTCCTTCATTTCCTTACCTAATAGGTAAAAATGACTTTCAGCTCTTTCTTTATAGTTATTTTGCCTTAAATTATCCCTGTTAAGGAATTTATTACTTATTTTTGCTCTAATAAGGCATTTAAACATTTTTTTGCGACAGCCACTCACATGTATTGCTTACGCTCTTGCCTCAGTTTGACGGAAACAGCCGAGCATGCAACATCGAGAGCGGGCATGCGGAAATTTTTAGCTTTTTCCGTCAATTTCAGCTCTTTTTTGCTACTTCTAGCTTTAATTAAAACTCGCGGTGCTTCTTCGCGTTTAGAGCATGCATATGTTCCGAGCAATTGGGAACAAAATGGAATTTTATTCTGGCCGAATCAAAATGCATTAATTAAAACTCACACTTCTTATGCTCTCAACGTTACTTTACATAATGGTCCTTTTAGGTCAAAATAGGGCATACGTTTTTTTTAGCTTTGTCTTTTTCCTTCAGAGGCATTTCGACTTAAAAGTCGAATAATCAATGCATCTCGACTTATAGGGCAGAAAGGCAACAAAACAAGTAATTTTTTGACCTAATATCGCCCTAAAAGTCGAATGGACCTAATAGTCGAAATTAAGTCCAAAATTTAGTCCATATGCCTTAAAAAATTTACCTAATTTGGAATTGTAATATGCGTCACAATAGAATCTAAGCATTATTGTGAACGAGCCTTTAGAGATGTAAGAAGTACTGAGGCGTTATGTGGTACGGTCCTTAATAGAGCTGGACATGCTATTAGAGACTAGTTGTTGAGAAGAAAAACGATAGACGCACGCCGAGAATAAAGTTTACATATTAAATTAAATAAAAAAGTATTTTTTATAATAACAACCACAGTTGTTACATGGTGTCGGAGGGTTTAAAGAACCTACATAACATACTAATAGTCGCGTTAACTAATTGCGCGAACAATAAAGCGTAAAAATAACTCAACGAAAATTTGCTCCACACGGTTTTCCCTGATCGACGGAAAACAAATCGAAAGCCATCGAGGAATATTACAAGCATCAAATCACGTGATTAATTAAATTCGTTAAACCTGAATCTGGTGAATGCAATTGTGCCGAAATGTTGGAAAATAATCGTCTACCGGAGAAATTGGACTGCGCTGAATTGCCGAAGCAATGGCCTATTTGGAAACGTGCATTTTTAATGTACATGATGGCAAACGGGAAAATGAGTGAAGACGAATCATAAAAAATCGCAACTTTTTTGTGGTTAGCAGGACAACAAGCATCGGAAATTTATAATACTTTATTTCCAAACGACGGCACAGCAGAAGGAATTTTGGGTAGCAATAACCAAATTGTACAAATTCCAGGGCAACAACAACAGCAACAAGAAGAACAGCAGGAAATACAAATAGATGGTAGAGCAGCAGCTCAAGGAAATCAACGTACTCTGGCAATAGTTTTGTCTGCATTCGACACGTATTGCATTCCAAGACGAGATGTTGCAATGGAATCTTTAAAATTTCATAAGATTTCACAAAAGGAGAAACAATCGTTTGCTGATTTTGAGCAAGAACTGCGAAAACAAATAAGCTGTTGCGAATTCAAATGTAATTGCGGATCATCTTCCGAAGATCGAATGCTGCGTGATCAAATCATTATCGGAGTTCACGACAAAAAACTACAGCTGAAACTGTTGGATGGTAAGGAACAACCATTGCAGGAGGTTATCGAAAGATGCAAAATTTCCGAGGTAGCGAATGCAAACAAGGAGCTATTGGACAATAAAACATCAATCAACAGTATCATCGAACAAGAGTCTGTTAACACTGTAACACGTAAATGCTACAATTGTGGCATGCCATTCACACCAACACATTTACGTGCATGTAAAGCAAATGGAGTCACCTGTAATGCTTGTGGTCGCAAGGGCCATTTTCAAAAATACTGCAAGCAGACGTCCAAAGTAAACAACCCACTAAAGAACACAAAAAATGGCAATATGGGGAATCCATCGGACATCGACAACAAGAATAAAGGAAGCAAAGGGTCAGCCACCTCGGAAAGCCTAGGTGCACATGCACTAAATTGGAAAGACGGTAATTTTGATAACATATCAACAAATTGTATAGTAAGTAAACTAAGACAAGGTAATATTTTCAGAATAAAATTAGGCAAAGAAAGATGGACCAAGACGTACCGTATTGCAAATAATATAGTGCCGTTCAAAGTCGATACTGGATCAGATCCGAATTGCATTCCGCGGAAACTTATTCAAACAAACAAAATCAAAATTCAAAATGAAAATAACAACTTTAATGTTTTTGATTATAGCAACAATAAAGTTAAAATATACGGTACTGTCACATTGGACTGTCTTGATTTGAAAACAGATTCTAGGCAAGAAGCAGAGTTTTTGGTAGTTGATTCCCTGGAGCCACTTTTAGGCCTTGCGACGAGTGTTGAACTCGGATTGATAAAGCCAATAAATATTGATAGTTTTGAAAGGCACTCAAAAGTAAATAGCATATACCAATCATATGAAAATAAGATTTAATTCGTTAAATCTAATTGTGATGTGTTTGAAGGCTTAGGGAAATTTCCTGGAAAATAGAAAATACATTTAAAAGAAAACTCTGTACCCGTTATACATTACAGAAAAAAGTTTCCATTTTCTATCGTGGGTAAACTAAAGTTGGAAGTCGGAAAGATGGTCGAAGGAGGAATAATATCACCAGTAGATTATCCAACTGATTGGGTGAACAATTTACAAGTAGTGGAAAAGCCAAATGGGGATCTGCGTGTGTGTCTAGACCCAAAACCACTCAATGCCTGCATAAAAAGGGAACACTTTCTTATTCCAACGCCCGAGGATTTCATACACACGCTGGTCAACAAAACTGTTTTCTCTGTACTTGACTTAGCAAAGGGGTTTTGGCAACTGGAGCTTGATGAGAAAAGCTCTGACTTAACAACCTTCATGACTCCTTTTGGAAGATATAAATTTAATCGTATACCTTTTGGGTTAAACATGGCACCTAAGTTGTTTCAGAAGACAATGGTGTCTACTTTCGGTGATATACCGGGTGTTATCATTTACTTTGATGATATTGCAATAACCGCGGAAAATGAGGAACAACATGACAAGACCATGTCAATAGTCTTAGAACGGGCAAGACAGAGCAACATTAAGTTTAATAAAGAAAAGCTTCAATTCAAACAAAAGCAAATTCAGTTCATGGGGTTTAAGATATCGGCGGGAAAGCTCGCACCAGTGGAAAAACATAAACAGGCAATTTTAGAAATGAAAAGACCAGAAAACAAAAATGATGTATTACGTCTCTTGGGCCTTTACAAATACTTAGCTCAGTTCATTCCAAATTTATCAAAGGAAACAGCTTCATTGCGTGCATTAACACATAACAAAGAAAAATTTGAGTGGCGGGAATCTCATGAAAATGAACGCAATAAGCTGGCAGAAATAACCACCTCAGACCCTGTATTAGCAATCTTTGATAAAACAAAAGACATCATTATTCAAACTGATGCCTGTAGGGATGGACTTGGCTCAATGTTATCCCAAGGAAATCACCCCATTGCATTCGCATCGAGAACATTGACACAATCAGAACAAAAATGGGCACAAATAGAAAAAGAATTACTAGCCATAGTATTTGCATGTGAAAAATTTATATACTATGTATATGGGAGAGAATTCATTGTGGAAAGCGATCATAAACCGCTCGAAGCTCTATTTAAAAGAGATTTAGACGAAGTATCGCCGAGACTTCAAAGAATGTTCATGTACCTGCTCAAATTCCCAAATATGAAAATTGTGTATAAGCCAGGAAAACAAATGCTCGTTGCGGATTGCTTATCAAGAGCGCAATTGTCACAAACTACAGAGAATAGTGAATTAGGAGGGATAATCCATTCAATCACTAAAGCAGCCTGTATGTCAGAGGAAAATTATAATGTCTATAAACAAATCATAGACCAGGATGACAGGTATAAGAATATTCGTGACTATGTAATAAATGGATTGCCCAACTTTCATCAGTTAAATACATTTTATCAGCAATTCCACAAGATAAAAAACGTATTGCATGTCGAAAATGACCTTTTATTCAAAGATTTAAGACTGATAATCCCAACAAAGTTACAGGAAAAAACTATCAGATTCTTACATGCATCACATTTGAGAATTGAAAAAACCCTTTCCCGGGCAAGAAAATTATATTATTGGCCAAACATGAACACTCAGATCAAGGAAACAATTACTGCATGCAATGTATGTGAAAAATTTAAAAGAGCTAATCAAAAAGAACCTCTTAAGCAAGAGGAAACGCCTGAATACCCATTCCAAATTGCATCAATGGACATATTCGAATAAGCCGGGAAATATTACATAGCAATCTATGATTCTTATTCTAATTTTCTAATAGCTCAACCATTAAAAAATAAGACAACAGGACATATTATCGAAGAAATCAGCAAGAAATTTAATGCGGTAGAGTATCCAACAAAAATCAAAAGTGACAATATGCCTTTTGCCTCAGCTGAATTTGAAAAATTTTCCGGCGAAACAAACGTCCAAATGGTTTTCTCCAGCCCGCGATACCCGCAAAGCCACGGGCTAGCAGAGAAGGGGGTCGCAATTGCAAAAAACATTCTCAAACGTTGTTATGAGACGAATAGCTTGGGTAACTATCAATAAGATATACTTGAATATAATACAACGCCTGTGGCGGGGTTGAAGTTGGCTCCTGCAGAGCTATTTTTTGGTCGCCTTATAAAAAATAAACTGCCAATTGCCAAGAATCTGTTGAAAAGAAACAATATTAATGAAGAAAATATTCAAAAAACTTTGGAAAATAAATAAGAAAAGCAAAAATATTATTATGATAAGAATTCCAAGTCACTTCCAAGTTTGTCAGTAGGAGATCTAATTATATTTAAGAAAAATTGAAAATACTGGACATACGGAAAAATTGTTAGAAACGTTAATGATAGATCTTATATAATAATTGATAACTTTGGAAATTACTTTAGAAGAAATCGAAGGTTTATAGCAAAAACTGTGAATAATGAAAACAGTGCAACAGAATTATTGCTTGAAGAAAATGCTGAAGATGATCCTTACTAAAAGATAAAACCGAGAACTCAAAATAATGAGCAAAACTGTAATGTGGAAGAATCAGTTGAGCAACATGACATATCTACAGACGAAACGTATTACAGTTTGCCAGATATTGAAGACTCCAACAATATGTCAACTGATTCTGAAGCAAGCTCATCAACTACAACAGACAGTCAAGTGCCAGCGCAATTAATTTATTTATACAGAACTAGAAGTGGCCGAATATCCAAACCCCCCACTATGTATGGGTACGAGTGATAATAAATTTTTATATATATAAATATATATATATTTATTTTTTAACTTTAGTATTCATGTCGGTGGACTAGTTATATAAGAATCATAAATCTTATTCCTTAAAGAAAAGAAAGCGTGTAATATGCGTCACAATAGAATCTAAGCATTATTGTGAACGAGCCTTTAGAGATGTAAGAAGTATTGCGGCGTTATGTGGTACGGTCCTTAATAGAGCTGGACATGCTATTAGAGACTAGTTGTTGAGTAGAAAAACGATAGGCGCACGCCGAGAATAAAGTTTACTTATTAAATTAAATAAAAAAATATTATTTATTAATAACAACCACAGTTGTTACAGGAATTCAAAGTTATGGCACTATTAGGGCATTTAAGAAGGACTGTTTTACCTTTTTTCGACCTAAAATATTCTTTAAAGTCACATTGACTTTTAAGCCGTGACATAGGTTGAATTTAGGTAATTTCGACCTTGTAAACCTTACTTTTAAGTTAGGGTATTTTTAAGGCGGATATTTGGTCAAAAATAGGTAAAACATAACCAAAATAGGTCGAATGGACCTGGAATGCTTGTTGGGAAAGCGGTTACTTGCGGGACGGAGCACATGAGAACTTCGAATGATGAAGGGGAAAGTTCTTTTGATGGCCCAACGGACGAAAATAATGAATGAAGGCTACCTTTTGGTTTGATATTTTTAATTTTAAA
The DNA here is from genome assembly GCA_020466095.1 of Chlorops oryzae. Classification (NCBI taxonomy): domain Eukaryota; kingdom Metazoa; phylum Arthropoda; class Insecta; order Diptera; family Chloropidae; genus Chlorops; species Chlorops oryzae. The sequence continues at coordinate 66,664,827 of CM035806.1, forward strand.
GTTAAAAAAAAGACAATAATAAATAAACAAACATAAATTCCAAAAATGTGTGTTATTTATTTCCATGGTTAGTAATTGATTATAATTTTCATTATTTGGTAATACAAAGAATCGTCGTGAGGTGAGTTCAGCCAACACATTCTTTTTATAATTACAGAGGAATGTCTTTCCTTCGTGAGTGGGAATGAGCGAAAATCGTAGGACATCGATGTGGATGAAAGCAATGTGTTCTGTAATGAGTTAATGCATCCTTTTTCTTATTCCCCAAGGGCGAAATTTCCCACTGGGTGAGTTTGCAAATTCTGATTGCAGATTTGGAATCAGGAGGTCATTCTTCGTCTATGTACCAAATATGGGCGAAATCCCAGAGACGCCCGTAAAGTAAACTTAAGCCAAATAACATATGTATGTTTAAAAAAATGCAAAAGAAAACAAATACCTTTGTTCAAATTTTTACGTTTTTCCATCGGCCTGCTAGTTTGAAAGAGTTTTCGAAAATAGCAAACATACATAACTATATATGTCACTCAGGAGCCGTTTCTATTTTGGCTCTTTTCAACACGGTCTTGGGTACCCACCAAAATGAGCATTTTTCACTTAGGTACTCACCAAAAGTATTTCTCTCTCGCTCTTCTTTTGCCTGCCGAGTAACATCTCTTTCTAACAGGCGCGAAATGTCCCGCCCAAAATCTATGAGAGTGACATATATAGTAATATATGATAGCAAATATATTTGGACTTCAATCTAAAAACCTGGCAGCACATTTTCGAATATCGAATTCTCTAAAACCGGTTTAATTTGACTTGGTAACTACCACTTTTACTTCGAAAGATTAAGATTTAGCTTAAACTTTTTGGTTACTACCACCCTGAATGAACATAGCTCAGCCACTATCATATATTATTATACAGTGGAAATCGTTTATAGCAGGTCCGGCTATAACAGACTACCGTCAGGGGCGGATTTACCCATGGGCACTTGTGGGCAACTGCCCGGGGCGGCAAATTTTGGTAAAAAGTATATTTTCCGAATCTTCAATCGTGTCGTGTCGCGAAAGCTCTTTTTGTGTTTGTAGGCTCATGTAGGCTTACAGGCGGGCAGTTTACGGATATCACTATTACAGTCGTCAATATCTTACTTTAAATGCTCCTAAAATCATGCCGATTATGTTTTGAGATTCCAATTCGAAGGGACTAAATATATGTGTGCCTTACATCTGTAATAATGAAATAAAAGTTTTGTGGTAACGAATTATAGGGCACATAATATTTCGGAGATCGTCAGTTTTTGACGATATTGATTTCCGTAACATGCCTGTTAAACCAATAAAAAACAATCATTTACAAATTTTCTTTTTGCTGTCTATTGCGCGAAAGCAAATGCACAATTCATTCATAAGTAGGGCTCGCACAAATAAGCAAATTCAGCACTTTCAGCACCTTTTTCCGCAGCTTTTGTGTTTAGCTGTAAACTGCTCTTTATCCCACGCCAACGTTGTTTTCCGCCAGTGTTGCCAAACTGATACAAACTAATCAAAAGTGATACTTTTTTTTCCAAATGATACGGAGATACTTTTTTTCTGAATTTGATACCTTTTTTGTTTTAAGGGCTATAATCAAAAACTTTTCAATCAAGGAAAATACTAGCATTTGACAAAAATGTAAAGATAATCGATGACATTGAGGATTTTGGGGCAACGTTTCAAATATGAAAAACAAAACCTAAAACAAACCCATTGCTTTGAATAGCTGATTTTTTTCCTTTTTTATACCCAGCGTAAGCGAGGTATATTATTTTTGTGCGAATCTTGTAACAGGGAGAACTAAGCTCCGGAGATATAGACATATATACATAGAAATGATCAGGATCAAAAACTGAATCGATTTAGACATGTCCGTCCGTCCGTCTGTCCGTCTGTCCGTCCGTCCGTGGTCGGATCTCCTCCGAAACGGCTGGACCAATAAAGTCGAAATTTGGCACACAGGTATATCGGGATCCGAGTATGATCCTAAGTAAAAATGGGAGACATCCGCCCACTGCCACGCCCACAAATGAATATAATGTGTTTTCAGTAAAATGCTTGTAACTTGCGAACCACTCAACACATTCCATTGATATTTGGTGTACTGGTAAACTACGAAAAGGGACATATCCGGGCAAAAAATGGACGCCGCCCTCCGTGAGCCACGCCCACAAATAAGCCCACAAATAAGGGCTTATCGTAACTTGTGAAGTAAAAGGCGTAGAAGGTTCAAATTCGCAGCATAGGTTGACCAAGGCGAATGAAAGGTATAGGAAAAAAATTTATATGGCCCGCCCACTTCCACGCCCACAAATGGAGATTTTTCGTAACTTCCGAATTAATAGGCGTAGACGCTTCAAATTCGCAACATAGGTTGACCAAGGCAAACGAAAGGTGTAGGGAAAAAATTTAACTGGCCCGCCCACTGCCACGCCCACAAATGAAGATTTTTCGTAACTTCCGAAGTAAAAGGCGTAGAAGCTTCAAATTCGCAACATAGGTTCACCAAGGCGAATGAAAGGTGTAGGTAAAAATTTTTTTTATGGCCCGCCCACTGCCACGCCCAGAAATGAAGATTTTTCGTAACGTCCGAAGTAAAAGGCGTAGAAGCTTCAAATTCGCAACATAGGTTCACCAAGGCGAATGAAGGGTGTAGGGAAATAATTTATGTGGCCCTCCCACTGCCACGCCCACAAATAGAGAAGAAAAACATAGTGCACTCATAATGTCGGGACGCTGGGTATTTCAAAGTCGGGCTTGACCGACTTCAGCTTTCTTACTTGTTTTTATCTTTTGAAATTGTTAAAATGAAGACTTATATTTTTAACATTGAAATTTAAAGTTTTTTAAAATTCTTATGCGCCCGGAAGAAAGTAAAGAGTTTCCATTTCTTATTTTAGTAGAGTTTTCTCAATTTTTTATGAACATTTTCATTGGCGTTATCAAATTACACTTTTGATACTTTTTTAAGAAATGGTGATACTTTTTGATACTTTTAAAAAATTATTTTGATACATTATTTATAACACAATTTGCAAATAAAAAAGCTAGGCGAGTGTTTATAGAATAATTTTTCTTTTATGAAAGATGAAAAGGAAATATTGTATAGTATTTTCTCCAATATAAAAACTATAGTGTAAAAAATATTGAATTGTTTCGTTTTTTTTTTCTAAAAATTTGATGCCTAAATTAGAGGAAGAGTGGGGGGGGGCAACTTTATAAGTGCCCAGGGGCGGAAAGATGCCTAAATCCGGCCCTGACTATCGTATAAAACAGACAAAACCTCTTGTCCCTCCAAGTGTAATGGGAATAATACATAGGAATTCGTATATAACCGACATCGCTTGTAGTAGACATATGCTTATAAAATACACGTTTGGAAGTCCCCAGAGCCCGATAAATCGTTTGTAATACACAAATGACTGATTCCTTTGTGTACGACGTATACAATGTATTGTTACATTTTGTTTTTGTGCACAATGTTTTTGTTATGGCAGATACATACTTAACCCTCTAACCGGAATGTGGTCCTCAAGGTCCACATTCAAAATAGCTGATTTTCACCAAAGATCGATTTCAATTAAATTCATAAGTGTAACCACGGCTTTAAAAGCCTTTTCTTCCAACTGACTGTTCTATAAAGGAAAATAATAGTGTGCGAGATATTCTTTTTTGAGCTCCTCAATGTTAAATAAGTTAAAAAATCTGTTTGGACTTGTGTTTTTATCAATTTTAATTTGGCCTGTTACAGGGTTAATACTAACATACTTAATAACAGCACCCCTCTCTCTTCCCCGGCCCTCTCTCTTCTTCAAAACAAAATGTGTCTCCGGCGACTGTCGCCTAGTATGGAACAGGACCTATTGCGGTTAGCTGAAAGCCGAGCGGAATTTTACTGTTGATCGGCGGATTTTTAGCCGATTTTTAGACTTTTGCAAAAATATGAAAAAATTTTATGTTCTATTGGTAATCAAAGAACCACATTTTGAGATCTTTCCCCTACGAGACACGAAAAAGCGTTTGAGATTAGCCAGAGAAAAACTTTCCTGATCTAAAAATACTGGTCAACTGCTTGCTTATATATTCCAATAACGGATTATTTTGAAGCGTTGGGGGATTCGTGAAAATTTGGTAAAGGAGCAAAAACTGACGATAAAATTATGATATTATCATAAAATAAATATTAAAATAAAAAAGTAACCCACGGTTTCACCAAGCTATTTAAGTAAAATTAAATAAAAATAAACTTTTATTTATATGCGATTAGAAAGTTCGTTTTATTCAAGTTTTATTTCAATAGCTTGCTGAAACCGGGGGGAAGATTTTTTTGTTTGTTTTCAAGCGAATGAAATAATTGCAATGATTGAAGTAGTTCACTAGAAGACAGTGTCTACCTTTTTTTTTTTTAGTAACGACCTAAAAAATTTTCTATACGAAAACTCGCATTTTTGAATTCAGCTGAATCTAGCTGAAAATGCAGCGCTGTCTAGCAGAATTTCACAAGACACTGCTATTGAGCGATCTTTCAAGCTCGCATATATAATATATGCAAGCTCGTGATCTGATGTTAAGGAATAATCAATTCTGTAACTCTGTGTTAAATCTGAGCATCGTCGCACAGTGTAACGTCCACATACATGTCGTGGCCAAAAAAAGAAGGAGTGGTCGTAGGGCAATGAAACTTGGCATGGACGTTTATTTCAATAAAATTAAGAAAATTTGAAAAAATCTTGGAAATCCGTCGACTTCCACGCCCACCTCCCATATTGCTCAACATGCGAAATTCGTGAATTTTTGACCTTGACTTGACTTGAAATTCGGCACACATCTTACTACGAACTTCCTTATTCATAAAAAACTAAAATTGTACAAATTCCATGCCTATTTTTTCCCTACGCCCCTTCAAAGTTCGTAAAAAATCAAGTTTTTAGCCCAAATACTGATTATTTATAATATATAAGCAACCGAAGTGTAGAAATATGTTCCTCCAAAAACAGGAAAACTCGAAGGAAAAAATCACACTAATTGCAACTCTTTATGCCCAAATGAAATATTTTCAGTTCAATTCAAAAATTTTACTTAAATATAAAATGTTTTTTAAATAATTAGGTACAAAATAATACAAATGATAAAATAAAGCGTTTTAGTCGCTGTCACTTTCATGGGAAAAGTCTAATGACGAATCGCCTGAAACAAAGTAGGTAAGGTCAATGTCTTCGAGGACGGTGTCTTCATCATCCTCAGTTTCTAAAATCTCTTGGTTTGATTCTTAAAAACGTCAATGGCTTTACCAAGACGTTGCTTTTTACTACATAACCTCTTCTCAGCTGTAATCAATGGTTCCGATGATAAAAGCAAATGCGTTATAAGCTTTTTGTTGCAGAGCTCTCTTTAGTTTTTCCTTGTTTTTTCTAGCCGAAACTTTCGAAACTCTTTATGTTGAGCCTCGAGTGCCTCTTCGGTCAAAAAACCAATAGGTATACTGAAATATTTAATTATATAGCAACCATTAACTAGAATTTTATGAAAAGTAACTGGCATGTAGAACCATGAATATTTTGCAATGTAAATTGAGTTTGTTTCTTCTAATAGCTTTCGAAAAGTTATACTGTTTATTTTTCTACCGCTAGAGAGTGTTGGTAAAGTAAATGAGAATATTGATTTTTAATATTTATGTAGTTATATTAAATACTGGTTTTTTACATTGTTATAATTAAATATAACAAATCTAATTTTATTAAATTAAATTACATTTTATAGAGCTCCTTATATGCTCTACAGACGGCACATAAATTACTAATTTAAGGCTAAAATATAATGAGTTTAAAAAAATTGTATATTAGTACATTTTCAATGCAACACTTAAATTGTGGTACGAAAAACGTTTTTTTTTTTTGTGCAGCACTGCTCACGAAAAACTGAAACAGCTGATGAAAACTGAAATTCATAACAAGTATTACAGTATGAGGAACAAGCTAATAGGCAATTCACCAAAGGCAACAACAACCACACGGCATACCAGGCAATCCACCACGATGCCTCTTTGGGCATTGCTGTCGTCTCTAGAAATTGGGCACGTACAAGCAGTTAGTTTTTTTAAGGGATTTTTTTCATTTATAAACAGAGAAAATCAGATATTATAAAGATTTTTTTAGAATGATTGTGCAATTTTAAACTGTAGAATTTATTTTAACATTTATTTTTTCTTTTTAGTAATAGAAAAATTCACGTACTACAAAAAACTGATTTCCGAGTTTTTGGTCTTGTTTAATTTAGACGCTAGTGTGGCATCCATGGACAAGAGATGGTGCCAAATGGAACGAGTCAATAGTGCAAATCGATGGTGAAAATAGTAACCGACTACAATTTGAACGTTTAGCTTTTAGAAATGAGACTTTCTGTCTGTCTGATTTTCAAAGGTATTCCTTCGTTGTAGGGTTTTTTATAAAATTCATAAAAACCAATATTTTTTTAAATACATAGTGGAATTATTTATTTGGACTTAGTTAAGGGCATAAAATGTAGATTCCAAATATAGAAAAGTGGCCGCGCCAAAAGGCGTTATTCGAAAATTGAATTTTACACCCAAAATTCAGATGGCGCTTGAAACAAAGACGGCATAAATACTTATTTTTTAATCGTTGTCACCCTCTACAAAAATTGATTTAATCGGCCGATTTTTAGGGGTACCTCCAGCGTTAGAGTCTGCCTCAAAAATCATCTGTATTGTGTAAAGTCACAAGCTTTCGACACACTTTTGTGAAATGAGGAATTTGAGCTTTGTTTTAGCCTCCGATTAAAAAATATATAGCTGTTTATCTGTGTAGGGTATACTATGCTCTGGTTCGCTTTACTATAACACCCTTACTTTTTTCATTTTGAAACATGAATTTTAAAAATATATAAATTCCTTTTATGTCGAATTATCTTGCTTTTTTATTTGGTTTTATTATGTTTTAAGAACTCTTTTTAGTACTCGGTTCAGTATCGATAAAAGCTTTGCGCTTAGAGTATTTGTGCATCGCTAACGAAGTCGTTCAATTTAAATGCAATATTGAATACTGATTTGCGGGGGTCGCAGAGACTCAGATGTACTCTAAAATGAAGGAGCATCTCTACTTTGTTGTTTGCAACTTCAATTTTACTTAAAAAGGGTCAAAATATAAAGTTACGGCATGTTTAAAAATCGCAAATTCTTCGACTTATTTTCAAAGAGTATAGATATAGAAGAGGCGGCATTTCGCGTTACGCGCTCTACGCTTTTCACTCATTCGTTTTTCACGCATATCGAAAGAACATGAACTTTTTTCACAACAGAACATAAACAAAACAAAGATGAGAAAGGAAAGAGAATATGCGAAAAATGACTTTGCAACCAAAATCAGTTCTGGCTCTCCTTTCTCTTTCGCTCATTCGCATTTCGCGAATTGCCGTCGCTCACGTTGTGTGTTCATTTTTTTTTGTCGTTTCTATTGAACGGAATATGAGAACGTTAGAGTGTGCGTTCACGTACAATTTACGTTCGCGCACACTTAGCGAACGTTTATACTTGGGCGTTGTGTGCTTCGAACATTTTTGGCTGCTTCAAAATTGAAAAATCATTTTTCGAGTCGATCGCTTATGTTGTTTATGTGTTGCTACCCGCGCAACGCAACGAACCCGCCGTTCGGTTTTGTAGCGTGCTTTCCAGCAAGCGATTTACGGAAAAGTGGAGGTCTTGTCGGCTATAAGATGCTTGTTTGAAAATATATATGTATTCTTTTGAAAATTGTTATGCGTGTTCACCATCAGTCTTTACATTCCCTAGAAAATAATAATATTTTCTGTGATGAAACTTACCTATTATCCATAATTCTCATATGTAAAAATGCAAAGGGTTAAGTGGAAAAAGCCAAAAGGCAGAAAAAACCACTTTTTATTGAAGAAAGTATTTAGAAACATTAATAAATAAATAAATTAAAATATGAAATAAATAAAATTTAATTCGCACCGCGCGTTCGCAAAGAGAATTAATTGTATTCGAAATTTTAAGCTTATTTCTAACGTTTTATTTTTGCCTCCACCCTCTTCAGCGAATTGTCTTATTATTACATATTAGCAACAACAACTATAGATATAACTTGCACAGTGGTGAAAATTCAATTTTAGATAAAAGCCTTTTCAAGTTTGCCGGGTTTTAAACCTTATATAACCAATAAAATCTCACTTTCCTTTTAGTTAAAACATACATTTGAATTTGTTTATCCGTGAATTTTAAATTTATATCATGTCTACATGCTGAAATTGCAAAACAATTGATTTTGCAAAAAAATTATCTGTACGAATTCATATTTTACACATTGTCCCTTCAAATGCATGACAACGAAAATCCTTCTAACACACACGCACACATATGAAAAGTTGCTATTGCGGTTTGTGTCCAAAGGCATACGAAAATAATTCGTCAACGCAGGCGTGCATAAAGTTAGCAATAGCGCAACCGAAGGGGTGCCCCCGAAATAAACATAAGTCTCTCAATAATTTTATATAGGACTAAATTTTGAAAAATTTTAACTTTTATTGAATAAATAAAAAGGCTACCTCATATTTTGTATTGAAATCAAACTCATAGTAAATATGTATTATATGACTTTCATAAGAACTTTTTACGCAGACCCTTGAAAAAAAAATTTTAACTCCGTGCCTGAAAGACATTGGTTGTTTACGTTTTCATTTGCCTTCTGTATTTCTTTCCATTTCTTTGCTTTGGTTATTTTCTACTATCGCACGTGGTATATTCTCTCATGATATGCATGAAACTCAGAAAGAGGGAAGTGAGAAAATTGCGAAATGCCGCCTCTTCTATATCTATACTCTTTGTTATTTTTGACAGTCAGCTGATTTTTACTCAACTTCACCACACCATTTGGAGCCATATAGCATTTTGACAGGCTTTCCCATACTGTAATACTTGATTCATAAATTTTCTTTTGACAACTCACAAATTATTAATAAATTTGTCGTCTGTAAGGCTACTTTTGTAATGAATAATTTATCATTAAATTACTAATTTAAGGTTGCCGTCTGTAGAGCATATTAGGGAGGTTATTAGTAACCAAATTTGAAAATGCATTCAAAAATTGTTTTATGTAAAAAAATTGTATTAATGTTTTATAAACACTTTGTTTTTTCTGACCCACTATATCGAATCGATATAGTCATTATTTATTTTTGTAACGAAAAAACAAGTGAGTTTTTCAATTCAAAGTTATTTTATGTATCTCCAAATTGAATTATTTTATAAAACTCCTTATATCTCTGCAACGGTGAAGACCAATATGGTCAGATAAAACGCAGACTTACACAATTGATTGTCCTATGATCACAGACAGCGAGCTTGTGTAAATTTTTAATATTTTATATGAAACTAACAAGTTCATATATTGAGTTTATTTGGAAAACTTTGACCGCTGGTAGCGACCCCTAAATGTCGTTAAAAAAATTTCAAAAATAAACAGAAATATTTTCTCGTGGTATATATTAAAATTACGGGGTGTCGCGCGAAAAAAGAAAACTTTTTAAAACAAGTAAGGGTGTTATAGTCAGGCGAGCCTGACAATAGAATACCCGACACAGACACACATGTTCAAATCATTTTTAACATCAAGAGGTGTTTAAGACCATAAGGGGCCTCATATGCCGACTTTTGATAGATTTCTTTATGAAAAATACCCCTTTGCCACGCCCACTTTTCCAATTTTTGTTGAACTATAATCGGAGGCTTAAATATACGCTCAGATTTTAAGTTTCATTAAAATATTTTGAAAAAGTCAAATTTTGGGGCAGTTTTGAGACTTTTGTGACAGACACTAGTACTGAAGGTACCCTTAAAAATGGACCGATCAAAAGAATTTTTGGGAAGGATGTTCATGGCTATAAAGGCAGCATAAGTGCCAACTTTCGTTGAAGTCCCATTTGAATTTAGGGTGAAGGAGACAACTTTCGAAAACCGCCCTTCTGCCACGCCCACATTAACAATTTTTGAAAATAATATTACTCTCCTTTAAATATGATCAAATATCAAAATTCATCAAAATATCTTGAAAAACTTCGATTTTAGAGCAGTTTTTGTGATTTTCGTAACAGACCCTAGTACTGGAGATACCCCCAAAAATGGTCCGATCGGGTCCATTCTCGAACTTAGTCTTACTCATGTCCCCGTGAGCACGCATACCAAATTTTGTCGAGATAGCTCAACTCCTTCGATAAGATAATTGTATACAGACAGACGGACAGACGGACATGTCTAAATCGAATCTCCTGGAGACGCTGATAATTTCTATATACATTTTGTATGGTCCATATCGACTGGTTCTGGGTGTTACACACAACCCAACAAACGCAATATACCCTCGACACAGAGTGTGTCGGGTATAATAAATGAGTTTCCAGCATATATTACTATATATGTCACTCTCATAGATTTTGGGCGGGACATTTCGCGCCAGTTAGAAAGAGATGTTACTCGGCAGGCAAAAAAAGAGCGAGAGAGAAATACTTTTGGTGAGTACCTAAGTGAAAAATGCTCATTTTGGTGGGTACCCAAGACCGTGGTGGGTACCCAAGACCGTGTTGAAAAGAGCCAAAATAGAAACGGCTCCTGAGTGACATATATAGTTATATATGGTTTCCAGCATAGAATAAGTAATAATATAGAAGGAGCGTCTGAACTAGTGATGCCAGATTTTATCGATAAAAAAACCCTCATATATTGGAAAAAAACCCATTTGTCCCCATTTTCAAAAAATAAAAACCCACGAAAAAACCCAGAATGATTTTTTGAAAATATGGGCGTACCGATTTCAAAATTGAACATTGGATTTAAACGCAATATTTCAATATTTTAATATTTTAATAAAAGTATCAAGAAAATAACAAAAAAAAAATAACTTAAACTTGTAGTAGTAAATGTACCTTAAATGTAGTGCATAAATTTCGATATAAAATTACCCATATTTTTCCCCATGTCACGTTTTTGGAGTGAAAAACCCCAAAATATGGGGAAAAACCCACAATCTGGCATCACTGGTCTGAACGATTGCTTCGTTGCGCATTATTGGCGCGGGCGGTAAGGAAGAGGTGGAAGAAACGAAATTCTCTCTCATTCTTTATCCTATTGATGCTCACAGCACAGCCCGCTCATAACCAGTGCCGGCCACCACTACAATTACTAATTGCATTTGTGCGCGTGCACATTACACAGCGAGAAACAGTTGTGGATGTTTTCATACAAAATTGCATACATTTTTCTTAGAGCCGAAAAATTTTGTTCTTTAGAACTGGGTATGTCCCTGGATCGATATGTCGCAAAAACTCGACGCCTCGTCCAAGAGGTAGGGATGGGTCATTTCGGAGCCTTTTCAGATCATCTTGAGCTCTTTTATCTTGAAAATTTACAGTGCAGAGCAGAGAACTATTGTGCAAATCAATGATGTGCTGAATTTATATATATTATATAATAAAAATAACTGAATGTTAAGAACACGATGAAAAAATTCCTGAACTATAAAAAATTCATTTTCTTCAAAGTGTATCAAAGCTGAAAAAATTTACGTTCTCATCTAGCTTCATCCGACGCAGCTCCGTCTCGCTTGACGTTTTCCACTCAACTGAACGATTTTTTGGCTCTCAGCTTTGCTTCTCATTTGAGAGCAATTTTGTGCACATACGAGTGCTTACGCTCTTTTTGCTTCTAGTTTGCTTCCTTGGCCGGCACTGGTTATGAGCAGTGCCGGCCAAGGAAGCAAACTAGAAGCAAAAAGAGCGTAAGCACTCGTATGTGCACAAAATTGCTCTCAAATGAGAAGCAAAGCTGAGAGCCAAAAAATCGTTCAGTTGAGTGGAAAACGTCAAGCGAGACGGAGCTGCGTCGGATGAAGCTAGATGAGAACGTAAATTTTTTCAGCTTTGATACACTTTGAAGAAAATGAATTTTTTATAGTTCAGGAATTTTTTCATCGTGTTCTTAACATTCAGTTATTTTTATTATATAATATATATAAATTCAGCACATCATTGATTTGCACAATAGTTCTCTGCTCTGCACTGTAAATTTTCAAGATAAAAGAGCTCAAGATGATCTGAAAAGGCTCCGAAATGACCCATCCCTACCTCTTGGACGAGGCGTCGAGTTTTTGCGACATATCGATCCAGGGACATACCCAGTTCTAAACATGATACAAAGAAAAACAGATAACCTACTGCGCAGGTCCGTTACATTTGCTTTTGTGATCAGCTGTTCCTGTGACGTCACACGAGAATTGGTAAGTTTGTTTTGATTTTGAATTTCTTTGTATTTGGCGGTAAGCGAAGTGAAAGTATAACTAAGCGGAGGTTATTGACTTACTAAGCGGAGATTAAATAGCATTAGAAGCTGTTATTGGCGGTAAGCGAAGTGATAGTTTAACTAAACGGAGGAACTAGTCTAACTAAACGGAGCTTAAATATCATAAGAAGCAAACATGAAGTGCGCGGTGAAAAATTGCAATAGTGAAAACTTTTCAAAAGCAAGTGAAATTAGTTTTTTCAAATTTCCAACGAATCCTTCCGTTTTGAAGAAGTGGATAAGTTTTTGTTGCCGAAACGAAAATATAAATCCGAAGACTGCGGTTATTTGTATGCACCATTTTAAGCCAGAAGATTTTGCAAATAAAACCCATGGTAACTTTTATAATTTTAGCTTCAAAATTTGTTTCACATCACATGTAAAATAATAGTGTCTCAACTCAAAATTTGCAATTTTTCAGAAAACGCAGTTTAACCGATGCAGTCTAGGTGCATTTATATGACGAAGAGACTGACATAAGTATATTTTGCGCTAATTTGCAAAACGCAAAACATTTCTTGCATTAACCCCAATTTGACAAATTTTGAGTTGTGACATTCTTGCTGTACATGTGCGATGTTATGCAAATAACCAAAAGTTATACATATATTTTATTGAAACTTTTAGGTTTTCGTTCAATGATGTGAAGGTGTTCGTTTTTTCGGATGTTCCACACATGATAAAACTTCTTCGAAACCATTTCGTTGATAAAGGGTTTTTAATAGATGGAAAGCCAGTTAAATGCGACATTATTTCAAGACTTTTGGAATCTACGTCCGAAGATGTTAGAATAACGCATAAAATTTCTTCCGCAAGCCTAACAGTGGCAAATGCGAAAAGGCAGAAAGTCAAGTTGGCAACTAAACTCTTCTCGCATACCGTTGCGCAAGCCATTACAAGGGCAGCCAGTCATGGTTTGCTAGAAGGCTTTAATTGGGAGGAGTGCCACAAATTATTTAAGCTAGTAAGACTTATATACTCAAACAATATTTTAATATTATTAACGTGGTGTTCTTTTAGACAAACGATTGGTTCGATGTGATGAACGTTCGCATTCCGAAACCAGATTCAAGGACACGATGCCATGCATATGGTCTGGCACTGGAACAACAAAATACCATATTGGATCAAATGACAACGATGGTGAAGAATATGCGAGCTATTGGACGAAGCAGTCTGCTTCCTTTCCAAAAAGGTCCTGCGTAAACAATATTCAATATAAATCAATTTCAACTCTTAATTTTACAGGCATAATTCAGTCAAACAATGCGCTCCAAGGCTTATATGTTGAACTAAGTTTGCGATACAATTGCAAATTTATTTTAACATATCGCCTGAACCAGGATATTCTGGAAAACTTTTTCGGATTGATTCGCTCCAAAGGTGGACTGTACGACCATCCAGATCAAGTTGAGTTTCGGTATAGGCTCCGGTCCTATATTCTAGGGCGCAATGATGGCGTTATATCGGACTCAGCCAATGTGGAGGTGGATGAAACACCTGATATTGAAAGAACAGAAAAGTCTTTAACTGGTAAATATTCAAAATCTCTAAACACATATCAAAGACCTAAGAATATTTTAAATTCCTAGGAATCATATTCAGCAACGTCAGGCCAGAAGTTGTAGAGGAACCGGTTGACCAAGAACTTACCGATTTGGCATACGATGGATTGGAAAACCTTGCTGGCTACATATGCCATAGGCTGAAAAAGGATATCCCTGGGATTGCTCATTCTGACGACCAACCGTCAACATCATTTTCGTGGGTAGATCACCTCTCTGAGGGCGGCCTATCAAAACCAACCGCAGAAACGATGACCCAAATTAAGCAACTGCATTCAATATTTGAGGAACATAATTCAAACGGCCTCGCAATTATAAAGGGCTACTTAAAGTTTCACTTGCACAAAGCGGCGCACATACAGTGTGACGAGAGGATGAAATCCTTATTTTTCCGAGCGCGGATGCATTTCAAAATTCGACGGCTAAATCAAGAAATCGTCGAAACAGCGAATTCCAGCAAAAGAAAATTTTCTAAAATTGTAACTTGATTTAAATAAAAAAAAACGTTTCCTTTTACTTTTTGTTTTATTAAAGAGTTTATTTGTTACTTTTTATTAGATTTCATCGTTGCCTAAACGGATAACTACATTTGGCTCACGCATATTTATTTAACAAACATAATAAAATTTTTTTCAAAACTTCTAAACCTAACCTAAAAACTTTCATTTGCATTTTATTTATAAACTGAAAGCTTTATCTACCACACAAAAATAACAAATTTATTCTTTGTATATTAAACTTTCTCTTAAAAACACTTTTTATCTACATTTCAATTAAATAAAATCACTTTTTTTAACACTAACCAAGAAGCCCTGACCATTCACTTCAAATAACATACAAAATGTAAACAAACACAACAGCTGCGTTCTCGTGTGACGTAGATGCGCAGTAGAATTTTTTTTTGCAACCGGAGTAGGTTATCTGTTTTTCTTTGTATCATGAGTTCTAAAGAACAAAATTTTTCGGCTCTAAGAAAAATGTATGCAATTTTGTATGAAAACATCCACAACTGTTTCTCGCTGTGTAATGTGCACGCGCACAAATGCAATTAGTAATTGTAGTGGTGGCCGGCACTGCTCATAACCACCCTGCAGTAATTATCACTAGTGACTGATTCAATCTGTCACTAGTTCCTCCGTCACCGTCACTAGTGACCAACTGTACCCGTGCCAATGTATTCTCCTATGGACACTTTGTATGAGCATATGTTCGAGCGGACACCAGTTGACGATTGAACTGGTGATGCTGTAGAGGCAGCTCATTAGCTATAGTGTTACGTAAATGGAAAGCGCCGCGCACAGGCCTCGAATGGCTCAGTGTGAAGAGTCTGGCCTAGCGACCTGGAGACCCGTGTTCGAATCTCGCTCGGGCGGGTGCCAATTTTTAATTTTTTTTTTTTTAGTGGATAATATTATAGGTATCTAACAGGCTTAAAAAAATTTTTTTTTTGCGAAAAAATTGAAAAAATTAAGTTATTGAAAATATAATTCATGAGAATTTTCGCACGAACTGTGAAAGCATTCACGAGAATTCAGAATGGAAACTTTTTTTCTCTCTTCTCACCCATAAGAATCCATAAGAATAATCCTCCGAATTTTACAATTTTCCACTTTTTCTCGCCTGCCCTGGGATTCGAACGCGAGCCTTCGGATTGATGATTGGACATGCTAACCATTACGCTACGGAGCCTTCTGATTCTCGTGCAGCAAATTCATTTTATGAATGCTCAAGAAAATTGAACTGTGGACCTCCTCGTTGACCATGTCTATAGAATGACAGTGGTGACGCAGGGGTAAATTTGCCCCGCATTTACTGCAGGGCAGTGATGACCACCACTACAGACAAACGTCCGAAAAATGTTAGTGTATAGTACAACAAAAACATAAAAATACAAAAACTAGCTTCTCTTCTGAAAAAAAGCGGCACAGAGCCTACTCGTTCGGTATCATTTTTAAAACTCTCTCTTCATATACGTACACGAACTTCTATTTTTTGCTTCTCTTTTGCCTTTTTGAATGCCTTTTGGGCATGCCTGCTCATAACATATTTGCATGGTATGAGCGAAAATAATCTATATTTTGACTTTAAAGTCCTATAATTTTTGATACACCGCTCCGATTTTCATAAAATAAAAACTATAAGAAAATTTGAATAATTTGGAAAATCTTATACGCTTACTCTATATAGCTATCTACAAAAGGAAAAAGTTCGTAACTGATAGAAAATTTCAAGTCTTCATAAACCTACAATTTCTATTAATTCTCTTCACATTCATAGCTGTAAGCACCCAGCCGGAATTTTTCTCATAAATGACCAATTAATTATTTTTTCCACCAAGGATATGAAGGGGAAAATTTGAGTACTTCTCAATTGCAATGGCATTGCCATCGCAAATCCAATGGCACTGTCATCGATAGCGGTATCGACACGACGGAGTAGATCTACTTCACTTTCGATGACCAACTCGTGATATATGCTCTTCCCAACAAACAATTTCACTAAAAATAAGCTTTTTTAAAGCTTGTCAACTCAAGCCGAGGCTTACAATAAGTTTCCAAAACCTTTGAAGTTCGTTTTAAAAACATATCAGTATAAGCGAAAAACCAACGAAACGGCACCCCTTTTTATAAGCTTATCATTTTGTTTACAAAACGTTTATTTTAAAGTTTTGTAGTGCTTGCAAAAGACATTTGGTAAGCTTATATTTTCCCTTTGAAAACTATATTTTTAAATGTTTTGTAATGCTTTCTAAAGGTTCTTTATATACGGTTGAAAATAACTTGTAAAAACGAACACTTCCTATTTACAAGAAAAGGTTTTGTAAGTGAGCTATTAAACGTTTTCCAAGCTTGCACAAATTCTTTTCTCCAAAAAAAAAACAAACAAATTTTTCTTTAGCAAGCATTTATTAAATTTTAATAAAACAAACATTTTAAGAAAAAAGTAAATTGGACCTTATTATAGTCAAACAGCCTAACCTAAATTTTTGTTTAACAAGCATTCATTAAAATTTTATGCGCACGCGATGCTTGCACTTGCAATTTCCACATAAACTAAACAAGCGCAAGAGCAAAAGACTGCAATACTCGCGGTTTGTCAAAAATTCTTAAGAATTTGATTCACATAGCGGTGCTTTTTTTATAGCAGCAAGACAAGTTTTGAAAAGCTTGTTAATGCTAGCAAAGCAAGCGTTTTATAAGCAATTGTAAATAGTTTATATTTAATGTTTATAAAAGATTTATTTTGGAGATATTTGTAAGCGATTTTTAAATGTGTGGATTTTAGAGTTAAAAAACGTTTTTTATAAGGATTTTTGTAAGTTTTTATAAATCACTTATATATTATGCTTACAAAAAGTTTTTTGAAATAATTTGTTGTCTAACATTTACACTTTGGTTTGTTATAATTATGACTGCCAATGCCGCTTGTGTGTTAATTTCATTAGAAAGTTGGTGTGTAATCGGGAGGAGTCGCGGCTCTATGTCCTGCTGAAATCATTGATTGTTTCACCGGGACATTTCCGGCTGGGGTGTCACCGAGTACACACATACTCTGCTTACAGCTATTATTACTTATTCTATGGTTTCCAGCTAACATTTTTCGAAATTTTTGATCAAAAGCGATTCTTTTTCGAGTCGCCTTTCTGATTAAAAAGATTAAATATGCGCTCGTTTTCTGATCAAAAATTATACTTTTGTCGGGAGAAATTGGAACCCTAGCCGCGACTCTTCTTAGGGAGTCATATTTGTTATCATTTTCGAGTCATAGTTGTTACCATTTTCGAGTCTTCTAAGACTCATATTTGCCATAATTTTAGAGTTTTCTACGACTCATATTTATAATCAATTGCTTTCCAAAAATAAAAAAATTTTTTTAAATCAAAACACATATTTTGGTTTTTCCGTGTGTATATTGTGTTATATGTAGTATTATTATAGATTCAAAATTTTCTTTCATTCATTCGACAACACAAGCTTGAAATTCAAACATTTCTTGAATTACATTCAATTGACGTAATGCTCGTCAGTGAAACCCACCTCACAAGCAAAAATAATTTTACTATTAAAAATTATACGTTTTATGGCACTCATCACCCAGATGGAAAGGCACACGGCGGCACCGGTGTTTTGATCAAAACTCGAATAAAACACAGTTTAATGGATGCATTTTCCCAAAATTACTTACAAGCAACCTCTATCTCATTGCATTATGGTAACAGCATTATCGCTTTAAGTGCAGTTTACTGCCCACCGAGATTTTCTGTTACTGGTACACAATTTTTAGAGTACTTCCAAAAGCTTGGCAACAAATTTATAGCAGCTGGGGACTATAATGCTAAGCACCCACACTGGGGCTCTAGATTAATTAACCCCAAAGGGCGACAACTATATTCAATTATAATAAATAGTCGTGAAAATTTTGACTGTATTTCAACAGGTCAACCCACCTACTGGCCTTCCGATTTGCAAAAAAAACCCGACCTCATTGATTTTGCAGTCAGCAAAAACTTTGATCGTAGCGAATTACATGCTGAGCCCAGCTTCGATTTGTCATCCGACCATTCCCCTGTTATAATTACAATGATGGGCTTGCCCACATTCACCGAAAAACCCGGCAAAATTGTAACAAATAAAACCCACTGGCTTAAATACAAAAAATATATAAGCTCGCATTTGAACGAGAACTCTATACTCCGAAGCGAATGTGATATTGATGATGCCGTAACAGAGGTAAACAATATCATGATATCGGCAGCAGTTCATGCAACCCCAAAAATAATCAGCAAGCCAAAAGAACCTCGAAGATATACTTCAAGCGAGATCGAAACTCTTGTACGAGAAAAAAGACGCCTACGAAGGGAATGGCAGCGACAACGTTCACCCACCGCGAAAGTTAACTTAGTGCAAGCGACTAAGCGCCTGAGAGAAGCTCTTGATAATGATCTGAAAACTAATCTAGAAAATTACACTCGAAATTTGAGCCCGACAGCGGAATCAAACTATTCTCTTTGGAAAGCAAATAAAAAGATGAAGGCACCCAAAACAAACGTAGCACCACTGCGTACTAACACTGGAAGCTGGGCTAGAAAGGACGAAGAAAAAGCGCATGTATTTGCTAAATATCTCGAAAACGTTTTTAAGCCCAACCCACGCACTAACGCTTTTCAATTTCCCAAAATGAACCCTCGATCAATCGAAAATATAGGCGAATTTCAGCACAAGGAGATCAAGTTTATCATTGGCGAGCTAAACACAAAAAAGGCCGCAGGCTTTGATCTTATAACCCCACAGATGGTGCAACAACTCCCCACTGTAGCAACAAGATTAATCCTCTTCATATTCAACGCAATATTGAGGCTAGGATATTATCCTAGACCCTGGAAAATTTCGAACATAATTATGATCCCTAAGCCAGGAAAAGACCTATCACTCCCATCATCATATCGGCCAATTAGCTTGTTGCCAGTACTCTCAAAAGTCTTTGAAAAATGTCTCTTAGCAAAAATTTTACCACCCTTACAAATCTCTGGAGCTATTCCCCAGCACCAGTTTGGTTTTCGTAAAAGCCATGGCACCATTGAACAGGTAAACAGAGTTACCACCGAAATCAGAAACGCATTTGAAAAAAAGAAATACTGTTCCGCCATATTTCTGGATATCTCGCAAGCCTTTGATAAAGTATGGCACTCTGGCTTAATGTTTAAAATTAAACATACCCTTCCCGAAAACACTCACAAAGTCCTACAATCCTACCTCTCTGAAAGGAAGTTCAAAATCAAATATGGAACACACACGACATATGAATATGACATTTCAGCAGGTGTACCCCAAGGTAGTGTCCTAGGGCCCCTGCTATACCTGATTTACACGGCTGATCTGCCTGTATCGCCAGAACTCTTCACATCTACATTTGCAGACGATACAGCTATTTTGTATGCACACAGCGATCCTGTGGTCGCCTCTCGACTTCTTAATAATCATCTTCATACTGTTGAAGACTGGCTTGCGAACTGGAGAATAAAAGTAAATGACAGCAAATGCACCCACATAACTTTCACGCTGCGTCGCGAGACATGCCCTCCAATTATGCTTAATAACACACGAGTTCCACAGGCCAATGAAGTGAGATATCTAGGCATTCACTTAGATCGCCGACTCACATGGCGCAAGCACATTGAGGCAAAACGCACCCAAATGAAGCTGAGCGCCCAAAAACTGCACTGGCTACTCAACAGTAAGTCAAGATTGCGGCTCGAACACAAAGTGCTTCTTTATAATGCAACACTTAAGCCTATATGGACTTATGGCTCCCAGCTCTGGGGAAAAGCCAGCAACTCTTTATTAGACATTATACAACGCTCACAGTCCAGAATTCTTCGGACTATAACTGGTGCTCCATGGTTTATAAAAAACGAAAACATACATAAAGACCTTTGTACCCCGATGGTCAAAAACGAGCTTATCTCATTAAGCCGCAAATATTGCACTCGGTTGTCCCAACATCCGAACCCACTAGCTAGAAATTTGTTGCTAACAAACAGCTCCTCAAGGCTAAAAAGGCGTGACTTGCCATCACTGTCTCACAACTAAGCCCCCTCTAAATTTTTGAAAAAAAAAATTTTTTTTTGTAACCTTTGAAAAAAAAAAAAAATCCTCCTGGAAACCCATCTATGGATTCATCATACAGAAAGGCAGCCCAGTTCACGCGTTGGCGTGGACTGAAAAGCATATAATATTAATAAATATTTTTTAGTTTTAAGATTCATTAACTTGTTGTTAGTTCATAGGATATGAAGATGCAATAATAAAAAACCGTTAAAAAAAAAAAAAAAAAAATTTTCTTTTTCCTTGCGTTATGTGGGATTTGAACCTAGGAACTCTCGATTTCTAGGCCTGTGCTCACCCGTCGACACCAAGCTTTCCAAATCAAGTCATGGAAATTTTTCGTTTATAACTTTAAATTCGAATTCCATTCAATTCAATTTTGAGTCAAATATTGAGTGAAATATAAGATAGCAACAATTTGAATGATCATATTTCAATCCCATACGTGATTAATTGGCGATTGGTCTTCATTTTGTTTTTGTAATTTGAATACGACTCGCTTTTGAAACATATTGGAGAGTCGTTTTCGAGTCTTCTTTTAATCGTGCATGTGATCGATCACTTTTCAATCATCAAGAGGGCTCGAAAACGGTTCATATGGGTTATTGAAATACGACTCGCTCGAGTTGTTTTCGAGTCTTCTTTTAATCATGCATGTCTACAATCATTTTCTAATCATGAAGGGGGCTCGAAAAAGACTCGTAAATGAATCTTCTCAAAAAACAGTCTTCCAAATGTTGGGTGGGTTTATATGTGCTTGCCTATGGATCTTAGTTCCAGTATTTAAATGATCGGAAAATTCCATAATACTCCTCTGGAGGCGTGTATAAATATGTATGCTTTCAAGAAAACAACAGCGTTCCAAAATCAGAAGCATTTCAAAATATTGACATGTATATTTTTAGGGTTCAATTTAAATATTTGTGGTTGCCCTATCTATAAGCAAATCAATTGAACATTGACAAAAACTATTGACTACTTTCAGGCAAAAATAAAAGACATTTTTCTGATGGAATTTAGTTTAATAGAAATTCACGAAGCTAATTTGAACGCGAACAGTTGAGCTTAAGTTAAAATGTCACTGAGGGAAAATCCGTATGCAAAAAATTCGATGGAAGAAAAATAAGCTTATCGGACCGAGAAGTAAGACCTTGATGAAAATTTAAGAACTATTCCTTTGGGTAAGGAACTTCGAAATTTATATAGGTATATACAAATCTAAATCTTATTAAAATCTTATTAGATGTTAATATGATGGATAGGACAGTTTGCAATTTTACCTATTTGTAATACATGATACACGGGTTAAAAGCTTAAAAACTTTACAGAACTTACAAACGTAAGCTATTTTAATTCACTCAAGCATCAGATTTGATAATGCTGCGACAACGATGATAATTTCATTGAGATATTGAAACATAATGGGTTCTCTGATAGCACAATCTCCGAGAATATGATATTCCCGAAGTCGGTCAATGGTTGCATTAATTTTCTGACGACAAACTGGTTCTGTCACGCGCATCGTTGGTATTTTGAAATTTTTCACTTTCGATGAATGTAGTTGATTATTGACCACACTCAAAGTTTGATCTGCAGCAAATTCGCCAGCCAAACGTTGTGTAGCATAATTCGATAAAGGCACTTTGTCTGAATCGTTCTCCAACTCATCAGCAGATTCTTCTGCCGAGTCGGTATTTGAGTCTGTGGCAGTGTTATCTACGATGTCCCTTTTTACTTTACTTCCCCGTTTCAAATGCTTTCGACGAACGGCTTTGCCAGGATCCGCCATCAATGTAAGATATTTTGGTATCACATCCTTGAACTTTGCCGCAGCAAAAATCGTTAAGTCATCATACTTTCCGAGAAAAGCATCCGAAACATGCGTAATGATGCCTGTAAATGTTTGAAACATTTATTATTGGAATTTTTCTTTTTGTTAGTAATCCTAAATGAATCTAACCAGTTGGTGTTATGGATAGAATGAACTTATAGCTCTGACATTCCGGATGATCGGGTTCCAAGCGCATTTCCGTATCAACTATTTCGATTAACGACTGAACATGAGCCAAACTATCACGAAACTCATACGGCATCTCTTTGTATCGATCGT
The DNA here is from genome assembly GCA_020466095.1 of Chlorops oryzae. Classification (NCBI taxonomy): domain Eukaryota; kingdom Metazoa; phylum Arthropoda; class Insecta; order Diptera; family Chloropidae; genus Chlorops; species Chlorops oryzae. The sequence goes on from CM035806.1 coordinate 66,687,494, forward strand.
AGTATTTTTTCGACTCTGGCCAACGAATCAATGCTCGCATCAAATGAGAGAGGCACGCAACACTACGTGCAATTGTTTTTAAAATTTCATCTTCGGACATTTCAAATAGTTCCGCCAGGACCGCACAATTTTCGTTTTGACGCAATTTTCTTAGCGTTAAAAGACAGTCAACCGTTGATATACCTGTCGAAGGTAAAATAACATTTTTAAACAATAGGAGTCGCTTAGAATCTAGGCCAATATAAAGTTTAGGATTCTTCTCGATGAGATCGATTGTCATTTGTTGCATTGTCCGTGGTGGTGCTTCCCGTTTTATATAAATTGTCGGTCGTCTGACTTGCATCGTTCCAACTGGACCTGTTACAGGTGATATAGTGACGCCTCTAGTTGGATTGGTGGTGGTGCTACTGCTGCCACTGCTAGCTTGTATTATCGTATTCGGCGGCAGAGAGCCAATCACTGTTCCCAATGGTTTTTTCAACGTGTTCTTCGAAGAATGCGTTATTGTTGTTGGTTGCCATTGTAAACTTGTATTCGGCGTTCCGGCGCTCGCGATTGTTTGAAGTGAAAATTTCGGTGATTTAAAAGCTGGCGTCGATTCTGCTACGAAATTGAACATTTTAGAATTTTTATAGGAACTTCGCTTTATGCAATGTTATTGTTTATTACCTAGGCTTACTGAACCCACTCGCTTTTGAGGATTAACTGATGCTCTTTTGATTACTAAGCCCGAACTATCTTCGATTTTGATGACTGAATTGTTCACCTTCGCACGTTGTATTAATGTGCTCGGATGCGTGTTTCCAGTCGCACTTTTTCGATATTTTACTACTGTTAAAGCCATTTTTTGGATTTATTTATTGGAAACGCTTGTCGACACAAGCTGGGGCTGGCAGACTATCGATAGTATCAGCCTGACTATCGATCAATTGGGCTTGTCGATAGTTCTATCAAAAGTGCATCTACTATAAACGATTGACACAATAATTCGGAATTTACACGCTAACAAAAAGTGTGCTGCATTATCGACTCTTTTGCAAATGAAAATTTCATTTGAAGAAGGGTCCGTTGTAGCCAGCTCTTGTTTCCATCATATTTTTACTACAGGATCATTGGAAAGAGAACTAATGGGTCTTTTTTGTGATGCATGCGATAAGTTCCGACTGCGAGTTTTGTTTTTCATTCATTTTCTTACTTTAGTTTTCGATAAATTTCTATAAGAATTAGGGAAGACACTGATTTTTACTTAATTCGGATCGTAATTCAAACTGAATTACGTTTGAACGAGGTAATTCAGCTCGTCAAATTTCATATGGCGTATTACGAGATTCGGCTGTGAATTATGCACGAGGGCCGAATCACGTGCCGTGTGAACATGACTTAAGCGGCCCGCACATAGCGCAGCATGCAGCGCTGCACGTAAGGGTGTATGAGTGATATGAAAGGGTATGTGTCACACCTACGATGCAGCGCTGATTACCAAATGGATTAGATTTTTCGTCGTTTCAGCGCTGCAAATTCTAGTCAGCGCTGCACGTTTGTGCGCAAAATAGCGCTGCATTCATTTAAAACTGAATTTCACAGCGGCCGGTCCACATGGCGGAGAAAGAAGAAACAATGTTTATTATCGAATAAATTGAATTTTACCGTACTTTACCGGCGTTGTGGGATATTTTTCATATGATTAAAAATTGCATATATTCTTCCCGTTTGTATTTTGCAAATTGAGTCGAATTTTTTGCATATGCAGTTTGCAAGCGACACGAAATAGCTTCCTTCTCTATCAGTATTTCCTTGCATTCGCTCATTAAAAACCGATGAGTAAAATAAATAAGCGGTATTCACTATCCAGTGCATTTGAGCATGAGCAAAATATTTATGCTTTTTTGCTCTTTACACTAACAAAATGTACACGTATGCATATGCTCCGATTATGCACAATTGTTCCGCCTAAACCTAGTGCAAAAATCAGTTTCGTGCATGCGCACAACTTTCCAGCTATCTTAGGGACAGGGTTGGAACTTTACTGCAATTGCAGTAGATCTACTTTTTTTTTTGTTGAAATTTTTGACATCTACTGCGACAATGCGAAAAGCTTTAAATCTACTGCGATTTTCGTCCCTGGTGCAAAGAGCTTGGAATATAAGAAGAGATTGCAAAATTGAAAAAGCTTTAAAAGAGCTTTTTGCCTCAGGCGACCGTCTCGGGTATGAATCGAAATGCGTGTATTTTGTTGTTGTCCAGTTGTACGCACGAAAACAAAAACCGAAATCCTGCATCTCGTTCGCCCTTATTGAGAATAGCCAATACAGTCAAATGTACTACTCCTTCACATTGATCTTCGATCCTTTTGTGTGTGTTTTTTGTTCGAGCCCATATCGCCGTACATATATGTATGCAAACTTGATGGTGTGTGCTTACGCATCAACGTACATACGTATCTACTTGAACGGCTGTGTGCTTCGCGAGTCGAAAAATCAGAAATCATATTTGGTAGGGCTTATGTTCTGTGTCAAAAAGGAATAACTGTTTAAGTCACAGTTTGCTGTTGCGGGAATGAGTTTTAAAGATATGCTATTCTTACGTGTTTCCATATTAAATGGAGTTTCATTTTTTCAATAATTTTTTTTTCTATTTAAGCCAAGATTGTAAAATTTTGCTGGAATATACTTCTCTCTGAAAGGAATTCAATAAAATAAATAACTCATTTTGAGCTTAAGTCGACTTAAGCAGTTTTTGCTTATTTCCACAGTATTGTTTAAAACCACTTTTATTGATATATGTAGACATTTATTTATTTACATATTTGAAAAAATGAAAGGCTGTTTATCTATATGAAAATAAAGATAAGAATTTATTTAAATTTTAAAAGTTCTTATAAAATTCTTATTATTTTGTTTTACCTGTTTTGTAGAATTTTGAACTTTTTAGTTGCAGGTTCATGTAAAGGGGCAGTGGTTCTGTTCAAGGTTTTTTGGAAAAGCCAGCGGCAATTTTTCCTAAGGAGGGTTTTTAAAAAAAAACTTCAAAATGCACATACGGTGACTGCAGCATTCGTTGGTTTTATTAAACCACTCTGGTGTTGATTTCATGCATTTTTCAACCATTTTTCAAAAGAACATATATTTTCAAACTTCCCCATAGTCAACCTATCTCAATAGTCAACCAGACTTAAACTTTTCCGTAAATCGCTTGTAGTAAATCACGCTACAAAACCGAACGGCAGCTTCGTTGCATTGCACGTGTAGCAACAGATAAAAAACATAAGCGAACGACTCGAAAAATGATTTTTCAATTCTCGATTCGCTAAATTTTTGCGAAGCACACAACCGTTCAAGACATACGTACGTTTATATACAAACACATACCATCACGTCTGCATATATGTATGTACGGCGATATAGGCTCGAACAAAAAACAGACAACAGGATCAAAAATCAATGTGTAAGAGTAGTGCAGTTGACTACTCTTGCTAAGGGTGAACGAGATGCAGGATTTCGGTTTTTGTTTTCGTGCGTACAACTGGACAACAACAAAATACACGCATTTCGATTCATACCCGAGACGGTCGCCTGAGGCAAAAAGCTCTTTTAAAGCTTTTTCAATTTTGCAATCTCTTCTTATATTCCAAGCTCTTTGCCTGGTGTCACTCGATTTTTTTTTTGTCAAACCAAACTCCTAACGATAACTACCAAAAAATTACCAATTTTGGCTATACATTATCAACACCGCAATTCTATTTGTAACAAAGGTACTATTATTGTCCTTGTTTAACATCTTGGATTTTCCATTGAAGCTTATATGTCGCGATATTAACAGTTTGACAGCTGATATAACAGAAAAAAATCTTGCCAAAAATCTTCGCTTCACATTGGAAGACGCGCAATATGGAGAAATATTTACATGAAATGTACTTTTTGTTTATTTTTATTTCAAAAGAATAAAATATATTTTTGTTATAAAAAAAAGATTTGATTTGATTTTTATTTTTACTGCGCAAAATTCAAATCTACTGCCCTTTTTTGGTAAGACTGGTGCACTTTCTTCTTCGCCAGGTTCCAACCCTGCTTAGGGATGCTGGGTAAATATCGATCTTCGACGACTATCGTTGTTCAAAGTTTAAACATTTTTGTTGTATTATAATGTTGAGAGTTACTACACTTTCGGAGTAAATGAATCATAAAATAAGCTTTTGGAAATATCTTAGTATTATCTCCGATTAAAACTGGCCATCGCTTTAAGGTTCTGAATGCTTGCAACATCGATAATTATAAAACAATGAGCATCCCTAATCCTGCTTGATAAAATATGCACCGTGTGCTTCGAAAGTACACTCACAGTTTCTTGCAAATGCAAAATAAAATTTGCAAATGCACATGCACTGGATAAAGAATACCGCTATAGTAAATAGATATATAAAATTCAACCATATTATGGGTCCTCATGCAACACATTTACACAGTGTAAACTCAATGAAATAAGTAAATCTGTCAAAATTGCATACAAAATTTGACAGTTTAACGAACTTCACTCAGCTTAAACTATGTAAATGCGTTGCATGAGGACCCTTATTATAAGATGAATTATCTAGTCTCATGCAAATTTTAAAGTCATATTTAAAAAAAATATACATATCGTCGGCTTAAGTGTAAACCTGCTAACTAACAATTTCAAAACTTTACAGGGTAAACAAAAAACCCTTTTTTTTCAAGACTTCAAGCTTGGGAGGGAGACCCAAAATATGGATGGTTTATTTTGTTCTTATATGAAATCTCTTATAAATTCGATTCTGTGCACTATATAAACTCTACTTGGAGTCACTTGTTGGTGTTAGCTGTGAATTTTGACCACAGTTGGACTTAGCAGTTTTACTTATCACCAATTTCTCCGTAATTAGAATTTGAAATTAAAAAACAATTTTTTGCCTGACGATGCAGTGTGCTTTTTTCTTTCGAATGACATCGAAAAGTTAGAATCAGTTAAAAGTGGACTTAGCAGGTTTACACTTTAAGCCGACGATATATGTATATATATATGCATCATATAATAAATTTCGATGTGTAAATGCATTCCTTTTCCACAGTAATTTTTTCATTCAAATTCCTCCTTTTCGGCTCTTTAGCTTCTTATCAGAAACTACAACCGCTGCCAAAGAAAATTTCATCCGCGTTTGAAATTGTCGTCTGCACTCAAAACGGACAAACGAAGCGCTGCATGATGCGCTATGTGTGGGCCGCTTAAAGCATATCCAAAAAAAATTTAAATTTCGTTAGTCGCTGTTCACACGAAGCGTGGGAAAAATTCTCACTGTTCAATGGCTGAATATACACTTAGGCAATTGCCCAATTTTCGTTGACAGAGAGACGCAAAGACGTGAGGGGTAGCTTGTCTAATTTTTGCCCAGCGAAAAAGCCGCACCAAAAAATGTACGTGTGAAAAACCAGTTGGACTAGTGTAAGGGCAAATTTCCAATTTTCGGTGTGGGTAATTTTTAGACAAGTGTACATCCACTCAATGTGTATAAAACATTTCCTTTCGGAATAGCTAATAATATAATTAAATATTTTCTTCTTACACGCAGATCTTTTGCACTACCCGGCATTCAACTGCTGACACATTCAAAGTAATAACGTGTAAATGTTGTTTTTCCGTCTAATAGTGGCTTTGCGACTGTCGAACTTAAAAAAAAAATGTTGCTTATAATAATAACTTCAGAAACAAAGCATTTGCAGCTTTTGAAAAAATAAAATAAAATAAAGCAAAACCGATTACTCTCTTTTAAAAAGGTTTTAAACAATAAAAATTTGATGTACTTTTCATGAAAAAGAGTTCCTTAAATCATACATTAATGTACATATGTCATGCAGAGTGCATACAACTTATTTTTTGTAACCCTTTTATTTTAACGAAATTAACATCCTTTATGTTCCTTATTTGAGGGTGGTAAAGTAATAGAAACCTACATATTTTCAGACGTAAAAGGTTATAAAATGCAATAAAAATGAATAATAAATTTTTTTTTTAAATTTCCTCTTAATATATCTGTTACCGGATATAGCGACTATGTATCGGTTATTACAGCATTGTTACAACCGATTTTTACTATATTTATACATATACAGTTAAATTCGGTTATAACGATACCGCTAATAACGATTATCGGTTATAGCTATGAAGATTTAAGGTAAAGTTTGGTTCGCTCTTCTAATTCTTTTTAATTTCTGTTACCGTATATCGCGATTATCAGTTATAAAGATGGATTTTTTCTGGTCCCTTTGACATCGTTATAACCGATTTTCACTCTATAAATATACATATATAAGCTTTCAAATATTTTCTTTACCCGCTCACATTTCGTTTTTATTTGATTTTCCTCAAAAGCCTTCCCGCACTCTGCTGAGCACAATAATTGCTTGTATGACTTGTTTTTGCTTGTAAACAATAAACAAACATTTTATTACGAATTTTTTCGCACCGGCTTTCATTTTACAAAGTTATTCTGCGACGGTCGGACGTCTGCTCGCCGTTGTCAGAGGAAAGTTTCGCTATTTCCGTGTGAATAATAATTGAAATAATTTAATTTTAAAAAGAATATTCAGTGCAACTGCAGCTTAGCGTTAATAAAAATTTAAAACTAGTGCCGCTTTTATTGGAATATTTAAATAATTATTTCAAATCTTAAAGATTTATTAAAAGAAATCGAATGACAATTCATTACGATAATCCGTGGAAAACCATAAATTTTGCATGAGAAAAGTTTAAGTATACTTTATCCACATATTGTGTGTCAAAAAAAAAAAAAAAAAAAAAAACTGAACCTCTTGAACTTGTTGAATTATCAAGCTGTAATTTGATGAAACGGGCAATTAATATACATACTCAAACAATCATACATTAATGGGTGAGCTTTTTTCCCATTTTTTATAGCTCACATTTATTATAAGGAAAGTTGAAAGGGGTGAAAGTCTAAAATGGAGAATATTAAGATTTTATTTCTACAACGAAGTCTGATTTCTCTACAAAGATTCGTATATAAAAAAGATTTGATATGATTAAGAGTTTCGCGATTGCTTTGGAATTAAGCTGAACGTACTTATACCTAAGTGCTTTGTCATGTAAGCCTTGACATAATTTTTTTCTACGCGTACAATTCTACTGGGTATTTAAATTAGTATTCATCGCAGAAGATGACCGATGAGGCCAAATTGCCACAGAAAGCTTTTGACTGCATCGTCATTCCACGAGTGTACTCATATATTTTTGAGGTGCTCACACCGGTCACGGTAGTTTGGTAATTTGTTCAACATTGATTTTTAATAAAGGCTTTAGATTGATTTAAAAAAAAGATGAAAAATCAAAACAAGCCCACGCAATGGCTATTAAAAAAATTTTGAGAGTTGTCTTCGCATCTGCCTCCCATCGCCGTTCGTTTCATAACGATTTGAATTTCTGCCGCTTTGGACCATATAGACCTATATGCTTTAGACTATTCTTCCATCCTAGAAATTGAATTTGAATCTGTGCTCCTCGCAATCAGTCCAACATTTTAGGCATTGAAATAATTTGGAGGACATTAAAATGCTACGAAAAAATTTAGGGTCACTGAAACCACTATGGGAAAATTTAATTCTTCTTAGATTAAGTTTTGAAGAGCAATGTGAAGCTGGTTTATTGTCTCGGTGATTTTTTTTACTACACTTTCCTTCACTGTATAACAATGATGCCCTCAACGGATTAAGCCACTGCAGAATTTTCCATATATTGGCAAAAATTTTTCTTATTTATGATATACCAAAAATGTCTTAGTTTTAAAGTTTTGAATTCAACCGCAACGCCTGTCAGGAGGTACACCGCCCAAAAATTGGAAACTTTAAACGCATTTTTCTTAAAATCATTTTTTTTTTGAGCTGGCCGGAATGTTAACTGGAATAATTCTTTACCGATCTATATAAAATAATTTTTCCGTATATTAAAAAATGGGTTTTTCCAGCGGTGTATGTAGGATTTTTTTCTACGCTGCAGGTGAAGTTTAGTTATAAATAATATTTTGTCGCGTTTTTAATGCAATTTTTTAAAAGTGCATAATTTCTACTGTGGTCTTATCCCTTAAGGCTTAATCAATATTTTTCCTTTTTTTTAATGTATTCAGGTTAGTTTAATGTGGCTTCCACCATTTAGAGTGGCACAATCAGGCCTTATGGGCCGTTTGGTAAACCAAAGAGAAAAATAGAAAAACTAAACAAAATCCAAGAACTGAGCTGGGATTCGAACCCAGAGCCTTCCACATTGTAGATTGGCATCTCAGCCGGCTACGACACGGAGGCCGTCCTTCCATGTGTACTTCATATGAAAAAAAAGGAAGGTTATAGTATCTATTGTGACCCACAAAATCAACAAAATAAAATGAAAAATTGCGCAAAAATGGCGAAAAATCAATCCAATTAGAAAAAAACTAGATAAATAAATATATAAATAGAAAAAAATTGCGAACATCGAACAGACTCGATTTCTTTCTTTACATTAATTTCGATACAAAAGAAAACTTGCCTATTCTTTCCATATACATACACAAGCTTTAAAAATTCCATACGTTTAGCGTAACCAAAGAGTAAATTATAAATGTTTTTTTATTTGTTTTTTATTTAATTTTTTCTGTTTGCGAAGTTATTAAATTCATAAAAGAAAAATGAATGGAACAAAAACAAAATAATTGATTGCATTGCCGAAGCGATAAAAAATCAACTGAAGTTGCGATAATTCATGGCGATAAGCGTAAAAATCTTTTTCCAACGGCAATTTTATCTAAGATAGAAAATCAAAAAAAAAAAAAAAAAATTGAAAAACGAAAACAAAAATGAACTGAAAAAACTTGTACCATTTTCATTTCGTGGCAAAAGTTCAAATATGGGTGTATCAATTAGCCTGCAGAGATCGTTCAATTACTTAATACACCATACATTAGTATAGGAAAAGGTACTCTTTTGTTAGTCGGCACGTAAGTGTGTTGAGTTAACGCTCTATTAACGTTCAATTGTTTAGGAAAGATAAAAAAATGTTTGAGCTCACAACCAAAGTCGCTATCGACTTGCAGCAGTTGAACAAATATTGAATACTCTCCCGGGGGAAAATAGGCTTGTTTCTCTAATTGTTTATTATACAAAAGGGAGATTTTATCAGTCACCTCCATAAAATAAATATGTTTTTCTTTGCGAAGAAAGATTTTTTTTTTTTTTCAGAAATAAAAGATTCTCCCATTGGCGGCCCACATGATCGGAGATACCGCCCGATCCGTGAAACAGACGAATGTCACTAACAACAATCTGTATGAGAATCAAAAGCACTAATTCGGATTTTTCGGAAAAGAAACCTTTTTTTTTTTAAATATCCCTTTCTCAAAGTTATTTAACCCCATAATTTCCAAAATTTGAAATATTTTCCATCCTACTTTTAAATGACAGATTGTTTTTTTTTTCTTCTTCTGTCTTCTGCAAAATCGTTTACTTGAAGGTTTTAGCTCATTTTCAAAAAAGAAATTCTTTCAACAAAAAAAAAAAAAAAAAAAAGAATAAGTATGCCAAAATAATTTTTATTCGTCTAATATATGCAGAAATTCTTTTAATGGTTAGCACCTTTTTGCGGCCAATCTTGTCAGTGACGTCGAATGTAGATAATAGGGGATATCAAGAATATACATGTAACCCATCCGCTGAAACATGAAAGCGAACATGCTAATCAAAAGACTCTACCCACCTGTACGGCTAAAATTTTGTGCCTTCAAGTAGATCAGAATTTTAATTTGCTTAAAAGTAAAAGTACGTTAAAATAATACTTGCAAAAACATGACGTGTCCGCCTATCGAATGTCCGTAAAGTTACGTGCAATTGTTTTTTCCGCTGAGCTCATATAAATGGGTTAATTAGCAATGCAACGAGCATGAAATTGCGAATCACAAAAAATGTTTTTATGAATTGCATTTCCTTAACAATATCATGGCCCAGCAAACATTTTAGGAGGATTTATGTTTATGAGTTCGAAATTAGTAAAAAATGATTTATAAAAAATTCAAGGCACTGAGAAATTCGAAAAATTAGCAACTATAACCCAGCTATCATTTGGAAGACTGTTTTATGAGAAGATTCATATATGAGTCTTATTCGATCCCCCTTGATGATTTAAAAGCGATTAATCACATGGACGATTAAAAGAAGATTCGAAAACGACTCTTCAATATGTTTCAAAAGCGATCCCCATTGAAAGTACAAAAACAAAACACAGAGCAATCGCTTACTAATCACGTAGGGGACTGAAATATGATCATTCAACCTCTTGCTACCCACCCAACATTTTATTTTTCTGGTCAAAAGCGACTCGAATTCTAGTCGCGTGGCTGATTGAAATAATCAAATATGCGCTCGTTTTCTGATCAGAAATGATACTTTTGTCGGGAGAAAATGGTACCCTAGCCGCGACTCTCCTTCAGTGCCGGATTAAGGTAGGGCTAACTGGGGCTATAGCCCCGGGCCCCAACTGGCAACGGGCCCCGAGTGTCCAAAAAAAATATCATCAAAATATTTCAAAAAATATTTTTCGAGTAAAATCGCTTTAAGGTCTAAAAATTAATGAAATAAAAAGTTAAATTATATGTATATAAATTGTTTATCTTACTGTTTATTTCATTTGAAAGAATTTATATTTTACTAATAACTCATCTTGAACTTAAATTGACTTTAACAGTTATTCCTTTTCAAAAACTGCGCCAAAAAGAGCATCAGGGGGCCCCATCACTATATAAGCCCCGGGCCTCATTACACTCTAATCCGCCGCTGCTCTCCTTGGGTGATATTTGATATCATTTGCGAGTCGTTTTCGAGTCATATTTGTTACTATTTTCGATTCTTCTACGACTCATACTTGCGACCCCCTGGATGCGCGCTTGTTCCATTCAATTAAATTTAGAGTAAAATATTGAGTGAAATATAACATAGAAATAGGTTAAATGATCATGTATTTCAATCCTCTACGTGATTAATATGCGATTGCTCTGTGTTTTGTTTTTGTACTTTCAATGGGGATCGCTTTTGAAACATATTGAAGAGTCGTTTTCGAATCTTCTTTTAAGTTTCCATGTGATCAATCGCTTTTAAATCATCAAGGGTATGGGTGGGTATGTATGTATGTATGTATGGGTATTGAGAAGAGCGGTTTTGAGAGATAAGCATATGATTAGAAATTGAGAGTTCCTACCCAGCCGGAAATGTCCCGGTGAAACAATCAATGATTTCAGCATGATATAGAGCCGCGACTGCTCCTGATTATACACCAACTTTCTAATGAAATTTACACACAAGCGGCATTGGCCGTCATCAGAGTACAAGTCACGAATTGGTAATCGACAGTGGAGTAGATCTACTCCGTCGTATCGATACCTCTATCGATGACAATGCCATTGGAGTTGCGATGAACAACATTAGCTCTCGATGACATTGCCATTGCAATTGAGAAGTACTCAAATTTTCCCCTTGATATTCTTGGTGAAAAAATTAATGAATTGGTCTTTAATGAGAAAATTTCCGGCTGGGTAGTGTCAAATCTCTATATGGGGCATTTCACGTCAAGTGTACCCGCTCAAAAAGCTTTATACCTGGGATTTTGATGAAACTTGGGGGAAATGTTGCGCTATGAGAGTACATGAATTGTGCAAAAGGAGGAGGGGAAATATTGACCGGGTGCCTAGATACAGGGTGTTAAACTTTCGGTCCTTTTTGTATTCAAAAAATTCTACGTCTCGCAAATTAGCAAATGAAAACAATGTTATAAAAGATTTTTATAAATTTTTGTCTGCTCTTTCCGAAAAAAAATATTACAATTCCCAGAAATTATTATTGATGCACAAAAAACGGTTTTTATTTTTATAAGCAATTTTTCGCCGAATGCGACATTTTTAACCCTGTAACAGGCCAAATTTAAATTGATAAAAACACAAGTCCAAACAGATTTTTTAACTTATTTAACATTGAGGAGCTTAAAAAAGAATATCCCGTACACTATTATTTTCCTTTATAGAGCAGTCAGTTGGAAGAAAAGGCTTTTAAAGCCGTGGTTACACTTGTGAATTTAATTGAAATCGATCTTTGGTGAAAATCAGCTATTTTGAATATGGACCTTGAGGACCACATTCCGGTTAGAGGGTTAATATTTTTTAATTTGAAAATTTTATCGTATAGCCGCTCTTTTGTTTTTGACAATGTCATTTCTTTCAAAATTGCCATACATTCTTCAAAATATTGGAGGAACGAAATTCCCTTTCCCCAAAATTTGCGGAAAGGGAATCCAATCACATGCCCGTATAAGATACTTTTATTTTGAATGGTCTATTGTTATATGTTGTTGCATGCCCAGGTATTTGTAGTATTCGGTTTTTTGTAAAGGGGTTATTTGCTCGTTTTCTGTTGTTGTAAATGTGTCGCCATTCATGTGTTTGCCTTTCGTGATGTTTTGGGTTCTACATTTGTCAATCCCAAAGCGCATTTTCACGTCCTTGGTAAATGTTTTAACTATTTGGAGTAATTTGTTCAGATTCGTTTGTGTATCGGCATAGATCTTAAGGTCGTCCATATAAAAACAGTGGGACACCTTGAATGGGGTGGAGGGGATGAGTTTGTAGCCGTACTTGATATTTCTTAGGAGCATTGACAGTGGGTTTAGTGCTAAACAGAACATCAGATGGCTAAGAGAGTTCCCCTGATATATACTGCGCTTTATGGTTATTGAGTTTGACGTAGTGTTTTGCTGGGGTGTTCCAACATTGAGAACAGTATTTAACTGGCTCATGAGTGAGCTGATGCAGGTTGTTATTTTAGGTCTTATTTTGTATGTTTTTAAAATTTCAATCAGTCAAGAGTGTGGGACGGAGTCAAAGGGTTTTTGATAATCAATAAATCCAGCATGCATATTTCTCCCGTTTCTTATTGCCTGTTTTGTGATAATGCTATCTATGATTAATTGGTCCTTGCAACCTTTTGTTCCCGCTCTGCAGCCCTTCTGTTCTTTGTTCATTATGTTGTTGTCTTGACAGTGCTTGTTTATTATTAAGGAAATGCATGATGTGAAAATCTTGTATCCTGTGTTAAGGCATGTTATAGGTCGGAATTGAGAAGGCATAGTTGCATTATCACATTTTGGTTTAAGATAAGTGATTCCTTTGCACAGGTTCTCAGGGGTTATTATTATTATTATTAATATTATTTTTTTTTTTTTCGGGTGAGGATGTGAAATGCTTTATGCACCGTCAGCCTAGTCGCCACTTGACCGGTGTGTCGGACTCCCACAATTTGTAAATCAGATTGTGGTTTACCGATTAAAACACATCCTCTTGTTGTCAGGACTGTATTCCTCCCCTGGAGACCGTTTCGTATTAGTTCGGGGAGGGTCCTGGTTTAGGCCATCATGCCGTCGTTATTTTGTAAAGCCTGCGTAAAGGCCTCCGCACTGTTTCTCTGTTGTCTTTCTAGGTCCCTCTTCTTTGTCTCCAGGACTCTTCGGATGTAACCCACAACTAAGTTCCATTTTTAAACGTTTTCTATCATTTTTTCTATTATTTTTTCTGGTCTGATTGCCCCAATTTGGGCTTCGATTTCTTGCCTTAAGATTTGCCATCTTGAGCACTGAAAAAATGTGTGTTCTACATCGTCATAATGTCCGTCGCCGTATATGCAGTCTGGAGCATCTGCTTTCTGTATGTGGTGCAGATACTTGCGGAAGTAGCCATGGCCCGTCAACATTTGTGTTAGATAATAATTTGTGTCTCTAATACCATGTTTCATCCAAGCTTTTATGATTGGTATTAATTTGGCAGTCCATCTGGCATTAAGGCTGTTTTCCCATTGTTCTTGCCACTTTTGCAGAGTAAGGCCCCTTTCAATTGTTGCTGTTTGCGCTGTGAAGGTTCCTTTGTTTTTATGTTCCCAAATTCTCTTCTTTTCCATAGCCAACAGGTCAACTGGTATCACGGATGCTATGACCAACACCGCTTCGGCAGAGACCGTACGATATGCCGAGACTATGCGTAGAGCCGCTTTCTTTGTACCTTGAGCAGTTCCTTTCTGCGTGTGCCAACGTTCAGTGTCTGACCCACTATTTCGCTGGCGTATGTTAGTATTGCGTTCACAGTTGCCATTAAGAGTTTCCTCTTTTCTGCTGTGGGGCCGCCAACATTCGCCATGAGTCTACTTAATGCGCCCGTGGCCTTTGATGCTTTTTCAGTTGCATATTTAATTTGAGCCCAAAATGTCAGCTTTTCGTCAATTCTTATACCCAGGTAGTTTAATGCCTTTTGCGTTCTCAGAGTTTCTTTGAAGATCCCTATCTCGATTTCTGTGGAAACTCGCTTTCTTGTCAACAGTACGAGCTCGGTCTTCTGGGTTGCCAAATGCAGCCCATGATTTCCCAACCATGTCTGAACATTCTCCATTACCCGTGTCAGTTTTCGCTGTGCCATTTGTGTATCTCTTGCGGTGATAACTGCTGCCACATCATCTGCGTATGCTACAAGGAAACAATTTTCGGGCATCGTTGTTTGAAGGATACCGTCGTAGGTGATATTCCACAGTTCAGGTCCAAGAATGGATCCCTAAGCTGCGCCCGCGGTAACTGGTCTTGTTTTCTGTCCGGCTTTTGTAGTGTAGATCAACTAGCGATTTTTCAAGTAGTCTCTAAATACTCTGTTGAGATATGGTGAAACTCTGAATTTATTTTCCAGTGCATGAATTACGTCAGCCCATCTGAGGCTATTAAAAGCGTTCTTGATATCTAACGTGGCAAGGAGTACTAAAGGTCTAGTATTGTGATTACCCCTCTGAGTAATTTTTGCCGCCCTTATGACCTCATTATGCATGCGTTCATACAGTTTGCCTGCAGTGTCAAGCAGACACAGGGGCTTAAATGCTGATGCGGGTTTGTTGGGCACATTTTCCTTTATCGATGATAATAAGCCACTGTCTTTTCCATATGTCTGGAAACACTCCTTTCTCTAGGCACATGTTGTACACCGGAAACAAAGCTTGTGGTTTGTTTTCAGCTATTACTTTCAGGACTTCGGTTGGAATTCCGTCTGGACCAGGAGCTTTGTTGTTTTTGAGTTGCCTTGCCGCTCAAGTAAGCTCGTCTACGTCAAACAACTGGACGTGTTCGTCGTCGTAAACGGGACCCCTGTGCGTCATCTCATGGGTTGGGAATAGCACGTCGATTATTCCACTCATTTTATTTTCATCTAGGATGTTAACTGGACTTCTTACCCCTAGCTTCTTGGTCACTACTTTATATCCCAGTCCCCAAGGATTATTATTAACATCCATTCGCAGCTCTTCCCATTTTCGCTTTTTACTTTTAACGATGCTAGCTCTGAGGGCCTTTTTTGCGGTCTTGTAGGCAGTTTCTTCTCTATGTGCATTACCTCTCTTCCGTGCCCTAGTCAGTTGTCGTCTACATCGAATACATATCTTTCTAAGATCCGATATCTCTGTGTTCCACCAGTAGGCTTCCTTCTTTCGTCTGCCATTTAAACCAATCTTTGGCATAGACTTATCACAGGCCCGCTCGATGTTTTTAATTAGGGTTTCCGCTGCAAGGTTTGCGTCCCCATCTATGTTGGAGGTTCGGCTATTTTCTAGCTCTGTTAGTAGAAGCATAGTATTGAGTTAGGACACGTTCCATGTGCGAGTTCCTACTGTTTTGATGGTACTCTTTTCCCTTATGTTCTTTATCTCGAAGGTAATATACTGGTGGTCACTACCCGTGAAATCTTCGAGGACTTTCCACTGCTTTACGGCATGTGAGATATTTTCAGAAGCTAGTGTGATATCGGGGATAGTTCCTTCACATCCAATCCTTCGAAAAGTTGGTACTGCGCCTGCGTTACAAACAGCTAAGCCAAGCCTTGCGGCCATGTCTAGGACTCTTCTTCCCCTTTGTTTTGTTGTTGGCATACCCCATTCAATTGCTCCGGAATTAAAGTCGCCGGCCATGATTATAGGTCCTCCCACCTCAGCAGTTATATATTATATCAAGTTAAGTTTGTTCTGGAATTCTTGAATACTGTCACTCGAAGTTAGGTAACAGCTTATCAGAGTTATGCTCTCCGTTTGAACGTACACATAGCCCTCTCCAGACCCGCAGCTAGTGGCTCTCACTTTTCTGGCATTGCACACCCATATCGCTGCAGTTTTTGTTACGTCCTCGTACCAGAGTCCGTGGTTTTTAGGCAAATGTTGCTCATTTATAATAACAAGATCGATGTCCTTTTCTAATACTATCTGCGAAGGAAGATCATTCGCAGCCTTACACCTATGCATATTTGCCTGCATCACCCTCATTTTCGTCTGAGTTCTATACATCTATTCGAACCGGGTATATGGTCCACCATAGATTTCCCATCTTGTTTGCATACACAGCATCTGGGGATATTTTTACAGTCTTTCATCTTATGTCCGCTTACTCCGCATCGTATGCAAAGGCCTTGACCTTTCCTGTCAGGCCCCGTGCAGTCAGACTGAATGTGTCCTGGGGCAAACCATCGGTAACAGCGCTTACTGTCCTCGACCAATTTAATTCGGCATCTGGTCAGTCCAACTTTCATACGGTCCTCCTTCATTATTGTTTCGGCGCCTCTTGCAGATAACGTGACATACGCTCTTCGCTGCTCCCTGCTATTAGTTCGCGTTAGCGTAACGCTGATGTTTTCCGTTGGGTCGTTTAGTCGCGCTCTTGCTGCTTCTGTTACTTCTTCTAAGTTTGTCAGGGAGTCCAAGTCCCGAATTTCAAGTTTTGGTTTTGGCTTCAGTGCCGATACTGCGGCAGTTTCTTTCAAGGTCTGCTGTATGGCCTTGCAGAAGTCCTAATTTTTTCTGCCTTTTTCTAGCCCTAGGAGAATACAACCACCTTTTGTCTTTCGTATTGCCCGAACGGCCGCTTCTTCTGCTTCTGGTCTGACGTTCTGTCTGAGATTTTTTAGTATTTCTGCATATGTGTGTCCTTCTGCTGGCTTAGCTGGTTCGAGTTCTTTTTCGAGTCACTTTTTGCCAGTTTCCTTCGTCGTCAACCCTGTTTCTTTGCACACTTCCTTCTTCTAGAGGACTGGTGGCTTTGCGTTTTGTCTGCGTGCTACCGGAGGTTTTCAGTGCTTCCGTCGCGTATGATTTGGCTATGCGTGCTTGCTTGCTCATTACATGCCTGTTTGGTGGTGTTTGGCTGTATTCTTGGTTGGCAAGGTAAAGGGTGTTTGTATTTCTTGTCTCTTCTTCCAGTTTGATCCAGTTTATTCTGCAGTTTTCCATAACAGAAAGGAATTCTTCGATCTCGATAATGCCATCCTTTACGTCCATGCTGACGTTTTTCTGCTTATTTATGGCAGTCTTCATACTCCTTAGAACTCCTTTGCACTTTTCTAGTGCTTTCACTTCTTCTGTGCGCATTTTATCGATAAACTTGGGGAGTTGCAAGATTGGGCCTGATTTCCCTTCGTCTGCATGTTTGTTATACTGCTGTGGTCGTCGTCGTTCGTTACAAGCTGTCTGTTCATGCAGATGTCCTATTGCAGTGCGTAGAACAGTTTCCCTCCATATACTAAAATGCAACCATCGTCTATCTGCAACAAGTTGCCAAAGAATTGCGTATCATGCGTTGCATCTGCGCCGAAAAGTTTGATTCTTGTATCGAACGTGAATACGAACGTATTAAGGCTTTCTGAATATTTTTCCGCGATCATATTTAAATCGTTTCCATATATTTTTATCTCCAAATTAATTGACTTTCAAAAGTAATTTATTTTCAATTTATTATCTCGATTTCAAACTTTACTTAATTAAATTACTCTACGAAGCATATTTCTCCGAATCAGCAAAGAACGGCGACGATCACATTCAAACCACACAAGTAAGAATTCTCCCATAATTCTTTACAATAAAGAAACTCTTATATTTCTTCAAAATCGTGTATTTTCTCTCTTTTCTATTCTCGGCTATTCCCTGCCTCCCGAAATACACGTCCTGAGCTATTTACTGTCGTTGCTGTCTTTGCTGTTGCCGTTTCACACCCGGTTGTTGTTCTGGTGTGGCTTGTATGGTTTCCTCCATCGCGACAACTGCTGGGGAGGCTCTAATCGGAATCTAATCTTCTCCCTGTTATTCCATGTTGTTGTTTTGTGTTTCCTATTGATTTTCCATTCTTTGTTTTAAATCCAGCGCATCGTGTGTAGGGGGGCAGACCGAAAAAACCAGAAACGGGTATACCCTCGGGGGCTTTGCCCCTACCCCAGTTCCCCGAGGCCTGGCCCACGCTTTGCTCATCTCGTGATCCTGACGGATGAACGCTCGCCGGGAGCAATGCAGGCTACTATCCTGCACCCAATACACACTTCCTTACCAAGGTCCGAAGCGGCTGGTTCCTGCTGTGTAATGCAGCGAACACCTCGGCAGAGCATGCTCACATCACCCCTTCGTCGACATCATCGGAAAGAATGATGCCGATTTTGCGGACTCCCAGTGCGTCGCAGTACCCAACGGTAGATCCGAATCATATTCCGTATTCGTTGCCGGTCCGTCAACACCTGGATAATCCCAGGCCGCAGTTCTCGTTAGTTCACCGTTAGCCAGGATTTGGCGTCCGGCTATCCAGGGCCACCGCTTGGAGGTGAGAATCGACTTGAAGTGGGTGCGACAAGGATTGTAAGCGATAAAAAGAAATGGAACCGAATGTGAAAATGACAATAAAGAAAGCTCACAATCTATTTCTATGTTGGAAAATGAGATATCCGCAGATTTCACGTCAGCAGGCTCTAAAGAACTCAAATATTCAGCCCTAGATGAAACAGTGTCAAATATTGCGGAAAACGTGTTTAACGATAATGCGTTGCGATATTTTGCAGGCTATATACTTTTTAAATTCATGCAAAAACATGATTGTACAAAATGCTCACAGCTCTTAAGACAAGATGAAGAGTATATCGACTCCTCTGCGTTATTTTTACAAAATAAGAACTATGCTTCTATGAGTAATTCATTGAAACTGAAGGCCACTTCTGAATTCTTCTTCAAATTAATAAGAAATCACTTCAAGGTTTTTAAAAGTTTCTTTGCTAAATCTCCGCATTCTGCACAAATTAAAGAAACAATATTAAAAAAATGCATTTCTGAAACCGAAAAACACTCAGAGTACAGTGAATGGTTTTCGGAAAATGACAGCTGCTATGAGCACAAAATCTTTTTATTGAACCTTTTTCTTGTAATCCTTATTCGCAAAAATTGCATTTGGATTACCGACAAAATAACGCAGACAACATCAGGTTAAAAAAAAACTGAAAATACTTTCCGAATAATTTTTTAAGCATAAAATTTATCCAATGTTCCTTCAAAAGCGTTAACACCTTTAAGAAAGAGAACTCGCATTTCTTTATTTTTAAGCATAAAATTTATCCAATGTTCCTTCAAAAGCGATAACACCTTTAAGAAAGAGAACTCTCATTTTCATATTTTAACTATATATGTACATATATAAAAAAAAAAAACACAAAAAATTAAAGTATTCATATATTCGTGAGATATAAAAAATTCGTACCGCCAATATTACAAATAGTCGACCACTACCGAAAACTTCTATTCGTTTTCTTGTTGCTTTCTTCATGGCAACTCCCTACAGAACATTAAGTAGTTCGGTCGATTTGTACGCATCTTTTCTCTCATATATGAATAATAAAATCGACAGCGATTAGAACTTGGGCTTGAAATTTCCAATAGAGAAGTGCGCACATACCTAAGCATGCTCACTTACGCACACTCACTCACGCAGCTACAGTCCGAACGCCCTTGCTCGTTGTGCTGAAATAAATGTATATGAATAACAAAAAAAAAAAAAAAAATTTCAACTGAACAAAGCGACAACCTTGCGCTTCGGAGTTTCAACTCATACTGACTTGACTTTGATATGTGAAGCAAAACCAATTTGCAAACGCAAAAGCAAAAACCGAATGCTTCCGAACGCTTGAATTGCTTTTTGGGGTGCTAGAACCCAACGAATATATCCGCCAATTTTTTGTTCTACGTGAGACCTCTATATGTTATTTGCTTAGTGCTATAACTTATAACGGTCTTGAAGAAAATGAGCGATATTTTTTGCAAATAAATAAAATATTTAATAGAATTTTTTTAGGAAGAATTGCTTTTTTTGGAATATAAAACGGTTATAGTTCTCTAATGCGTCATTCTAGCACAACAAAGGAGCCAGAGAATCCACCGGACGTGCTGCATGGCTTTGCCACCCCGTGGGTGCATTGGCGAAAAAAAGCGCAAGCTCTTTTTTCTCTAAATGTCCATTTATAGGAGTCATTTCAAACTCTCCTCGTGTCTTCTCTTTGAATATTTCTCAAATTTTTAAAATATTTTTTTTCCAATTATTGTTTGTCTCGGCCAGGAGTCGAACTCGTGGTCTTCGGATCGTTAGTTTCGCACGCTATCCAGCACGTCACGTCGTGCTAAAACTCAACTGACGCTAAGACTTTATTTAAATTAAAGTGAGCAATGAGATTCAATTACGTGAACAGCACCCTTCTACGATGAAATTGTCACCTGTCATGTGTGAATTCAACCTATATGTCCCGGTGAAATCCCTGATAACTTAGTCCTGCAGGAAATATTTTTCAACTGCGATATAAATAGCTCATATACTCGAACATATCGCAATTTTGAGTGAACATATGGAACTTGATCATAGTTCACCTCTACCTGGACGAAAAATTAAATTCCGTTTTTGTTATTATTAAAAGCTGAAAGCCCCCGTCAATGCCTTTCTTCTTGCTTCGATTGACACTGTGACGCATTTTGTTTTTTGCGTTTTCTGAAAAATTAGAACTTTTGATATGTGTGTGCGATATATTATATATACTTACCCAGCGGAACATTATCTCCTGCATGACAATGTCATCAGTGATGTCATCGATGACATATAGGTGAAATTGTCATGCATGACACTCTGGGGGACATGTCATCGTAGAGGGATGCTGTTCACGTGCCTGAATCTCATTGGCTATTGAAATTTAAATAAGATTTTAGCGTCAGTTGAACGTTAGCATGAAGTGGTGTATATGATGAGTGCTCGACTCAGAATCCGAAGATCGCGGGTTCGATCCCTGACTGAGGCGAACAAAAATTGTTAAAAATAGATTTTTTTAAAATTGCGAAATATCCAAAGAAAGGACAAAAAAGAGAAGTAGTTAATCTAGGTAACTGCCCAGTGGCGCAAATGTACGTTACGGAATCCAATACTTCTCCAATACTTAGCAGTCAGTATGCCAGAAAGAATCGATTACAAGCTTTATTACTTTTACATAAGCATGGCCGCTTTGTAATCAGCTCCCTTTACGAACTTATTTACTTGTAACCAAAGAAGTACTCCGCTGCCGAATACTTGTCGGGCGTTTGATACATTATAGTGCTTTAGTACCTCAATAGAAATTTTCGCATCTAGACCTGGCGTGGCTCAGTGGACAGAGTGCGTGGCCAAGAATCCGAAGTCCTTGGGTTCGAGTCCCACTCCGGCAGGCACCAAATTTTTTTTGTTTTTCTTTTTTTTTATTATAAAATAAGGCTTCCAAATCCAACTCCTAGGAATTTTGCCACGAAAGCCCTTTTATTTCTATTATTAATCTCTTATTTTTATCCATTGGAGCACATTTTTGTGAACTTCCACTTTTTTCCACTTTTTCTTGCCTGCCCGGAGGTTGGAACTCGGGCCTTCCGACTGCTAGCAGAGGCACTTTCCACTGCACTATCGCCTCCTCTGATAAAAAGGCACGAAATACAATATTTTATAAAATATTGCAGACAATATGATCAAGGATAATCTATTACAAGTAGTGATGCCACGAATATTCGGCCACTATTCGGTATTCGGCCTATTCGGCGTCATTTTTCAGTATTTGGTATTCGGCCGAATAGTTAAAACATTTGGCGGAATACCGAATAGTAGAAATAACTTATTAAAAAAATCAGCAGTAACTACAAATTAAATTTTTCTCACAATAACGTAAAAAAATTTAATTAACGAGAACTAAAAATACAGCAGATTTGCATTTTATTCTTTAGAAATATTAAATGTACGCTAGCTTCTTCTAAATTTTCTTCGAAAACATTATAAACAGTGGGCAAATTTTTCAGCGATAGCTTTTGCCTGGACTCCAGCTAGTCGAGAGTAGACCCAAGCTGTCTTTACTACGTGCCGAATATTCGGTTGCCGAATATTCGTTATTCGGCCGAGAGGTTGACCGAATATTCGGTATTCGGTATTCGGCCAAATCCACTATTCGTGGCATCACTAATTACAAGTATGCTTTCGGTAATGCATTTTTTCGGCGCAACCCATTAAGCAGTGCGCCGCTGGGTGGTTTCTATAAAATGTCATTTAAGGTGCTCTCACACAATATGTATCGAGCAATATGACCTGTCAGATATGCCACAAGCGAAGCTGGCATATCGTGTGAATGCAAGAAAATCGATACATATGACCGAGCCACATGGCAGTGCATCTTCCTTTATTCGATTATCAAACTAATTTGATAATCGTATGTGTGCACTAGGGCTGCTCTTAATTCCCGAAATGGAATTTCAATCGGTCTCAGGGTCCAGAAGTGTTCCATTGGACATGGAGGAGAAACGTGAGAAATTTGGAAGCAATCGGATAACGGGAACCCGTGGCAGTTTTCAATTGAAGTTTGGGAAATTGGCAAAAATAGAGAGGAAACGGCCCTTAACTCCCCACAAGGCGCCCCTACGGATATATAACGTATGGCCAACCCCCATTATTTTTTTACTCCGAACATTTTTTCTGAACAAACCTACCCCCTATCTCCCCTCCTTAAGGGGGATCCCATACAAAAATAATTTTTTAAAAACTTTTCCCCCCATCTTCCTAACTAGCCCCAGAGTGCTCCTAGAGGAGTCAAATGTATGACCGACCCCCATTAACTTTGTCCCCCTAACATTTTCTCCGAACATACTTAACCTCTATCTCCCCCCCTTAAGGGGGCTCCCATATAAAACTAACTTAATTTGAGCAAAAATTCATACAAAATGGCCGTCACTACAGTCAAACCCCTCCTAGGGGGCTGATATTTATGACCGACCCCCATTATTGTTTTACCCCAAACATTTTCTTCAAACATACCTACCCTCTATCTCCCCTCGTTAGGGGGGTCCCCATACAAAATTAGGCTTAAATTAAAGAAAAATGCCTCACGAACTTCAATCTATAATATAGATGCCGTAGGAACAAGAAAGAGCATGTTCAGCATGCATATTCGAAAAATTTACAAAATTACCTTTTAAACGAGCCTAATATGAAGAATATTGGATTAGTTTTTGGTGTGTTTTAATAATATGATATATTTTATTACCTTTTTTTTTAAACTGAATTTTGGGTTCCATCCCCTAACTGGCCCAATAATGACCCTAGTAGAAAAAAAATATATTTTCGAGTCAAATGCCGCAAACCTCAATCTATGACGAGTTTTTTGAGATTATACCCATTAAAATCGGTTAGTAGTTTCTATTCATAAAATTAATTCAAAACAAATATTTTTTGAAACGCATTATTCACTGTTTTTACGTTCGTTTCTTGAGTCTTTGCATGCGTACAGACCGAGAGAGCCATGCGTACAGACCGAGAGAGACGTGAAAACAGTGAATAATGCGTTTCAAAAAATATTTGTTTTGAATTAATTTTATGAATAGAAACTACTAACCGATTTTAATGGGTATAGTCTCAAAAAACTCGTCATAGATTGAGGTTTGCGGCATTTGACTCGAAAATATATTTTTTTTCTACTAGGGTCATTATTGGGCCAGTTAGGGGATGGAACCCAAAATTCAGTTTAAAAAAAAAGGTAATAAAATATATCATATTATTAAAACACACCAAAAACTAATCCAATATTCTTCATATTAGGCTCGTTTAAAAGGTAATTTTGTAAATTTTTCGAATATGCATGCTGAACATGCTCTTTCTTGTTCCTACGGCATCTATATTATAGATTGAAGTTCGTGAGGCATTTTTCTTTAATTTAAGCCTAATTTTGTATGGGGACCCCCCTAACGAGGGGAGATAGAGGGTAGGTATGTTTGAAGAAAATGTTTGGGGTAAAACAATAATGGGGGTCGGTCATATATATCAGCCCCCTAGGAGGGGTTTGACTGTAGTGACGGCCATTTTGTATGAATTTTTGCTCAAATTAAGTTAGTTTTATATGGGAGCCCCCTTAAGGGGGGGAGATAGAGGTTAAGTATGTTCGGAGAAAATGTTAGGGGGACAAAGTTAATGGGGGTCGGTCATACATTTGACTCCTCTAGGAGCACTCTGGGGCTAGTTAGGAAGATGGGGGGAAAAGTTTTTAAAAAATTATTTTTGTATGGGATCCCCCTTAAGGAGGGGAGATAGGGGGTAGGTTTGTTCAGAAAAAATGTTCGGAGTAAAAAAATAATGGGGATTGGCCATACGTTATATATCCGTAGGGGCGCCTTGTGGGGAGTTAAGGGCCGTTTCCTCTCTATTTTTGCCAATTTCCCAAACTTCAATTGAAAACTGCCACGGGTTCCCGTTATCCGATTGCCTCCAAATTTCTCACGTTTCTCCTCCATGTCTAATGGAACACTTCTGGACCCTGAGACCGATCAGAAACTCGCTACAAAATTTCTCCATAGAGTTAAGAGCAGCCCTAGTGTGCACATGCGAAAACAGCTGTTATCTTTTGAAAATAGAAATTGCGCAAAATGGAGTCGCCAAATGTAAATGTAGTTTGCTTTTTAATTAGTTGATAATTTTAAAGCAAAGGTTTTACGCATTTTATTTTAGAAGAAATACACAAAACCGATGTCTTATGAGGAAGAAGAAGAGAATTAATAGACATGACATATACGTGTCGTGTGAGTGCAAAAAAGACCATGCATGTTCCAATCTAATTTTGACAGGAATACGGAATGAAATTTGACAGGTCATATTGCTCGATACATATTGTGTGAGAGCACCTTTAGAGAGAAAAGAGCTATGTGCAGCTCTCAAATGCTTTTTTCGCCATCGCACCCCCTAGCATGATAATGTCACCGGTGAATTCACTGTCCAACTCCTGTACAAACGTCATAAAAAGTGTCATTTGAATTGTCATGCATACCGGATCCAAAGTCACCGCGACTTCATCGATGATGTCAGCGGGGCATTTGCCGCTGGGTATATATATAATACAAATGAATCCTGATTACAAAATACAAATAAAACTTTTTGTCGATTTAAATCAACAATTTTTTATAAATTACTCGAACGTTTTGTTTGTTCAGCCAGTAAAAATTCAGGGGACGCTTTAAGGAGGTTGAGTGTTAAAGAAAATTATCCTTCATAAAATCAATTCTCTAAAACGAAATCTGCCACTTCTCGTGGATAAATTATTTTCGGAGAAAAGAAAAGAAAAAAAACGACTTCAATTTCGATATGAGGAGGACTCAAAGAATGACATACATAACTCTAAGTGAAAGCATCAAATTGGACAAGAGCCTAGCTTTTGCTCTATTTTCAGTGTCTTAGCTTATTTGCTTATCAATTGAATGGAAACTTATCGCAGAGACAATAATGCGAGACAAAAATTATACACTGAGCGGAAACTACAATTGAGTCGCTCAGTGGATAAAGGGAAAAATTTTAAATGCAGAAAAACGACAGAACAGTTGAAGTTGACTTTTAAAACTAGTTGTTACAACAAAACTCGAAATTAAAAAGGCGAAATTAATTATCAGGGCTTCTTTTACAATTTGTCAAAAGGTCATAAAAGTCATAAAAGGAAATGTATCCACGCTAAATCTCAAAAACGCCAAAAATGGACTCATTCCCTTTATCCACTGAACGACTCAATTGTGTAATTCACAACGATTCGTAGTATACTATGACCGTAGTTTTTTTTACAGCAAAACTGTAGTACGACGTATTCGAACTTGACTTTAACAACCATGCGTATTCTTTAGGAGCAAATTTCACTACGCACGTATTGAAAAAACTATTATCAAAAACACACGAAAATAGTTTTCATTTGATTTTAAATACCATGTTTAGTCCACGCGTATTAGATATATACGTGGTGTATGGGTGGCGTATTGGCTCCGCAATCCGAAGGGCTCGGGTTCGAATCCCATAGCAGGCGAATGAAAAATGTAAAAAATGGTAATTTCAAGTAAGCGAAAAAATATTTAAAGCAAAAAAGGGCAGTCAGAAATGAGAAAACTAGATTCTCAACCTCCCAGCCATAAAATTAAGAGGTTCCATCCCGGCTTTCCAAAATATCTTTTTTTTGCATGAAATGTTTGCTTAAAGCTCTTTTCCTATCGGAATCTAGGGAATCAGATTGAAAAACAATATGTTATACAATTAGTTGAAAATCAATTAATTGAGATTACATTCATGAACTTTAATATAATCTATTAAATCCGAATGGATTCGATCTCTTCGTGGCGTAGCGCATAGCGATTGCGCTTTGCAATCCAAATGCTGGTGTTCAAATCCTGTTGCAGGCAAAAATAAGTTGTGGAAAAATTGGGAATTGAAAGAGGCAGGTAAATTTTAAATATTAAGGAAATTTTTAATTATCTCATGGAGGATAAAAGAAGCTGCCACCCATACAGTAAAGTTTCCATCCTTTCTTCAAAAACGTCACACAAAAGCTTTTTGAAAAAGTCCTATAAGTTCCACTAGAAATTTTATTTTTTTATTATTTTGAATAAAAAGTTTGGTTGAAAGCATATTCTTCTAAGTTTGTTAATTATTATTTAAATGTTAAGTATATTAGTACCTACTTTTTACCAAAAAAAACAAAAAACTCTTGCCTGAAGGGGATTTGAACTCACCGACATCGGATTGTTAGACAATCTATCTTATTTTTGTTTTAAGAATTCCTTCTCAATTAAATAACTTGAAAAAACAACTTTGAAATCACTCAAAGAAAAACTAAAATAATATCAATTTACAATAAACTGATTTTAAACTAATTTAAAAGATATGCAGATTCAGACAATTGACTTTGCCGTAGGACATCGCCATGCTAAAAAAGGCAGTTTTCTCCATGGGAAAAAGTCAGAGTTTAAATTAATTTTCACTTTAAATCAATCAGTTGTTCCATTAATTTATAACTAGTTGAAATTCCTAAAGGGTTATTCCTGTTCGGTTTTAAACATTATATATATGTTGTGTTATTATTTATAAAGAAATTTATGCCCGACTGACCGGGGATCGAACCGCCGACTTGGGATTTGCTACTACATAATATGTATGTAGTATGTTAAACAATTTTATTAGCCCAAAAAAAAAAAAAAAAAAGAGTGTCATATATGTCAGTATCTGCTTAAATTTAATTTTTAATAGAGTTTTACATCAAAATCTACGTTATAAAATCCTTTATTAAGGTGCATTCACATGGTGGCTCGCGCCAAAATTTGGCCGAAGTTGCAGCTATAGTTCTATATGGTATGAATCGTACAAATTTGATTGCCATCTGTTTTATTTTTAATATTGTTACCACACCTGGTCAGATTGATTTAAAAAACGTCAATTATTGGGTATTTTTGGGGTAAAAATCGTCAAATCGGTAAAATGCATATTTGGCATAAAAAATCGTCAAATGACGATAAAATCG
Organism: Chlorops oryzae; assembly: GCA_020466095.1. NCBI lineage: Eukaryota > Metazoa > Arthropoda > Insecta > Diptera > Chloropidae > Chlorops > Chlorops oryzae. The sequence continues at coordinate 66,715,203 of CM035806.1, forward strand.
GGCTATATGGCAGCCCTGCCCCTAAGCCCTGCCTTTTTGCGTCCTTTTAGTCTTTAGAACAGAGACCTCCACGCCATAGAAAAATTTTTCTCGCTCACTTCACACGTATGCCTTACGATATGGCTAGTTTGGCATCCAAACGTTTGGCTGCAGCATGAACAAACGTAACCAAATGACATTTGACCATACGTATGGTTAGTGGTTACACGGTTTGGACTGGATTGGGACAAAAAATTACTCAAAAACAGCCAAAATTTGGTTATTAACCATATCGTCTAGCCTACCTTTACGCTCTTTCTTTAGTCGGTAGCAATCGCCCGACGAAAACACTTCGAGCGGATTTGCGCAACTTTTTTTTTAAAAACACTTAAAAAATATTTTATCAAAATGGAATGCAAAGCCTACTTTATGATCCCAATTGCTTTTGAGAAATTTCTTTAAGGCTTTTATCGTTTTTCCCATCTATTTTTTTTTTTTGTGAACAAATATTTTCAGATTTGAAATACATTTGTTCAAAGCAGCGCAACAAACTAAGCGCAAAACATTTAAAAAGTATTCTTTTGATAAGAAATTGTGGCGGTGTGGTAGACATTGAAAAATGCATTGAACATGACACCTTTATATAGCCGAATATTTGTTATTTGTTAGGTTTTTCCACACTAGTAATCTTATATTTCACTGATTTATGAAAACTATTTTATTTTTTACTAACAAGTTATGGAAACTCAAAATTTTATTGAGCGCACGCAATTAGTGTTGAAATTTTTTTCAGCGTATTCGCTCTCTTGCTCACTAACACAAATGCCTTTCCCATTTTGGAGATGCCTGCTTTAGAAGGTCTTCAAGAGCGCTCAAAGAGCTTTTCTGAGAGCATTAGCTCTCATTATTTTGTCTCTGAGCGCTCTTGAAGACCGTTTAAAGACAAGTTGTGTCGCTTGGGTTACTTCGATGGCCTTAGAAAGGCCGAATTTAGGATTATTTCGAGCAGTAAAAACTTACATATCTTGGAGTCGGGACATTTTGAAGACAAGCCTTTGGTCAAAAATAAGTAAACTTAACCAAATTAGGTCGAATGGATTTTTGCTTGCTGGACGCGCCTTACAATAATAATGGTCATGACCAGACCCGTATGCAGAAAATTATTTTGCAAAGGATTTGCGCACACTCGTTAGTAGGATAAGAGGATAGTGAAATTGAGGGGAGTGCGAATTGGAGGGGTTTTCAAGCACTCTAAAACAGTAGATATAGTTACTATTTTCTGACACTATTTTGTCGCTTCTCCCATTTTTGTGGGGGATTTGGGCACCAAATCAACCCCCTGCATCTATCACTGGTTATATGGTGACAAATTCCCTAGGATCCATTTTGATTCTAAAGGAAATTTCATTCTTAAAATTATTTTTGAGTCCCATTTGCTTTCATTTTCATAACCTCTCACTATGAATGTTTCCAGAATCGCCGGTTTTTTTATGAATAATTTTTCCTGTCAAACTTTCCAGACTCTCAAGACAGTTAAACCATTGAATTCATTAAGGAATTCGTTTTTTTCTTTTTTTTTCTCTTTTATTTTGATGGTAATGATGCATTCAACATAGCAGGCACTTGTCTGGTCTGTCTTGGTGAAATGGCGTTAAATGAAGTCTTGGCAGTTATTTTATTTAATGCTCCAGAATGTGTAGACATGAAGTGTAAATTGATTTTTATACCCGGCACACTCTGTGTCGAGGGTATATTGCGTTTGTGTGGTTGTGTGTAACACCCAGAACCAGTCGAGATAGACCATACAAAATATATATCGAAATGATCAGCGTCACCAGGAGATTCGATTTAGACATGTCCGTCTGTCGGTCTGTCTGTCTGTCGGTATACAGTTATCTTATCGAAGGAGTTGAGCTATCTTGACAAAATTTGGTATGCGTACTCACGGCGACATGAGTAAGAACAAGAGAATGGACCCGATCGGACCATTTTTAGGGGTACCTCCAGTACTAGGGTCTGTTACAAAAATCCCAAAACTGCCCCAAAATCGGACTTTTTCGAAATATTTCAATGAAACTTAGAATTTGACGGTATATTTAAGCCTCCGATTAGAATTGCAAAAATAAATAGAAAAGTGGGCGTGGAAAAGGGGTAGTTTTCATAAAGAAATTTAACAAAAGTCGGTATATGGGGCCCCTAATGGCCTTAAAAACCTCTTGAATATTCTTACTTAGTGGTCCTGTTTTGTGGGCGTGGTTCAAAAATTATTTAAACATGTGTGTCTGTGTCGGGTATTTTAATGTCAGGCTCGCCTGACTATACCACCCTTACTTGTTTCATTCCAGATTCAATCGTTGAACTTGTCGAATGCAACATATTTTGCTTTTAGTTTTTCTCCTTTTGGCTTTCACTTTCCTCGCTTCCAATCAGGGGCGCGGCGGACAGGGCCACCGGGCAACCGGGCAAATGCCCGATGGGCCCCAAGTGCGTTGTGATTTTTAGCTGTTAGGTGTTTTTTCCTGAGGTAACGGGGCCCCATTTTTTAAACGCCCGGTGGGCCCTTTGAGCCCCAATTCGCCCCTGCTTCCAATATAGAGCAGATAGACCAGGCTTGGTGTGATTTGAGGCCAGCCATTGTTTATTTTTGTATAGAGAGCTGCTGCCCTCAAGTGAAGTTGTTACTCGATTCCAGTAAATAAACGGACGATACGTGCAGGTATTGCTAATTAGCTCGTCTGGTTCTATTCTAAGGTACTCGGGGCACGTATATGGAAGTAGATGAACGCTCAACAAGTGGGATATTCAATGCGGAAAAATCATTTTTTTTTTATATGCTTCGAAAGTCAATTCAAGCAAGATATTCTGTGAAATCATTTTATTTCTTGACAGCAAGGCATTTTCAAAGGTGCAATAGAGTTATAGCAGGTTTTTGGTTTTTTACTCAATTTTCATTTAATGTGCATTAATTAAACAATGTGCATTTAACAGAATAGCTTGGTGGATTTCCTTTTTTTTTCTTGGAATTGATTAGGAAATTTGTGTCAAGAGTTTGTTATTTATATAGGTACACATAGATATGAACTCATATTTGCAATATTGGAAGAGTATGAATACACACCAGCGTTTTGTGAATTTGAAATAATTAGCCCTTATGAAGAGCTATAAAGTACCTACCTCCTTTGAGCCGTAAATAATGGTCCATCAAAATTATCTCGACTTAAGAAGACGAAGTGCATACGAAGTAAATAATTTCAGTGGGGAGGAAGAGACGTTTCAGGCTTTCAAGAAATATTATAATCCGGACGAAAACTCCCCAATGGTCTTTTGTGTTTCCTCGCGTTTCGAAAGGGGCTTTTAAGACACGAAAGTACTTTCAAACAATAATCTCAATTACTCCTCGGCTTCTGAAGGGATTAATACAACAGTTTTAATTTACCAAGCTCAAAGATTTACTGGCGTTCACCGTATTTTAGAGAGCATACAATATATACATATTAATTTCTTTCAAACAATGCAACCCAATCATATGTATTTCTAAAAACAATTTCTTAGTCCCCTGAAAACATGCCTAAAGACTTTTCATTCCTGAATCTTAAAATCATTATAACATCCTATGAACCGTAGACTTGGAGAAATATTAGAAAAGTATGTGTTAATAAGACATTTTTCATACCAAAAAGCCTTCTAAAGTAAAAAAAAAAAAATGTGCGTCGAATTTAGAAATTTTCAGTTTAATGTTCTGTTCCATTTAAGACTCCCACCCCTCCCCCCCCCCCCCCCCCCCCCCCCACCACACCCTCTCATCACATACGATTTTTTGTTCACAATGATCGCCTCTGCTTGTAAAAAAAACCACTTTAGTTCGGGACACCCTGTGTGACACGATCAATTTCTTTCAATAAACCCTCAAGGGATTTCCAGCGCATTTTTGCTTCTTCTTCAAATTCAATTTCAGACAACCCAAAAGATCGAAATGCCTCTACGTGAGTATTTCTTGATCTGAGCTGAGCTAAACAAAATGAAAGCGAACTGATGTGAAGTGAGGTGAAGTAAGCCGAACCCATGGGGGTTATACTCAAGAAGAGAAACATGCTGTAAAGCGATGTTGCATGTTAGGCACACAAGCCACACGAGATATTAGACCATACAGGGGCAAAAATTAACATTAAACATGTCAGTTTGGCCAACAGCAACATCACCCGAGCGTACTGAAACAAGAAAATTCCATAAATAAATCGTCAAATCAAGTCTAGAGCTTGGACTCACTTCTCACCAGAGACTCGACAGTCGACAGTCAGCAGTCCTCGTCGAGTTATTCGAGCTGGCTTAATGCGATTTGGCCAATCGGTTCCGTGGCACGTTGTATGATTCTCTGACATGAATTTTTTAGATATTTTCGATAACATTATATCTCATAGGTGCATAGCACAAAGCACAGCCAAGAATTGTTGTTGCAAATTTTCGATCATTAAATTGTTGTTGTCATTCGACTAACAGCCAATGAGATATGTAATTTAAAAATCTCCACTTCTCATTAGCTGCTCACTTAGCTTACTTAGTTAGTTAACTTAGCACAGATATTTCAAAAATGATCTTATATAAATGACCCACTAGGAATTTTGAAAAAGGTTTCAAATCGAGGGAGTTCCCCCTTTGTTTATTTCCTTTTTCAAATTCTGTATGTACTATGTTCTTTCCACGTTATGTTCCTATACAGTTAGCGAAAAGATCTCTTTGAGGTGATTAAATATATAAAAAAAATTCTCCTGTTTAAATCCGTTCATCCAAAAAAATTTGTTCATGGGGTAAAAGAGCCAATTCTATGGGTTATAAGACAAAATACAACTGATAGTAAAAGTTTGATCGATTGTAGGAAATTGTCAAAAATTCTGAAAAAAATCTGGACGTAGTAGAGAAAAACTTTGAAGCCTTGTAACTTCTCAGGGGTGCATTTGCTTTTACGTAGAGTTTTTGCCGAACATGTTTATATTTTATGTATTTTTGTTGATTCGATGCTTATGCCTTCGATTTACTGTGATTTACATTCAAAAAAAAGGTTGAAATATATATATATTTTTTTTTGTTCCTGAGATCTACAACTTCAGGACCCGATTTCTCGAAAATGGCCACTAACTTCGGAACTAGCCCCATTGGAATCAGTGAAGTCGAATTAGGTTTACCCACTAGGACTACCCGTTGTTGAGATTTCCGACTAGCACAGTGTTATCTAACGAAATAAATTTGATTTTTCGATTTCAAATGATCCAACCCCAAGCTATGATAGGCACCACAATTCACCGTTTTTTCCGAGACGCTTCAGAATGATTGCTGCCGTTGACATATTTTTTTGGCATTTGTTTATGAAAATATTTCACAATATTTTTCGAAGGTTCTACTTTTACGTACTGTTGGTTTTGATAAACATTCTTGAACTGTGTCGTAAAAAAAAAATCACAAACATTAGCCTTTTTTTGCCCGAATTAACCCTGCCACCCCGCTCCGCCCATATCAAACGATTCTTTGGACAAATTAATGGATATCATTTTCGTCATCAGCAAATGCGAATTCTGCGATGCGATTTTTTTGCCTTTTTATACCCAGCGTAAGCGGGGTATATTAGTTTTGTGCAAATCTTGTAACAGGGAGAATTAAGCTCCGGAGATATAGAAAAATATATATAGAAATGATCAGGATCAAAAACTGAATTGATTTAGACATGTCCGTCTGTCCGTCTGTCCGTCTGACCGTCTGTCCGTCTGTCCGTCTGTCCGTCCGTCCGTGGTCGGATCTCCTCCGAAACGGCTGAACCAATGAAGTCGAAATTTGGCACACATGTATATCGGGGTCCGAGTATGATCCTTAGTAAAAATGGGAGACATCCGCCCACTGCCACGCCCACAAATGAATTTATTGTGTTTTCAATAAAATGCTTGTAACTTGCGAACCACCCAACACATTCCATTGATATTTGGTGTGCTGGTAAACTACGAAAAGGGACATATCCTGGCAAAAAATGGACGCCGCCCTCCTCGAGCCACGCCCACAAATAAGCCCAAAAAGCTTATCGTAACTTGTGAAGTAAAAGGCGTAGAAGCTTCAAATTCGCAGCATAGGTTGACCAAGGCAAATGAAAGGTATAGGAACATAAATTTATGTAGCCCGCCCACTGCCACGCCCACAAATAGAGAATTTTCATAACTTCCGAAGTAAAAGGCGTAGAAGCTTCGAATTCGCAACATAGGTTCACCAAGGCGAATGAAAGGTGTAGGAAAAAATTTGTTTTGGCCCGCCCACTGCCACGCCCACAAATGAAGATTTTTCGTAACTTCCGGAGTAAAAGGCGTAGAAGCTTCAAATTCGCAACATAGGTTCACCAAGGCGAATGAAAGGTGTAGGGAAATAATTTATGTTGTCCTCCCACTGCCACGCCCACAAATAGAGAAGCAAAACATAGTGCGCTCATAATGTCGGGACGCTGGGTATTTCAAAGTCGGGCTTGACCGACTTTAGCTTTCTTACTTGTTTTTTTTGTAAACTAGTGTTATTCTTACAATTAGTTCGAGAAAAAATTCACGCCTTTCAAAACACATGTGTATATTTCATAATAATCAGTATTGCACAACTGATTGTGAGTAAAAGAACAACAAAAAGGGGGTGGCGAATCAGGTTAAATGACTTTTTAATATAAAAAAAACAAAGATAGAAACAAACTTTGCACATTTCACAATTAAAATCGAATTTTTGGACAAAATGTATGTACATATGTAATAAAAAATTAACTCAATATAATGTATACGAACATGCGTCATGTTATAACATGTTTCAATTAATTTATTTTGCTTCGAACACTGTTATTTTGTGTTCTTTATTCATTTATTTATTTTTTATTTATTTTTTTTTTTTATTATTTTTTTTGTTTGTTTTGCAATTTGCTCTGACCAATTAAGTTGCGCGAAGAAAAAAGCGTGGAATTCTGCTCATTAAAGCCACTAAAGCGAACATGCAGAAACGTGAGCAAATAAAACTGACAACTGTATCAAATGTACAGAGCAATAATGGCAGATTGATAGACTGTCGAATGTTTGCAAATGTGTCTAAATAGCATTCAAAACGACGGCAAACCGCAGCGAGCAGTTTTTTTAACGCAATAATATTTCCTTTCAAGCGCCTGCGACTTCAATCTAAAAAAAAATAAAAAGAAATAAAAACAAGTAAGGGTGGTATAGTCAGGCGAGCCTGACAATAAAATACCCGACACAGACACATGTTTAAATAATTTTTGAACCACGCCCAAAAACAGGACCACTAATTAAGAATAATCAAGAGGTATTTAAGGCCATTAGAGGCCCCATATACCGACTTTTGTAAAATTTCTTTATGAAACCCGCCCCTTTTCCAAACTTTTTGCAATCTAATCGGAGCCTTAAATATACGGTCAAATTCTAAGTTTCATTGAAATATTTCGAAAAAGTCCGATTTTGAGGCAGTTTTGGGATTTTTGTAATAGACCCTAGTACTGGAGGTACCCTTGATAATGGACCGATCAAGGAAATTTAGTTTTAGGATGTTAATGGCTACAAAGGAAACATAAGAGCCAAATTTCGTTCAAGTCCCTATTTGAATTTCGGGTGTAGGGGACAATTTTCGTAAAACGCCCTTTTACCACGCCCACTTTTCAAATTTTTGAAAATCGTATAACTTGCTTTGAAACATATTCAAATATCGAATTTCATCAAAATATGATGAAAAAATTCGATTTTAGAGCAGTTTTTGTGATTTTCGTAACAGACCCTAGTACTGGAGGTACCCCTAAAAATGGTCCGATCGGGTCCATTCTCTTGTTCTTACTCATGTCGCCGTGAGTACGCATACCAAATTTTGTCAAGATAGCTCAACTCCTTCGATAAGATAACTGTATACCGACAGACAGACAGACCGACAGCCAGACGGACATGTCTAAATCGAATCTCCTGGTGACGCTGATCATTTCAATATACATACATATATTTTGTATGGTCTATCTCGACTGGTTCTGGGTGTTACACACAACCACACAAACGCAATATACCCTCGACACAGAGTGTGTCGGGTATAAAAAATACCCTTAAAATGTCGTTAATAACGTTAATAATATGAGAGCGTTTTGAGGTTTACGGTAGCAAAACACCTACCGTGTGTTAATTGCAATATTTTATGGTAAAACTTCATCTCGAAGAATCGTGAGACTTGATGTCTCGAATTTTTTCTATCATGTAGGTACAGTAAACTCTCGAAAACTCGAACACCCACAAACTTGAACAGCCGGAAACTAGAAAATTTTTTTTTACCATTGGCTATTCTAAAACTCGACCAAATTTTATTCTTGTTTTATGTATTAAAACAAAAAACAAAATACATTTGTTGACATGTGATCATGCCGATGTACACACAATCATGTATTTGCCAGTCTTTCTCTTATTTTGTTTTGGTTTGGGGAAGCATCCACCGATAATTTTGCAAAATTTTGTCCATTTTTCGACATTGTTTTCTTAGAACAGTGCGAAACCATTCATTATTTCTACATACATACATATGTGTTATTGAAATAGGCCAGCAGGACAAGTCACGGTGAAACAATCAATGATTTTACCATGACATTAGAGCCGAGACTCTTCCTGACTTTACATTCACTTTCTAATGAAAATTACACACAAGCGGCATTGGCCGTCATCAGCGGCGTAGCGAAGACTATTCTAGTCGTGGGAGAGATGAACTAGCGAGGCCCTATAACATTTTTTTTTCTTATGAACTATGCTTGTATCTTTCAATCTTATGCTACTTACAGAGTATTGCATTTAACTGATTTTAGCTGTAGTAATTTCAGCATTTAACCTGAATTTAGCTTCTTGAAATGCAGAAATAAAATCATGAGTTTAGCTGTTTCATATTGCAACACTTTCCTTTTTGGTGCTAAATTCAGATTTTAATTTAACGACCTTATATGCAACAAATTGTTAAATACGCAGAAAACCGATAAGTGGCAACGCTGATGAAACCGACAAAACAGCTGTGCGCATTGAAATTAATAACAAAGGCGTCCACAGGAATTTGATCAGGGTAATAAGAAATTTGCAACTGTGTTAAATCCTGCATTTAAAGTTTTAAATTTATATGTCGAGCACGGTTAAAATTGTGATGGAAAAACTAATTTGTGAGACAATACAAAAACTGAAAATTTATCGAAATTTGCACAATCAGTCTTTATTTAGGGGTAGGAAACTGCCCTAAGTGGTCCCTCTTGCGGACGCCATATCAATTAATATGACGCAATCTGTGTACGTTATGCTGTCGTCGAGCAAAAGTAAATATGAGTGAGATTAAACATAAAATAATAATTTTATACAAAGATTCATCTCTTATTTTAATAAAACAACTTTATAAGATAAATATTGTATTGAGGAAAATATGCCTTTTGCCGTGTAATAATGCAATCTAGTCCAGGGAAAAGCTGTTGACAGTTTCGTCGGTGCTGCCACTTGTCTGTTTTATGAGTATTTTACCATATGTTGCATATAAGGTAATAGGAAATTTTTTTTTCGTTTTAATTATAAAATTATGAATAGATAACGTTAACGGATTTTAATGATTATAGTCTCAAAACTATTGGTATACTTTGTGGCCTTCGGCACTAAAATCTAAAATTTAATTTTTTGATACCATACCCATTTTTCGACCTGTTAAAAGGCGGAACCCGAAATTCAGTTTTACAAAAATTGTGGTAATTTTTACAGATAATTAAAACATAACAAAAAGTTATTAAATATTCTTCATACTGGGCTCGTTTGAAGGCTTATTTTGTGTATTTTTCGAATATGCATAGCCAGTAGCGTAGCGAGACATTTCGGCGCCCGGGGCCCGATGGAGAAAACAATGCAGGAAATGCCGCCCCCTCCAATCGGCCTCAATAAAAATACCTTTATAAAATTTTAATATATCGGGAGTTATTAAAATGATTTTGTTGTTATTTTTTCTCTCAACTCATTATTTTTGAATCCTCTTTCATTCCCTATCCGAAAATTTTTTGTTCTTTCTTAAATTGCTTTCAGTCTATGACTGTCTTTACATTATGCGTGTTCACCCTTGCGTTTTTTCGAATTCCCTTTTAAAACTCCTACGAAACGCGCAGAGCATTTAGACGATGATTTTCACCCTGCGTTGCTGCTTGTCGTTTTTTGACATTTAAGCGGCCTATCGTTTTCATCGCTTATTCACAACATAAACATCTTCGACAGTTTGAATAATATTACATATATTTCATCGACAAATTGATAAGAAGAATAAAATGAATAATAATAAAGATGAAATAATTGAATATCTTCTTGATATGGCGCAAGACTTAATTGCAGCTCCAAATTTTGGAAAAGAAGATTTGAAAATAGTTCATGGCTTATTGGAGTGCTGTGAAAGTGCAAACAATTTGCCGAATAAAAGGAAAAGAACCGAGTGGGTGAAGCAATGGCGACAAGATCGAATGGAAAAGGTCATTTAACTTGTTGACACAGGAGCTGTCCATTGACAGCACCTAATATTTGCAATATATGCGAATGCATGAAAAAACATTCAACTATTTATATTCTGGCGGCTATCGACGCAGACATAAAAAGAATGACACTCTTATGAAGCAATCAATAGCGCCAGCGGAGAAGTTAGCTGCTACCCTTCGCTACCTTGCTACTGGTGAATCACTTTTTCACTTTTTTCTTTCATAAATGTGTATACATATTTCAAAGAGTGCATCCGAACGTTTGACCCGATTCTGGTAATCTGGATGGCGCGTGTTGTATAGGACCTCATACCCATGATATTTTTCAATAAGGTCCTCTATCAGCTCCTTGGTCCACATTTTCTTCATATCGGTAAATTAAATTTGAAACCCTCAACTCTTCTGATCTGTTTTGATAACATTTCATGTTTTCCAGACAATGAAAAATAATTCATTAGTTATATTCCTTAGAGATAACAAAGGTAAGTTTTTAAAAAATATTTTTATGTAATTTGCAATGTTCTAAACAAAAGCAAAAAGAATCTGCCTGATTTCTTCATATTTACTCATAAACTTGAAATGAATTAACTTAAAATTCGATCTATTTCACTAAAATAGAGCAGAAGCGTTGAGTAACTATTCTATTTTATATGACAATATACCTATATTATTTAATTTCTTCACAAAATTTAAACTTTTTCTTTCGTAACCGATCTTTTAAATTCTTCTTCGGCGCTCCGAATTTGAAAACAAGAAAAACAATATGAAAACAAATGTCAAAATAACGAAAACAATCAAAGCAAAATGTCAAAAGCACCCCTGAGCTTAGCTGCTCTTGCGTGTTTGTCTACCCTGCTGACTTCTCTATTCCGCTTGCCCGAAAGCTCGTTCCCCTTGCGTGCTCACCCAGGGTGAACACGCATAGTGTAAAGACCGTCATAATGAAAAACAAAGGTGCGGCTATAGTTCTGCACCATAGTGTAATAGAAAAATATATGTGCTGTACCCAATGTTGCCATATTTTAACTGTATTCCTCCCAAAAAACTGTCACCTTCAAAAACGAGGGTTCAACTGAAAAAATTAAGTGAGTTTTTGAACTCACGGTAGATGTGCAAACACTCATTCAATATCTGAATTATTCTTTTTCATATAAATTTCGAATTGAAAGGACATAATTCGCATTCTAGAGCATTACCTGCATTTTATTTAAAAATCGACTTTTTCTGGTTATGGTTGAAAATTTCAACTTTCAATAGTGGTATTCATGTAACAGCGCAAAGCATGCAAAACTGACAGTTGAATACTTTTATCTCACATATTGCATGGGCGCACCAAATAAGCAGCTTGCGTGCAAAGCTGTGAAAAACAGATAACACAGGCCTGCGAAACTTAAATTTGATTTTCCTCTTTTGAGTTGAAGTGGTAATTTTTTTTAGATTTTCGTGTGCTGAAAAATTGAAAAATATCAAAAAAATTCCATCACGTCAGAATTTCGAGAAAATCGCGTAAGAAATTATTAATACCATTGCTTTTTTGAAACTAATTTTTCGCAAATATGGTTTCAAATATTTCAAAATTCTTAAAACTTTTGTGTTCTTAAAACATCATTCTTTAATATGACATTAAAAATAACTTACTAAACGTTAAAAGAATGGTGTAAAATGATGATCAAAGTCGAAAAATTGAAAATTTTATGAAAGATATTTTTTTTTTTGGACTTTGAATGAACATACATAGCTCACCCGTTATCAGTCTCCTTTCCAAAACTGATATCCTAAATTGTGGACCAATGAATTGTGTGTCAATATGTCAAATCTAAGAACTGCAGCACAAAAAGTTTCCACGATATAAGGGTCAAAATTCTTTTTAATGCCTAAATTTCTGTCAACGAAAATCAGTGTTCGTAAAAGAGAAAATCAAATAATAACAAATAAGTTTTATCTAAAAATTTATGAATAACGAAATAAAATACTCTAATCCAATTGGAAAAAATCGAATATTACCTAACTTCCATCTTGTTTACTCGCAAATTACAGTAACATTGTTGTCTTGTTTGGCAAGACAAGACAAGATAAGACAACAATGTTACTATAATTTTCAAAGAAAAAATGGAGTTTTGGTAATATTTGAGATTTTTCAATTCGACTGGAGTATTTTATTTCGTTATTCATAAATTTTTTGTTAAAATTAATTTTTTATTAATTTGGTTTGCTTCTTCAGAAAAACCGAATTTCATTGATAGGGACAGAAGTGAAGGCATTAAAAAGAATTTTGGCCGATACACGTATTTCTAAAACAACTAAATTAGGAGATTTATATCTTCTTCTTCTTCTTCTTGCATGTTTAACTATCCCGGTCTATCCTGGGGTCCGCAAAACGCGACCAGTTCCTCCATTTTGTTCTGTCGGTTGCATCATCCGAGGTAAGTCCTACAGCCTCTAGGTCCCATTTTATTTTGTCCATCCAGCGCTGTTTTGGACGCCCCCGTTTTCTGCAACCTTGGATTTCCAGTGCGTAGCCTTTCTTTGCCAAAGTCTCCTCATTTGCTCTCAGGACGTGTCCATACCAGCGTAGCCTTGCTTCTCGCATTTTCCCAATAATTGGCGCAACTCCATAGCGTCTACGGATGTCTACGTTTTGAACATGATCAAGACGAGTGAGTCCGGATATCCAGCGAAGCATCTTTGTTTCCATAACACTAACCTTTCTTTCTGCTACTTTCGTTGCTGGTAGACATTCGGTACTATAAAGAGCGACTGGCCTGATGAATGTGCGGTAAATTTTGAATTTTAAGCGGTCGCTTATCTTTTTACCGCACATAGCACCAGTCGTTGAACGCCACTTGAGCCAAGCGGCGTTAACTCTCTCAGTAACTTCGCGAGTGATCGTCCCGTCAGCAGAAATTGTCGACCCAAGATATTTAAATTTTTCCGTCCTTGGTAGGTCAGTGTTATTTATTTTGATGGTCCCTGCTTCGCAATTGTCTGTTGACATGTATTCTGTTTTCCCGACATTCAAACGTAGTCCAAACATAGACAATCTATCATGTCAGTCTTGTACTTGTTGCTGCAAGTTGTTTTTATTGTTGAGGCAAGAAGAACGTCATCTGCATATAGTAACGTCCAGGGAGGTGATATTTGTAGGTCTTCGGTAATTGAATCCATAACTAATATAAACAAAAGAGGAGATAGAGCTGATCCTTGGTGAACGCCTACAGATATTGAAAATTCAGATGAAATTCCGGCAGCAGAATGTACTCGACTTTTGGGATTTGCATACAGAAGTTTTACCCACATAATAAGTTCTTCCGGCACTAAGTGTTTTCTCAAAGTATACCAAATGAGATCATGAGGAACGCGATCTTTTCTAAATCAAGGAAGGCCATATGAAGTGGTACTTGTTTTTCCCTGTGCTTTTCCATTAAAAGTCGAGCGGCATGAATTGCATCGGTGGTGTCACAGTTTTTAACGAACCCAGCTTGGTTTATCTTTAACCTGACTATTTCACGAATTCGTTTATCTAGTACCCTTTCAAACACTTTAAGTGTGTGGGATAACAGCCGAATCGGCCTATAATTTGAACAATCTGCTGGGCTACCTTTCTTTTTCCATATGGGTACGGTTGTACTCATTAGCCAGTCTGAGGGAACTCTGAGTTGAAGTCACCTGATTTCCAAATCTCAGCTGGTACATCATCTATACCAGTAGCCTTACCAGTTTTCATTTTACTTATGGCCTCATCAACTTCGTCTAAAGTGATTCTTTGAATGGGACCAGATATCGCTTCTATAGTTGGTATAGGTGGGTGTGGGAACTCTTCTGTAGATATTTTTTCAAAATAGTTTCGCCAGCGTTCACGACAATCCTTGCGATCTTAAATTAGATGGCCATTTTCATCATTGACTCCGTAAAACTTTTCAATGTCCTCAGTGGATCGTTGACGGGATTTAGCAAGACGATAGATAAATTTTTCCCCATCACGAGTACTAAGGCGATCATAGAGCTCTTCAAAGTGTACAGCTCTGGTGCATGCCATTGCTCTTTTACATGCCTTTCTTGCATCGACGTACTTTTGCCAGTTTTCGGATGTTCTATTCCGTATAAACAGATGACAGAGTTTCTTCTTTTCATCGACTTTCGATCGGACTTCATCAGTCCAAAGCCAGGTCTCTTTATCTATCTGTGTTCTGTCTGGTTTTGTTTTTCCCAATACAGTACGTCCAACGCTTTGGATGTGTTTTATACCTATATTCCAAGATTCCTCAACAGATGTGATGGGAGGTAGAGAAATCTTTGATCTAATTTCATCTTGCCATTCTCCAAATTTCCACCATTTGATTCTCTCAGGACCATTTTCAAAATGTCTATTTTTTCTTGGTGGATCAACACGAATGTCACATACAACAGGGCGGTGTTGTGAAGCAATAGTCTCAGATGGTACTGCTTTTATGTCAAGTAGCGTACTTAGATCTCGACGGCGAATAAGCATGAAATCTATCTGAGACTTTGTGGTGCCACTATAGTACGTTAAAATATGTGAAACGCGTTTCTTACGCCAAGTATTGCAGACAACAAGATTATGGGAGTCAGCGACATTCATATACATAACATAATACAAGTTTGAATTGAAAAATTCACTTGTTTTATCATTTGAAAAAGAAGAAATTACTAGATTGAGTTGAAATATTGGGGCAGGGAAAAATAAAGTTCGGATTAAAACGCTCGTAATTCCCTAGCTCACCAAGTTAACTTCCGCGACACAACTTTTGGTCACTATGTAATGATTTTTGAGAGAAAATAATATGCTCTTTATACCCGACACACTCTGTGTCGAGGGAATATTGCGTTTGTGTGGTTGTGTGTAACACCCAGAACCAGTCGAGATAGACCATACAAAATAGATATAGAAATGATCAGCGTCACCAGGAGATTCGATTTAGACATTTCCGTCCGTCTGTCTGTATACAGTTTCCTTATCGAAGGAGTTGAGCAATCTTGACAAAATTTGGTATGCGTACTCACGGCGACATGAGTGAACAAGAATGGACCCAATCGGGGTCCATTTTAAGGGGTACCTCCAGTACTAGGGTCCGTTATGAAAATCACAAAAACTGCTCTAAAATCGGAGTTTTTCAAGATATTTTGATGAAATTTGGTATTTGAACATATTTAAAGGAAAGTAATAGGATTTACAAAAATTGGAAAAGTGGGCGTGGCAGAAGAGCGATTTTCGAATATTGTCTCTTACACCCGAAATTCAAATGGGACTTGAACGAAAGTTGGCACTTATGCCTCGTTTGTAGCCACAAACATCCTCCCCAAAATTTTTTTTGGTCGGTCCATTATTAAGAGTACCTCCAGTACTAGGGTCTGTCATAAAAATCTCAAAACTGCCCCAAAATCTGACTTTTTCGAAATATTTCAATGAAGCTTAGAGTTTGAGCGTATATCTAAGCTTCCGATTAAAATTTTAAAAAAATTGAAAAGTGGGCGTGGCAAAGGGGCAGTTTTCATAAAGAAATTTAACAGAAGTCGGTATATGCGGCCTAGGGGTGGCATAGTGCACGGCTTTTCGATTTCGATACGCTGTAACCTCTTATTTTGTGAGGTTTGGTATAAAAATGCATGAGCCAAAAAATGGGGAGGGTGGGGTGTCGGCAAATGGATCCTCATCGGGGTCAAAGATGGGTTAAAACGAGAAAAAATCCATGAAAAGATTTATAACTGTCCCAGAGTCGCTCCTAGAGGGGTAAAATATAACACCCCCTTTTTTTTTTCTCCCCAAATATTTTCTCTGAACAAATATGCCACCTATCTCTCCTCCTTAAGGGGGCTCCCATACAAAAAAAATATTTGTATAAATTTTCCCCCCACCGTCGTAACTAGCCCCAGAGTGCCCCTAGAGGAGTCAAATGTATCACCGACCCCCATCAACTTTGTCCCCCTAACATTTTTTTCCAACATACTGACACCCTATCTCCCCTCCTTAGGGGGTCACCCATACAAAATTACCTTAATTTTATCACAATTTCATACAAAATGGCTGTCACTACAGTCAAACCCCTCCTAGGGGGATGGTATATATGACCGACCCCCATTATTTTTTTACCCCAAACATTTTCTTCAAACATACCTACCCTCTATCTCCCCTCCTTAGGGGTGTCCCCATACAAAAATAGGCTTTAATTAAAGAAAAATGCCTCACGAACTTCAATCTATAATATAGATGCCGTAGGAACAAGAACGAGCATGTTCAGTATGTATATTCGAAAAATTTACAAAATTACCTTTTAAACGAGCCTAATATGAAGAATATTGGATTAGTTTTTGGTGTGTTTTAATAATATGATATATTTTATTACCTTTTTTTTTAAACTGAATTTTGGGTTCCATCCCCTAACTGGCCCACTAATGACCCTAGTAGAAAAAAAATATATTTTCGAGTCAAATGCCGCAAAACTCAATCTATGACGAGTTTTTTGAGACTATAACCATTAAAATCGGTTAGTAGTTTCTATTCATAAAATTAATTCAAAACAAATATTTTTTGAAACGCATTGTTCACTGTTTTTACGTTCGTTTCTTGAGTCCTTGCATGCGTACAGACCGAGAGAGCCATGCGTACAGACCGAGAGAGACATGCGAAGACCTAAGAAACGAACGTGAAAACAGTGAATAATGCGTTTCCAAAAATATTTGTTTTGAATTTATTTTATGAATAGAAACCACTAACCGATTTTAATGGTTATAGTCTCAAAGAACTCGTCATATGAAGGGCAGCCGCGAATAACGTTGTAAGTGACAGAATTCAAATTGTTCACAATTCGCAAAAAACGTTTTAAATTAAGAAGACAATTTCTGTATTTTTTATACCCGACACACTCTGTGTCGAGGGTATATTGCGTTTGTGTGGTTGTGTGTAACACCCAGAACCAGTCGAGATAGACCATACAAAATATATATAGAAATGATCAGTGTCACCAGGAGATTCGATTTAGACATGTCCGTCCGTCTGTCCGTCTGTCCGTCTGTTTGTATACAGTTATCTTATCGAAGGAGTTGAGATATCTCGACAAAATTTGGTATGCGTGCTCACGGGGACATGAGTAAGAACAAGTTCGAGAATGGACCCGATCGGACCATTTTTAGGGGTACCTCCAGTACTAGGGTCTGTTACGAAAATCACAAAAACTGCTCTAAAAGCGAAGTTTTTCAACATATTTTGATGAAATTGGATATTTGATCATATTAAAAGGCCAGTAATATTATTTCCAAAAATTGAAAAAGTGGGCGTGGCAGAAGGGCGGTTTTCGAAAATTGTCTCCTACACCCGAAATTCAAATGGGACTTGAACGAAATTTGGCACTTATGCTTCCTTTGTAGCCTTTAACATCCTCCCAAAAAATTTCCTTGATCGGGCCATTTTAAAGGGTACCTCCAGTACTAGGGTCTGTCACAAAAATCCCAAAATTGCCTTAAAATCGGACTTTTTCGCAATATTTCAATGAAACTTAGAATTCGAGCGTATATTTGAGCCTCCGATAAGAATTCAAAAAAATTCTTGATATTAAAAGTTATTTGAACACGTGTGTCTGTGTCGGGTATTCTATTGTCAGGTTCGCCTGACTATAACACCCTTACTTGTTTTTTTTTAAATTTATTATCAAAGTATTTAGTTTAAAAAACCATTTTAGTAAAAAAAAAATTGTGTAATTATAATATTTGTTTAGTAAATAATATATTGTATCATTTTAAAATGGAAGAACGTTTCATATCCAAAACTCGTTGCTTGTTAAAACGTTATTCCACGATTCGCAACAGAGAGTACGATGTCATTTGAAACGTTATTCGATAAAAAATACTTCTTCCAAAGAAATTTTCTTCCATTAGCTTCTGTGTCTAAAATAATGGATTTATCATAGAAGGGGTATTCACAAAGGCGTCGGAAAATAGGAATGTCGGAAAATCGGAAAAATTTAACTGCTTAAGAAGTTGTGGAAGATACAAAAAAAGTATAAAAAATTTTTGAGAAGTCGCATTTTTACGATTTTCCGACTTTCCAACGTTTTTAACACGCCTTTGTGAATACCCCTAGAGATTTAAAAATAATTTATTACAAAAAACTATATAACAAAAACATAAATCCAGTATGAAACGAAAATTCTTTTCAAGAACTTTAAACTAAACTTCAAAGATATTGCTAAATTTAAACGCAGACCGATTTATAGAACTCGGCGTAGCTCTCAGGCAAGTATGATGCCATTGCCAGTAGATCCTTTTTCTTTTCCTCACTTAATCTTAAGTAAGTTTTTTCGTAGAACTTATGAAAATGGTCCCTAATTTGCTGTATGCTAAATCTTTTACAATAAAAGCAGCATCGACAATCACAAACCTATAAAATTATAATTTCAATGAAACATAGTTTTATGTGCACTTGAAACGTTATTCCATGTTACCTGGTCAGGAGCGTTGTTTTCAGGTAAACTCTTATTTTTTCTTGAAATATAAGCTTTTCCTTTATTTCTTAACCTTTTACTTCTATTGTCTTTCCAATTTTCGACATTAGCTTTTCGTTTTGTACCTCGGTGGCACTTGTCAATTAAATTTGATAATTCAGATCGCATCATTTTGTTATGCACTTACAACGTTCTTCGACTGACTGACTCTTTCTAATTGCGATTTGATCGATCTAAGGTGCAAAATTTTGGATGATTTGTTGTTGGAGCAATGTAAAAGAAGCATGTCAAAGAGAATATGCAAAAAAAACGGTTTTTCAAAAATTGGCGTTTGCAACGTTATTCGCGGCTGCCCTTCATATATTGAGGTTTGCGGCATTTGAATCGAAAATTTATTTTTTTCTACTAGGGTCATTATTTGGCCAGTTAGGGGATGGAACCCAAAATTCAGTTTTAAAAAAAGGTAATAATTATAACATATTATTAAAACATACCAAAAACGAATCCAATATTCTTCATATTAGGCTGGTTTAAAAAGTAATTTTGTAAATTTTTCGAATATACATACTGAACATGCTCGTTCTTGTTCCTACGGCATCTATATTATAGATTGAAGTTCGTGAGGCATTTTTCTTTAATTAAAGCCTATTTTTGTATGGGGACACCCCTAAGGAGGGGAGATAGAGGGTAGGTATGTTTGAAGAAAATGTTTGGGGTAAAAAAATAATGGGGGTCGGTCATATATACCATCCCCCTAGGAGGGGTTTGACTGTAGTGACAGCCATTTTATATGAAATTGTGATAAAATTAAGGCAATTTTGTATGGGTGACCCCCTAAGGAGGGGAGATAGGGTTTCAGTATGTTGAAAAAAAATGTTAGGGGGACAGAGTTGATGGGGGTCGGTCATACATTTGACTCCTCTAGGGGCACTCTGGGGCTAGTTACGACGGTGGGGGGAAAATTTATAAAAATATTTTTTTTGTATGGGAGCCCCCTTAAGTAGGAGAGATAGGTGGCATATTTGTTCAGAGAAAATATTTGGGGGAGAAAAATAATGGGGGTCGGTCTTATATTTTACCCCTCTAGGAGCGACTCTGGGACAGTTATAAAGCTTTTCATGGATTTTTTCTCGTTTTAACCCATCTTTGACCCCGATGAGGATCCATTTGCCGACACCCCACCCTCCCCATTTTTTGGCTCATGCATTTTTATACCAAACCTCACAAAATAAGAGGTTACAGCGTATCGAAAACTTGTTACTAAGAATCTCCATACAACACTATGTCACCCCTAATGCGGCCCCTTATGGCCTTAAATATCTCTTGATATTAAAAATTAATTGAACATATGTGTCTGTGTCGGGTATTCTATTGTCAGGCTCGCCTGACTATAACACCCTTACTTGTTTGACCTCAAAAAGAATGAATGTTAATTTGGTTTGCTCTATTATAAGCAATTTATTTATTCCCGACCCAATATTTCAACTCAATCTAGTAATTTATTCTTTTTCAAACGAAAAAACAAGTGAATTTTTCATTTCCAACATGTGTTATGTTAGGTATACGAATCTCCGAATTGAGTCTCTTTAGAAAAACCTTTATATCGTGAAAAGGGTTTGTGTTGCAGTTCTTCAATTTGACATATGTACACACAATTGATTGGTCCACAATTTAGGGCGTCAGTTTTGGAAAGGGGACTGATAACGGGTGAGCTACGTTCATTCTTAAAACAAATTTTCTGAACTATTCGAAAAAATACTTTAAAAATTTTTGGATAACGGTAAATGAGAAAAATTCTGCATTTAGTTTTGGACAATTCCATGAGAAAGTGAACCTGGGTATCTTAAAATTAAGTAGTTAAAATTTGATTTCTCTCTAAAAAAAAAAAAACCAAAGGGTAAAATATCTGAGAACCTTATTCTGCAAAAAATATCGTCATTTCGTTGTTTCTCCACACTTTTTTTAACAGGAACAATGTAACATTTTTGAACGAAGTTTTTCTTTCTATCGTGTCAACATTGGCGAAACCTTTTTCGCATTTTGCGAATACTAAAAACGTGTTTTCAAGTGCCAAATTAATTCCACGGTGTGTATCCCTTTCAATAAGATTGATTTTATCCAAAAAACGGTAAGCATAACAAAAAAATATAAATATTTTCGAAGCATGATTTTTCTGGTCCCACCCGTGACAATAAAACATTTAAATTTGTATTATTTCTTACTGACTTTTAGGTTTTGTCTGAGACTTCTCATTTTTTGAGGTAATTTTACTGAGTTCATTTTCCTATAAATTGTTGTCCTGTGACAGTCACGGGTGGGACCAAAATTGACACGGGTCAGACATCTCTTAAAGAAAATTTAATAGCATCCCTTACATATCACCCAAAACCTGTCACATGTAGGGCCTTTCAACAAAGTGCAGCACAAATATATACTGACACAGATGGAAGTGATTGGAATGAGTCAGACTGTGAGCCTCTAGCTTCTATTTATAAAAAAATAAGAACTTCATAACTTTGTAATAAATAAAATTGTTAATTTAAAAAAAAAAAATCGTCCTTGTCCCACCCGTGACATTACATTTTTAAGTTTTTTGTAGGAAGGAAAAGATGGTTTTGCTTACTTCTTTACAGATTAAATAGCTTAGAATCTTTTCTTTAAGAAAACAAGCTATTATAATAGAAATGTAAAATACATTCGGAGACTTTCCTTTCAAAGAAGTTCCTTTTAGAGCTGAGGTTCAAAATTTGTCCCGCCCGTGACAGAACGAAATTCCTCATTTATTTCCAAAACTAATAAAATTTTTGAAAGTTTTCGGTAACTGGATGAAATTATAAAATATTCTTTTTGGTATTATAGAAGACTTACCCCATAAATTGGATACATATAACATAAAATATGAAGAAGAAAGTAAAAGGTTTTAGTTGATCTGTCCGACCCGTGACGATGGATTTGTCCTTCTATTTCTTGATTTTCTAGGAGAGACGTCATTTTTAATTTTTTTTTTAAATTTTATTTTTTATTTTTTAATTTTGAAATAAAGCTTAGTTCTTCCCCTTTAAAATGATGCATAAATCAGAATGAGAGGACCATGATTAAGGCTCCAAATACACCTTTTAAGATGCTTACCTAGCATATTTCCCTCAATAACCACTAAGCGAGCGCTATATCAAACCAGACCGCAACGATTGCGCTTGACAATTATGCGCTCGCTTAAGGTGCTCTCACACAATAACAGGTTGGCTGATAAGTCCCCGGTCTAACAAAGAAAAACACATTTTTTTGTCAAAATTCGTTTTTATTATTCAACAAAGTTCCCTTCAAGAGCGATACAACGATTATAACGACCTTCCAATTTTTTTATACCATTTTGGTAGTACTCCTTCGGTTTTGCTCAAATAAGGCCTCAGTTTCGGCGATCACCTCTTCATTGCAGCCAAATTTTTTCCCTGCGAGCATCCTTTTGAGGTCTGAGAACAAGAAAAAGTCGCTGGGGCCAGATCTGGAGAATACGGTGGGTGGGGAAGCAATTCGAAGCCTAATTCATGAATTTTTGCCATCGTTCTCAATGACTTGTGGCACGGTGCGTTGTCTTGGTGGAACAACACTTTTTTCTTCTTCATATGGGGCCGTTTTGCCGCGATTTCGACCTTCAAACGCTCCAATAACGACATATAATAGTCACTGTTGATGGTTTTTCCCTTCTCAAGATAATCGATAAAAATTATTCCATGCCCATCCCAAAAAACAGAGGCCATTACTTTGCCAGCGGACTTTTGAGTCTTTCCACGCTTTCTAAGACATCCGATTTTTGAAGTATTTTAAAGTCGTTTGAAAGAGTTTTTTGAGACAAGATATTTTTTAAAGCTTCTATTAGAGCTGGGCGCGTGACGTGAATTTTTCAGTGTCACGATGTGTCACTACTACTCACTGCGTGACGTGAATTTAAAATCACGTCACGTCCGTGAATGTGCGTGAGTTCAAATATCGTGATTTTCACCGTGAGTGAGTGAAAAATTACGCACGCACGGGCTAATCACGGAAAAACATTAATTCATAAAACCAAAGTAGGCATTGAGTAGAAAATATCTCCAAAGGAAAAATTTTAAACTATTTGAGTTTGAAGCAAACTGATCTTAACGCAAAATGAATGTACCGAACAGAAAACAAGTAATCGAAAATGATTTAAAAAAGGATCCATTAGATCCTCGGTATTCATTTTTCACGCCTCCGAAGCATAAAAGTGAAGTTTGGACAGGATTTGAAGTAGTCAAATTCGAGGGCGCAATCGAAAACTTCGCACGATGCATCCAATGCAAGAAGATTTTGTGTGTACACCTGTTTAATTGCCTATTAGGCTGGGTCGTTTTTACGAAAGTTCTATGATCGCGTTGGAATAGTAAAATTATGTTTCCTTATGTATAAAAAATAATTTTGTGTAAAAAAAAATTCAAAATAAGTTGCATCTTCATACCGCGCAAGCGGATTGAAAGTTGGAAAAAAAAAATTATATGAGATTTTTCCGACTTCAATGATAAAATTTAGAATTTCTCAGCTTTAATCTCATTTTTTAAATACATTATGTTCCCAGATATTTTGGTCATAAAACTATCTTTCAAAGGAAAGCAACGAAACTACGATCGACCAAAATTTTACGGAGATATGGTCGAAGAAACTCAGACCTGAGGAAATTGCTCCAAGACATGCCAAAAATGTGTTCGAACCTATCAATTTTGTAACCATTTGGAAGAAGGCATATTGCCATTTCAAAAAAATCTTCCTTGAAGAAAATCGGTTATTTCATATGAGAGCACGCCGACAATCCAATTTTTAGTTGACCCAATAAAATATTTGTGTTTTGCCACAAATTTTAAATTGGTCAATTGTGTTGTGTTACATATGTTCTTATGGGGCACCGCACACTACTCAATTTTTAGTTGGTAGTGTTCCATAAACACATGGTACCGAATAATTAATAAATTATTATGTAATTAATTAATAATTAATTAACTTAATGGAAAGTTGGCTTTAAACTCAAATAGTTTAAAATTTTTTCTTTGGTGATATTTTCTACTCAATGCCTACTTTGGTTTTATGAATTAATGTTTTTCCGTGAGTAGCCCGTGCGTGCATAATTTTTCACTCACTCACGGCGAAAATCACGATATTTGAACTCACGCACATTCACGGACGTGACGTGATTGTGCGTGACTTGCTATAAGAGCGTGCGTGAGCGTGCGTGAAAGATCACTCACGCGCCCAGCTCTAGCTTCTATTATACTTTTCAGAGAGTTTTGAAAGACATTAAGTTTTTCAAAGACCTTCTAAAGAGCATTCAAAGAGTTTAATGTCTAAGAATACTCTCCAAATTTGATATCTGTGTCGCTTGGGTTACCAGGGGTGTTATTTAGATTGAAACAAAAAAATCCTGATGCAACTCTAAGTTTGTCTGCTCACTATTGAGACGTTTAACTTTTCAGAAGGTCTTCAAAAGACATTTGGAAATCCGCCATCTTTTTGGAACGAAGTTGTATGATTTTATTTCTAAACAATCAACCAAAACTTTTTATGCTTTATGAAAATCTTAATTTCAAATTAAGAAGGGAAAATGCCTGAAATAAGTTTTCTATTATTACAGAATAAAATTTAAAAGAAACGGAAAGAAAATTAAAAAAATAACGATTTTTAAACTTAAAAATTTTTGCAAAGCATTAATATTTTAAAGGCACGTGAAAATTTAGTGGGGTAGAATATATCATATTGCCGATGAACTAATCTCCGTTTTCATTTTTATGTTCAATAACACTGTCAAACAAAAAAAAAGCAACTGAATATTTGTACAATTTTCCTGTAGATCTCGGCCTCCTAAGCAAGAAAAAAAATTTTTTTAATTTTTTTATGGAAGAGTTTTTGAGAAAAAATTTTTTGAAATTTTTTTCAGTGCATTTCGTAGGTGCACTTGCTATTTCAAGCATATCTCGGGCCCCGATCTACCGATTTTAATAAATATATTTTCCAAATATAGATAATTAAGCTCCCTACAACTTTTAGAAACAAAGTTTTTGATTTGCATGAGTAGTTTTAGTGCTAGAGGTGCAATTATACAAGAAAATTGTGTTTTTTTTCAAAAAAATCAGGGTAAATTTTTCATATAAAAATTTGTAAAAAATAGAAATCGAAGTGGAAAACCCATTTTCAAATTTTTTGCGTATAGCTAAGTATTTCTTCTAAAAAATAAGCCCCGTTTGGCTAAAAGCGGTGAAAAATTTACGGAGCTATGATTTTTTTGCCAAAACACTAAAAAATCGATATTTCACAATTTTTGCTTTGTTCACAAAACTTGTTCATATGAGCCGAAATTATTTTATGAAGGTGCAATTGAGTAAATTTTCACATATATAAATGCATAAATGCTGCCTCTTTATTGATTAAAAATGAATGTCGTTTTGCCCTGCCTTTTAGAATATTGTGGTGGATTTGTTTACCTGCCGGTCTCAATGACCTGTACCAGATAAAAAAGGGTGCAGTGCTTTCCCTTAGTGGAAAAAAATATAAGGTATCATGAATACGTTTTGTGCGTTAACGTCAGTTTTTATACTAAACGTGTTTCTTTACTTTCAATTTTGCCTAATGAATTGAGCGTAGTATAAAATACCTGAGGTTTTGCATACTTTACATACATACTTACATACAGTATAGAAAATTTATGGCAATATATAAAAGGGTAACACTTATGCGTTTAGATTAGTAGTCTTGAACTAAATTTTGAACAACGTACATCAATTGAAAATAAAACAAATTTTAAAATATAAAAAAATGAGTAAAAGAACTCGTGTATTCATGTGCAAAAACAATCCGGACGATTTTTGCAATATTTGTGGATTATATATGTTAAAAAATAAAGGATTAGCGTTTACTGAAGCACTGCAAAAGCACTATTTCCATTACTTCGGTGTTTTGCCAACTCTCAATGAGCCGTGGACGCCTAAAAGAATATGTGACCTATGTCATAGAAAGTTATCAAAATGGGCTTCTGGAGAACGGTAAGAATTAAAATTTAATACGCTATAAAAAAAACTAACTATTTGCATTCTAGCTGTTACATGGATTTTGACACGGCAATGGAATGGAGTGAGCCCTTTTGTCACTCGGTGGACTGCTATTTTTGCCTTAGTGCAAGAAGTGGATTTGGGAAACATTTAAAATGGGAATACGCGAAAGTTGATTCGGTAAAATTTCCTCTACCTCATTCAAGTGATGTGCCTTATCCAGAATGCCCTGGCTCAGCACCCAAAATAGAAGGATCATCAGAGGAAATGCTGGGGTCTAGTGGAAGTCAGTTTGAAACAAGTTTAACGCAACGAATACTCTCACAGGCCGAATTAAATGACTGGATTCGTGATTTTGGTTTTTCAAAGGGTAAAGCTGAACTTTTTGCATCTAGAATGAAAGAACGCGGATTTGTGGCTCCTGATGTCAAAACAAGCATTTACAGAAATCGGCACTTGCAATACGGAAAATTTTACGCAAAAGTAGACGATATCTGTTTCTGCAGCAATATTTTAGGCCTATTCGAAGAGCTCAATGAAGTCTACAATCCCGGAGAGTGGCGTTTATTTATCGATAGCAACAAAGAGAGCTTAAAAGCTGTCCTCCTACACAATGGCAACCAAAAACCGTCTCTTCCTGTCGCATATGCATCGCATTCTAAAGAAACCTACGAAACAATGAAAACGCTTTTGGATCATATTGAATATGACAAGCATAGATGGAAAATATGCGCTGATCTCAAGGTAGTGGCAATTCTGTGCGGGCTTCAAGGAGGATATACAAAATATTGTTGTTTTTTGTGCAAGTGGGATAGTCGCGCTGACCACTTACACTATATTAAAAAAGATTGGCCTTTGCGAACCAACATTATAGTTGGTGCAGACAATATTCAACGCACTGCTCTCGTTGATAAAAATAATATTATATTACCGCCACTGCATATAAAATTAGGACTTGCTAAGAACTTTATAAAAAAATTGGCAAAAGATGGAACACAGGAAGCTTTTGCCCGCTTAAAGGCGATCTTTTCCTACCTTTCACACGCAAAACTCAAGGAAGGAGTTCTAAATGGTCCAGAAATACGTAAACTTTTGCAAGACGACGAGTTCTCAAGCCTTTTGTCCCCAGTCGAAGCAGCAGCGTGGAGCTCATTCAAACTTGTTATACACAATTTTTTGGGCAACCACAAAAGTCCAGATTACAAGCAAATAGTAAATAACCTACTAAAGAATTATAAGAAAGCCGAAGTACACATGTCGTTGAAGATCCACTTTCTCGATTCGCACTTGGATTTTTTCCCTGAAAACTTAGGAGACGTAAGCGATGAGCATGGCGAACGTTTTCATCAGCAATTAAAGGATATTGAAAATCGCTATAGCGGCCTTTTCGACACGGCAATGATGGGTGATTACGTGTGGTCCCTTGTGCGTGAAAATGATGGTAGTAAATAAAAAGACAAAGCGGAAGCAAGAACTTTTTTCAAATTGTATAAAAATAATTTTGGAAATAAATTTTTATTTCTTTAACACTTTTGCATTAGAGCTTATTTCACAAATGTTTTACAGGAGTTGTACCAATTTGGTAGTTCATGTTGTCTTAAAGTGGGCTGCATCACAGCGGCCCCGGTGTATGTATGTAAGTATGTAAGTATGTATGTAAAGTATGCAAAACCTCAGGTATTTTATACTACGCTCAATTCATTAGGCAAAATTGAAAGTAAAGAAACACGTTTAGTATAAAAACTGACGTTAACGCACAAAACGTATTCATGATACCTTATATTTTTTTACTAAGGGAAAGCACTGCACCCTTTTTTATCTGGTACAGGTCATTGAGACCGGCAGGTAAACAAATCCACCACAATATTCTAAAAGGCAGGGCAAAACGACATTCATTTTTAATCAATAAAGAGGCAGCATTTATGCATTTATATATGTGAAAATTTACTCAATTGCACCTTCATAAAATAATTTCGGCTCATATGAACAAGTTTTGTGAACAAAGCAAAAATTGTGAAATATCGATTTTTTAGTGTTTTGGCAAAAAAATCATAGCTCCGTAAATTTTTCACCGCTTTTAGCCAAACGGGGCTTATTTTTTAGAAGAAATACTTAGCTATACGCAAAAAATTTGAAAATGGGTTTTCCACTTCGATTTCTATTTTTTACAAATTTTTATATGAAAAATTTACCCTGATTTTTTGAAAAAAACACAATTTTCTTGTATAATTGCACCTCTAGCACTAAAACTACTCATGCAAATCAAAAACTTTGTTTCTAAAAGTTGTAGGGAGCTTAATTATCTATATTTGGAAAATATATTTATTAAAATCGGTAGATCGGGGCCCGAGATATGCTTGAAATAGCAAGTGCACCTACGAAATGCACTGAAAAAAATTTCAAAAAATTTTTTCTCAAAAACTCTTCCATAAAAAAATTAAAAAAAATTTTTTTCTTGCTTAGGAGGCCGAGATCTACAGGAAAATTGCACAAATATTCAGTTGCTTTTTATAAATTCCAAATTTGTTAAGCAGTGTAATCGAGATGTTTCATTACAACTTTTCATATTTTTTTTATTACATAATAATCTTCACACATGTCCTTTTGTGTTCAAAATATTTCCAACATTGAATATGTGGGACGTCTTTTGTGTTTCTTCTTAAGAAAAAGAAATAGGATATAATTTAATAAAACGTATGAGCATATTTGCGTCCCTATCACGCACACTGACTGATGATGACATCATAATTCAGTCTTTCAAAGAACTCTTAAAGATTTTTAAAGATCTTTCAAAGAGTTCTCAAAGACTTCCTAGAGACAAAACTGATTTTTTGTTAAGTCTCTAAAAACTCTCATAAGGCCCCTAAAGGCTCAGTTACTCTTGATTGAACGTAACTTAACTTTACTTATTCAATCAGCTGACTTGATATGTTTAGTACATTTTGTATGGGAGCAGTTACTGATAACTTAATTTGATTTAAGATAAGAATCTGTGGAATACAGATTTCAATAAGGTAAGTTAAGTTACGTTCAATCAAGAGTAACTGAGTCTTAAGTCCCGCCTTTTTGCGTCCTTTTAGTCTTTAGAAGGTCTTCAAGAGCGCTCAAAGAGCTTATCTGAGAGCATTAGCTCTCATTAATTTGTCTCTGAGCGTTCTTGAAGACCGTTTAAAGACAAGTTGTGTCGCTTGGGACTCTGTTTCCACCGAAATAAAAGCGATCCTTGCCTTGGAAGTAACGGAAAATTTATAAAATTTTTTTTTTTTTATAATAATTTTTTTTGCTTCGATCACTGCCTTGACTCTCAAAATTTATAGAGGTGGCTGAGTGTATCAGTTGAACAGCGTTGCCAGAAAACTTGTTTAAGTATACCTGTCAATTTGTGTTCAGAGCAGCCAGCTAATTTACAATTTCCTACAGAAAAATTATATTAAGATATCCGGCCGGATACAAGGTATCCATCAAAAATTTTGTATCGGATATCCGGTATCCGGTTATCCGGATAACTTGCTACCCGGCACATACCTAATTCTAATGTATGTTGGTTGCAAAATAGTGAGTGAGGACTCGATTTCATACTTGTATGCGACTGTTAAATAACTATATACGTCTTTAAAACAATCGCAAAGAAGTATTACGCGTTTCTTTCTGTGACACATAAAAATGTCAATTTTTGTAGACTATTCTGTCACTTCTAAGTAACATTTGAAGCCACGCCCAAATTGCGACATAGCAGAAAATTCAGTTTAAGAGAAACTATTATGCAACTGTTACGCAGCCAACCGGTTTTCGAATGACTTATATGCCATCCTTATGAGACTAAATTTTAGCATAGAATAAGCAATAATTACTTATTCTGTGATTTTAGTCAAAAAATTGAGGTCTGTGTTACTTGGGTACTGGAGGGACCCTTAATAATGGACCGATCAAAACGACTGGATCTGGATGTTACACACAACCACACAACGACACAGAGTGTGTCGGGTATAATCAGAAAATTCTTATTTTCTGACGTAAAAATAAAAATCAGAGAAAAATCGTTATACTGTAACTTCTTTCATATTCCTCATAACCGTTACGTTCCCTGGTGAAAAAATAAAACTTATTCAAATAAGTTAAATGGTTTAAATTTTATTCAAATTGCCAACATTTTTATTATTACGGATAAGCGGATAGCGCTTAGAAGTAAAAAAAAAAGTCAAGCAGAAACGCAGGGTAAAAGTCATCGTCTAATAATGCTCGGCGTGTTTTGTAGGATTTTCAAAAGAAAATTTGAAAAAAAAACCCAGGGTGAGCACGCATAATGCAAAAGTCGTCTATGTGTATGAAAAGTTGCACAGCAAGGATTTTATTCAATTAATATAGACAATATAATTTGCTTAGCTGCCCTCGCACTTAATTGCAAATGTAGGTTTCCTACACATAAATATGCCACAGCAGCATTGTTGTTTGGATTTGTATGAAAATTGTTCTTTTAGTTGCATTTCACTTGGGTGCACATCAGGGACGTAGCTAGAGAAAGGCTGCTTTGGTAGTGCTTATATTGGCCACAGTGGTATATGAAAAATTATAAGACATTAGCCCAAAAAAAATTTGGGGGTGTTAGAGGAAGTTTATAGAGTTGTGGACCAAAAACCCATAAAATCTAAAAAAAATTCATGACGTCCAATTTTGATGAAAAATTATTTTTAGAATAAGTGAAGAATTCTAAGAATTTTGGCGTTAACATTTTTTTCAAAAAACTGATTACAAATAGTCTAGTTAGGGTCTAGTTCTAAGCTGGTCCAAAAAGGAGTAGTTGTAATCATTTTTTTCAAAAATTTTAACGCCAAAATTCAGCTAAGCAAATTATACTGTATTTAAATATAATGTATGGCTATTATAAATTATAATATAATTTATTAGAAAATATTATAGTTCGATTGGAAATAAATATTTTCCAAACCGACACAAACTACAAACATTGAACGAAGCGAATCGATTGCGATTAAATGCGGCCGAAATTGGTAAAATTTTGTTGGGCGTATTGAATCCCAACGGATATTTGTGAAATCCCCCTAAGAAATAATAATTCCCTAACTCCACTCTTGCCGTTTCAATCTCCAGGCAACAATAACGCCCAAGGAAATTATTAAGGCGATGAAGCCCAATGAACTCGCCAATAGTAGAACACGCGCTTTAAGCATTTCGATAGATCCATCATGGCTACCAGGAATCGATTCTATGCCGTCAATTACAACACGAAATGAAATACGCGAGATTTCCGAAATTTCCGTTTGGTTCTCTTTCGCCTTTGCCGCCGCCGCACGCGCCGCCGCCAGATCGGTTTCCCGTCTCCGTCGGCCCGTATTACTGAAAATTCGATTCCCATTGCATTGCTGTTCATTCACATAGCATTCGTGTTCTTCCAGGCAAGCGGTTATGCGCAAAGACAGAACTAGTTCCTCGCCGCTGTGCATGCCCTGAAACATGACCGCTTTGAAGTGAAGCTTATGACCCAATGGGGGGTCATACGTCGGAGGTTGATTACAAATGCG
This sequence comes from Chlorops oryzae, assembly GCA_020466095.1. Taxonomy (NCBI): domain Eukaryota; kingdom Metazoa; phylum Arthropoda; class Insecta; order Diptera; family Chloropidae; genus Chlorops; species Chlorops oryzae. The sequence goes on from CM035806.1 coordinate 66,746,746, forward strand.
TTGCATCGATGGATTTACACAGCCGTCGGTGGTTACCAGACTTGCAGTGTTAAGCAATTCACCCGACGGTGCGACACGTTGTAGTCTAACATCGCTCAGCTTTGTAAAGTTCCAGCCTAGAAGTACATACATATATACATACATACATACAATGTTAAATGTTAGCTTCTGAAAATTTTTTTTACTCACCATCGCCTGGCTGAACATGGGCCCGCAGCAGTAAATCCTCGCCCAATTGAACGGCTCCGTTCTTTTCCAAATGACGTGTGAAACCGTTGTGGGAGCGTCGCAAGAGCTCGATTTGTGTTCTCATCGGATTCTGTACACCTCCGTGGGCATAGGTTCCAACGCTCCGTGATTGACTGTTAATAAAAATATTTTAAAAAAATATGGGGGTTTTTGGAAATTTATTTGAATTAAATTGGAAAATAGATGGAAATAGTTAGGAGCCTACTTACACATCATTGGCCACGCCCACTTTTAGCGCGTGAGTTTTCGTGGCAATGCGCTCCTGACCGCGGCAATGCAATGTCAATATGGCATCACCATCCGTACGCATACCCCGTACAGCTGGGAAGCGTAAGCGCAAGCAAAGATCTTTACCGCACGATTGTACACCACACGTGTTGAAATCATCGCTGGATATATCCAAGAGCACATGGCTGTGCGCAAGCCTGAGTTCACAATGTTTGTCCATCGAGTCATTGTCGACGGTTGGTGCCGCCGCTATGAAGCTATCCAGTTTGAGTGTCGCACGAAAGTAACCACCGCTCGGACTCTGTTGCAGGCAACGCATGTCCTTGACATATATTCGCAGAGGATGTCTGTTGCTCGTATCGGTTTGTTCCACGACAGCGGCTTCTTCAACGCTTGCACCGCCGAGAGCTATTAGAGCTGGAGGTGGTAAGTAAGCGGGCGCCGGAGTTGATGGTCTCGTAAAAACTGGTGGGGGCACATTATATTCATAGCCTTGAAAATGTGGCGGCAGGGATTCTGTTGGGTCCGCAACAACAATAGGGCTTGGACGTACCGTACTTGCACTTGAGGTTGGACTTATTGGGCGTGGATAATAGTAACCGGATGCACTGCATAAAGAACGGGGGACATTTTGGTTGATCTTCTTGGGGAAAAAATGGGAAAGTTTTTTTTAATGTTTTTATTTTCCCTACCTTTGATAAGGTGGTTTCGGACTCTCATAATTAGGACGGTCGTCGGGAGGGAGATATTGATTGTGAAGCGGTATAAAATTATTTGCTGGATCTCGAACACGATTCTCGATTATTTCGGGCAATGTAAATTCCGTAGAACTTTGGGTGGGCGCCACAGGCGATTGTGTTACCAACGGATTGGGATATCCACCGGCGACGGGTGCTGAAGGCGGTCCATAGAGTGAGGGAAGTGTCGGTTGCGGCGGTGGCTGTTGAAATGCGAATTGGAAGGGAAAATGTTGGAACACCGGATGATCGGGTGTCAGAAAGTGTGAAATATCACCGAAGGCTGTTCGGAGAATGACTAGAAAGAGACCCCGCTGAAGAAAGTTGCTCATTTCGACGACGAACGAATATACACTGAGTCCGAATAAGGAATTCTTTAAAATATATAAGTTCCACGGAAGCTCATTTTTATGCAAAAGTACATACTTCAAAATCGTGACCACGCTTTACGGGCGTTTTTTCGATGGTAATTTCTTTCCCAATTAGTTAATTTCCTTTCGGTATTTATTACTGTTTTTTTTAAAATTTTTTTTTTTATTTTCTCCCTCTGTCAGTTCTTTTTGAAATAATCTTTCGATTTCAATGTCACGAAATTCATGTTTTTCTTTTTCGGTGTTCAAAGAAAACACAACGAGAGCACTTTCTCCTGAACATTGCGTTGCCCTAGGTTAGATACATTTTAACCTAATTATTTTCTTGAATGCTCTTTAAATGGCCTTGTGTTATTTTATATTATCGGTTCTTATGGTTGACGAATATTAGATTCGTTATTGTGGGAACGGCCCAAGTGGAATAGATAACATATTCTTGCACTGTTCTTATTGTTTGTATGACAATAGTGAGACCTACAGTTTATCGACTATCGGTCTTAAGCCGAGGCTCGATAGCATCGTATATAACTTTCTCATTTTCTCTAACATTGAAAAGAAGCCCGGAATGGTTCAAATTTTTTTTCTACAGGTACAACCACCTTTTAACATAAAAGAATTCCATCTGAACATCTTAGTCCTACCCACCCAACATTTGGAAGATTGTTTTTACAAAAATCACCTTGAGGAGTCTTATTCGATTCCTTTTGATGATTAAAAGGCGATTGCTATCATCCGCAAATAAAAGAAGACTCGAAAAAGACTCTTCAATATGTTTCAAAAGCGAGTCAAATTTCAATAACCCAGATGAGTCGTTTTCGAGCCGCCTGGATGATTAAAAAGCGATTGATCACATGGATGATTAAATAAAGACTCGAAAACGACTCTTAAATACGTTTCAAAAGCGATTCGCATTGAAAGTACAAAAACAAAACATACAGCAATCGCCAATTAATCAAGTAGGGGATTGAAATATGATCATTCAAATTGTTACTATCTTATATTTCACTCAAAATTTGACTCAAAATTGAATTGAATGCAGGCACGTAGCCAGGATTTTATGACGGGGGCTTTTAATATTTCAAATTTTTCTGCATAATAATTTACCTTCTTTCGAAACAATACGCCGATGAAACCGATAGTCGTAACAAAAGTATAAAAAAGTTAGAAACATACAGAACTCTTAAATGAAAAAATCCGTCAAACAGATATACCATAGGGTGCGTATACAAAATCGCTGATGCAAATTATCATTGGATTTAATAATTTGCATACACAACTGCATTCGGGATTATTTGTGATTAATGAAAAAATGCAAATTATTCAAAAAATAATCCGAATAATTGTTTTGATTTTTTGAATAATTTGCATTTTTTCATTAATCGCAAATAAACCCAAGTATTTTTTAATTATTTCTTAATTGTTATTATTAATAATTCAAAATTTCACACAAACGAAATTAATAATGATAATGGATTTAAAAAAAAAAAAAAAAACGAAAAATGCAATGAATATATAATCCAAAAAACTTGCTTCACTTGGTTCAACCAAATATGATGATGGTGCAGTGATGCCAAATTTTTCAAGAATCTTCCGTCTAAATTTCCCTTTAATATGTATATAATTAATCTTTCTTAAAATCTCTATAAATTAAAAAATAAATACTTATATTCAGGAAAGTCGTCTGTACGAAATTTTGAGCTTTTGAAGGTTAAGAAACAATCGGGCATGTCACAGAAATCGAATACGACAGAAAACGTTCGATTTCGCTTAAATTTGTATGGAAAATTCATTGATTTCGAACGTTTTCAATCGTATTCGATTTCTGTGACATGCCTGCACATAAATAAATCCAAGAATAATAAAAATTATATAAAAACTACTGAAGGGTCATACCCTGCAAAAGCGTCTAGCGCTTATTCATCGAATTCACTTTTGTATGTGTTGTTATTGAAAACAAATGTTTTCAACCAATATTTCTTTAATTTTATCTGTATCTCTCTTTGAAAGGAAGGAAGTTTGAACTATTTTATCGAAAAGCAAATTAATCAGTTGGTTATGGTAAACAATAACAAACGACGATCGCAGTCAACTGCTCGCAAACGATCGATCGACAAGGAAAACAAGCGAAAGGATCTGGAGGACAGCGTGTGCTGGTATCATTACAAATTTGGAGACAAGCCTCAAAAATGTCATGATCCTTTTATTCATGCCAATAAACAAAAAAACTAACAGCGCCTTTTGATCAAGCGAGCAGATCAGAACAATACCGTCAGGTCGCTCTTGCAATGGTCCGCGACAGTAACACAAAATTAAATTTCTTGATCGACACTGGGGCGGACATATCGGTAATACCTAAGTCGTGTTTTAAAATCCCCGAACAGCCAAATGTTAGAAACTTATATGCAGCGAATGGATCACCCGTCCAAGATCCCATACACGCTGGTTATAGAATTTTAATTTAAAAAATTATCACCTGATCATTAAAAACATACAATTATGTATGGGCGATTCCATGGTAACTCGCGTTGCAATCAAAAGAAATTTCTGGTCATTTATTCAATGCTTTCTTTATTATTTGTAACTTTGAATATCTAGATCCATTTTTTTTTTTTTTGGTAAAAAATATATAAGATAAGAAATAAAAATGATTGCAAATCACCAGTTTTTAAGTGAATAAAAAACAATTATTCTTCATCAAAATCATATAGTAATATAGGGGACACTTACAACAACAACCGAATTCCGTGGTGAACTAGTGATGCTATAATTTTTGGAGTATTCACTCAATTTTGTAACAAAACATACTTGCGTTGAAATTTTTTAATTTTTTCGTTTTAATGTAAAACTTTTTTAGGGCGATTCCATTATCGCGGGTGCAACATTTACACGTAATTTTTATACATCATTTTAAAGGTAATAAAACCAGCATGATTACAAAATTAAAAAAAAAAAAAATTAGAAGCGTCCCGCTCATTGATATATTACCAGATCTATTTTTTAACATAAAAAAAATAATGCAGTTACAAAAAAAAAATATTTTTTTTTGCCACCCTATTAAAGACCATTTTAACGGCTTTCCAAATGGCCCTTGTTCAGAAAAATCTAATGAAATTTGCCTATTTTATGAACATTTAAGTGTCACTAACTTCGATAAAAATTTTTCAATTTTGCAAACTTCAGCACCCTGTATCTGGAACACCCGTTACTTTTCGAAGCTAAGAATTTGGCATTTTCATATACACGTATAGAAGTGCTATACAAAAAAAAAAAAAAAAAAATAAATAAAAATTGGAAAGATTCGGAGACATAAAGAAAAAGTTGTCGTTTTCACATGGAATGCCCCGTATGGGCAATTCCATGGTAACTTGCGTTACAATCAGAAGAAATTTCTGGCCATTTATTCATTTGTTTTTCTTTTTTTTTTTTTTTTTTGTAAAAAATATATAAGATAAGAAATAAAAATGAAATGATTCTTGAAGTAGTTAACTAAATAAAGACTTAAAAGTGCCGGTAACTCGCGTTACAGTTTTCAGACAAAGGTTTTTGAGCAATTCCGTAATTTAATAAATTCTGCAAAACTACGTGGATTGGCTAACATTTAAATTTTATTTTGTATTAAGAATAGAATGAAGAGTTAGAAAACAATAATGTTTTGCGTAAACACTGCTGCTGTTGATCAATTAATAAATAATATGCGTTAACTCGCGCTATATGCAATTTTTATATAAGCCCGTAAGACAGAAAGTTGATTGTAGTTATACAATACATGGAAATATAATAAAATAAAATAAAATATATAGATTTAGGAGATTATGTTGCAAAGCATTTAATTTATTGCAGGGACGTAGCCAAGGGGGGAGGGGGGGGGGGCTTTTGGGTGTTCACCCCCCCCCCCACCCCACCCCCAACCACTCCCAAAACTAAAAAAAAACCAAAATATTTGTATTATTTTTTGAATAATTCGAATTTTTTCATTAATCACAAATAATCCCGATTTTTTTTTAATTATTTCGTAATCGTAAACTTTTTATGTGCAGTTGTGTGTGCAGATAATCAAATACAGGCACGGCAGAACGACGTTTACATGGGTATTTTACCCACTCGAAATTTTCCAAGTAAATATTTCACTCTGTAGGAATATCACGAAAGTTTTTCAATAGTAGTCCAAAAATTAATTTTTGGTGACATTTTGAGATCGAAAATATAAATTAAGACAATCTGACTTATCCAAATATCGGGATTTACTATATTCACCGACTACTTTCAGAAGTTTTAAAGATTATTTTTTAAATGAAGTGGAAATTTTGGTTATTAAATGTGTAACATGAAATAATATTTTTATTATCTCTTAATGTACTTGATATTGGTATGTCGATTTTGTTGGAACTTTCCATACCACTGAACCACAGCAAAACACACTCTCGATCGACTACCCTCTCGGGTAAACTCTGTTCTGATTGTAAAAAATTATTAAAACTATTAATTAATAAAATCAGCAATGATTGTTTGGTTTGGTTTAAGTTATAAAATTTCCAGCAACTTTTATACGCACACTATGGTGCTTCTTCTTTTGGAGTTCTGCTTCTTACTTTTTTATACTTTTGTTACGACTATCGATTTCATTGACGTATTGTTTCGAAAGAATGTAAATTGTTACGCAGCAAAAAGTTGGAAATATAAAACCCCCCCGTCTGAAAATCCTAGCTACGTGCCTGATTTATTGTCATCACTTTCGCTATTAAAGCTGAATAATTCAGTATTAACTGAGGTCCACTAGCTTTTCCCTTCAAACTGCACATATTTAGTCATTCTTAATTTGCTATTATCGCAACAATTTGAATTTATCCTCGCTATGCCCGGAGTTTGTGGTGAATTGCCAAAAACTGTTTCGGGGTTCGTTTTCCTCACAGATTCTCTGATTTCCTCTATTAAAGTATGATTACCTCTCATTTTTTACTCTTTATCCGCTTCTGAATTGTTTAGCCTGGAAAAAAATAGACTCTCGTCCGAAAACCTATATAAACCTATCAGGCCCGTACGCAGGGGGAGAGTTTTGGGGTTCAAACCACGTACTTAAGGTCAACAATACAAGAAGATCGTCTAAATGGACTTGCGGCTTTAAATATCCATCGCAATATTCCAGTTAATGTAGAGTCAGTAATGAAAGAATTTTTTTCGGTACCTCGAAGAATCGAATTGTTGACAGAAAAATAATAAAATAATGCAAATGGCAAATTAAGACATGAAACTATTGATCACGTATGTTATTGATTTTTTCCAACGTGCATGGTCGTAAAATCATAAACCAAGAAATGGAACAAATTGGTCAAACCTTGAAAATCATTAAAACAAAATTATGTATCGAAAAAACTTTCCCATTAGAAAAGCAATTGATTCTAAATTTTATCATTTAACTTCATTTGATGACCTTTTTGTTTGACATAAAATTTTAAAATTCAACGACTTTTTTTTAGAAATCAAATTTTCATAAACCCCCTCCCCCAACGGTAAACCCTGCGTACGGGCCTGAAACCTATATAAAAAGGACCTCTTCCGTGGGATGCTGCAAAATAGCTCCAAATAAAATAATATTTAATAATTTTTTTATAATGCATACTTCACTATATTCATCCTACTTTCCCCCTTTCCTCAACTTTCCCTTCCCCATTTAATCTTTTCTGCTCCTGAAAAATGCATTTTTGAGTCAAACTTAAACCAATTTTTCAAAACTGACAGGTATTGGTAACTCGCGTTACAAGAAATTAAGCCTTTTTAAATATTTTTGGAGGCAGTTAAAATTTTTATGGCATTTTCAGTTATTTTACATACGATTAAGAAAGAGAATACGAAATTTAAATAGTATCGAATTAAAAACGCAAAAGCTATGAAGAAAAAAGTGATTTTTGTAACTCGCATTACAAAAAAAATAAATGCACAATTTCTGGAAGTTTTCACTTGAAATTCTTTCAATGAATGTTCAAGATACAGACAAATTATGCCACATTTGCAACAAATGCAACTGTTGTATGCAAATGCTTCACTTCAAAACAGCTATTTTTACTCCCGAAGCTGTAATTCTTTTATATGCCACAATTTTCGATGTCAGCTGTGTTAAAGATCTTCAAATCAAATATTTCATATTTTTATTTCATCTTAAAATATTTCTACAATAATTTAGCAGTGCCAAAATTACAGTTTTATGAATTTTTTTTTTTTTTAATTTTTATGTCATGATTCTATGGAATTGGCCGTAGGTATGTATTTATACATATGGCACATAGCCAATAATGTTAAAAAGCAATGAACAAAAAAATCGTAAACATTTTGAGATTTTAGCAATTTGCAGCTGCTTAATGGATTTTTCGCGGATCAGTTAGTACTGAAACAATACTGTTTGAATCAAGGGCTAAAACTATTGAACACGTTACGAGATATAGCCATACGTAAGTGCGCAACTTAATTCTCGGTCACACTTTTTGAGATCGATTTTAGAAACGAAATTTCGACGATGTACTTTAACCAATTATAGGGAGTTTCGGTATTCACCGAGTACTTTCAGAAACTGTATTCAATTTTTTGTTTACATTTTACGTGTTGCACCGTGATATAGAATCTGGTCATTTGATCTGTAATTTATGGATTACAAGGCACTCTTTTGGTAGGGCTCTGTAATCCGACAAATTCGATAGTTCGACATTGCCCTACGGAACGTTCGTCGGAGTACCTACCTTCCTTCGTACAATTAAGCTTCCGTCTTTGAAGGATATGATGTTCAAAGATCCGCTATCAATCTCCATTGCCATAGTAAAAATATTGATTCTTCTATTCTTCTTTTTTAAATAAACCCTAAAAAAACGAACGAAGCTTTTCCTATTAAAGCAAATGAAACGTCATGCGTCATTTCACTTGTGACATTTAACACGCCTGACAACTAATGACAATGCTCGCTGTTTAGAAAAAAGAAAAACCATAATTCTCTATATTTGAAGACATTCACTGCGAGACACATAAACAGACGGACAGACAGACACACAGTCGAGCAGTTATTATTTAAGTATATTAAAAAAGAAGAAAAAAAACTATCACTGCGCATGCGTTCCATGCCATCACAATCAATGTGCAATAAATCCTTTTCGCCATAAAAGGCGCTGTATAATATAATCGACAACGAGGAAAAAGAATTCTGTTTTCTTTTTTCATAAAAGCAGCATAAAATTCTCTTTTTGTGCACATTGCAATTAAAATGAAATAGGCCAGAAGTAGGTTGATTGGCCGATTTAATTAATAATGTCATTAAATGTAAGAAAATTGACATAAAATACGCTTTACGTTGACAGTTACATGCATTCGAGTTATTAATACTTTTAAATGGGCTTTCATTCAATTTTCATTGAGAACCGAAATAATATTACCTTTTTTTTATATGAGAAATTTATAGGTCAACGCCATTGCCTCCATAAATAGTGCGGCAATATTTATGTTATTAATCTCAGCTATCGAGTTATGAAAAATGAATTGTCGTGATGCGTTGTCAGCGTTCTCCGATGGGAAGAGTGTCAGCTAATTAACCATCTCGACCATTTTCGGCATATGCTACACATGAAATTCGCACTCAATCAAAAATTTCATTTCAGAATATAATCTGATCGGAGATCGGAGCTCGGAGATCGACGGCTGTCGGACTGGCGTCAGAACAGTTTTATGAATCGATCGACAATTAGCGAGCACACTCGATTGTGATTTGCCAAATGATCGCGAGATCATTGGATCGTTGTTAAATGTTCAATAGCGATTGACAAATTCGAGAGTCAGTTGCTTTAACCGTAAACGACGCGGCTGGTTCCCTCTTTGCTGCAATTGGATGAATGAAATGAATACCGACACCTATGGATCTGCGAGTGAACGATTGCTGCAATTACAGAATCGCCGTAAATTCAGTTACCCAGCAACATTGCATACAGGCTCGTTGCTCGAGGTCACACAAGCCTCCAACAAACGACGATTATCCTCAACGGTGAGTGATGTCGTCACGAGAAAATTATCCTATACGATCGGATGGAAGCCATCGCAGATACCAGCACAGGATATAATCACACAGGTGCGTACACATGTCTCTGAACAGTATCTCAAAATATATTAACACAAAAAAAAAAAAAAACATATTTTTTCTTTTATCCTTCAAATTTAAATTCTACAGGGACGATGCCTTTGTGGGCAATACATCAAGCGTCGATTGAGGCGCTCCGGAATGTTTAATAAGAAACTAGGACTGCAGCGAATACGTAGCATACTTGGTACGAATTCCATGAATATTGTGCGTGAGGTCTTTCCAGCTGTTATGGTGGTAAATATCGAATCCTTTTTCCTTAAATTAAATCTTTTTTGGTTTAAATAAAGAGAGAGAAAAAATTGAGAATTTTTCATATGAATTAGAAAAAAAAATTAATGCGTAGAGCGAAAAGAAATGACCGATATTGCCTCACAATCTGATGTCGGCGAGTTCAATCCCCGGTCAGGCGAGCGTCATTTTTTTGAGGAATTAATAGGTAATAATAACAAATTATAATAAAAATTTAAGAGGAATAAAGAGCTTTCAACTAATCTTTTTAAGAAAAAAATAAAAATAAAAAGAAAGATTCCAGCAGAATTCTCATAGAAATTCTTGAAACAGCATATGCTGTCATATGACATGACGGAGGACACACACGTTTTTGAAGGTAGTATCGATACTTCACCTTTATCGCTGGCAACTATGTTTTCTCCTTCTCTATGTAGTACATCAATTTTTTTTTCCAAGTTCAAAATTGACTTTACACCGAGAGAAATAAGAACAGTTAAATCAACCACTTAGAACAGTTAAAGTAAGAGTGGTCAAATAAACTGTATTCCCCGTTAAATGCACTGGAAAAGGAAGTCAAATCAACAGTTGAAAAACAGTTGCTTTTTATGTTCAAATTCGCTTTCGTTCACTTAGACGTATAAGTTCGCATTCTGATCAACCGTCTCCGGAGTTTTCAATAGCTCAGTTGTTTAAGCTGTGACTTGACCGTCGTGAGCTTCGGGGTTCTATCCCTGCTGGCGACGGGAATTTTTCTGGATTTTTTTTTTAATTACAGTTTTTTTTTTTGTTCAGAGTGTAGTTGTTTTGGAAGGCAAAAATTTTCTCCTAAATTTTTAAGATTTTAATTTATTTAATTTTTTTTTAATGGTTCATTTTCATGCAAAAAATTTTGGGAGTGAAACAATTCCTTAAGCACGTTCCCCAAAACTTGAGCAACCATAAACTCAAGTGAGCATTTTGACCAAAATTAAATTCGTTCGCTTAGCGTAATGGTTAAGCCCCAATTTTTCCGCAATTTCTTTCGCCTGCGACAGGGTTCGAACTCGGACCTTTCAGAATGCTAAACAAAAACGCTTCCAGTACGCTAACAAGCGATCTCATTCGCGCGTGCTAGATTTATTATATCAACATTCGAGAAAATCGAACTATAGACGCCTCGTATGTAACATATGTATGATAGCTATATTATCGCGAGAACAATTTGACAATTTGAGAATTTTGTTCGTTTTTGATATCATTTAAAACCAAAAGGTATTAAAATAAAACTTTTTGGTATTGAAATTCAAATTTAATACTAAAAAGATTTAATTTTATACCAATTGGTTTTAATTTTGAACCTGTAGTTTTTACTGTGAGGGTATATATTTGTTTTGTGCGAAACTTGTAAGAGGCCATTTACACGTTAAGACATTTCGATAATGAAACACACTTTTTGTGGGCTAGCGACGCACGGGGATGTGGTATGGTAGCGTTTTTCTCTCTTTCCCGTGCCTCCCTTGCCATCGAAAATTTGTTTTATTATCGGAATGTCTTAACGTGTAAATAGCGTATAACATCCAGAACTAAGATCCGAAGATATAGACAAATAAATATATATATTCTTAATCGGGATCGAAAACTGAATCGGATCGCCTTCCAAATGGCTGGACCAGCCACGTCGAAATTCGGCGCAAAGGTATATCGGGCCCCGAGTATGATCCTAAGATAAACAAGTAAGGGTGTTGTAGTCAGGCGAGCCTCAAAATAAAATACCCGACACAGACACTCATATTCAAATAATTTTTTATATCAAGAGGTGTTTAAGGCCATAAGGGGCCTCATATGCCGGCTTTTGTTAACCTTTGCCACGCGCACTTTTCCAATTTTTTTGAATTCTAATCGGAGGATTAAATATTCGCTCAAATTCTAAGTTTCATTGAAATATTTCGGAAAAGTCAGATTTTGGGGCAGTTTTGAGATTTTTGTGACAGACCCTAGTACTGGAGGTACTCTTAATAATGGACCGACAAAAAAAAATTTTGGGGAGGATGTTTGTTGCTACAAACGAGGCATAAGTGCCAACTTTCGTTCAAGTCCCATTTGAATTTCGGGTGTAAGAGACAATATTCGAAAATCGCCCTTCTGCCACGCCCACTTTTCCAATTTTTTTAAATCCTATTACTTGCCTTTAAATATGTTCAAATACCAAATTTCATCAAAATATGTTGAAAAACTTAGAGTTTAGAGCAGTTTTTGTGATTTTCGTAACAGACTCTAGTACTGGAGGTACCCCTAAGTTTAATTTGATCGGTCCATTATTAAGGGTACCTCCAGTACTAGGGTCTGTCACAAATATCTCAAAACTGCCCCAAAATCGGATTTTTTTGAAATATTTCAATGAAACTTAGGATTTGAGCGTATATCAAAGTCTCCGATTAGAATTCAAAAAAATTGGAAAAGTGGGCGTGGCAAAGGGGAAGTTTTCATAAAGAAATTTAACAAAAGTCGGTATATGGGGCCCCTTATGGCCTTAAACACCTCTTGATATTAAAAATTATTTGAATATGTGTGTCTGTGTCGGGTATTCTATTGTCAGGCTCGCCTGACTATAACACCCTTATTTCTTAAGTCTTGATTTGCATTGGTTTGGGCTTTTTATAGAAATTCTTTTAAATGCTGACTTTCAAGTGCGACTTCTTTAGCACATACATCATATATTACTATATGTGGCACTCCCAACAACAACCGAATTAGTGATGCTAGAATGTTTTGAGTACTCACTCAATTTTGTAACTAAGCATTCTTGCGTTGAAATTTTTTAATGTTTTCTTTTTAGTATACAACCTTTTAGGTTTTTGATGAAAGATTTTGCAATACTGTGCCCTTTTCAAGAGAGGATTTCGAAAAATAAGTAGTTTTTGTATTCATTTTAGCATGATTTGTTATAAGTACTTGAGCCATTAGTTTGGTATCGAGCTAGAATTTTTTCTACATCACTGAAAAGTTCATATCAGCTGTTCTGTTTTGTAAACAAACATTCGGTCATATTCGACGGATGAGTGCTCTTCTTTAGCGTTGTTGAAGAACAAAAGGAAAATTTCACGTAAAGATTTTTGATATTATATAAAAACCATATTTTAGTCGAAAAAAATGAGTTTTAACAAAAAATATTTGACGAACACTTATACATGTATATGAGTTATACCAAACATTTTGGTACATGTTACAAGATTTGAAAAGATTTGTTAGACCGGACCCGGAATTTCTCGGGGGCGTGCTACGTTTTTGATTTTGCCATAAGAATGCATGCAACGGGGGCCTACTTCAACTCAACAAGCATAGTTGTTGTAGAGTGCCACATATAGTAATATATGACATACATCTTTGTGATAAAACTTTCAACATTTTGTATAACTACTTACATATTATATATCCTAGTTCTTTCAGAGACAGCGTTTTCAATTTATATCAAAATGCGAATCGCTCTGCGATTTACTTATATGATTGCATTCAATTGTTTATCTGAACAATCAAAGTATTAATTACTGGAAGAAAAATTTCGGCTTTGAATTTTTCTTTGCCACTATGTTTACTTTTATGAATTTCATAGGAGTCTTCTCTGAAGATATTGAAATTTATTAAGCCTAGTAAGGGGCTCAAAATTAATCGATTCGACCAGTGTTTTTACATCCCTCCCACATACATGAATCAAAAAAACAAGATCCCAATAAACACAAAAACGATAACGAGTTCGAATCGAATTCGAATCGAATTCGTAGAGCGCGAATCGCATTAAACGAATTCGAATTGAAGAAAGGCAATTTTCGCAATATCGCGCTTTTATCGTATTTTGCGTTCGATTCGAAGAGAAAATATGATAAGAATTCGAAACGTTTGCAACGACATCTAAAAACACTGTACGGACGTCTTTTTATATTTCTATTTTGAAAAGTCCTTGAGGGCTCCCTGAAAAATGGCCCCCATGCAAAATGGCCCCGAACTGAAAATTCAAAAAGGCCCCAAAATTTGGGATCATTTTGCATTATGAAAAATTACCCCAAATCAAAAATGAAATTTGACCCCAAAATAAAATGAAAAAGGCCCCAAAAACAAAAAGAGGTGTTTTAGTCGAAATAGAAAATGGCCCCAAACTAGAAAATAAAACGGCCGTTATGGAATTTAAAAAATTAAAAATGAAAAAAATCCCCAATTTTGGGGTAACTTTGCATAATGCATTATTGCCCCACTTTGATAAATGTAAAAAGGCCCCAAAATTTGGGGTCATTTTGCATTATGAAAAATTACCCCAAATCAAAAAAATGAAACAAGGCCCCAAATGTAACATTAAATTGAAAAATACAAAATGACTCAAAAAAAAAATCGCCCTAAAATTTGTGCTGTTGTTTTCAATTCAAAAATTTGGGGCCTTTTTTCAGTTTCAGTTTGGGGCCATTTTTCAAGGAGCCCTCGAGGACTTTTCAAAATATCAACAAAACTTCAAAATCCCTTTTCAGGGTGCCGTAGTCGGCAAGACTCTTATGAATTCCACGATAAAAAAGCGAGCTCGCATTTTATAAAATCCACGATAAAAAAGCGAGCTCGAGGCGAGCTCGTTGCAAACGTTTCGAATTCTTATCGCATTTTCTCTTCGAATCGAAATCGAATCGTACGCAAATACGATAAAAGCGCGATATCGCGAAAATTGCCTTCCGCGATTCGAATTCTTTAAAATATTTGTGTTTAGTGGATACGAAACTTTGATTCTCGAAGGTAGTTTTGTTAATTTGTTTCCAAATCGCAAGGCATTCGAGGTAAATATAGAATCAAGCTAAAGTTATAAACGAAAAAAAGTCATTCATTTCAATTCGGCGAAGACGGCGTAATGGGTAAGCAGACTAGAAATAAGTATGACTAGAAATCAAGAGGTTCCGGTGTTCAAATCCCACAGCCGGTGGATTCAAAAGCGTGGTTACCAGCATTAGAACTGTTTTTTTTTTTCTTTTTTTTTTTTTTTACCGAAAATAGTCTTATAATAGGACTGTTATTTGAATTTTACATTATATTACACCGAGAGAAAAAGGTAGTTATATTAACTGAAAAAGCAGGTTAAAATAACCGAGTTCACCGTTAATTCTTAGCTTATGTGTAGTAGCGGTCGATTCAACAGTACAAATACAGTCAATAGGGATATAACTACCTGATGGTTGATATAACTGTCTCGCGGTTAAATCAACTGTCACCAGCGACTGGGAAAAAAAAATTTATTTTTTGCTTTGACTTTTTTTTACCTCTTTTATTAATATTTTTTTTTTTTTTCTTAAATTATTATATTTTTTCTTTATTTATTTGTTTCTTTTTAAATCTTTTTCTCTTTCATCTCTTTAAATTTTCTCGCCTCGGCCGAGCCTTGAACCGCAGACCACCACTTCGCTGGGCGAACGTCTTAACCATTACGCTAAACGAACGAATTTAATTTGTTGGTCAAAACGCTCACTTGAGCTTATGGTTGCAAAATTTTTTGCTTCAAAATGAACCATTAAAAAAAATTAAATAAATTAAAATCTTAAAAATTTAGGAGAAAATTTTTGCCTTAAAAAACAACTACACTCTGAACAAAAAAAAAAAACTGTAATTAAAAAAAAAAATCCAGAAAAATTCCCGCCGCCAGCAGGGATAGAACCCCGAATCTCACGACGGTCAACTCACAGCTTAAACAACTGAGCTATTGAAAACTCCGGAGACGGTTGATCAGAATGCGAACTTATACGTCTAAGTGAACGAAAGCGAATTTGAACATAAAAAGTGACTATTTTTCAACTGTTGATTTGACTTCCTTTTTCAGTGCATTTAACGGGGAATACAGTTAATTTGACCACTCTTACTTTAACTGTTCTAAGTGGTTGATTTAACTGTTCTTATTTCTCTCGGTGTATATATAAAAATTAAAAATTTTTTTTTGCTATTCGAATATAATAGAAAATTCGACAAAAAGGCGAATCGAATATGGTCAAATATTCGAATAAAGCGCGATAGCAAAACGATAGCAAAATACGAATCGCGCGCGATGCGTAAACGATAAAAAAAAAATGCGATAAAAATATGAATCGCGTAAAAAGGTGACTCCCTCACGAATTCGAATTCGATTCGAGCTCGCCGCGAACACTCGCCGCGAAGAGATTCGAATTCGATTCGAACTCGTTGTACTTATTGGGATTACATCCAAAGAGTATATGTTCTATACTCTTTGTAGGAGTGTAGGCATATAGAACTATAGCTGCAACTTCGGCCAAATTTTGGCGCGTTATGGCATGATTTGGTGAAAAAGTTCAACTGTGGTGAACCACGTAATAGAAAGTGTGGTGTACCACGTAATAGCTTTTGGCCGAAGTTGCAGCTATAGTTCTCATGTAGGACTGTAGGTCTAAGTGTCGACGTCGAAAAGCCTCTGCCGCTAATAAGAAATTCACCATTAGGCAGGTATAGAAAATTCAACTCTTTCGATAAATTCACCAAAAAGCTACCAACAAAAACCTTAAGCAGGAATAGGAAATTCAACTCTTTCGAGAAATTCACCAGAAAGCTACCAACAACAATACGGGTAGACACAAATGGCACTATGATGCCACTTGCAAGAAAATTATCAAAGAAACACGGCGTCGGCTCGGTTTTTTAAATTGCTTGAAAAGATCATAATTGAAACTTTAATAAATGTTTTACGATATGTTTTTGCTTAATGTGCACGAATGTTTTCATTTTGTAATAAATTGACATACATTTTTGACTACGGGTACGAATTTGATCAAAAAGTTATGTATACAGGGTAGGACTAAAAAAACAATTTATATTTCTCCATGATATTAAGTTTCCTTGATTAGTTTTATGTTTTTCAAGCTTTTCATATCATTTTATGAGTTTGATAGATATTTTATATGTAATGAACTCGAAAATCTCCCAAAATTAAAAACAAAAGTTGCAATGCATTTCACCAGAGCAGAGCTAAATATTTCGCTGCCATGGCATGCTTCTCTTTTCCTCATGCTATATGCCAATGTTGAAGCAGCGTAGCTCTAACACATTGCAGTGATTAGGAAGAAGAAGAGTTAGACCTACACTCCTACATGGTTTGCTGTTGGCTGTAGAACTGCGAAGAATGCCACGACCACAACGTTACCGTGTGAGGCCAGGAAGTAGGGCTCTTCGTGATCGTACGAGCAATACACGAATACGCGAAAACACTCTGCGTGCAAACGCTAATGAAAATGGTTTGTCCGCTCGGATCCCCAGGCGATGCGGGGCCCGTGCGTAAAGACGGTACTGACCAAGACGAAAGGTCAAAGAAAAAAATG
Organism: Chlorops oryzae; assembly: GCA_020466095.1. Lineage (NCBI taxonomy): Eukaryota > Metazoa > Arthropoda > Insecta > Diptera > Chloropidae > Chlorops > Chlorops oryzae. The sequence continues at coordinate 66,763,997 of CM035806.1, forward strand.
TATGTGGTCCGCCCACTGTCACGCCCGCAAATGGAAATATTTTTTAAATTCCGTACAGAAAGGTAAAACAAAAACCGCCAATATTTTCGGAACGCTGGATATATGAAAGTCTGGCTTGATAGACTTTAGCTTTCTTTGTTCCTTGGTTTCATATCATATTAAGTCCGTTCTCTTTCTCAACGGGAAAAAATCAGCAAAATGAGGGCGTTAAAAAATTACTTTCAGTGAGAGAGAAAAGTTCCCAAAAGTAAGAAATGACAAAACTTAAATGAAAGGCTTGTGCATATATCGGAAATTTTCCGACTTCAACTTTTTATGCGACAATATGACACCTTCCCTTACGAATGCCCTTAACTTGACTTTGCAATCGATTACCCGGATTTTCGGATATTCGGAATACTCCGGGAATTATTTGATTCGGCTACTTGGAGCTCTACTGTACTAACGACTTCTCTTATAATTTCAGTTGGGCGATGAACTGGAACGCATGCATCCACGAATCTATACTGGCGTTGCACGTCAAATTTGCCGAAATCCCAGTGGCGAATTCCTTTCGGTTGAATCGATAACCCTGCTGGTCGGTGCGATCGGCCGAGAACTTTTTCGCGGCGACATAACATGGAGTAAAGTTATATCGCTTTTTGCTTTTGCCGGAGGCTTGTCGGTAGACTGTGTTCGTCAAGGACACCCGGAATATATACCGAAACTAATGGAGAGCGTTTCAGATGTCATTGAGGATGATCTCGTTCCATGGATAAACGAAAATGGTGGTTGGGTGTGTCATGATTTTTAGTAAAAAAAAAAAAAAAACATATGTGTATTAAAATAAAGTTTTGATTTTTATCCGACAGATCGGCATCAATGCGCATGTACTTCCTACTAAAAATCACTTCAATCCGTTGGAGTGGACAACATTGGTCATTGGTGGTCTTTTTGGACTATTCATTATATTTATACTTTTAAGATTTTTAATAGTTTTTGTTATTCCAAAAGCATTTCAACGGTTTATAGAATAAAAAAGACAATTTTTATTACATATTTTTTCATGTATTGTATATTTGTACATGATTTTTTTGTTTGTTGAGATTTTATCGATTCGTGTCATTTGTTTTAATAGAACGAACTGCTAGCTCAGAGAAATAACAACTTTTGCTATCCGGCCGTGTAGAGAGGTAAATTGGGTCCGATGTGAATTTTTCCTTGGAGAATAAATATTTTGGGTATTAAAAAACAAATGCACCCCTGAGGAGTTACATGCAAAAAACAATATTTGGGTTTTTTCACTGGTGCTCCTCACTTACAGGCCCGTAAATTCAAAATCACAAATGATATGAAAAGCTTGGCGGTTTTCCGTTAACACTGCATACTACGATTTTAAATAATTCACCTCCGTTTTCTCTGGTACTACCATCTAAGCCTAAAATAGTGTAATTTTGACTTTTAAAGTGATTAAATTCAAAAGAAATACGATCGAGCCTCTTTTTTTTACTCTTTTCGAAAACGTTGAGTTTTTCTCTTCAATTTGATACCATGGTTGCTAAAAAAAAAATTCACAATCAATCCAAAACTAAGGTTTGAAAATAATTATTTTGTATTTTTGACTCCCAGAAATGTTATTTTAATCAAATTTATTGAGCACACTTTTAGGCAGCATGAGCAAAAGAAAAATCTAAGAAATTTAAAAATTTCTGAACAGAGTTTTAGTTTTATATATCCGCCTAAAAGTATGCTCACCAATTTAGTCGAATTCTTTTCGCGCCTCTAGCTCCTTACGAGTGCAAGATGAACCCCCCTTTCCATACAATTTTTTGCTTGTATGGGTTCCCCCTATCACCTCCTTTTTTTATCCATTGAGTATGGAACACCCTGTATATTAGGGTGGGTCGTTCTTATATGAAAAAAAAAAGTTGTATGATCGCGTTGGAATAGTAAAATTATGTTTCCTTATGTATAAGAAATAATTTTGTGTAAAAAAAAATTCAAAATAAGCTGCATCTTCATACCGCGCAAGCGGATTGAAAGTTGCAAACAAAATTTATATGAGATTTTTCCGACTTCAATGATAAAATTTAGAATTTCTCAGCTTTAATCTCATTTTTTAAATACATTATGTTCCCAGGTATTTTTGGTCATAAAACTATCTTTCAAAGGAAAGCAACGAAACTACGATCGACCAAAATTTTACGGAGATATGGTCGAAGAAACTCAGACCTGAGGAAATTGCTCCAAGACATGCCAAAAATGTGTTCGAACCTATCATTTTTGTAACCATTTGGAAGAAGGCATATTGCCATTTCAAAAAAATCTTCCTTGAAGAAAATCGGTTATTTCATAAGGATGTTATAACAATTCATATATCGTCGGCTTAAAGTGTGAGCCTGCTAAGTCCACTTTTAACCGATTCTGACTTTTCGATGTCATTCGAAAGAAAACAGCACACTGAATCGTCAGGCACAAAAATCTTTTTTAATTCCAAATTCTAAATACGGAGAAATTGGTGATGAGTAAAACTGCTAAGTCCAACTGTGGTCAAAGTTCACTGCTAACACCACCAAGTGACTCCAAGTAGACTTTGTATAGTGCATAGAATCGAATTTATAAGAGACTTCATAAAGGAACAAAATAAACCATCCATATTTTGGGTCTCCTTTCCAAGCTTGAAGTCTTGAAAAAAAAGTGTTTTTTGTTTACCCTGTAAAGTTTTGAAATTGTTAGTTAGGCCGACGATATTTATCTATTTATCGGTTTCATTTCAGAACGTGCCCTGAAAAAAAAGTCCATGAAAGTTTAAAATCCTTCTACTTGAGCTCGAACAGGAAAAAACAACGCTCAATTACGATTATAGATTTTTTAAATCGGTTCGCAGAAACCAAAGTTACACGGCTTTGAAATTGGACAATTTATTATTTTTTAAATCCTGTGTTAGTTTAAAAAAAATGCCGAAAAGTATACTATTTTTTTTTTTTTGATTCGATAATGAGCTCATGTTTGGGCAAAATATTATATATAGCAAAGTCAACTTACTTCAACTTTAAACCGCTTGGGAGGCTCAAAAATTCAGCATTGCTTGATTTTTTTAATCAATAAGTATTAATTCAATACTTTTGTAAATTGTGGACCCAGCTGTATATATTTCCTATATAACAAAAAATTTTATGCCGATCGAAAATTATTTCGAAAGTGCTCAAAGCTTCATTTTTAAATTTTTGTTTGCATATTTTGACCATGAAACCAACCTACGACAATCTTTAAACATTAACCTTTTTACATTCTACTACATCATACCTTCCCAAAAAGGGCAAAGTCCCTGGATTACGGCCTACATGCCGCCATGGCAGGCGCACATAAGCGTTTTACGATGCAGAGGGTCGGATCCTCAGTATCGGCGGTTGGTCGGGGTGAGCAAGCGGGCCTGCAGCCGTCGTCAAATGGTTTAAATTCCATGACGATATCGTTTCAACGTGCCGGAAAGAGGAAGCTATTGAACAGAATTATGGCGGAATGCATGATGAAATGCCTTTCCATGTCAAGTGCACTAACGCTATCATGTTGGTCTATATACGACAATCAGAGCTAAATCATGTTTGAAACGATATTCCTCAAATTGAGGTGATCGATAAATTCGTCGAGCTATTCAATTCCATTTAAAATCGAACGTACAATCAAGAAAACGTTGTTCATTTTACAAAGTTAAACCAAAACATTTCGCATTCTTGTCTCGCTTTGCGTGTTTTAAAATAAAACGAAATTAAATTTCCAAGTTGCTTTTTAGTATTTTCCAAAGTGTGATCTAAATCTTATAGGCCCGTTTGCAAATGTTCTGATTAAAGTTTTCGTTCCGAAAAGCAAAAATATTTGTATGAAAATTTTGACATTTTGAGAGGATATCGCGACGATAAACCTTAACCGGAACAGTAGCAAATGGGCCATAATGATGTAATACTATTGTTAGTTTTAATATTCGGCCTGATTATGTATTCCGGCGTGACTCTGGGATAGCGTAGGGGATGCGTGCTATGCTCTTGATCCCAGGGTCCGAGGTTCGATTCCCGGCACAGGCGAAACGGAGTGTAATGTTCCAAGCCTAGCACTGGTTTTTCAAAAATCGCATGTTAGGGGCACACTACATAAAAAGACATACACACGCACAAACACAAGAAAAAACTAATTGTGGTATCACAATGGGCCGATAAACGGCCTAAGTGGCATCCACTTCAACCTACCAACCATGTATTCCGACGGATCGAATCCGTTCGGGTTTTCACATTTTTATGAATGAAAAAACTCTTTTTCATTCATAAAAATTTGAAAAATCAACACAAGCACAAACAAACAAGGAAGCAACAATCCGATCCTAAGCCAGTTTCCAACAACCGCAGTTGCTCATTAGTTTGTGACTTGGCTGATGTTGAATTAAATGCTGCAAGAAAGCCTCATGAATGTCATACCAATCGTGATCGTTTTTGTTATATATGTGCTAAATATGAAGTCAAATCATTGAGAAAACCAATTGACGATCGAATTTGTATTTTATATGCCGAAATTTTTCATTTAGAAATTTATCAGAGAAATAGTTGAGTTACACAAATTATTTTATGACAGCCCATTCGAAATTTTTCCGAATTTTAAAAGGCAGCCTATCGCCCCAACGACTTGCTTTTGCGCAACGATATGCAGTCCTGGAACAAGAAGATAAAAGTTTTAAGCATGAGGATTATCCTACTCTATTTTCATTTACCTTCCGTGCATATATTACTATATATGTCACTCTCATAGATTTTGCGCGCGACATTTCGCGCCAGCTAGAAAGAGATGGTACTCGGCAGGCAAAAAAAGAGCGAGAGAGAAATACTTTTGGTGAGTACCCAATAGGCCATAGCATCAAATGTGTTTGAAATTCAAACGAATTTACTTTTCTAAACACACTCTGCTTAATCCTAAATACAAGCGAAGAGCAAAGCCAGTACCCAATAAACACAACGATATCGTAACGATATCGAGGCAATATCGTTTTCTCTTAAAAATGTTTCGCGACGATAATTCGAGACGATATCGAGACGATTTCGATATCGTGAGAGAGTCACTTATCATTAGCGAATCGAGATTTTCATCGTTCTCGAATCGTTAACGAGCCTTAACTCGAATCGCTAGCGAATCGAGATTTTCATCGCTCTCGAATCGTTAACGGACGATTAGCAAAAAAAATCATTAATTTTTATATTTAATGTAAAATTCAAATAACAGTCTTATTATAATACTATTTTCGGTTAAAAAAAAAAAAAAAAACGGTTCTATTGCTGGTAACCACGCTTTTGAATCCACCGGCTGTGGGATTTGAACACCGAACCTCTTGATTTCTAGTCATGTTTCTAGTCTGCCTACCCATTACGCCGTCTTCGCCGAATTGAAATGAATGATTTTTTTTCGTTTATAAGTTTAGCTTGATTCTATATTTACCTCGAATGCCTTCCGATTTGGAAACAAATTAACAAAACTACCTTCGAGAATTAAAGTTTCGTACCCAATAAACAAATAAACACAAAAACGTTAACGAGTTCGAATCCGATTCGATTCGAATTCGTTTAATGCGATTCGCGCTCTACGAATTCGATTCGAATTCGATTCGAACTCGTTATCGTTTTTGTGTTTATTAGGTCCTACTTATTTTTCTTCTTTTCCCTTATGTGTTTCGAGTTCAAAACGAGTTCACTAAACTACTTTCTAGGATTTCGTTTTTCTCAAATTCGTAACAAATTTGTGGCGATATAATCTTCGTTTTTGTATTTATTGGGCTAAAAATGTTTCGTCTCGATATCTTCGCGAGGCCAAAATCACGATATCGAGAAATTTGATTTTCGCGAACTCGTCTCGATATCTTCGCGAGTCCAAAATCGCAATATCGAGATTTTGATTTTTCTCGAATTCGTTTCGATATCTTCGCGAGGCCAAAATACCGATATCGAGAAATTGGATTTTCGCGAAGTCGTCTCGATATCTTCGCGACACCAAAATTACGATATTGAGAAATTCTATCTTCTCGAACTCATCTCGATATCGTCGCGAGCCTAAATCGCGATATCGAGAAATTCGGTTTTCTCGAATTCGTCTCGATATCGTTACGATATCGTCCTCGTTTTTGTGTTTATTGGGTAGATGCAAACGCATAACGAAAACAAATCCAAAACCAGTTCTGCTTGGCTCTGAAAGGATTTGTATTTATTCGCATTTGTGCAAAGCAAAGAGAGCAAACTAAATTTCGTGAGAAGTAAAGCCAACAAGAAACGGGAAGAGTATTTGGAGGCTTTATCAAATCGTTTGTAACGTTTGTTATTTTCAAAGCGTTAGCATCTATATATATAAAATAATGTTGCGAAATGTGTTTGTGTTGAACTTTCTCGGCACTGGCTGAACCGATTTGCATGCAGTTTTTTTTGTTTGAAAGGTGAAGTCTGCCTGAATGATTTAAGCTATATGCGACATTGGTGCGTGTGCGACATTGGTGCGTGTGTCGTGAGATATCACCATTTTTGTGAGTTGTAAGAATTGATAGATAGAAAGATTGATAGATTGATTGATTGACAGATTGATAGATTGATTGATTGATATATTAACAGAGTGATAGATTGAAGGATTGACAGATTGATAGATTGATAGATTGAAAGATTGATAAATAAACAGATTGACAGAATGATAGATTGATGGATAAATATATTGAAAAATTGATAGATTGATAAATTGATAGATTTACTGATTGACAGATTGATAGATTGATAGATCGATAGATTGAAAGATTGATAGATTGATAGATTGACATATTGATAGGTTGATAGATTGAAAGGTTGATAAATTGACAGATTGACAGATTGATAGAATGACAGATTGATAGATTGATGGATAAATATATTGAAAGGTTGATAGATTGACATATTGATAGAATGTCAGATTGATAGATTGATGGATAGATGTATTGAAAGATTGATTGATTGACAGATCGATAGGTCGAAAGATTGATGATAGATGGATAGATAGATGGATAGATCAATAGAGAGATGGATAGATAGATAACACCTATTCCCTAAATTAAATGGGGGAATAATTTTACCGAGATTGCACTGCAGTCGGTATCTAGGTTATTTAAAATGAAAAAGCAGCAAAGTAGGCTTGAGCAAAAAATACGAATCCACCAAGCTATTTAAAATTTTAATGTAACAAACTTTCAAATCATAAAAAAAAATTTTTTTTTATTTAAATCGGGAGTAAGCGCATTTCAGTGAATATTAAGTGTATTATATTCACAGTTAAGTACATAAAACAATGCCACGTTTCCGTGGGCGAGGGGGAAATATTGGTCGATAGTAGTTTAAGTAAAAATTTATAGCATAATGTTTAAATTTCACACAAAGAATGAATAAAAACCTAGAGTATTTAAAAACATACTACTTTACCACTTTTATTAATTTTGCCCAATATCAACCTGTACCGGGAGAGGAAACGAGCGCGGGTCATACGAAGCTGGCGCGAAGGCTCGCGGAGCGAGCCTTGGTGCCAGCTAGTAGCTTTATATAACTATATATAGCTTTATATAACTATAAATAGCTATATATGAGTCGTTCAGTGGATAAAGGGAATGAGTCTATTTTGGGCGTTTTTGAGATTTAGCGTGGATACACTTTCTTTTATGACTTTTATGACTTTTTTACATATTGTAAAAGAAGCCCTGATAATTAATTTTGCTATTTTAATTTCGAGTTTTATTGTAACAACTAGTTTTAAAAGTCAACTTCAACTGTTCTGTCGTTTTTCTGCATTTAAAATTTTTGGACTCATTCCCATTATCTACTGAGCGACTCATATGTAGCTATTAATAGCTACATATGTGGCTACGAACAGCTATGAATAGAAACAAATTCAACAAATTATAAGCAAACTGCTCAAACACCAACAGCAATAAATGCGAGAGTTTGTATTTACTCTGTCTTATTCTCTCATCTATTTAACTTTGTTTGTGTTATACCGATCTCATGCCGGACCCAATTGCAAATAAGGGGAAGTCCTCTACTAAGCGATGCATTACTTGAACTATCCCAAGCACTGTCAATAGGCATTAGTTCTCATGGCAGTCATTGAGCAGGGAATGGGCGATGCACAGTGCTTCGACCCATAGACAAAAATCAAAAAAAAAATTGTTTTAATATATTGATGAAATATATATTTTCGGAAAGATAATAAAACAACTAATATAATTATAGAAAAATATTTATGGTTTGATTCTTTAGATCACCACTAGAGGGCGCTGAAGTTAGACGATTTTAAGCAAAACTGCTTTAACAAAAAAATCGCTCAAGTCGATTCACTAAAAATAATCTCAAAAATTTATTTTTTCGTGAAATTACTTCAAACTTAATTTTTTGACTTCTTCAATATATAAGTAATAAATAAAAAATAAATTTTAAGGCAAAGGGGCTTAATGTCATTTTGGTTTTTTGCTTTGAAAAACACAAATTTTTGGTTGGTTATTCAAAAATTACAAAACTTTAATGGAGTAAAAAAAAAAAATACGGAAAAACGGGTATTTTTTTATTCCTATTTTTAATACCTTATATATTCTTCTAATAAGATATGAAAAAATCAGACTTCTATCGAACCAACAATTGAGAAAAAAATCATTTTTCCCATAAGCGTTTTTCTTGATTTATGAAACACTTGTTTCAAGCTGTTTCGCAAGAAATTGCCACAAATACATTTTTTCCTTAATAGACTTTAGGTTTGTTGTTTTAACTTTTCAAATATATGAGAAGTACATTAAAAATATGCTTTTAGGCAAAGGAGCTTAAAATCATTTTGCTTTTCTGCTTGAAAAAGGCACAAATTTTTTTTTCATATTAAAAAATATCGAAACTTTAATAGAGTAAAAAAAAAAAAATACGGAAAAACGGGTATTTTTTTATTCCTATTTTTAGTACCTTATATATTCCTCTAATAAGTTATGAAAAAATCAGACTTTTATCGAACCAACAAATAAAGAAAAAGTTAGATTTTAAAAATGTATATTTTCATGATTTATACTAAACTTTTCTTTGTAAATAAACATTATTAAATGCAGCCAAAAAGTATGCTTTTCAATATTTATGAAATGTGCATGCATTTATAAGTCTTTACCTTCGTTGTTTTTCGTTGCAATTTTAGAAAAATGTGGCTGATTATTGAGTCTTAAGTCCTTGCTTTATCTCTCTCGTTTTTTTAACAGAACTGTCTGCGAAAAGACTTAAGACGCGAACGTGAAAACAGTAATAAAAATCTTACGAAATTAATGGAGGAAATATTATTTTTTGATAAGATCGCATATGTATATACTCTTCTCCCAATTTTTAAGAAATTTTTGGCAAAGTATCCATTTTTATAGCCGAAAATAACTTTGGGTGGTATGGGCGGTGGGTGGTGGGAGGGGTCAATTTTGATGAAACTTCGAAATTTTCTTAATTAAGCCATATTAGGGACTTGTGCCAAATTTCATTGCCCTACGACACTTCTTTCTATTTTTGTCCATCGAATGTATGGGAACGAAGCACTGTGCGATGTGTTCAAAGAATAGCGTTTGTTTTTTTAACAAAAAGTAGCATATTTTCAGGATTGAACTAAAATTTAAAACCAAAACGCAAAACCAAAACGCAAAACCAAAAATTTTTTGAACACCTCACTTTCTGCCTGCTCATGAGAGGTATAGGGAACGCCTACCCAAAGCGGCCATGCTCGAACAAAGTAGATGTGTAAAAGTGATGGGAAAGGTCTATGATACCCCCTCGCTTAGGAATGTTCAAATGATCAATCCGGAGAGCATAAAATTTGCAGCTGGGGAGTTTATTGGATTTGTTTTGCGTTTCCATTTGCTTTGTTTTGTGTTTGTGAGAGGAAACGGAATAAAGCAAATTGTCGAAAAAAGAGAGGGTAATTTGAAGAGTTGTAATAGGTATTGTAATAGGTATTTATGCTACGGCCTAGTACCCAAGTGAAAAATGCTCAATTTTAAATGAAAAAAAATCCCTTAATAAAACTAACTTCTTGTACTTGCCCAATTTCTAGAGACGACAACAATGCCCAAAGAGGCAACGTGGTGGATTGCCTGGTATGCCGTGTAGTTGTTGTTGCCTTTGGTGAATTGCCTATTAGCTTTGTTGAATTGCCTATTAGCTCGTTTCTCATACTGTAATATAGGGTGACCAAAATGCTTTCGGTTAAATAAAGGACACCTTAAAGCGAAAACCAAAACTCCCCCTCCCCCTTCGTGAAATGTTTTCCATATGCTATGAAAACACTTTTTCACATGTTCTTTTGGGGCGTAGTATATACTTCCAATAGTCAAACATGACCTAAGAAAATCTCTTCGAAATACAGAGAAAAAGCAGATTTCTATATATTATTTTTTTTTTACTTTTCAAGAAATTAATTTTTGTTGTTGTTTTATTATCTTCTTAATATAAATAAATTTTTGTTGCATTAAAAATTTAGATAAAATAAGAGCTTTTCATTGTTGCACCACGAAAACTAAGTTCATAGTGGCAAATCGCGCTCACACAGGTGAGTACAAATTTTAAATTAGCGTAGCTAGCCCCCTTCTGTACACCCCAAAATAAAGCTCAATTCATTATCTTTCGACCTGATTACATTTCACAATAAAATTTTACACGTAGGCATCCATTTGAGGTATAAATTACAACCCTTCCTTCAAAAGTGGAGGTTTCCCCATAAAATCCATTTGCGCGACCTCTAAACGTCCTTCAAAAAATCTGAAAAAATTCTCAAAATCTTTTTAGGCAATTGTCTTTCAAATTCCGTGTGGACATTTTAACATTAAAAAAAATAATAATAAAAATTTCGACAGCCTAGTTTTTATTAGTAATAAGTTATATACACTTGAACGGGATTTATTAATATCACCAGAACAATGAATAAAATAAAGGACAATCAAAGGCCGATTAATTACTTTCCCCAAACCGCCAAAAAAAAAGGACATGTCCTTTTAAAAAAGGAGGTTTGGTCACCCTATGTAATACTTGTTCCAAACTAAACTCACAAAGAAATATTTTAACCATATAGTACTATAGATGGCACTTGGCAAAAATCGTATGTGTTGATTTGAAGTAGGCCCCCTGTGCATGCATTCTTATGGAAAAATCAAAAACGTAGCACGCCCCCTGAAAATTCCGGTTCCGGTCTAACAAATAATTTATAATCTTGTAACATGAACTAAAATTTTTGTTTAAAATCAGATATATATAAGTGTTAATCAATGGTTTTTCATAAGAACTCATTTTATTTTTCAGCAAAAAATTTTAGTTCTATACAATTAAAAATAAATAAATAAAATTTTGCTCATATTATTGAGGAACGCTAAAGCAGAGTACTCATGCGTCGAGTATGACCGATTCTCAAAAAGTTTGAATTCCACCACAGAACAGCTGATATGAAATATTCAGTGATATCATAACTAAAATTGCTCGATACACAACTAGTGGCTCAAGTACTTATGACATATCATGATAAATAGAATGCATAAACTATATATTTTTGGATCTCTTCTGAATGAAAGTAGTACAGAATTGAATAAACTATCATAAAAAAGTTCTCCGTTTCAAATTTTTGGACTTATTCCCTTTATCCACTGAGCGACTCATATGTCACTCAGGAGCCGTTTCTATTTTGGCTCTTTTCAACACGGTCTTGGGTACCCACCACGGTCTTGGGTACCCACCAAAATGAGCATTTTTCACTTAGGTACTCACCAAAAATATTCCTCTCTCGCTCTTTTTTTTCCTGCCGAGTAACATCTCTTTCTAACTGGCGCGAAATGTCCCGCTCAAAATCTATGAGAGTGACATATATAGCAATATATGGTTAAAGCCTTTATCAGATAGCATATATAACTATATATGTCACTCAAGAGCCGTTTTCATTTTGGCTCTTTTCACCACGGTCTTGGGTACCCACCATGGTCTTGGGTACCCACCAAAATGAGCATTTTGCACTGAGGTACTCACAAAAAGTATTTCCCTCTCGCTCTTCTTTTGCCGGCCGAGCAGTGTTGGAAAAGTAGGTGTAATTGTACCTTTTTCGGCCCTTTTTCACTTCAAATGTACATTAGGTACAATTTGTCCATTTTAGGTACAATTTCAAGATGAAGAAATTTTGTTAGTGAATGAAATGGTGTGGTTATCCGCGACTACTCCTGATTCTATTGCAGCTCATTCTCATGAAATTTACACAGAAACGGCATTGGCCGTCATAAGAATATATGTCACGCGTTGGTAATCGAAATTGGAATAGATTACTCCATCGTATCAGTAGGTACCTCTCGTTTTGCAAGACAATGTTCGGGAGTGAATAACACCTTCCCTCGATGACATTTCCATTAGAACTGGTATGAATAAAATCTCCTTTAAATGACCATGTCATCAGATTTGAGAAGTACTCAAATTTTTCACTTGATGTCTTCGGTGAAAATATTAATGAATTTACCATTTATGAACAAAAATCCGGCTGGGTACCTATATTAGGTACACTTTACTATATTTAGGTACAATTTATGGACCATTTTAGGTACTGAAATTTCCATTTTCCAACACTGCGGCCGAGTAACATCTCTTTCTAACGTCCCGCGCAATATCTCTGAGAGTGACATATTATGTTATATATGTATGTCAGATAGGCTCCGTCGTCCGTCATGCGTCACGTCATATGACTGACAGCTTAGTTGAAATACATGTGTTTATATGAAGTGCATCCCAATCAATACAATTTTACCGTATAAACGGTCTTATTCACGAATAGCTAATTCACGAAAGTTATTCGTGAATAGTGAGACTATTCGCCATATATTATATATATTTTATATATTATATATATATTATATATGCTATTCGCGATAAACATGAGAGGTGATGCCACATTTTTCGCTGATTTCTCTCTTTTTGACGATCCGGCAGCGCTTTTGTTTAATTTGAGTTCAAAAATCTAGCAAAAAAGATGGAGAACGGAAAGGAAACCAACCACTGCATATGGATAATACTTAAATCAGAGACTGACATTTTTTCACTTTTGAAAAACTAATTGGTAAAATTCCTGATGCTATGAAATCATGTGTTTTTCAAGTGTTTTGTGATTTCAGTGATTTCATTTCGTTTTGGCAGTCAGGTAGCACTAAGCCCAACTAATGTCGGTTGCCGTATAAACGGTGACTTCACTATTCGCGATATTCTTAAGGCTGGTCTCCAGTTCCCCAAGGAATGAAAAACTCCATATAAAAAAAAGCCAAAGAAATGCTTAAGAAATATTTCTTCAAGAAATTTTCTGCATGCAGTCCCCAGTTCAGCAAAAAAGTAGTACATATTTTAATACGTTTTTTTGACATAAAATGTGCACGGTAACCCAGGCTATCAGCAGAAATAATTGCAAATGAATTGTTTCTTGGAGAAATTTTGACAAGTGAGGTAGGTCAGTTGTGATTGTATAGAAATAGTGCATCCATTTTTCGGGTTTTTTCAAAAAAACATGGAGAAAAACCCCAAAAAACCAAAAACGCTTAATAAATTTCTCAAACGAGAATAAACGCGAATTAATATCGCTTGTTAAAGAGAGTAGAAGAATTTGCGCGCTTTTTATTCTTAACGTTTATAATCGCGCCTTTTTTATTTCTGTGTTTCGTTTCACTTTTTTGACACATGTGACATATGATAGATTGCCTCTGTTGCACTAAAAAGTTCTGTAGTACTACTTTTTTTCCTCGGAGAAAAATATATAAAATTTCTGCTGACATTCCTTACCGAACTAGAGACCAGCCTTTATTCGTGAATAAGGTTTAACGTATAAACGTAGTTTATGAGAGTGCAAAAATATGAGGTTTGCGCTATTACATGAATACCACTAATGTTTTCTGTGAATAAACCAGTGCTTAATATAAGGATTTGTGACAACTACCGAAAAATATTTCCCAACTACCGATTTCTGTTTTTTATTTTGTTTTTTTTTTTTGGGCATTTGGGCAAATTGGTTTGTATGGAAAATCGTTTCCGCATCGATTTTGATGTGCAACATTTGCCCGATTTTGTGTGCAAACGAGTGCTATGGTGACCCTACAGTGTCAAATGAGTATGAATGTATGAAGAAATACAAAAACCATGATTTATAAAGTTCAATAAGTGAAAAACAAGTGAAATTGAATGAAAGCCATGCATCTATTTAATAATACGAATATCGTTTTTACAAATAATTATTTTTTTTCCAAAAAATTTTTGCATCTTATTTTTGATATCAATTATATCTGCGTAATATAAATGTGAAAGACCAAACATGTTTGACTGTCCGTATGGATCTTAAAATCAAACAGCTGTTATCGTTGAATTTTTGCACTCGTTCTTCTGACGGTTGTTCATGCAAAAGTGCAAAATTTGCTAGTGCAAAATTTGCCCACTCCAATTGCCCCATCTGCTTGAATACCACTTTTAACTTTTCAAGTCAAATTAATAATTTTGCATATAATAAAAATAAATATGGAACGATTTTTTTTTTAATCTTCTTCAATGAAATAAAAAAATGAGAGTTGATATGAATTTAATATTCAAAGATCCTGTTTCCAGACTCTTCGGTCTCGTCGTCATCGTCAACATCAATATTTTCGTCAACTTTGCACTCACGTGCTTCTGAGAAAATGGCTTCAAAAAAATTTCCAACTACCGAAACCCGAATTGCCAACTACCGAAATTAAATGCCAACTACCGGTTTTACGCACAAAAACAGCTTGTTTTAAGCACTGGAATGAACTCTTCAAAACACAAACAGATGATAACTCGAACGTTAAGAAACCAATTTCATTCTTCATTGAGGATTAAAAAACTCGGAAAAAAATTAGTGGCTCTTTAACTTGAACAAATTATTCAGTTGCTGTTAAAAGAAAACCGTTTGAAAGTATATATTTTGAAATTTTTCTTTTTTTGCCACAAATTCAAATGCGCGGTACTAATTAGTTAAATGGAACATTTGAGCAAAACTGCTCGAAGTGCGAAAACTCATACAATTCGTAAACTGGAATAGGGATGATTTTATTTATTTCGAGAGTTCATCATGCGTGCAATCAATAAAGCAAAATGGGAATTTTTTATAACTTCTGAGGGAAAAAATGATTAAAAAATATGTACATGCTTACAGCACTGCTCCGCACAGGTGTTTATTAAAATCAGCTGTCAGAAGTCAGATATTTTTCCGCCATCAAGTTGAATTTTGCGGCTTTAATGCGTATTAAGTTCAAATAAAAGCAGAAAATTCAGAGGAATTCAGGATTTTCATATGTGACAGAAAGCGCACAGTGATTGCTTCAGACTCAGGGAAGAGGGCGAATTCGAAATTGCGTCGAGCGAAAGAAAATGAAAAAGGGCTGATAAAGGAATAATAATAAAATGGCTGTTCTACCACCAGATCCAATTTTTAGCCTCCGAAATCCAGATATGGGAGCAGTCAATTCGATTTGCTTCCATGGAAACGAACGCATTTTGGCTGGGACAATCAAGGGAAGCATTTTTCTATTTGATCTTCAAGTGAGCTCTCGTTTTAATTCCCCAAATCTTGACGAACTTATTCTATAATTTACAATAAATTCTTTCATTTTATGAATATAGACAAATCGCGCAGCATTGCATTTTAATGTTGGCACTGATCCGGTATGCTGTCTACACCATACGGATGATATGCTTATATCACAGGAAAAAGGTGGTACCGTAACATTATGGGGTATGACCAACAATGCGTATGTGCGTCAGCGGACTATCGAGGGCAATCATATTGGATTCTGTCGTACAGCTTTATTTATGAACTCTTCGACCGGTTGTGGTGACAATTTGCTGTTCTATCCGTTCGGAGAAAACTCCATCGGAGTTTTACATGTTAACGATTCGGATGCACCGCCCCAAACCCTTGTGCCAGATGACCCGCAACTGCCACAACTTGGCTCCATTACGTGCCTCAAACCATTTGAAGGTGCCTCGCAGCTTTTTGTTTTGGCTGGATACGAATCTGGGCATTTCTTGACATGGGACTTAAGCTCGGGATCAGTTGTGGATATGATTCAACTTGAACCAGATCCATTGTCAGTGGATTATGATCCCATAACGAATCGTGGAATTATAGGAGGGCCGAGTGAGTATAATACCACAGTAGACTCCCGGAAAAGTTCATCGATTCGTCCCGAGGGTTGTTGTCTTTTCTGAAAAATTAACTTTTCCATAGAACTTTCAAAATGTTCCGATTCTAACAAACAGAAGGATGCAAAAGCCTTAATTTCTAAACTTTTCCCTCTTTATTTATTATTTGAATCCAAAAAGCCATAAAATTCAGCTAAAATTTATATAGTAGTACAGTATATTCTGCTTAGCTGCCTTCGCACTTTAGTGCACATGTAAGTTACCTGCACATTCGCTTTAACAGCATCCTCTTTTTGGTTTTTGAAATAAATTTTCATAGTAAAATGTTCATTTAACAGCCCTGTTGAAAATTTATCTTTTGATCATCATTTTTTGCATTTTTTTATTTCTAGTCAGTTATGAAAGAATTTTGCTTTTGTTACAAAAGTTAAATATCCCAAATAGACAGCTATGATATTCATACAATGATTTCAAGGGATGCATGAAAATTGTCGACAATTTGATAACAATTCTAGTCCTCAAAATATGTTTTCAAAACTACATCAAATTGACTTCATTGCACGATCTCATATCATGACATGAATAATGAATAATATGAGTATGAGGTCAATATGTAACCATATACTGAAATCATAATTTGCTCTCAAGTTGAGCACATTTTGTCCCTCATAAGCAACACATACTTTCAGCATCGTTTGAGTCATGCATGATGTCAAGATGATGCGAATATTATATGTTGTATTTTGTCTATTTGGGTATGTTTTTTTGTTAATAAAATTAACATTTGGAAGGCGTTTTTTTAAGCGCCTTACATGTGTTGTTAAAGAAACTCGGATACGTGCCTCAAAAATTCAGCTAAAAAAAATTCGGATAGGTGCATTTTTCGCTTAAGGGCCCGAAATTGTCTGGAAAAATAATTGAATGGAGCTATGCAGAATATACTGTATCACTGCTTTAACTAGTGACGACAAAATTTTCCGTTACCTCGACGGATACGATGAACAAAATTTTGCATAAGAAAACAGAAATTGGTTTCGTTTATGTGTGTGTCCATTAAATGTGAGAAAATTTGAAAATTTGAATAATTAAATTTTTAAAGCTTTGGATGAGAGGAAATGTTTGATTAACTTCTCCCGTCTATTAATTTTTGTGAGACGTATGCCCCTTCTATGAATTCCAATCGGTTTTAGTTGCATTTTGTTATAACTCACCATAACTTTTTTGGCTTTTGCTATTATTAATTAAAACTTAAATTTGAATACCAATTTTAAACAAGGCTATAATCAGAAAGTTTTATTTTTGGCTTTTGATGGCACATATTGGCTGAAAATCGATATGAAAAAAGCTAAACAACAGTCTAGTTGTAATTCATAAAAGGGGGTAAATTTCTCCGGGAGTTATATGTGATGTGAAAATAAAGATAGAAACCGGACCGAATTGAATCGATGCTTTTATTGATGAATTTTTCCTCTCTAACTCTTTTAGCCGATCAGCTAATCTCCTTCACTTACAAACGTCAGTCGATGCAGCTTCAACGTGGCGCAGATATTGCTATTAAAAATGCCGGCATTAGCTGTGTCCGAATTCGGCCCGACCAGAAGGTTTTTGCGACCGGCGGCTGGGATGGTCGCGTGCGTATTTTCTCGTGGAAAAGCTTGCGTCCTCTAGCCGTGCTGACGGAGCATAAAACAAGTGGTGTCATGGATATTGCCTATTCGGTTGGAAAAGTTAGCATGTGGAATGCAACAATTATGGCATCAGCTGGAATGGATGGGCAGATATCCCTATGGGACTTGTATAATTGATAACAAAAACAAAAAAAAAGGAACAAGATTCATTTCCAGCATTTTCTTAGTTTTAATAAATATGTAGTATGCCAATTCCTCATGCCTTTGACAAGATGACAACATTTATAGACTTTCGAGCTGAGAAGAAGCTTAAGAATTCTCAAATTCCCTCATCAAATCAAAGTTGACCTACTAATAGCCTTTTTTATACTCGGCGCTGTGTACGCTTTTCTCTAAACAAACAAACAAAAGAAATTAGTAAAACTCAAGTTAAAATATTTGTCTTCTTTCAGTTTGATTTTTATACATACTAATAAATAACGTAAAATAAAGTATATATTTACAAAGGAAAAAAACATTGTTTTTCAATATTGAATTCTTAAGCGCTTAAGCATATCGATCTTACCGAAAAAATTGGTTTCCTCCCTTTTTCTTTCTTTTTTTTTTTTATTAAATTGCTTATTATATTGCACATCATATGGTTCGGAAATCTTAAAATCTAGTTTTGAATCGCAACAGTCGTAAAAGCATTTCCAGCTCAATTCATATAATACCGTCAAAGACCCCTTCTTCAGACGGGCGTGGAAACAATCAGTCCAATTCTAAATGAATGTTCCCCGCGACTTTTTCGATAGAAATTTATCTCCGCTTATTCTAAGGCTCAAAAAAAGAAAAATTGTGACAACCTGTGCGTAAAAATGTTCAAATTAGTGCTTAGAAACGTGGATTTTGTTTTTCAATTCCGCAAGGAAGAACTCCTCGGGAATACTTAGAACCAGGCTGAATGTTTCAATGTTTGTGCATCGGTCAAAATTCGTTTCTTCATATGACAGAGAGAGAGATAGTCAAACAGAGACAGAAGTACACATTTTTGCCGTTAGTGTGCCATCAGTGCCATCAAACACGGCGATTTTCGAACGATTTTCCTCAGTCCCGATTTCCACGATCAAATATTTATTCGCAAAGTCTTGAGCTGATAGACAAGAGGGGGAAGAGGAAGAGAACAAAAAATTTTTGAGTACGGACTCGCAAATTCTGCTTTGCTCTTTTCGCTGACACAAATTTTTTGACATTTTTTGCTGTCGATATTCATTTTGATACCTTAATATTTTATTTTTTGGAGCAATTGTTGCGCTTTCAATACGGTTTGGCTTTTCTTTTTGTTTCTAGTTTGCTTTGAGCGGCCGAAAGAAGCGTCGGTGCAATAATTTGCCAAATATATATTTGTACGTGGAAACGCATTCGCAAAGAGTAAAAGGGAAAAGAAAAATATTCGCAAATAAATATTTTATCGTGGAAATCAGGACTCGTCGATTTTTTTTTATTGTCGGCCCGAGAGGCGTGAGTAATGGAGGGGAACGAGTACAAATCGTTCGTACCAAACGATTTTTGACATTTCTTTTAGAACCGTTAGATGAAAATTTTGAATTTTTTTTAAAGATTAAATTTAGTTTTTTTTTAGGTTTTTTAGTTTGACTTAAACAAAGGTAGATCGTCATGATTTTTCAAAAAAGTAGACCAGAATGTCAAATGAAACGTAAAGAAAAATAACGTCAATAAAAAATCGCTAGGTTAAAATCGTTGTGTTGAAAATATCTCGCCGATAAAACAGTGAAATGAAAAAATCGGCGTGTCTGAAAGCACACTATGGGCAACAATGTTTATTTTTCTCGTACAAACGTACGTATATCCGTTTTCTTTATCCATATGAATA
This sequence comes from Chlorops oryzae, assembly GCA_020466095.1. Lineage (NCBI taxonomy): Eukaryota > Metazoa > Arthropoda > Insecta > Diptera > Chloropidae > Chlorops > Chlorops oryzae. Next base: position 66,783,685 of record CM035806.1, read on the forward strand.
GAATTTGTTAGCGCAACATTGTTTCAGACGTCTAAAGAAGGAATCGGTTTCAAAAGGTCTTGTTTTTAGACACTTTCGAATCTAGTTAATTAAAGGCTACCACAAGTTTTAATATTGTGTAACGAAGAAATAAACAGAGATCCAGGGAACTTGGTGCATTAATCGCAAAAAGCTTAACTTAATGTTATATGTATAGCCAATGGGGTGGCGGATGGGGGGTAGGTTCACTTTAATTTAAAGTGGATCTGCGAATATGAACTTCTATTTTTTATAACTATTTAAGATTTTTGGGTTCTCTGAATTAATTAGAGAAGCTTCTTCATGCTCAATGCGAGCATTATCGATTCTAATTTTTGATGTTGTTGTTGCTGTTGATGTTGCCGCTGCTGTGGCTGTATCTGTTGTCGATGTGCCTTCGAATTCAATATTCTGATGAAACTCTGATTCGTCGTGTTCTTTTAGAGCGATTTTTTGAAAATCACAATCGATAATGCGTTTCCTTTTGCGCAATGGACGCGTACATTCGGATTCTTTGGTTTGTTGTTGTAATAATGTTCGTTTCGCTTGCAGTCGTGTTATCTTGAATTTTGGCAGTCTCTGCTGTGAATCGTCCATGTCGTTGCTGGAGCAAATCATGTCTTCTTCATTATCGCGGCGCGCATCCATCTGGGTGGCTGGTCGCACGATGCAGTGCATTGCATTTGTCATGGATAATGAATTTTCATCGACGAAATCTTTTTCCGTTGTCTTGTTTGTTCTGGTGCATGTCCTGGAGGTCTCCGAAGATTTGCCACGATTTTCAGCTTTCTTTGAGGTTTCGGGACTTTCCATGGAATTGACAATTTCGATGGCCTGCCGACAAGCTGGGCGAAAATCGTCCTCCTCCTCCTTATTCTTTGTATAATCGAGCGGCTCGTCAATTTTCGTTTTACTCACGTCCTTGTTGTTCTCCATCGGCTCATCTTGATTCTCGTCGGTTGACTTTGCGATTCCCAATTTCGGTTCGAGATTCTTAAGCCGTTCACGTTCCTGTGGCGTTAGATAAGCCTTATGAAATTCGATGATGGGCAATGGCACTGGTATCGGTATGGGAAGGGGTAATAGTATGGGATACGGTACCATAACAGTGACGGTTGGTGGTGGAGCTCCCAGGAGTGAACCGAATGCTGTCATATCATGAGATAACATCGATGGCATCGTTGCTCCCATAAAACGTGGTGGCATTAGTCCCGGATTGGCGTTGGGGAAGAAGGGTAAACGAGTTGGTAGCCCGGCGGCTGGTGGCATGGAGCCAACAATTGGTGGTGGTTGCAACTGGGCCATCGGTGTTGTGGCAAAGAAACTGGGTGGAATATTCGCAGCTGGTGGATCACATGCAGTATTGATATGAGACTGTGACGGGAAATTCGATGTTGTCGGCTGTTGATCGAGCATGGGCGAAAGTGGCGGCACACTCATGTGAAGATCCGAGACACTAGAACCAGCAAATTGACTTAGCGTTGGCGTCGTTGATTTAACATTACTGACCGATGCCATCAAATGACATCCGGGGCTAGTTCTCAAATTGTTATTATTATTTCCGCCGCCGCTGACACCGCCGCCACAGCCGCTGTTCAAAGATTTAGTTTTGCTGATCAATTCTCGAGCTGTTGTCGACTGATGTTGCTGATGTTGCTTAGCTGCGCCAATGGCTGTGAGTTCACTGACTGTCATCGTTGAACGGAGTGGACGTTTCTTTCGACTATGCTTCGGCGACTGTCGATTCGTCGTCATGATGCCGGCAGCTTTCGACATAAGTTTCGAAACGGGAGCAACCGAAATGACGGGCTTATGTATATGGGCGATCGGTGCATAGACGGTGGATGTCGCCGCTGGCGTCGATGTACTGCAAAAATGCTGCTGTTGCAATTGGCCGCTGTTCGGTGTTGGCTCACGCAACGGCGGTGTCAACGACATGGCTATTGCCGGACCGGGCGAGACCGATATCGTCGATGCTGGCGATGCTGAACGGCTGCGGCAATTGCGCAGCCAAAGATCCGGTGTTATAAGGCCAGCCCCATTGCCCGAAACGGCCGCTTCGAGACCCTGGTGACGTAAATGGGGATTCATATCGAGATGAGCTTGGGTTTCTTTGCAAAATATTTGCATTTTATACTGATTTAGGCATTTATCCGAACAGAACTGCAGCTGCGAAGCACCATCGTGAAAGTCGACATAACTCACTGCATGACGGACATGCTTGCACCAGTCGCAGGTTTTCGCCTTTTTGAACGAAGCTCGTCTACTTTGCGTGAAACACGATTCGGAGCAATAGCGCGGACCATCCATAGTGGTGAGGAAGCCAGGTGCGTTCTCGGCGATTGTTCGGCGGCACCAAGAGCAATTTTGATTTTCTGCAACGGAGAGGGAGCGAGATAAAGAGAGAGCAAAATTAATAGAGGTAAAAGAAGTTTCATTAGGATATTGCTTGGAATAAAATGTTTTACGGACATTTAGGCTGCGGACATACCGGATCAAACGAAACGTTTTCGTTTCGTTAAACAAAAAACCCTTTTCTTTTTAGTCAAAATTTTGGTTTGTGCGTTCGCTCTCCAAAGACATAATGTACTGTTGTTTTTAAAAACCGTTTGTTTTGGTTTCGTTTCGTTTCGTTTTGTTTGATCCGGTGTGTCCGCAGTCTTAGTGGATATTAAGCGAACATTTTTGTTTTAAAGAAAATCCAATGCTAAAACTTGCACACTTGCGATCAACCATTCTCTAATCCTGTAAAATTTTAAAGACACCCACCCCCATAACTTGTGTGTAAGTGCAATCATCCATAATTCTGAATTTTCGACATGGAGTCTCAAATTTTGTTTTATGTTTCATGAATTTACCGTGTTAAGCCGTCATCATTACATCGAGGTTACATTGCGTTTGTGCTTACGTGTGCAACATCCACAACCACTCAATAAAGAGAATTTAAAATATAAATATAAATCATCAAGAGTCACCAGGAGATTCGATTTAGCCATCTTCGTCCGTCTGTCTATCTGTCTATCTGTCTATCTGTCTGTCTGTCCGTCCATCCGTCTATCCAAGGAGTTGAGCTATCTATCACGAAATTTGGAAAACAGGGCTGCAGCTCGAGAATGGACCATATTCGACCGTTTTTAGCGGCACCTCCAGAACCAGTCTGTCATAAAAATTATAGAAACTGTTCTGAAAGCTGAAATTTTTAAGAAAAATTGATAAATTTGTTACTTTGAGATCGTTTGAAGGTCCTTCATTTAATTTCCAAAAATTGTTCAAGTGGGCTTATCAAAAGAGCGATTGTATAAAGATGCCTCTTCCATCAAGGAAATTAACCGAGCGCGCCATATGAGTTTCTTTTATGCCCATGAAAATCCCTATGAATAGTTTGCCTTAGTGGCCGTCGGGCATTGTAACATATTGCCAGACTGGCTTCACTAGAACACCCGTACTTGTTCTATTTATGATATAAGCTATGTTTTTCGATTTTCCCAAATTAATGTAACATGATGTAAGGTCTGCAAATTGATTTCTTTTTCCTCCGCATTTCCAATGCGCATCCATATCAACGCATCAGTAGTCAAGGCGGTAGGTGTAGTCGTCCTAGCAGTGATAGTGTTAGTAGTAGTAAAAGTTGTAGTTGCGGCAAATAGCCGAACAGATCCCAGCCAAATTTGTTTTTTACGAACCCGACGACTTGGCCATCCGCTTGTGTTGCATCACATAATTCACTAATGAGTGTTATGTGATCCCCAACAAAGAAGAGGCAAGCAAGCAGCTTCTTAAATTTGTGCACAGTGCAGTGTTCATGATAAAATTCTCTTGATGATTGCGGGTGAGTTGGACGGGGATTCGTTGGCGGTTCGATGGGCTGTAGTTGAAAATGTTTGAAAAGGCCTGAAGTATCGAATTTTCATTTAACATTTGATTTTCCGCATTGCGTGCACGGAAATGTATGTTTGCGTCTTGGTATATGTTATGGCCATGTCCGTGTTGGTGCATCAAAAATTCGTGAAGTCGATCAACATTATCCGACTTGCATACTAGCAGAGCTTCCCTATAACGAAGACAATTCTGTGCCTAGATATTTGTTTAAGGGGGGCTTTTTGTTGTTGGTGTTCCTGCTGGTTTTGTTGTTGGTGATGGTTATTTTGCGACTATTACTCTTACCCGAGAGCGGCTTAAGCAACCCCAAAACTTTTACTTTGCGAACGGGCTAGCACCAGGCAGGAGGCGGGGCGGGGAGTTGCTCTATCTTCTGAGAAAATTATAATCAGTAGATAATGAAGGAGAAGATGAAGATATGAAAGTCTTGAAATTTTACGTTAGTTCTAAAACTACGCTTAAAAGCAGTACACTGTACGCTACTTGGAGCAAAGGCGCAGCTTTTGGTGCTTCTCAGGAATGTAATGCTTAGTTTCCAATAGTACAGGAATATTTTAAAATATTGAACACTTGCAAGCATATGAAACCAGTTACAATGAAAAGTGTGGTTCATTGAAACTGGTCCCATGAATGTTTCGATGTGCACAATTCTTACTGGTGATAAAATATATAAGTACATATATTTATAGTAAGGTGGACGACAAAAAAAGATGATAGTTCCACTGGTGAAATAAGATTCTACGATCTTTTTTGAGAAGCCGGATATCCGGCTGCCGAGTTGTTAATATTTTTTGCTATATATTTTTCGTTTTTATATTCATATTGAACGTAGAAAAAATGTCGAACGTTTTTTTTTTTGACACAGCACACTTTTTAGTAATGATTGTTTCGAGCGGTTGCACCGAGCTGCAATAAAAAACTCTCTAAGAATGGAAATTTTCTGTGAAAATGTTAGCGGAACTACATCCGGTTGCCTCCACTCGCTCCATTTTCAAATCTGCATTCGAAGTACAAATACAATATAGCAAATGTTTAATGTGAGGCATCCGGCGGCCGGATATAGATGGTATCCGGCCGGATACTAAATTTAAGTCCGGATACAGGGTAGTGGCCGGATATCCGTTACAACTCTAGTAAATGTCCCATTATGCATTACACTTTTTTTGTTTTACGTTTGTAATGTATGTATAATAGGGTGGGTCGTTCTTGTATAAAAAAAAAGTTTCGTGATCGCGTTGGAATAGTTAAATTATGTTTTCTTATGTATAAAAAATAATTTTGTGTAAAAAAAATTCTAGTTAAGCTGCATCTTCATACCGACCGCGCAAGCGGATTGAAAGTTTGAAAAAAAATGTATATGAGATTTTTCCGACTTCAATGATAAAACTTAGAATTTCTCAGGTTAAATCACATTTTTTACATACACTATGTTCCCAGATATTTTTGGTCATAAAACTATCTATAACAGGAAAGCGAAGAAACTACAATCGACCAAAATTTTACGGAGATATGGTCGAAGATACTCAGACCTGAGGAAATTGCTCTAAGACATACCAAAAATGTTATCGAACCTATCAATTTTTTTACCATTTGGAGACATATTGCCATTTCTTTTTTGAAGAAAATTGGTTCTTTCATAAGGTTGCTATAACGATTTGTATATTTTTCTAATTATCGGTTTCATTTCAAAACGTGCCCTGAAACTAGTCGGTAAAGCCGACTATTCGGCAACTTTTATAGTCGGCGACTAAGTAGTCGACGACTATTCGACAAAAATCGCCAACTAGTGGGTTACTTATAGCATTGACAGACATATGGTGTAAAGTCTATAGACTTCACACTACATTGAAAGAAGTCTATGTTGGGGTGACACACTATAATTGATTGTGGATTTCTATTGTGGACTTCTTTAAAACAGCTGATAATTGAAAATTAAAACAACAACAAAAACAATAAAAACATTTTGGTAGCATTTAGCCTCGATTTTATCTCAAAAGAATCCATGAAAATATCGTTTGTTTGTTATATAAATCCATACGATGGAATTAATTTCATGCATTTCGCATAAAGTACTTGAAACTAGAAATTTAAACATCTGGTTTCCGATAAAATAATCGATTATTCGTTTAATTTTGTGCAGCGTTACCATATTAATCTAAGAAGTCCACAATAAATCCTCCCTTTCAATGTAGTGTGAAGTCTATAAAAAGTCTATGTTGGCTAAGGTAGACTTTTGAGAAATACCTATATGTGTCACCTAGACTTCACACCATCATCGTGTAAAATACCTATGTCTGTCAGTGCTATTACTTTCTCTATATTTTTCAATAAAATGTACGTAGAGAATCAAGGCAATTATTTTTCTAGTATTTGTTCAACATTATATTTGTTCGATTATAAAAACGAAATTCCTCTTCGGAACTTATTCAGTCACATTTCAAGTGTCTTCCCGGCTCATGAAGACAATCGGCCCCCTGAAGAGGACTTAAAATTTTTGTTTTGCTTTCGAAACCGAGTTTCATGTTCCTACTTCGCACTGTCCTTGAAATGTGCTTGCAAAATGATATTTTGTAAGTTATTTTTCAAAACCTTATATGTATCTATCTGAAAATCCGAAAGATAACACTCAGAGGCGTTTTTTTGTTTTTTAAATAGCCAGAAAGTGGCGCGACAACGGTTATGCACTGAAAAAACTTTTTAATTTCTATTGTCTTTTATGTGAAAAATCTAGTTCAGTGCAAAATTAAATTTATTCTATTATTAGCTATCAGTCGTCATTTTCTATCTTAGTTAATTAGTTTTCGAGATATACAATTTTGAAAAAGGCAATACTAAAAAGAATTTTTCAAATATATTTGAAGGACACTGCGCTTTAGGAATAGAAATCGGGTTTTCCAGTGTTTTAAGGTGTTTTAATTACTTTCTTATCCAAAAATGAACAGAATTTTAAAATCTTCTTTTAGGGTGCCGCAGTCGGCTATACCCTTTGCCAGTCAGAAGAGACGCTCACAAACATAACATATATATTCTACATTATCTTGATTTCATTTTTGACTGAGCTGACAATGAAATGCGAATGCAGAGAATAGAAGGATTCGTTTGTTATTTCGAAATTCGCCCATGACTAGGTACATATGTACGTACAATGTATGTATATTCTATCGCTATCTGACTCACCAGCTTTGTCATCCATTGCGCTGTATTTTTCTGCAAAAAGTGGGCTCTTCGAATCGTCCTCCCTTGAACTGCGCGTATCGTGATCGGAATTTGTGCTCTCATTGCCCGTGCAAAGATTAGCACCGCCGCTTAGCATTAGACTTCGGCCACTTCCGCTGCTTCGGCTATTGCGATAGCTATTGCAACCGATCTGGCCGCTTTTTCGTCCAAGACTGGACACATTGCCACTGTTCGTTGTATTGTTATCGTTGTTGCTGTTGTTGTTGCTGCTAGAGTTGGTGATGTTGTTGCTGCTAATGTTACGCACATGTGTTCCACGTTGCGATTGCTGCACGGCGAGTCCACCGCCGCCGCCGCGGCTGATTCTATTGCGCCGTTTTTCCATTTGATGAGGCTGATGGTTCTGTTGTTGCTGCCGTTGCGCCAACTGGTGAGTGGTTATAGCATTAGCGTTGTTATTATTGTTTTTGTTATTACTATTATTATTATTATTATTACTATTATTATTATTGTTATTATTGTTATTGTTGCTGTTGTTGTGATTCGCAATGACGCTATTGTTTTTGCTATTATTATTATTTATATTATTGTTATTATTGTTATTATTATTATTGTTGTTGTTGTTGTTGTTTGTTGTGGTGTTTGTTATATTTCCCGCCGCGGCCGCTGCTGCTGCAGCAACGGCAGCCGTTTGCAATAATCGCGATGTCTTCGTACTCAAGTCCAAACGCTCAACGCCATCGAAACCATACCAGCCCAGCAGCTCGTTCATCGTGTTCTCAGCGAATTCCTGAAACGAATGGAGAGACAAGAAACCAGAATAAGTTTCGATTCCAAGTTGAAGAAAAAATTCTTCGAGAAAATATGTGCATGACAAAAACAAAAACGAAAACAAAATCAAAAACAAGAAAAAAAAGGAAAGAAATAGAATTCAAAAACAAAACAAAAGAAAATTCAAATTTAAGCAGAAGATACAACATTTCAGCAATTCTTTTCTTAAATCTTTTATTTTTAGGGGCGCCGCTCTTGATACGAACCATGCCTTCATACAGTAAGGCTGTGCCTGTAATCCGATTCGCTTTCATATGCAAAATCCGCGGCCATATGACTACGACTCTATAAAAGGTACACTGAGGTTTGCGCTTGTGTGTGTGTACCTACTTGGGACTCTCCCGGTCTTCTGCGAATGCTGACACAGTTCTCGAAATGAAATTTCGTGAAATCGAAATCGTAACCGGAATCAACGTCGCCACAGTGGTCCTCCGAATACTTTTCCTATAAAACTGAGAAACTAACTTATGACGGCGCAAGACGCCCGGAAAGAATGAAAATCGATGTGCGGTCGTATCGCCGCATTGTTGTATTGTCGTATTGTCGTATCGTCGTTCGCAACGGTCGTCCGATGCAGCCCACAGCCGAGTGTGAGTCTGTAAGTCGAGACGCTGCCTGTCATTCGATACGCTTAAAATTTAACAACTTTGAAGTGAAATAAGAATGCATCTCATGGTAGGGGACCAATTTGGTATGGAAATAGCAATGGATATTCGAATGGAAATGGAAATAGAACTGGGAAGGCGGAGGTGGCGTCAGCGACGGCGACGGCGACGGTGAATTCGAATGGAAGTGACGATTTCACGTTCGCTTGGCTATCGAAATTCAATCGAATCACCTAAATCGACGACTTTCAAACAATATCCCAACAAATCTGAAATAAATTCGAATGAATCCAATTCCCGCCCATATATACATACATACTTATCTATGGATGTATGTATGAAGGTACATACATATGTATGTGTTCACACAAGTGCGAACTTCATTGAATGTTTGAAAATGTTTCGCAAGTTCGCAGGCATCATGAGTAAGCATCTCAACTTATATCACATATGTTTATGTAGCTTAGAGAAAATAGAAAAAAGGTGAAAGCATATAAGGGTGATATAGCTAGGAGAGCCTCACAGTACAATAGCCAACAAACATTGTGCATAAATTAATAGACCCGAAGAGCCCATTCATGAGCGTGAAAGAACCCGTAACCGTATTCCCTTATGAATTTTGGATATACGAGGCCCTGTCTGCTGCGCCCAATTCTGAAAATTTTGTAAAATAAACATTTGCGGTCTGAAAATTCGATAAAATTTCATATTTCATGAAGATACATACAATGGAAAATTTTGTGATTTTCGTTCTGTTCCGGTGGTTTTCATAATAGTCCCTACACTGGAGGTACCGCCGATGAAATCAATTTTTATGGACGATGGGTATAACTATAAGATAAATCAACATGCCAACTTTAGTTCAAGTCCTATTTGGATTTCAGGTGGAAGAGACATTTAGCGAAGAAAGCCATTTTTCCACGCCCGCTTTGGGGATGTTCTGGGAAGTGTACAATCTCCCTTAATTAATATACAGCCCCTAAGCGTATAAAATTTGTTGAGTGGGCTGCATTGGGGCACCGAGGAGGATACAGATAGACGGAGGGACAGATGGACATGTCCAAATCGATTCTTTTCGTGACCCCTCATCATTTTTATATGTACACATTTTACGTCGCCGATCTCGAATGGTCACAGGTGTTACACACGTACACACGTACGCACAAACGCAAAACACCCACGACACGGTGTGTTTGGGTAATAAAAAATGAAATTTGGTATTGAATGGCTTAACTGATTTGGCGGGTATGTTTTGTTGTAGTTCTGAATTATGAACTGCCTGTACATGGATAGTAATAAAGCGAGGAAGTATCATATCAATATTTTCAAATCGGCAATTATTCCAATATTCCATGCTATAATTAGAAATAACCTATGATACCGTTAGTCGATTTCAGACATACTTATCACAACGGCCACTGGAATGTGTCATCATGGCAGCTGTTTTGTTCGAAGTATTGAGTGAATAAAATTCTTTTCCATCGAATATCGGATAATTTTTCTTTATAGGGTTTTTATAAACATTGCTTCAGTTTGTCGTCTTTTAAGGATAACCATCAACTTATAAATTCCAGATGTTATTTTCATTGAAACTGCGGTCAAATTTACAAACATGTATGTATTGGGGGAAAAGCTGCGGCTATGAGAAGCCACTCTAATTTCGAACAGCCTTTTTCCTTTGAAGGACACTTTTACTGTTCGCAAATGAATTGATCACTTTCTGCAGCGCATTTTCCAGGCGAAAATCTCACTCCGTTGGCACTAGGCAGTATATAGGATTGTTAAAAGAAAATTATTTCGGAAATTGGAGGAGGGGCTGTACCTTTTAGACTAGTGATCCAGAACAAAAAATACACCTCTTGACATAAGCTATCGCGTATTAAAGTAATGCAGAAAATTTTGTGTACACCCTGTATGTAGAAAATATGAGTCCGAAATATGTAGGAAATTAGTCTGATATATGCGGGAAATGTGAGGCTCTGAAAAATAACTCCAAAACGGGTCCGAAAAATGTAAAAAATATGAGTCCAAAATGTTTCCAGCATGTATCCGAAAAGTGTGCTTCGAAAAATTAGTCTGAAATGAGTCCAAAATATGTAGAAAATATAAGGCTCAGAAAAATGGCTCCGAAACATTTAGGAAATAACATATAAGGGTCAGATTTATGAGCAAATATGTAGATAAAAATCTTGGATTTGAAATTGGGAAGAGCGGTTTCGAGAGATAAGGAAGTGGGATAGAAGCAAAAACTACATCCATTGCAATATAAAAATTTTTCAAGCAAATTAAAACACATCAGCGAGTAAACAAAATGGAGTTTTGGTAATATTTGATTTTGTTCAATTCGACTATAGTATTTTATTTTGTTATTAATAAATTTTTTGTTAAAATTAATTTATTATTAATCTGGTTAAGCTAAAACTGAATTTCATTGACAGAGATAGAAATTTAGGCATTAAAAAGAATTTTCGCCCACATATGATAGCGGAAGAAAACACACTATGTATGATCCTGATATGAATTAAATCCATGTATCAGTCGGACTCATATTGGACGACCTACGTAAGAAGGGTTTTAATACGCTCTTTAAGGGCTCCGAAGCCGAATTATTAGTCATATACCAATAGTTTGTATGAATACTGTAGGATCCAGAATTTTGGCTAGGATTAACATTCCTTACTTTATAACGCATAACCATATATATTTAGAAGCTTTGGGGAAAATATTTTGAAAATCCTGTGTTTTGGCGATTTTACTTTGGATTTTGGGTAAACAAAATTCCTCAGGCCGTCCCACTGAGTTTGTACGTCCTCAGATGTGCTCCGCGTTTTATTACTCAATCCAAAACTTCCTTATGAAAAAAGGAGAAAAAATAAATAAACATTAAACACACATAAAAATATCCCTTATCCCCAAGCACAAAATTCAAATACGAAGAAAAACTGGAATCGGAAACTTGAGAAGAATCTCCAACTCGAACGTAAGCTTGTGTAGGTATCAAAGATAAAGATCGCATCGTCTTACAGATTTTCGCATTTAAGTTTTGAGCTCGATTTAATATACCAGTTTGCCGTATATTCACAGCACGAATGCGGTTAAGGCGCGCTCTCAATGAGGAGCGCACAGGAGAGACATTATATATATCCATATCTATTTCATGGATTTTTCTTCTTGTTCATCGTCTTTTGCTTTTAATTAATTGATACTTTTTTATGCACAAGTCGGATTTGAATTTCACGAGAACCTGAAATAGGCGAGCCACGCACACAAATCAGTAATTGTACACCGATCGTAAATTAAAACGAAAAAGGTAAATGAAGATAGAAAGGTAACCATGTACACGTATAGATATGTATGTACGCATACTTATATACATAATAAGAACCCACAAAAGTAAGTTTCACACATAAGAGCAACTCGCTCAGATGCCACTGTAAGATACTGATAGATGTCTCATTTTTGAGGAAAATATTTTGTGGCATTCTGTTTATTTATTTATTTTAAAGCTCGGAATTAGAGGTTTTTTTTTTTTTTTTGACGGATGGGAGCGGGGGAGGGGGCCTAGGGTTTCTTATGAAAGCAAAAGTTCCTTTCAGAAGGGCAAAGAAACATTCGAAGGACGGAGAACGAAATCAAAAATGCAACATCTTCAAAAAATCCAATTGAAATCGAAGAAAAACGAAGCATACAAGCAATTAAAAATGAAAACAATAAAGAAAAATCGAACAAAGTGTTAAAATGACAACGTCGGGGTCGCACCTGAATTGAAATTGACACATCAGACACTCAGACGCACGAAGACCGAATATGGCGAGAGTGCAAAATCAAAATGAAAAGAGACCGACATAAACGAGAGAATATAAGCGAAATAAGTTTCAAAATCGAAGAAAAACATTGTATTTTAAAGTTGAATGGAAATTCCTGGAAGTGGAAACATGGAAATAGGAAGCTCTATTTAACCCTCTAATGCCACATTTTTTTTTTTTTTTTTTTCAATGAAAAATTCAGTTAAAAATTATTTAATTTTTTTGAATTTATTCCAATAAAAGCCGTCTAGATTAGAAGGTTAAGTCTATAATTTTACGGACCTTTCAAACGAAACGCAAAAGAAATGTCTTCAGAGCGATAAAAGAGTCACATATTAATTCATCTTAATTTTTTGACCGATCTTAAAATTATGTGAGAAAAAGTTTTAGAGGGCTTAATTAACTTGAATTTAAGGGATCATTTGAAACCGGACGACGCATTGTCGAGTTCTGATCGAAAAAGATGCAATATACCCAAAAAAAACAAGAAAAAAAAATGTTAAAAAAATCAATATAAAACCCTTCGATAAAACATTTTTATTATACAATTTGTTTTTCGTGTTAAGAAGGCCAAAGTCCATAAGAGAAGTGTTTTTAGATGTTCAGAAGAAATAAAAATTTCTTATTTGTAAACTACTGTTATTTAACCATCTCAGACCCTGACTCATGTCGCACAGTGGGATCTCTTCATACATTTGAGTGAAAAAACTATAAGGAGTGCTCGTAGAAAAACGAAACTTAAAACCGAGTCTTATTTTAACTAAATTAAGAAACAAACGAAGTTTCATTAAAATCGGACACGCCCACCACCTACCTCCCATGCAGCCCTAAATAAATTGTTCATATAAAAATTATTTTTTTTTCTTTCATCAACATTTTGTGAAACTTTGCACAAACCTCTCTATTAATAACGCAAAATGATCCTGAAAGTTTCAACGTAATCGGCCACGCCCACCATCCACCTCCAATACAACCTGAAATGAATTTTAAGTACTAAATTTTTGCCTTTGATCAGAATATTTGAAGCTTTGCACAAGGCGTACTATCAACAAGAATAAAAGGATCCTGAGAGTTTCATCAAAATCGGCCAAGCCCACCACTCGTGATTGTCATTGCGATTGTTTACCCTAAGAGCACATTAAATACTTTTTTCATATCATATCGCAAAATTGTATTGGAATTTTTGCGACTTTTTTAAGAAGTTCGAAAAACTTTGTTGCTATGCCGCAGCTTGCCGCAGCTGAAGTATACAAAAACATATAGAAAATAAAACTCCATTCTGTCATATTTTCACAATTAAAACATATAGCTCTACAAAACACTCTATCTAAAAGTAAAATTTTACTCTGCACATATTTTTAAAACATTTTCCTTTCTCCCAGCTAGCATTTTTCGAAATTTTTGATCAAAAGCGAGCCTTTTTCGAGTCGCCTTTCTTATTTGAAAGATCAAATATGCGCTCGTTTTCTGATCAAAAATTATACTTTTGTCGGGAGAAATTGGAACCCTAGCCACGACTCTTCTTAGGAAGTCATATTTGAAATCATTTGCGAGTCATTTTCGAGTCATATTTGTTATCATTTTGGAGTCATATTTGTTACTATTTTCGAGTCTTCTACGACTCATATTTGCTATCATTTTGGAGTCTTCTACGACTCATATTTGCTACATTTTTGGAGTCTTCTACGACTCATATTTGCGTTCATTTTGGAGTCTTCTACGAATCATATTTATAATCAATTGCTTTCCAAAAATAAAAAAAAATAAAAAATTTTTTTAAATCAATACACAATTTTTGGCTTTTCCCTGTATATGTTATGTTATGTTATACATATGTCTTATTATATTATAAATTCAAAATTTTTTTTTCCTTTGCCGTATGTGGGATTTGAACCTAAGAACTCTCGTTTTCTAGTCCTGTGCTCACCCGTCGACACCAAGCTTTCCAAATCGAAAGTCATGGAAATTTTTCGTTTATAACTTTAAATTCGAATTCCATTCAATTCAATTTTGAGTCAAATATTGAGTGAAATATAAGATAGCAACAATTTGAATGATCATATTTCAATCCCATACGTGATTAATTGGCGATTGGTCTTCATTTTGTTTTTGTAATTTGAATACGACTCGCTTTTGAAACATATTTGAGAGTCGTTTTCGAGTCTTCTTTTAATCGTGCATGTGATCGATCACTTTTCAATCGTCAAGAGGGCTCGAAAACAACTCATCTGGGTTATTGAAATACGACTCACTTTTGAAACAATTTGGAGAGTCGTTTTCGAGTCTTCTTTTAATCATGCATGTGATCAATCATTTTCTAATCATGAAGGGGGCTCGAAAGAGACTCGTAAATGAATCTTCTCATAAAACAGTCTTCCAAATGTTGGGTGGGCTATATAATTTTTTTCTTCAATTTATAAGCAAGGACTGACAAAGAAAAAATGTGTTTCGTAAAAGCATAAAGATTTTTGATGAAAATAGTACAAAGTTTAACGAAAATTGTTGTGACAATTTTGTTGACCAATAACCAAATATATTTTTGAAATATTTTATTATAATTTTGTTTTGAGCTTTTTGAAAATTTGTCATGTTTTCCTTGCAAAATAATTTGATGACTTTGACCCATTGTTTAGCATATCAAAATATTAATTTCTGGGCAAACCAATCTTAATAATTTTTCTTCACTAATCATTACCCAACACAACTGTAAAATCGTAACGGTCCATTGTAACAGCTATGGAATTTTCTCAGACGGTGCAAATAAAGGAAATCCATAAGCATGTCGCTTACATCTTTTTGGTGGTTAAGGCGGGATCTTATGGAAATAATTTTTTGTTCCATTTCATAAAAGCTGCTGAGGGGCTGTCCATTAATTACGTTAGGGAGATTTTGACTGGTTTTGACCTCGCCCACGGTAGCATAAATTAGTTTAAATATTTGGGACATTAAATACCGAGAGCAATCAGGAAAATTTATTATTTAAAGTACTCATCCACGAAGAAGGCGTTAAGATATAACACATGATTTTGATATGGCAAAATCTAGCAAAAAGTTAACCAAGCGCCAAAAAATAAAATTGTTTTTTTTTCATTTTTAAAAATTTTCTATAAGAATTTTTTGTTTCTAGACTATGAGTAAAATGGTTCTTCCTTCGAATATCAATTTCAGTTCCAGTGCCCCGCTTGTCTTTTGTAAGATCTCGGCGAATCAACGAAAATTGTCATGATTTTAAGCAATTCTAAGAATTCTTTCTTTGCTCCTCGCAGTGGGCTTCATATAACAACAACGGAGCCCCAAGATTTCCTACAGCTGCATTGTATTGTTTTCTTATATAAGTGATGGTCGACGCCCATAGTTCAAAAATATAAGTGGTAAAATTTTTCAACGTCCCTAACGCAGCGTCCTAAACACCTAATTCACTTAAAAACTTGACAAATGAATGGAAAGGTTAGTTTCCGTTGATCTATATGCAAACTTTAAATATTCTTTTGTTTTTAAGCTCATAGAATTTTTTTGTAACATTGCTTATTTCACGGAAATCGAAGAATTTCGAGTGATCTAAAATCACAATAATCAATTGAAAAGTTATAGTGACTATTCCTACTTTTAAATGCAAAATTGTCCTTAGCTATCACTTTTTACAGAAAATCGAAGATTAGTTGGCACATATCCCATTACGAAGGAATGCAACCTTCAAAGTGTCCAGAGCAGCGTTTCTTAATATGCATGGTCAGCCCACTGTTTACAAAAATTAATGTTAAAATTGTGTGTCAACTCCCAGGCTAAGCGTTAACACCCTATTCATTAAAGCTTGACAATCGAATGGAAAGGTTAGATACCATTACCGCTTGATCTACCTGCAACTTATAAAATCGTTTTACTCATTCATTTAACATTGTGATGTTACGGAAATCGATTACGACTCCTTGTATATTGAAACCTTTTAACAAATGTAATGCAATTTTAGTTTAAATAAACTAGATCTTACTCAACTTATTAACCAATGAAAATTCTAAAATTAACATTACTATTCATTACTTGAAATGATTACATGTACCAGTAGCAGGTAATGAATATTACCTGAGATTTTAAATCTGTTAGCACATCAGGAGCTAGGTAATGCAATTATTCAATGTTCAGCGAGGTAAAGTACCATACCGACATCCCCGATAAACCTCATTACATTAAATGCATGCTAACCGATGTACACTTTGTATGAATTACACGTGGAGCAATGACGGTATTCGAGATTATTTATGAAGATTAATGTACTCATGTAAGAGCGAAAAGGCATTATGAGAAAACATTACTCTTCATCTCCATTGATGTATACCATCGAATTCCCTACATTGAATATTTGAATTTTTTTAAACAAATAGTAATGCAATTTTCAAGTTCTAAAGTAAAGTATACGAATCATAACCTCAACATAAATATGAACCAATGAAAATTTAAGAATTAACATAAATGAGGTATTCGGATTATTTTTGAATCGATTACATGTAACTCAGTAAGAGCGAAAAGGTAATGCGATAACATTACCTGAGCATCCATTACTGTATCCATGAAGCTGGTAATCTATGCGAAATTCGCTGTTGCCCAGCGGGAAATGTCCCGCGGACATCCCCGATGATGTCCTAGTGACTTCGGAGCCGGAATGCATGCTATTTCCGGTGTCACTTTGTATGACATTTACACAGGAGCTGACAGGGACTTCAGCGGTGATATTATCACCGGAAGATTAGAAAATGTCACTGGTCATGCTAGAGGATGCGATGGCGAAAAAAGCATTTGAGAGCAGCACATTGCTCTTTTCTCTCTAAATGTCAATTTATAGAAACCAGTCTGATAACTCTCTTCTTTGCCCTCTCTTTGAATGTTTCGAAAATTTTTAAAAATCTATTTTTAACAATTTTTGTTCGCCTCTGCCAGGGATCGAACCTGCGGTCTTCGGATTCTGAGTCGAGAACTCATCATCTACGCCACTTCATGCTAACGTTCAACTGACGCTAAAACCTTATTTAAATTTCAGTAGCCAATGAGAGTCAAGCACATGAACAGCATCCCTCCACGATGACATGCCCTCCAAGATGTCATGCATGACAATGTCACATATCGCCGGCTTAAAGTGTAAACCTGCTTAGTCCACTTTTAACCGATTCCGACTTTTCGATGTCATTCGAAAGAAAAAAGCACACTGCATCGTCAGGCAAAAAAATCTTTTTTAATTTCAAATTCTAAATACGGAGAAATTGGTAATGAGTAAAACTGCTAAGTCCAACTGTGGTCAAAGTTCACAGCTAACACCAACAAGTGACTCCAAGTAGACTTTGTATCGTGCACAGAATCGAATTTAGAAGAGACTTCATAAAGGAACAAAATAAACCATCCATATTTTGGGTCTCCTTCCCTACTTTGAAGTCTTAAAAAAAAAGTGTTTTTTGTTTACCCTGTAAAGTTTTGAAATTGTTAGTTAGCAGGTTTACAGTTTAAGCCGACGATATATGTCATCGATGACATCACTGATGACATTGTCATGCAGGAGATAATTTTCCGCTGGGGAGTGGGTGGTGGAGTCATCGGATTTTTGCAATTTTTTCAAAATTTCTTTATCACACCGAAAGCAATGTCTATGCCAAATTTCATTGCTCTTCCTTCTTTTTTCGTCCAAGCAATGCATGGAGCCGCGGCACTATGCGTCGATTCTTTTCGACCCGATTCTTAAAGAATATTCCCCGGGAAATTTTTTCCCTAGAAAATTTTCGGCGCGGAAAAAGAAAGCGTTCTAACCGCAAATTAAAGGTAGAATGTAATGATATTAACTTAAAAATTGTCGAAGTTCTTGTTCCCTTTGTATTGACTTCCCTCTGTGTTTAGAATATCTCCCTTATCAATCAAGTTCCTCCAAAATCTGACCTATATACATACATATGTATACATATATGGACACACACACACTTCTCTTGTGCGTAACAATAATTGGTTGTTATGCACTGCAATTTTCTTTCCCGGAATTCCAGCGAATCATATTTATTATTTTTTGATCTTTTGCTCCGAACTTTTGAAATTTGAATATTTTGAGGAAGTTCTCGAGAATTTTGAAAGCCGAGACTCCATTGCCTTTCAGCGCTTATTTTCGTGAAGTCGAAAGAATTCCAGTGTAAACTTTCGTAATCCAAGTTCGAGCGGCTCGTTTTCGATTTCAGCGTTCAGCATTCGTCGGGTATTATTGAAAATAAACGTGAACGAGAGGTGTTGTCGATGTGTTTGTATGTATGTACATATGTGTGTGTAATTGAAAATTGAATCTCGATTGAAATTCTAGATGAAAGCGAAAAATATCCACATGTAAATGCATGTATAATGTACATATGTATAAGTATGTATATCAATAAGTGTGCGAGTGTGTGCGCATAATTCGAATAAGGCATGTGGGTTGATAAGCGCATAAATTAAATATCTATGCGCGGAGTGAGCAGAAATTTCACACCACGAATGAAGGAAAGTGGTGTGCGGGGCGTGGGGGAAAGATAGGGGAGGGGGAAAACATTGAAAATTGGAAAAAGGTATTATTTGTATTCAATTCATTTAGCTCTCAATTGAAAGGAAGTAAGTGAAAGAGGGGTTAAATAGAATAAATTGAGTGCAAATACTTTGGCGGGAAAAATGTTTGCAATCAAAACGTTCTACGAAAACAGCAACACAGAGAACGACAACAGCAACAAAAACTCCAATTACGAACAGCAAATGGTGGAAAATTAATTTTAAAATCAACAACAACAACAACAACAACGACAACGAGAAGAGCAACTGCCAACTGGCAACTGCCTCGCCAACAAGAATCAAAGGTTTAATTTAAAATTTGAAATCGGATCTGAAGTTGGTAATTGTACACGCGATTCGGAAGAAAAAATTTCGTTTAAATATAAAAAAAAATGTTTTAAAGTATTACAGCGAAACCCTTCTAACTGGATCCTGTAAGTATGCATGCACAGAGAAAAATAAATTTGCAATTCCAAACAAATTTTCCGCTTTTAGCGAATCATTTGGATTCAAAGTATTAAATAAAATTCAATTTTTTCTTAAACTTATAAACGAAAAAAATGCAATGATTCCTTACTATTTGGCAAACACGGCGTCGGTGGGTGAACACTTGCCTAGAAATGGAGAGTTCCCGAGGCTCAAATCCCACAACAGATATTATAAATACTTAGGTACTAGGGATCCCAAAATCCCGGGATATCCCGGGATCCCGGGATTAGTCCCGGTGGTTTTCTTGGCTATTTAACTAAAGTTTGATTAACACATCCGTATATTCCATATATATATTTTAACTTCGACTAAACGATTTAACAGATTTAAACGATTTTGTCCAATTTTTTCTACGAATTTAACGATTTATTACTATTTTTTTTAAATCCCGGGATCCCGGGATTGGGATGCCTATTAGGTACGTAATAGCCAAATAATATTTCAATTTTAACACTCTAATTCTTTTACTTCTTCTCAAGACAAACTTGTTTCGAAAATTAAGTATAAAAAATATAAAAATCAAAAATAATTTCTGATTCGTTATTTTCTGCCTTCAAAAAAAACTAATAATAATAAAAGTACATTAAGGGCCAATTTTACCAAGCATATGGGCCAAAATTCTTTTTAATGCCAAAATTTTTGTCTCTGTCAATGGAATTCAGATTTCATGAAAAAGCAAATCCAATTAATAACAACTTGATTTTAACAAAAAAGTTATTAATAACATAGTAAAATACTCTAGTCGAATTGAAAAATCTCAAATATTACCAAAACTCCATTTTAACATAGTTATTCGCAAATTACAGTAACATTGTTGTCTTATCTTGTCTTGTCTTGCGAAAGAAGACAACAATGTTATTGTAATTTGCGAGTAAACAAAATGGAGTTTTGGTAATATTCGATTTTTTTCAATTCGACTAGAGTATTTTACTATGTTATTAATAAATTTTTTGGAAAAATTAAATTGTTATTAATTTCATTTGCTCCTTCATGAACACTGAATTTCATTGACAGAGACAGAAATTTAGTCACTAAGGCTCATAGTCTCCAACCTAGTTTAAACTATTTGAAGGTTTAAACTTTCAAATGATAGTCTTCAGGAGAGTTTAAACTAGGTTTATTAATTTTATATGAAAATTTTTTTAAACTTCAAATATAGCCAAAGTATTTTTTTGACTTAAACTGGCATGAAGACTAAGATAATATATTAGAGAATTTAAACATTCGAAGCGCTTAAACCGAGTCGAAGACTACGACCCTAAAAGGCCCATATATGCTTAAATATTATTTAGAAACTTTTTTAATGAAAATACATTTTTGGTTTTCACCATTCAAATTTTCCCAAAAAATTTTACACTCATTTTAAATCATCTCGGCACTGCATTTGAATACCTACGATATTCAATTTGAGTTCGATATAAAAAAAAAAACAGCTGTTTGAAAAGAAATGAGTTTCTACAAAAAAAATGCTTTTTCGGAAATCAGCTACAAAAAGACAGGACTGGAAGCTTTGAAGTCACAGGGCGGCAATTTGGAGTGCGAAACAATAATTTGAATAGCTATTCATAGAATCCGTTTTTAAAAATAACGATCTAATCACCTGTAAAATGTACTCACAGCCCTGGCGGTAGACTGCCATAAACAATGCTTAAACAAGTAAGAAAGCTAAAGTCGGTCAAGCCCGACTGTGAAATACCCAGCGTCCCGACATTATGAGCGCACTTTGTTTTGCTTCTCTATTTATGGGCGTGGCAGTGGGAGGGCCATATAAATTTTTTTCCTACACCTTTCATTCGCCTTGGTCAACCTATGTTGCGAATTTGAAGCTTCTACGCCTTTTACTTCACAAGTTACGATAAGCCCTTATTTGTGGGCTTATTTGTGGGCGTGGCTCACGGAGGGCGGCGTCCATTTTTTTCCAGGATATGTCCCTTTTCGTAGTTTACCAGTACACCAATTATCAATAGAATGTGTTGAGTGGTTCGCAAGTTACAAGCATTTTACTGAAAACACATTATATTCATTTGTGGGCGTGGCAGTGGGCGGATGTCTTCCATTTTAACTTAGGATCATACTCGGATCCCGATATACCTGTATGCCAAATTTCGACTTGATTGGTCCAGCCGTTTCGGAGGAGATCCGACCACGGACGGACGGACAGACGGACAGACGGACAGACGGACAGACGGACGGACGGACGGACGGACGGACGGACGGACAGACGGACAGACGGACATGTCTAAATTGATTCAGTTTTTGATCCTGATCATTTCTATATATATATGTCTATATCTCCGGAGCTTAGTTCTCCCTGTTACAAGATTCGCACAAAACTAATATATCCCGCTTACGCTGGGTATAAAAATGGTGATATTGAAAATGAAATTTTTTTTAATTTTTAGTTTAATTAAAAGTTTTTTTTTATATGCTTGGTAATATTGGCCCTTAATCTAATAAGTTCACTTTTAATAAATGTACGAACGCCAAAGTTATTATCCAGAAAGCTCATTTTTAAATGAAGTAGAAATGAAAACGCTTTTGCTGTAAACACTAATCATTTTTGAGATCATTTCAAATACAACAACTTTTGCGTCAAATTGTTAAACTGTTAGATTTACATTTTGCTCTCATTGTGTGCGTGAAACAGCGTAACCAGCGTTGACTTTCTTTAAAAAGAGGGATTTTCTTCTAAGGGCCGTTTTCTGATCTTTTTATTATCTGTAAGTTAAATTATCCTGATGATAATTTCATACAAATTTGATTAATAAGTCAAAGAAAATGAAATTTAACTGGCAGATACAGCTCAAAAGTAGTGAGAAAATGGCCCTGAGAGCTAACCCAAAAATTCGGAAACCTTAATGCAGAATTTCTTCAAAAAACCTCCTTCTCCGTGCCAAATATAAAAGTTTTTCTTAGTTTCGAATGTTGATAAACAAAACAAAAATTGTTTTGAGGTCAAAACGCAGCAGTTTGGAAACGCTGGTTCCACTCTATTATTTGACAACTTCAATGAGATTCCGTACTGTTGCCAGTTTGGGGGAATATGTGGGCCAAAATTCTTTTTAATGCCTAAATTTCTGTCTCTATCAATGAAATTCAGTTTTCATGAAGGAGCAAATCAAATTAATAACAAATTAATTTAAGCAAAAAAATTATTCATAGCAAAATAAAACACTCTTGTCGACTTAAAAAAAATCAAATATTACCAAAACTCCAATTTGTTTACTCGCAAATTGCGGTAACATTGTTGTCTTCTTTGGCAAGACAAGACAAGACAAGACAACAATGTTACTGTAATTTGCAAGTAAACAAAATGGAGTTTTGGTAATATTTGATTTTTTTCAATTCGACTAGAGTATTTTACTTTTTTATTAATAAATTTTTTGTTAAAATTCATTTGTTATTAATTTGATTTGCTCCTCATGAAAAATGAATTTCATTGACAGGGACAAAAGTATAGGCGTTAAAAAGAATTTTAGCCCATGTATTTCTTAATTAAAATACATTTATGATCTTTAGTGGAGTCTTGGTGCAGAAAAGTGGTCAGGGGAAATTTGTATGGGACCTTATGGGACCAAGTTTTTTTTTTATTTTTAGAAGATTTCAAAATTAAATTTTAGAGAATTTTGGCCTTGTTTGGAACCATTCAATTAGCCGTCTAAGTGAGACAGGAAGATAGCCTTATGACACATATCCTCTATGAATGCGACAATTTAACATGTTAATCTACCTTGTTTCGGAAACTAGCCAAATGAAGACCATCTTCTACCTGTAATAAAAGTTCCCTCGAGATCCCAATTAAATTAGTTTTACTGTAGTATCAAATGAAGCAGAACTGAAAATAACGATTCGCATTGAGTATTGTAATGAATGACGAACGGCGAGTAAAAGAGAGGTTGGCAAGTAAAAAAGCCCAAAGCATTTGCATGAGTGAAAATATTCGCGAGGGGTGTCCAGGCAATACCTATACACTGCGAGAGCTGATTGCAGATGCAGATGCAGATGGTGATGGCGATACAAATTAAAATCCAGGTACAATAAACCGGCGGAGGCTATACACAGCCAGCAGTGCGTGCGATATTTCATTTCGCTATGATCATTTCCAACAACCGAAAAAACGAGACGAACGAGGAGAACGAGGTGCGTATCACTTTTCAAAAATGATATTTTAATTTTAACCGGAAGGTAGAAAACAAACACGTGTCTAAACAATTTTAATTTTTTCGTTGCGAACGCCGATTTCGATTCATATTTAATTGATAAGTATTAGTGTCCGACCGAAGGCGGATTTTTAGCCGAAGCCGAACAATCGGCAGAGTTGAAGACTTCGGCCGAAGACCGAAGGCCGAAGCCGAATGCAAAACATTTTACAGTAAGGAAACAAAATCAGTCTTTATTCATTTGACAAGCAGAAAAAAAAACCGCTCAAATTTTCTCTAAATTCTTTCGCTTTAGTCGCCCACAAAGTGAGAATTTACGGCAATAATTCACTAGTGTAAAAGGTCTCAATGAAGCAATTGAAAATCTATCGTGACTTATTTACTTCCATTAAAATGCAAAAATATTCGGCTAAAATATTCGGCTTTTTCCAGCCGAAGCCGAAGCAGAAGCCGAAGATTAAGAATTGGCCGATTATGCCGATTACCGAAGCCGAAGCCGAACGTTCGGTCGGACACTAATAAGTATGCTTAAATAAACGATGCAACATGATTTCAATCGGTCATTTCGAAAACCTCACATTTTTTCCGACATGCGTTTTCCTGAAATCGGTTCCTCAAAGGTAGACGGCAAAGGTTTTCGTAAAAAACCAAATAAGCTTAACATTCCTTCCTCCTTAAATACAGCAGCATTAAGGATAACAAGTCAGGGTGCTATAATCAGGCGAGCCTGACAATAGAATACCCGACACGGACACACATGTTCAATTAATTTTTAATATCGAGAGATGTTTAAGGACATAAGGGGCCCCATATACAGACTTTTGTAAATTTCTTTATGAAAACCGCCCCTTAGCCACGCCCACTTTTCAAATTTGAATAGAAATCTTTAGAATTCTAATCGGAGGCTTCAATATACGCTTAAATTCTAAGTTTCATTGAAATATTTCGAAAAAGTCCAGTTTTGATAACCTTAATAACGGAAATGGCTAAATTGACTGTCTTGGTACCGCTGATCATTTCTATATATTTTTTGTATGGTCTATCTCGACTGGGTCTGGGTGTTACACACAAACGAAATATACCCTCGACACAGAGTGTGTGGGGTAAGAAAACTTGAAAAAACTTTTTTGCTTAAGATGATTCCGCACTTGGCAAGTAAAGCGCTTTTACTTCCTGAAGAATCAAGCTTTTTATACCCAGCGTAAGCGGGGTATATTAGTTTTGTGCAAATCTTGTAACAGGGAGAATTAAGCTCTGGAGATATAGAAAAATATACATATATAGAAATGATCAGGATCAAAAACTGAATCGATTTAGACATGTCCGTCTGTCCGTCCGTCCGTCTGTCCGTCTGTCCGTCTGTCCGTCCGTCCGTGGTCGGATCTCCTCCGAAACGGCTGGACCAATCAAGTCGAAATTTGGCACACAGGTATACCGGGATCCGAGTATGATCCTAAGTAAAAATGGGAGACATCCGCCCACTGCCACCCCCACAAATGAGTTTATTGTGTTTTCAATAAAATGCTTGTAACTTGCGAACCACTCAACACATTCCATTGATATTTGGTGTGCTGGTAAACTACGAAAAGGGACATATCCTGGCAAAAAATGGACGCCGCCCTCCGTGAGCCACGCCCACAAATAAGCCCAAAAGTAAGGGCTTATCGTAACTTGTGAAGTAAAAGGCGTAGAAGCTTCAAATCCGCAGCATAGGTTGAACAAGGCAAATGAAAGGTGAAGGAACAAAAATTTATGTAGCCCATCTACTGCCACGCCCACAAATAGAGAATTTTCATAACTTCCGAAGTAAAAGGCGTAGAAGCTTCAAATTCGCAACATAGGTTTACCAAGACGAATGAAAGGTGTAGGAAAAAATTTTATGCGGCCCGCCCACTGCCACGCCCACAAATGAAGATTTTTCGTAACTTCCGAAGTAAAAGGCGTAGTAGCTTCAAATTCGCAACATGGGTTCACCAAGGCGAATGAAAGGTGTAGGGAAATAATTTATGTTGCCCTCCCACTGCCACGCCCACAAATTAAGATTTTTCGTAACTTCCGAAGTAAAAGGCGTCGAAGCTTCAAACTCGCAACATAGGTTCACCAAGGCGAATGAAAGGTGTAGGAACAAATTTTATATCGCCCGCCCACTGCCACGCCCACAAATGAAGATTTTTCGTAACTTCCGGAGTAAAAGGCGTAGAAGCTTCAAATTCGCAACATAGGTTCACCAAGGCGAATGAAAGGTGTAGGGAAATAATTTATGTTGCCCTCCCACTGCCACGCCCACAAATAGAGAAGCAAAACATAGTGCGCTCATAATGTCGGGACGCTGGGTATTTCAAAGTCGGGCTTGACCGACTTTAGCTATCTTACTTGTTTGTTCTAAAACTTTGTATGAAGAACAATTTTGCTTGCTTAAAATGCTTTTTGATCAACCACACTTGGCAAGTGAAAGTAATTTACTTGTAAAAAGTTTTTTACTTGCCAAGTGGGGAAGCACCTTTAGTACTAAAAATCAAATAGTCTTATATTATAGTTAAGAATATTTTATATTGTGTGACGCAATCATGCAGTCGAACATGTATTCATACCAGCAAGGTTAGTTTTTTACTACTGAACATATAGGGATTTTTGCTGTAGAACTGATAATTGGATCACGTTGTTATAAATCTTTCGATTGAAAAGTAAAATATGTTAATGATGTGGCTATTTTCATTTCCGTTTATTTTTCCAAAGAATAGTTTTTGAGATATACGCAAAAAACGTGTTTTTTGGTTGCTTAATGAGATTTTGCCAAAGAACTCAAAAACTACCCGTCTAAATAACATAAAACTTTATTAGTCTAAAGCTAGGATGAATCATTTGTAACAATCGGTGTCTTAGTTTTTAAGCTATATTTGAACTTTTAAATGTTTGATTTTTTAAGGTTTTTTTTTTTTAATTTGCAAAAGTTCATTTTAACTTTTAAGTACTAATAAAGGGGAGCCCAAGAGGGGATTTTTGCAGTTACTCGAGCGTGTCAGAAAATATTATGGGGAGAAAGCTTGCACCCTGTTATATGGCCCCACCATATATGAGCGCTCAATATTGGGGTGTACGTTGAGGGCAGCCCGTCAGATTAGTAAAAAAAAATCTATCCTCTGAAAAACTCGAGCGCGTCAGATTAAGAGAAGGTAAGTTAAGTAGATGTTAAAAAGTGTATATTTCAATTCTCTGACAATTTGAGGGTGGCATAGAGAAATAGGTGAGTACCAAAGTTGCAAAAAAAAAAAAACGTCAACTCGAAATACTCGAGCGCGATCGGTTTTGGTTTTATTTTGAAGGAAATCCTTTAAGGACCACGAAAAACATATAATCTGACGTTTTTCGTGGGGCAAAGTAGGAAAAAATGGCACATTTAGTCGCAATAACTTTGGCTAGGTTGTGGTGTATTCAAATGATTTTGTGAATTTAAAAATAAGCATTCCGTGTCAATAAAGAGCTTTTAAAACTGAAAAACTGTGAATCGCGAATCCTTTTCGGTTCCTTTTTTTCTCTCTCTTTCTCTCTCTCTCCATATAAATAAATAATCTCATTATAAAAAGAAACGAAAGCAAAATTTGGTCTCTTAAATTGTCAGATTAACAAAACGCCTCCATGTAATTGTCAGATTATCATTCAGGGCGATTAAGACACCAAGTTGATCCCTCTGCATAAAAATCTGACGCGCTCGAGTATCTCAAGGTTACCGTTTTTTTTTACATTTTCAAAAATCATTCCTGAGCTTTGGCCACCTCCAAAACGTCAGTCATTGAAATAGGACACTTTTAGGAGTCCACTTAACATTCACTGTGAATATCTGACACGCTCGAGTAACTGTTTTTTTTTTTCTTTTTTTCCACCTCTATTTATGGCCAACCACCTGCAATTAAACGTCAGATTAATATATATTTGTTATCAGGACCATAAAGCGCGTTTACTGTATCAATGTCTGACGCGCTCGAGTATTGCAATGTGTCCATTTTTTTAAACATTTTTGACCATTCTTACACGCTCTCATCCCCATTAAAATGGAAAACTTTACATAGACTTTTTTTTGTTTAAGAACGTAAACTTCACAATCCAATAAGTTTCCATGACGCTTTAGTAACTGCAAATTTAGCATCTCGGGCTCCCCTACTATAACAAAATTTTTAAAATTTTTTCGGTAACTAAAAGTCAAAAACAGATATTTAGCGTATACAAAAAACAAAATTTCTCCAAAACTGGTTGAAAAATAAAGAATTCATAAGAGATTTTCTACATTTCCACTTGTGTAATTGTGTGGCCAAAAGTTTTTCTGACCATTGAGAGCATATTATACTTAGATAGAATAATCATTATTGAAAAATATATATAGCCGAAGGCAAACTGCTAAGGCTCACTTATTTATAATGTGTATATCAATTTATTGTTATATTTCGAATTGTAAATAAATAAATAAATAAACATGTCGAACAAAATGCGAAGCCCTGTTGTCCGTCGAGCTAACCCCAAACTACTAGCGATTTCACCAGCCACTGGTGGCGTGGCCCGGTCCCTCTGCTATCCAAAACGCTGTCGACTATACAATATTGATGTCATTGCCGGGGATGGGTCGTCATTTTATACGCTACTTCAGTACATTTAATATACATACCACTTTAGTAACAAACAAACTAGCTTGGTGAAATCGGGCCTTAAAAGAATAAAAAGCAAACAAATAAAAAAGAGGTTCATATTCATAGGAACCTTTGAAAGTTTGTTTTCACAAGGATGGTGGAATTCTGTCGGAATCGTCACGCACTGGGAAAAAACACCCAGTTTGCACGGATTAGTTGAAAATGTAGTTATTTTTGAATTAATATGTGAAAAACGGGTGTTATTCCCCAATGCGTGACGAATTAAAATCGAAAATATTCCGACGTCTACATTTTCCGACAGAGTTCCAACTTCATTGTGAATAACCCTAGTGTATTGGCGTCAACGACATAAGCAAGTCTTGCCTGCCAATTTCTCCGTTTTTTTTTTTTCGAATTTACCATTCTTTCAAATTTTTTCACCTGCGATGGGAATCGAACTCGAGCCTTCAGATTGCTAGGCGGATAGCTTTTCCAATACGCTACGGAGCTATTTGACTCACGAGCAGCAAATTTGTTATATTTTAATATTTCAGCAAAATTGAACCGTAGTCGCCTCGTTGCCCATGCGACTAGTTGAAAAGAGAGTGTGTGTGTGAGAGAGAGAGAGAGAGAGAGAGAGAGAGAGAGAGAATCCTGTCTATTATTCTATCTTTTTGTGACCAGTAAAATGGCTGGTCACCAAAGACTGACACAATGGCACGTCACTTATTTCGACGGCGACCTACTGAATACAGGGAAGAGTATCAAATTCATTTGGTGTGTAAGTAAAATGTTAAAAATAATCACTTCGATATTTGATACCTTTCAATGTTTCCGCGTTAGCCCTAAGGACACACACACAATCGCACAAAACCCCAAAACAGAAACACGTAAGCACATAAGTACACAAACAAATATCTTGGTGCACATCTAGATTCATCTGAGCCGACATTTTCAGGGTGAATATATAAAATTGGAAATAAATTGAAGAACAGATCGCAATCCTAAAACAAGTAAGGGTGTTATAGTCAGGCGAGCCTGACAATTAAATACCCGACACAGACACACATGTTCAAATAAGTTTTTATATCAAGAGGTGTTTAAGGCCATTAGGAGTCCCATATACCGACATTTGTTAAGTTTCTTTATGAAAACCGCCCCTTTGCCACGCCTACTTTTCAAATTTTTTTGAATTCTAATCGGAGGCTTAAATATACGCTCAAATTCTAAGTTTCATTGAAATATTTCGAAAAAGTCTGATTTTTAGGCAGTTTTGAGATTTTTGTGACAGACCCTAGTACTGGAGGTACCCTTAATAATGGACCGATCAAAGAAATTTTTTACGAGGGCGCTTACGGCTAGAGAGGAAGCCAAAGTGCCAAGTTTCGTTCAAGTCCCATTTGAATTTCGGGTGTAGGGGACAATTTTGAAAAAACGCCCTTATGCCACGCCCACTATAAAAATTTTTGGAAATCGTATTACTTGCCTTGAAACATGTTCAAATATCAAATTTCATCAAAATATCTTGAAAAACTTTGATTTTAGAGCAGTTTTTATGATTTTCATTACAGACCCTAGTACTGGAGGTACCCCTAAAAATGGTCCGATCGGGTCCATTCTCGAACTTGTTCTTACTCATGTTCCCGTAGGCACGCATACCAAATTTTGTCGAGATAGCTCAACTCCTTCGATAAGATAACTGTATACAAACAGACGGACAGACAGACAGACAGACAGACAGACAGACAGACAGACGGACGGACGGAAATGGCTAAATCGAATCTCCTAGTGACGCTGATCATTTGTATATATATTTTGTATGGTCTATCTCGACTGGTTCTGGGTGTTACACACAACCACACAAACGCAATATACCCTCGACACAGAGTGTGTCGGGTATAATAATATGAAGAGAGAGAGAGAGAGAGAGAGAGAGAGAGAGGGAGAGAGAGAGAGAGAGAGAGAGAGAGAGAGAGAGAGAGAGAGAGAGAGAGAGAGAGAGAGAGAGAGAGAGAGAGAGAGAGAGAGAGAGAGAGAGAGAGAGAGAGGAGAGAGAGAGAGAGAGAGAGAGAGAGAGAGAGAGAGAGAGAGAGAGAGAGAGAGAGAGAGAGAGAGAGAGAGAGAGAGAGAGAGAGAGCGTGAGCGTGAAGAGTGCGGGCGGCAACAGGAAGCTTTCGGCTACTGGATAATTTAAGAAAATTCGAGCTAAATTGATTAGGATCCATTTCTCAACAAATGTGTGTAAGTGTGGATGTACTTATGTTCAGTATGCATAAGGACAGCGGGTAAATACATGTGACTTCAAGCAGACGCCACCTGAAAGGTTATGGAATCGGTCATCAATATGTGTGCTTATGACACGACACATTACGCGTTTATTGCGTACATCACGTCATAGCAAAATAGGGGAAATCATTGTTTAACATTGAAAAAAAAATACATAAGACAAAATTAAATAAAATTAGATAAACACCGTATACACATACACATATGTGTTTTTGCTTGTTTGTACGTTATCAATGGTCAGCTTTTTCGAGTCATGTCACGAAACGCACATGAACGAATAGAAACGAAACAAGACGAAACGAAACGAAACACAATACTTAGATAAGACCATAGAAAATATTAAATTTCAAAAACAGCTAAGCGAACTGGCGTCATCTAAGAAACGAGAAGAAGGACGAAATTCAATCCTTAACTATCGATATACGATTACATTCCTTTGCCGTAAAGTAGCCCATCGGAGAGAGTTGAAACGGGCAGAGGAGGTACGTGAATGGAAAATAGAGGAGAGCAGACCCACGGACTGCATGTGAAGCGTATAACCATATCGTAAGCTTCGATCGGATGGATTAGATTAGATTGGATGAACGAAGGAGCGGAATAACCGGCCAAATTAAGTGAGATGGACAAGTGACTCTCTGTCTAGCCTATGACGTTCCACTAACTCAACTACCCTTCCACATGGGGCTCATTCAGTTTGCTGTGGTTCAAGGGAAATCAATTGGTTCCATTCAATATGCATATGTATGTACATCTTCCCTCTAATGAGTATTCTAAGTAATCTCTGAGCTCTTAGTTGTTTCCATTAAGGTATTGTGAACATACGATATTTAAGAATAATTATGTACATATACTTATATATACGTACATATAAAAATACATACACGTTGACGGGAAAAATTTATGCGCCTTTGTTTTTATAATATCATCGGTTTATTTCTTTTTTCAAATCTGAAATCTATACTATGAAGGCAGTGATGTCCAAACCTATCCATTGACTTTTACACTTGTATGTGTGCATGCGCTGTCGACTTCGCTGTGAGTTGCACTGATTTGCATTGACGAAGTTTCCCAGCAGAATATTATTTGGGTGGTGAACAAGCCCGCGCGTCTTTCAGAGCGGACGCCTTGGTGAAATGCTCAGCATGACAGTGTCAGCGAGGTGGAGCGACAAAATCATGCCCGATTGTCATTCCCATTTTGAATTTGTCGTGCTTGAATGTCATTAGCTGGTTAAATTGAAATAGGGTTTTAGCGTCAGAAGAGCATTTGCCAGCTGTAGCGTATGACATGCATAGTGGCCTCACAACCCGAACATCGCGGGTTCGATCCCTGGCAGAGCCAAATAGCAATTGTATAAGCAGAAAGAAGAGAGAATAAGAGAGAGAGAGAGAGAGAGAGAGAGAGAGAGAGAGAGAGAGAAAGAGAGTTGATATTGGGAGAGAAAAGAGCACGCGTGCATCTCTCAAATACTTTTTTGCTACAGCGGACTTTCTCGCTCCTGGCCGATGATATTGTCCGGCGTGATGCGCAATGCCATTCGTGTAGATATATCATCGCGCGACTTCTTTACAAAGGGAGTTGGGACTGCTCCTTTTTTCATGTTGATTTCATCGCGGAGGTCCGCCTGACATTTTCTACTGGGTTTTGTGCACACACGAATGCAACCGACTATTGTTCGCACGAGCATACGCTATACGTGTGCACATGTGCTAGGGTAATCGAATGCTGGACATCACTGCAATAAAGTATCGTGTAACATAAGTATGTATAAGCACAGTAGGATAGGTTTGTGAAAATCAATTTGGTCAAGAATATTGCTTTTTTTCTAGTTTCTTGAGATTGAGCCATATTTTGCTATCCATGCCAGCAATCGCATTCGAGGATATGCAATGGAATCTATATAACCCGAAACTCGTTATGTCGAGATCCTCGGAAAGTCGAAAAAAATTCCATTCCCTTCCGTTGAAATCATGTGTCTCGAAGTTCTTGTTGAGTAGAGACCTCGTTTACTCAAAATTGGCATTTCCCTTGACATTCGTGTTATAAAGATGCCACTGTGTATATAAGTATGTACAGTGTACTCTCTCCTTGTAGACACTCCTCTTAAGCGGGCATCCCTCTTAAACCGACACATTTTGGGAATGCTCTTGTATTCTTGCTTCGCAAATAGTTTCCTATTAAGCGGACACCTCTGTTAAGCGGACATATTTTTTTGTTCCCGTAGGTGTCCGCTTAATTGAGAGTGCACTGTATCGTGATTGTTTCCTCGCATTTCTTACACATTTCTCACATTTCGGACATGAAAGTTCGCTTCGTAAATTTTTCACAGTCTCAAAAATTTGATTAATGTTATTCAAGTTTGTTCCACTGTAGTGAATATTGATATAATAGAGAATACCGAGTTGTGTTATTCGATACGCAATCGTAGGTAAGCTTAGACCTTACTTCAAAGTTGCAAAGCCAACGTTCTAGATTACAACCGAGACATCGACTGGAAAAATTGAAAAAATTAAAATAAAAATAAGCTTAAACAGAAGAATCAGAAGAAAAACCGAATGTATCCATGCACAAAGGAAAGGCGAAAGTCTGAAAAATGTTCTGTTCCAAGAATGAAATTATCGTCCTAATATAGAGACATAGACTTTGAGACATTAAGGAATATGAGCTTCAATGACGAGTGGTGCACCGGACAAAGCAACTCGATAGGATAGTATAGGATCGGGTGGAATGGGATGGCATGCGATGTGATGCGATGGGATGGGATGGGACAGGATAAGACTGGAAATAGGATATTATTGCAGCACATAATTTCTCATTTGCTGTTACTAATGCCAAAGCAGGGACTCAACTCGTCGCAACTTGTCGCAGCTCGGCACAATTCGACACGAAAACTCAACGTCAGGAGCTAGTGTGCCCATTAGGCGAAGAATTTGAGCCGTAAACTAAAGGCGAACATAAATATGAGAACCTCAACGTGTCAGTCAATGCGCCGCTTTCCCCCGGAGGGGGAGGGAAGTTTTTCAATGTAGTCGCGTCGAGATGGAGTCGACGTTCGGGTGGATGTACAGGTTCCGATGATGCAATCATGTCCCAACAAGTCATCTGGCGAAGCAAAATCGTATGCGGTGGGAAGGCATAGAAAAGCAAATTGGAGTTTTTCATGTTGTTTTTGTTGTTGTTATTGCCCCTTTTAATTTCATTTATGCTTGCATTTTTCGTGCGCATTAGTTTCCATGGGCTTGAAGAAACGAATTCAGGTTTACATGATGATGATGATAATGATTATGATCACCATGAAACGGTGAGAATGATTTATAGGCGCCGATGACAATGAAGAGTATGGCGTATACAAACGAGCAAGCGAGCCTTGCCTTCAACTCTCCTAGTAAATAAAGCACATTAATCGGAAGATGAGCGCCTAAAAGGAGGCAAAATTCGTTGAAGTTGAAATCGGATTTTTTTGGAGTTTTTTTCAAAGTGCTTGCCGAGAAAAAAATTAATTTTTATTGATATACCGATCTAGAATTTTTTGAAATTTTTGATCAAAAGCGAGTCTTTTTCGAGTCGCCTTTCTGATTAAAAAGATCAAATATGCGCTCGTTTTCTGATTAAAAATGATACTTTTGTCGGGAGAAATTGGAACCACTCTTCTTAGGGAGTCATATTTGATATCATTGGCGAGTCGTTTTCGGGTCATATTTGTTATTATTTTCGATTTATATTTGTTACTACATATTTTCAAGTCTTCTGCGACTCATATTTGCTATCATTTTGGAGTGTTCTACGACTCATATTTATAATCGATTGCTTTCCAAAAATAAAAAATATTAAAAATTTTTTTTAATCAATACACATTTTTTGGATTTTCCGTGTATATGTTATGTTATATGTATTATTATTATTGATTCAAAAATTTTTTTTCCTTGCCTTATGTGGGATTTGAACCTACCCAGCAAACATTTACCCTTACTAAACAATTGGAAGTAATTTGCGCCCGCAAACAAAAGGCTTGGATCCAAACGTTGGAATTTATTTGGAATTCAAGTGTAAATAACCAAAACGGCTCTCTTTTTATTCAATTGGATTTGAGAATGGAAAACATATGAATCCAAGCATTCGAATTAAATAATTTCCAAGCCTAAACAAGCAGTAATAATCCGATATAGGCGGGTTCGATCCCCGCTGCGGCGAGCGTTATTTTATTTATTTTTATTTTTTTTTTTTGTTGAAGGCTTAGGTAGATAATAATATAACATTTAAATAATATTTCAAAACTTAGAGGAATAACTAGCTTTCATCCAAACATTTATGAAAAAATAAATTAATTTTTTGTAGGCACATGTGTATGCATTACGTTTTTGACGACCGGATAGGAACCTAAATTTATAACTGCCAACTTCATTTCTCCCATCTAAGTGGATCAAATTTTACCGGATATCTTTCTACGTCCCAATTTTTCCACAATCTTTTTTCGCCCGCGACAGGAGTCGAACTCGAGCCCTCCAGGTTGCAAATCGCAACACGCTTCAGCACGCTACCGAGAGATATCATTCGCGCGTGCTAGAATTAATATATTATCGTTCGAAAAAATCGAACTGTAGAAGCCTCGTATGTATGTACGATATCTATATAACATACATATTATTTTGGGTGGATTTGGCTAAGTACTTGAGAAATTCAACGTTTCCCAAACACATTTGGAAAGCGTTTGGGAAATGTTTGCGAATTTAATATAGCACATATATGCTTGGAAAAAGTTTGGAAAATTACTTGGAGACAAATGAATAGCACCTTTGTAAAAAGCTGATGCAAATGTTTGCTGGGTAGGAACTCTCGTTTTCTAGTCCTGTGCTCACCCGTCGACACCAAGCTTTCCAAATCGAAAGTCAAGGAAATTTTTCGTTTATAACTTTAAATTCGAATTCCATTCAATTCAATTTTGAGTCAAATATTGAGTGAAATATAAGATAGCAACAATTTGAATGATCATATTTCAATCCCATACGTGATTAATTGGCGATTGCTCTATATTTTGTTTCTGTAATTTGAATACGACTCGCTTTTGAAACATATTGGAGAGTCGTTTTCGAGTCTTCTTTTAATCATGCATGTGATCAATCATTTTCTTATCATTAAGGGGGCTCGAAAAAGACTCGTAAATGAATATTCTCATAAAACAGTTTTCCAAATGTTGGTTGGGATATTTTAAATATTTTTTTACGTGAATGTTTGTGTGTGCGTGTGAGTCAGCATTGAATTGAAATCAGAGTAAATAGAAAAGCGAGCTTGTCCCGAAATACGATCACAGGGTAAAATCATTTGAGCTAAATGGGAGAAAAATGTTTGTTTGTAGGTACGTATGCATGCAAGCATGTGTGTATGCATGCAGAGCCAGAGGCAAAAAGAGAGAGAGAGAGGGAGGCAGAGAGAGACAGACTAATGAAGTTTTCTGTTCTCATTTCGTATTTTACTTGTAATTCAATATTTTTTTCGTCATTGAAGATGTTTTGTGTCATACGAGAAGCTTTTTGGGATATATTATATTCTCAACAGGAAGATTTTGCATTGAGCAAGGAACACTCGATACCATGCATTCGATATGCTTTTGTCGTCGAGAGGCTTGGGAATGCTCTAAATGTGTGTGTGTTGTGTGTGTGTGTGTGTGTGTGTGTGTGTGTCGTGTGTGTGTAATTCAATATCCTTGACTGTCAATTGCAGTCGATTTTGAAGCGAAAATAGATGGCACACATGGAAATCAAATCGAATTAATAACAAGTAAGAAAGCTAAAGTCGGTCAAGCCCGACTTTGAAATACCCAGCGGCCCGACAATATGAGCGCACTATATGTTGTGCTTCTCTATTTGTGCGCGTGGCAGTGGGCGGGCCACATAAATTATTTCCCTACACCTTCCATTTGCCTTGGTCAACCTACATATGTTGCGAATTTGAAGCTTCTACGCCTTTTACTTCGGAAGTTACGATAAGCCCTTATTTGTAGGCTTATTTTTGGGCGTGGCTCGAGGAGGACGGTCCATTTTTCTCCAGGATATGTCCCTTTTTGTAGTTTCCCAGTACACCAAATATCAATGGAATGTGTTGGGTTGTTTCGCAAGTTACAAGCATTTTACTGAAAACACAATAAATTAATTTGTGGGCGTGGCAGTGGGCGGATGTCTCCCATTTTTTCTTAGGATCATACTCGGACCCAGATATACATGTGTGCCTAATTTTTACCAAACTTCATTGGTTCAGCCGTTTCGGAGGAGATCCGACCACGGACGGACGGACAGACGGACATGTCTAAATCGATTCAGTTTTTGATCCTGATCAAGAATATATATACTTGTCTATATCTCCGGAGCTTAATTCTCCCTGTTACAAGATTCGCACAAAACTAATATACCCCGCTTACGCTGGGTATACCTATATGTAATTGCAGATCTTGAACCAATAAACAAAATAACTTCTCGTTTTCGTTAAGGGCAATTCCATGAGAAAGTGAACCTGGGTGTCTTAAAATTAAATAATTAAATTTTGATTTCTCTCTAAAAAAAAAGCCAAAGGGTAAAATATCTGAGAACCTTATTCTGCAAAAAAAAATCGTCATTTCGTTGTTTCTCCACACTTTTTTTTAACAGGAACAATGTTACTTTTTTGAACGAAGTTTTTCTTTCTATCATGTCAACATTGACGAAACCTTTTTCGCATTTTGCGAATACTAAAAACGTGTTTTCAAGTGCCAAATTAATTCCACGGTGTGTATCCCTTTCAATAAGATTGATTTTATCCAAAAAACGGTAAGCATAACAAAAAAATATAAATATTTTCGAAGCATGATTTTTCTGGTCCCACCCGTGACAATAAAACATTTAAATTTGTATTATTTCTTACTGACTTTTAGGTTTTGTCTGAGACTTCTCATTTTTTGAGGTAATTTTACTGAGTTCATTTTCCTATAAATTGTTGTCCTGTTCTTTGTTTTGTTCACAGATTGTATCAAAATGCAGTTGTGTCCAACCCGTGACAGTCACGGGTGGGACCAAAATTGACACGGATCAGACATCTTTTAAAGTGGTCTAACTGTGATTTAAAACAAGTGAAATATATTTAAAACTCTTAAATATTATTTTATACATTATTTTATTTATTTGCTGGTTCTGGTTTTTTTTTTTTTTGCTTTTTTTCATTAGGTGCTTTTTCAATCTTCCGAAAGACAAAAGGTGGAATTTGGCACTTTCACTTCCTAATATTCAATCTCATCATTATTTCAAAGTCGCCCGTAAAGAAAATTTAATAGCATCCCTTACATATCACCCAAAACCTGTCACATGTAGGGCCTTTCAACAAAGTGCAGCACAAATATATATATACTGACACAGATGGAAGTGATTGGAATGAGTCAGACTGTGAGCCTCTAGCTTCTATTTATAAAAAAATAAGAACTTCATAACTTTGTAATAAATAAAATTGCTAATTTAAAAAAAAAAATCGTCCTTGTCCCACCCGTGACATTACATTTTTAAGTTTTTTGTAGGAAGGAAAAGATGGTTTTGCTTACTTCTTTACAGATTAAATAGCTTAGAATCTTTTCTTTAAGAAAACAAGCTATTATAATAGAAATGTAAAATACATTCGCAGACTTTCCTTTCAAAGAAGTTCCTTTTAGAGCTGAGGTTCAAAATTTGTCCCGCCCGTGACAGAACGAAATTCCTCATTTATTTCCAAAGCTAATAAAATTTTTGAAATTTTTCGGTAACTGGATCAAATTATAGAATATTATTTTTGGTATTAAAGAAGACTTACCCCATAAATTGGATTAGTTGATCTGTCCCACCCCTGACGATGGAATTGCCCTTAACAAAATTCCATTGAAATCGGCTAACACTTTACAGAGTTAACAAAAATTCTATTTCATAATTTCACTTACTTTAAAACAAAATAAAAAAAGTTAGTCAAATCTACAATCGAACCATATTACAGTTGTGTTCAACACAAAAGAGGCACTGCAGAAAAACAATCATGACCATTGTTCTCACTAAAAAAACTGAAGAATTGAAACAAGAAAGGGTGTTATAGTAAGGCGATCCTGACGATAAAATACCCGCCACAGACACACATGTATAAATTTTCAAAACACGCCCAAAACACAGGGCCATTAAGAAAGAAGCTGCTCTATATTAGAGTTGCAACGGATAACCGGCCACTATCCGGTATCTGGCCTATCCGGCCTTGAATTTAGTATCCGGCCGGATACCATGTTTATTCGGCCGCCGGACATT
The DNA here is from genome assembly GCA_020466095.1 of Chlorops oryzae. NCBI lineage: Eukaryota > Metazoa > Arthropoda > Insecta > Diptera > Chloropidae > Chlorops > Chlorops oryzae. Next base: position 66,822,377 of record CM035806.1, read on the forward strand.
AAACATTTGCTATATTGTATTTGTACTATGAATTCAAATTTGAAAACCACTCGGAACAAGCACTACATAAAAGTGTGCTGTGTCAAAAAACAAAGTTCGACATTTTTTCTACCAATCGGCAATGCTCAGGATCATTGCTATCCCGTTGAATATGGCCTTAAAACCAAAAATATATAACATAAAAAATTAACTATCCGGCAGCCGGATATCTGGCATTCGGCCACTATCCGTTGCAACACTACTCTATATACCGACTTTTATTCAATTTCCTTGATAAAAACCGCCCCTTTGCCGCACCCGCTTTTCCAAATTATTTGTATTCTAATCGGAGGATTAAACACAATTCTATATTTCATTGAACTATTTCGAAAAAGCCTGATTTTGGGGCAGTTCTGGGATTTTTGTGACATACCCTAGCACTGGAGGTACTGTTTATGGCTACAAATAAAGCATACGTTCCAACTTTCATTCAAGTCCCATTTCGTGTGTAGGAGACAATTTTCGAAAAACGCCCACTTTTCCAAATTTCGGAAATCACATTACTTGTCTTTAAATACTTATGTTCAAACGTCAAACTTCATCAAGATATGTATCTTGAAAAACTCCGGTTTTAGAGCATTAGAGGTACCTAGCACTGGAGGTAGGTACCCCTCCGATAGTCCGATCAGGTCCATTCTCGAAAATGATCTTACTCATGTCCCCGCCAACACACATACCAAATTTCGTCAAGAGACACTCAAAAAAATAAAATGTAATGCCAACAATTTTATACTTTGTCCCAACAATTTTGTTGGTCAAATCGTTCCCAACAACTTAAATTGTTCTAAACAAAAATGGAAGCTCTTAAAACAACAACAAAAATTCTTCGCATGGCCACAGAAGTTGAAAATTAATTCTTGATGCAACAATTTTTTCAATAACATTGTCTCAACAATGTAAGATTCTTGAGCAAGTTTTTTGAGTGTACCTAACTCCTTCGATAACAAAACTGTATACAGACAGACGGACACGTCTTAATCGAATCTCCTGGTGACGCTGATCATTTTTATATATGTACATTTCTATACACACAGAGTGTATCGAGTATACAAATGTAAAGGTAGATTTGATGAAAATTGCGATAGATTTTTTCTATCAAAAGAATCATTTCAAAAATAAATCTGTGGTATTTAAGTAGTCTACTTTCATTTAGACAGCAAGTTGCAAAACAACTTAAATCCACATTAGCCAGGAAAAACGACTTAAGTATGTGACAATTTCCATGGAAAAACGACTATAGTAACTATCGGCATCGGGTCAACTAGCGAAAGTATTTTCATACATTAAATCTAGCGTTTAAAAGTCATACAAGATACCTTAAACTGTGCTTGGTTAAATGATATAGATTTCTCTTTCTAATTTAATTGTCCTAGCCTAAACATTTATACGATTATAAAAATTGGCATTCGCGCTTAGGCCATTTGAATTCGAAAGATATCAACAAGCTAAGTAACAAAAATATGGTGAAAGGGCTTAATGTTAAAATGCCCGAAAAATTCGAATGCATGATTTGCGCATTAGGAAAAATCAGTTCTAAGCCGTATCGAAGCTATTCGCATGTCGGAAGTGCAAGAGTTTTGGAACTAGTTCATAGTGATCTGTGCGGGCCTTTTCAAATAAAATCTCAAGGCGGTGCGTCGTATATCATTTCGTTTATTGATGACTATTCTCGGTATACGTCGGTTTATTTTTTGAAAAATAAGTCTGACGCTTTTGAAATATTTAAAGTGTTTAAGGCTATGGTTGAGAGCCAGACAGGTGAGAAAATAAAGACAATCAGAACGGACAATGGTAAGGAGAATATAAATAACCGGTTTAAGAAGTACCTCGAGGAAAATCGAATAATGCATCAGACAACAGTGGCCTATTGTCCTCAACAAAACGGTGTCGCGGAGAGAATGAACAGAACGCTCGTTGAAATGGCAAGATGTATGTTGTATGAGCCAGGGTTGCCTCAAAGTTTGTGGGCGGAAGCTATAAACACGGCAACGTATATTCGCAATAGGGTTGCGACAAAAGTTTTACATTCTAAAAAAGAATAGGAGCGGAAACAAATTCTTGCCGAAAGGACGTAAATTGCAATTCGTGGGATATGAAAGCCTTACAAAGGGATATAGGCTATTTGATTTAAAAACTGGAGAAGTCACGAAGGCGAGAGATGTGGTATTTTTCGAAGGCTTTTTCGAAAAAGATCAAGTGGATGAAAATGAAAATACGGAAGTACTGTCCACTGAATTGTTCAGGACTAGTATGGGATCGGCGAATGACGAATTGTGGACTCAAGAAGATGAAGATACTTATGAGACTGCAAGCAGTGCTGATGAGTCTGAGGAAAACATACTTGAACAATCGGAGGAGGCAGAAACAAATGTAAGACGTGCTAGAGGAAGACCAAAAATTTTACGTACTGGTGGAGTTGGCAGACCACGCAAAATCTACAAAACCACCTCTGAAGTTTTGAATTCCATTATTGACGCTCCTCAAAGCGTTGATGAAGCGTTGAAGTCAGATGATGCCGAGCAATGGAGACTAGCAATGAAGAAAGAATATGACTCCTTGATGAAGAATCAAACCTGGATTTTGGTAACAAAGCCGAAGAAGAAGAACATCATAGGATCAAAATGGGTTTTTGTGGTGAAAAGAAAGGCTGATGGTTCAGTCGAAAAGTATAAG